>JASDDO010000022.1:678932401-680138425 GCA_030015575.1 Agapanthus africanus | reverse complement strand
GTAACCTACAGGCCCCAAGCGGCCTCCCTGTTCAAAATGCCAGTGAAGCAAGTAACTCAGGCCACCATTGGGCTGTTCTTCGGGACCATGCTCCCACCGATGAGCTTCAACGTCCCTGTACCATTGCAAGAAGCTCCGAGAGTTCGGTCTTTAATCGGCTCACAACTACTGCGGCCCCTCTCAACGGGTCGTCCAGCTCCAGTGCCTCAGTCTTTGACAGACTAGGCCAAAGCTCATTTTGGCCCATGAAGAAGCCCATAATACCAGAAAGGGTTATCCCTAAGAGGATAGCCATTCCTGCTCATGAAGTCGTCAAGGCGGCTTCTCCTACCAAAGGGTCGGTCTTCACAAGACTGACTGTTCCGGCTCCCACTCCAGGCAAAGTCCTTAAAGCTGCTTCCCCTGCCCAGAGGTCTGTCTTTGACATATTGGACATTGCATCTCAACGGACGTCAGTTTTCAATAGGCTGGCACCAACAGCAACCCTCAGCCAGAACAGGGGGCATGAGAAAGTCACCCCTACAGCCAAGACAATCCCAACGGCTCAACACGCTCAACATCGCCACTGGCGTCGAGTAAGGAATGCTGGGGGCAACTCCCCTTCTGGATTGACTCCGCCGGCTCCAACGGTGGAAATCGATGCTGCTGTTTCAACTGGGAACAGCTTTGAACCGCGAAGGAGGGTGCGCAAAAACTCTCCGACTGCCGCGCTGAAGAGATCTCCTCCACCTATGGTGGATGCTACAGAAAAGAAGCCGGACCAGCCCCCTCAGTGGCTGTCCTCCAAAATTTACAAAGTCTAGCGACAGGTCCAGGAGTCGGTGATTGACCAGGACTACTCTCGCCGACCAAAGAAGATTAAAGCTCGGCAAGAAAAGATGTCATCCATCTGGGTGCCCGCTGCAACAGCTCCCTCAACTTCAACCGCTCACAAGAGAAGGAGGCCGGAGAAAGCCCCTATGACCGAGGCGAACCGCAAGAACGCTGAATCTAAATGCCCCAAGTCTGGGGGCATGGTAACACATACCGTTTATATGGCTTCCGGAAAATAGGAAAGCCGTGCTTCTACGGGTTATCGACCGCTTACCCGATCGATAACAAGGGCTCAGGAGCAACAGCAACAAAACCTTCAGGAGATGCTGACTGCAATGGCCGCACTCACTGGGACGAAAGAAAATCCAGAAACCTCAGAGCAGCGTCAGGAACAAGAAACTGATGCTGAATTCCTCTGAAGAATGCTCGAGAGGAAAGAAAAAGAGGCCGCGGAACAGGCAGCTAACATAAAGCGAATGGCTCTTTTGTTCCAAGACATGGCAGGGATGATGTTACAGCCGAAACCTCCAGCTGAAGACCCCCCGATTATCATTGAAGATAACAGAGGAGAGACATCGAACCCTCCTCCGGCTCTTTCAGCAGCCAAGGAGGAGACCATCTCCAAGGCCACTCTGGATGATTACATTACTCAGCAAATACGAGATCACCAGACGAATGAAGCAGCTGGGCAAATTGTTAAAACTGGACGACCCTATCCGGGTTAGTACAACCAAATAAGGTACCCACCGGGATACATGATCCCCAAATTCCACGTATATAAGGGGACGGGAAATCCGCATCAGCACGTCGCTCAATTCAGGGCTCTGTGTGGAAACACTGGAGGCGACGACAAACTATTACTTCGCCAATTTGTTGGCAGCTTGTCGGAGAAGGCGTTCGAGTGGTATTCGGAACTCCCGAATGACTCTATCAAGACATTTGCGGAGATGGAGCTGCTGTTTACACAGATATTCGCAAGCGCTAGCGAGCGTACTCCGATTACCGCACAAATCAACGCCAGGGTGAAGCCAGGCGAGACAAGGGTTCAATACGCAATACGATGGAGGAATCTGTGGTCAAAATGTGAGCAGCGCATCGAAGAAGCGCCTGCGGTGGGCATGTTCGTGGGCACTCTTGACCCTCAAGCAACCATCTCCCAATTCATGATGTTTTTCAAGCCAACCACTTTCCAGTCATTGATTGATAAGCTGGCCCAAATGGACCAGATGGGTCACAGGCCTTCCTCTTCGAAGCCGAAGCCGCGAAATGAAAAGGGGAAAGGGAAAGCAACCTTCGTCGCCAATGCTCAATAGCAGCCCAGTGGTCCAAAATTAACGAATCGCCTAGACGAGAGACGGCGATACTATAATGAGAAAATAAAGCGCCCTTATTCGTTTCCCCGGGACAAAACGAGAAAATTGTTCGAGCTAGCGGTGCGCAACAGGCTCATTAATTTACCGAATCCAAAACGCCCGTTGTAACCCGGTGAGGCTAATAATCCCAATTATTGCCCCTATCACCAAACGATAAGCCATCCAATTGAAGATTGCTTCGCGTTTAAAGGCTGGATCGAAGACCAATACCAACAGGGCAAGTTCGTACTGTCCGAGAATTGGAAAGTAAGCCCGCCGCAGCCCCACGCTCTTAAAAGGACGAACACACCGGGGGCATCATGCTCTTTTGTAGAAGAAGCTCCATGGGAGATCGCTCTTTCAACCAAAACAAAAAGAATGCTGAAAGATCTCCAAACATGCCCGGCAATCAGGTGGAAAAATCCACTGGAATCCGAGATCATCGAGGGAATGCTGAAGCCGCGCCCAACTCCAAAAATTGGTGGTGATAGTCAAAGCGCTCATACCCAGCCGTCAAAGTCTTCGGAGAAGAAGAAGAAGACCAAAAAGCCCGTGAAGCCTGCTGACAAGCGCACGGACCTGAAAAAATAGATTGACGCGTTGGAAAAATATAACCAGAAGACGCGGACCCCAGTCACACTCCAAGAATTTCTCAGCCACGTCCTTGAGGACGGAGATGATGACTGTAACACCCGAGCCCAATACTACTAATTTCTGTTACTGATTGAGCAATAGATATTACTCATTTCATTTAGCTTGCCTGTTTGACACTTACCGGGAAATTTTATCTGGAAAAGTCATTTCTGCATATAACAAATTTTAGCACCTATAATAAAATTAAAAATATCTATCTTGGCCTACTCGACACCCCTAGCCGCGTGGTAGCGTCCGTGCATCGAGTTCTCGTCCCGTTCGGTGAAACGGGCGAGTTTGGACGACTATGCGCGCGTACAGGTGTCCGACTTGGGGGTATGCTTTTTAGTCATAAAACACCTCATTTTAAAATTTGGAACTCGCTTAAAATCTTATTATTTAAATTTCAAATTTTTGGACCCAACCCGGGCGCGATTTGGAAATGTTTCATTTAGCGCCAAAATCCCAAATTAATATAATATTCTAAACCATAATATATTCACAATCTAACTGTTAGCTCAATACTCTAAAATCTATTAAATCTTTTAAAAATTTCTTTTAACCCACGAATCATCTTCCCTGGCCAATCACGTTGGCTTAAATCCTCGTAGGCCCCCTCCAATACCTTCCTCTCTCTTTCTCTATCTCTCTCTTGTTGGAGATAGTGCCCTCATAGTCAATTATTGGATCACAGGTACGTGATTGCAATGATTGCAGAGGACCTATACCGGTAGGACAGTCTTACTCAAGATGATAGTATGCTATCTGGTTTGCCTTTATCAGTCGTGTACATGATCAGGTGACTGATTACATGTTACACTTTGATAGAGCCCTTAGGATCTTGCTTTACCACCAACAGTATGATGGCGATCATATACGTGAGAGTTGGGTGGTTTATACGCATATCCTTAATTGTGGTCCCTAGTCGTGGGAGTTTCGAGACAGGGCATCGATACTCCGGAGTAGACAAGTGTGTACAGTCGAGACCCCGACGAGGGGCGGTGGCCGGTCTCACAAGCCACTGGTGTCAGTTGGATCACCTAAGATGTATACAGGTGATCATTGGGTTATGAGTACACCGGACAGGACTCGCCGGGAATCTGCTAGTTAGTATTATATCTATCGTCAGATAGCAGTTCCCTGGTGACATGTGTACAGGTTAGTTCATCGACCTGAGGTCGTCATTTGTCTCGTGTGAGTTCCCACTGTGCTTTGATTTCTACCCTACCACGGCTCAAAGGAGTCGTGCAAACAGGTAGTTTTTGGGTACAGTCCCGAGCCATATGGAGGCACGTGAGCGGATCGGCAGGGGATTCGTCTCTCCCGGTATTGGGGGCGAGGTCGTGCTGTGTCTAGGAGAGCCATTACACAAAGTCCATGGCCATGGCAGGAGATTTACTGGTAGGTACTCCAGTAGTATCTCAGGGTGTTATTGGGCTACACTCCGACACGACTTATACTGCTATTGGGGGTCTGACGTTACTAGCCCCCTAGGCAGATATGCGATACTCATAGACGAACGGACCGGAATGTATATACATTGTCACTGTTAGGCTCAGTAGGGTTTTCCGGATGAGTGCGCTCATCGGCATCCCTTGAGGTCAGTCCATGGGCAGCCGTTACGCATTGCTAGTGCCGCTGACGGTTTGTGGTTAAACCCACTGCCAGGGTACTGACGAGTCATTAGAGTCCCCCACAGACAGTTTCCCAAGTTCGGGCGAAACGTTGTAGAGGCCGTATGGTTTTATGGCAGGGTTCGGAAAATGCACGTGCGTTTACGCACGTGTTATTTTTCGGGCAGATGATACTGGTCGGCTTTGGTTTAAGCCGGATCCGAGTATTATATTGAGTAGGTATAATATCTTTGTCTCAGTTGCATTTGTATTCGGTCGTAATACAAATGCGGGTATATTTATACAGTTTCGGGGTTGTCCTGAAATTCGTTTCAGGATCACTTTTGGAAGTTGCCAGTTTCCAGTTTTCTATAAGCCGTCTTTTAACATTCGGTTAAAGACGGATTTATCTTTTCTTCAGATAAGAGTGAGTCATCATTCTAGAAGGTTCTAGAAGTGATGAAGTGGCTAATGAGTCATCTTGACATTAATGGTTGCATTAATGACTTGATGAGGTGTTTATGTGAGTCATTGTTTTCATTAAAGAGTTTTGTTAAGCTTAAGATATTTTGTGAGAAGCTTCATGTCTTATGGTCACCCTCTTTCTCCTACGGTCACCTCCCTCCTTCTATAAAGTGGCCGGCCCTCTCTCTCCTCCTCACTTCACTTGGTTGATTTCATTTTAGAGAGAAAAGATTATGATAGTATTTGGGGTGTATGGAATTTCACAGTTCATTTCATTCCATCACCCAATTCCCACGGCAACTTCATTAACCGATCGTCCACGGATTTGGACGAAGTGAGACAAAGTCATCTACTCATTCTCTACATCATTCTTGGTCGTCTCTTTTAGAAAACTTGACGATCGAGTTGCCTCAAGTCAGAGGCGGGAGCCCGTTTAAAGAATCATCGATGTGGTGCCACCTCGACGAGGATATCGGAGATCGACGAGATCGGAGCAGCCGCAACGGAGCGTGGGATGATGGTTGAAGAACGAAGGACTCGGATCGTTCGGTAAAACCTTTCTACACTCTTTACAGTTTGTTAGTTTAGCAATAATGGCAGATCCGGGTTAAAGTATACGATAGCGCCAGTTTAAAAGTTTTTGTTCCGCATTTGGCGTCTGTAGACTGCCGGGGCGCTAGCGTAGACTTACAGTGGTATCAGAGCCTAACCATTTTGCTATACTAACTTGTGCTAACGCGTTTAAAACTTCGATCGAACCGGAAATCAAAAACTGCAAAATCCAAGCTTGACAGTTTCTGTTGTTTTTAAACGGTGTCCTAAAAATATTTTGACCATCTCAGAAAACTGTGCAGGGGTTTCTAAGAACTAAGACCAAATTTGGGCACGTGCCTCAACCAAACAGCCGCGGAAACGCGGCCAAACCCATGGTTTGGCCGCGCATCCGCTGCCACGTGGTGAGCTCGTGCTCCCAAATTTAAACAGTGTGTTCTTCTCTGGATTTTGTGGTTTATGGTATATATCATTTTGGCCCAGGTTTTGTTACTGTTCACCAGTAAGTCGTGGGGCCCACTTCTTGATATTTGGTCGATCGAAATTTAAACACGTTAGTTTACAGTGCTTACATTATATCTCCGACCGGGAATGTCATTTGATCGGTAAACTGCGTCTGATTGCTATAGTTCTTTTAGACGGGTTTGCGAACGTGACATTCGTGTTGATGTTTTGTGTTGTGCTGTGATGTTGCGGATTTGTCGTGGTGGATAGCAGTGTGTAATGGTAGTACAGTTTGTGTTTATTTGTACATTTGATATTGCGGGGCGAGCGTCCAACTTGTGGACTGCCGTCACTGCCTGTTGTATAATATTCTTTTGGGGCACGACCAGGTTGTGGTCGATGTACCTATTGTACTATTTTTCATTACTGTACTAGGTTTTGCCCCGAGACGGAGTGCACGGATAGCCGGGTTCTGGGGGGCAACGGGTCCGCATCTCATGGCTTTGAGAGGCAGAGGGGTCCCACTCTAGAATTGGCAGACTATTCGCCGCACTCGTAGGGGGTACAGGTTGACCCAAGGAGGGGTGCCCAAGATTACCGGATTCCATGGAGTGCTGGGTGGTCCATTCACTATGCTGTAGGGGGCTGCCTCGCTTCAGGTTTTGGCGGGTAACTTGCCGCACCCGTAGGGATCTAGGTTTCATTGCACAGGCTATCCACACGACAGGGGAACGTCGGGTTTCAGCAGCGGCTCTGTGAAACCCGGGGATCCCAGATTATCTGTATTGTTCTGTGATGCTTATTACTTTTCTGTAATGTTGCATATTATCACGCCTGGAGCGATTATTGTATATTGGTTTATATACTATTAGATGTTGTATATGTTTTACACCCGCGCTAGTCCAGTCCCCGCTCTGTCGTTAGTTAAGTAACCTAACGGGTGATGACGGGACCCAGTGACGAATGCGGATGGCATATACGTACATTTTATTTTCGTTCATTTCTGGTGTGATTGATTGATGGGACTGCGTTGATTCTGATCAATGCAAAGTAAAGAAAACCTGTTTACAGTTGTTGGAACAAATTTAAAAAGTGTTATTGCAAAGACGTTTCCTTTTGTTATGCATAGTGATATTCAGTGGAATATCCTGCACCTCATTCGACGGGGCAAGGGCCGATATCCCTTCACCGGGACTGACCCCTTGGGCAGAAGTTTGCGTCAGAGTAATAACTTTACTATAGTCGATTACGAGTTGCTTTGCATCGCGGTATTCAGTGGAATATCCTGCACCTCATTCCACGAGGAAAGAGCCGAGATCCCTTTACCGGGAGTGACCTCTTTAGCAAAAGGTTTTCGCCACTATATTTTAAAAAGCTATCAGGTTCCTTCAGCGATATCAAGTTCACTACGTTAAAGGTTTTTCGCCAAAAACCAGCCGTAGCCCTCCATCGTTTCTTATGGATGGTCAGTAGTATTCAAGCTATGTTTGTTGGCATACGTCAAGGCATAGTGTTAGGTAGCTGCTGGGTATTCATTTGTTGCATAGATAGATGAGTTGGTTTGGGACAGTCGTATTACCTTGTTGGCATACGTCAAGGGTATGTACGGGTGGGTTCAAATTAACAAGATAATGACGGGCAGAACTTGACATGTGACTTATGATTTGTTGGCATACGTCAAGGTCATAAGAGCATGGGGCATAAAAATCATATCGGGAGTTTCTAAAGAAACTGAAACTTGCCAAGTATGCGCATACCATCTGGAGTATAAGTAACGTGGATGCATTCCATCACGTTATCATGCGATGAGAGTTGGATCCCGATTCCCACTGATGAGTTGGTTTACTCTTCGGGTGATCCCGATTGATTCTTCTTTAGGTTTGGAGGAGAATTTGACAGGACAGTGGGAGGTTTCCGGATTAGATAAAGTGATAACCATTCTGATCTAGGTTAAAGTGCACGCAGAGTGTTTCTTTTCTCTCTCTCTTTGGCAGCGACCTTTGACCGACCCTAGACTATGACTCAGTGACCAGGTTGACCGAACCTTCTTAAAATACTGGCTTTTGGATTGTCTGAGTTGCATAAGTCATTGCCACTCCTTCTTTTACCCTTTGAATTTCTCAGAACACCCGTATAACTACGGATATCCACTTCCATTGGATAGATCCATCATATGGTTATATACGAACTCGAAGGGACTTCTTCGAGGATGGATCCAGGTTCAGGAGAAATAGAATTGGTTTATTCAGTTGTCTTTTATTATCACCTTCTCTCAGGTTGCGAGAGCTCCTTGGTTTAGGAGAGTACAACTATTACGCTTATTGGATAGTCTTATTCCAAACCATAGGCTGGTGCCGAAAGGTAGGGAATGAAGAAAACCAATTAGCCTAAGTAGGGTGTGCAGAAGGTAATATGTAAAGACAAAATAAAGGGATTAGAAAGAGGGCAAAGTAAATTGCGACTGTTATCATTCACGACCAAAACCGCGTACTTCATCGCCACTCCTATTTCACCTTTAAAAGAATAAGGTATTATTCAGTTGTCTTTTATCATCACCTTCTCTCAGTTGCAAGTACTCCTTGGTTTAGGAGGGTACACCTATTATGCTTACTGGATAGTCTTCTTCCAAACCATAGGCTGGTGCCGAACGGTAGGGAAGGAAGAAAACCATTTAGCCTAACGATGGTGTACAGAAGGTAACGACTAAAGACAAATAAAGGGATTTGGAGAGATGGCAATAAAATATACGGTTGAAGTCATGAATTGGATTATGGAAGAGGCATTACTATGAATACCAAGATACCCCTACGAAACATATTCATGTTTCAGTGCATTGTTAATAGAAAACTTGTTTTCCCAATTAGACACTTACTCCAAGGGTATGTATTTACCAGGTTTCATTCTCATATCTGTATGGTTTTACAGATGATGAGTGGGAGTAAGATATTGGGAATTAGGTGATTATCCTCATTATATCGGAATTCGTTGTAATTGGTGATATTTGAGGAAATCGCCAGGGTACAGTTTTCAACCTACGACGCACAGGTTTTGAGTTGTTTAACTCAGCGGACTTATACAGAGTATTGTATGTTGTCCAGTGTCCATTAGGACAAAGGGGTAGGTCCTCGTACTATGTTCTGTTTACTTATAACTTCTCTAGTATTTAGACAAGTGTTTCGTTGAAATACAAGGTCTAAGTTTTGAGAAGTTATGGGTATAAGAATAAAGTAGAGAACCAGGTATCACAAGTATCGGGATTCTTCAAAGAGATCGAAGATGTAGATTCTTGTGATTGGTATTCAGATGATAGTGATGGTTTTGAGAAACGTGTTTCTCTTTCAGGTTACTCATAAATGGATGGATTCCTAAGTTGAGTAATGCTGATTAGCCTATTTCCATTAAGTTGATATGCACTGGAGACAGATGCATGATTTGGATCTGGTTCCAATTAAATAAGTGCCAAAGTTTCTGTATTGGATATAGAGTAGTTCGTACCTTAAAAGATATTAAGGTACGGGGAGTTGTCCAGCTTATGCTTAAAACCAGACTCTGGATAACTCAGGGCACGTTTCTGTAATGGCTGTTTGTGGGTTGACCCTGGCTATGACGAGGGTTGATATTCTACCATTTGAAAGATCAATAGTGATATTGTTCTTCACTCGCCACAGTTTTAGTAAAAATGGATTTTTTTTTCAGAAAACAGTAGTGGGAGTATGGTAGAACTGGAAGTGATTCCAGAACCGCAAACGATTACGGAAAATTTAATAGGACCTATATATTCAATCAGGTTTGACATTCCAATAGCCACTCCGCAGATTTGGTGGGTAACCTCAGACACCCGAGAGGTACTCCGGTAGCCTCAAGGACGGTGACAGGGAGGTTCTTATCTACCCAGACTTGACACTACTATTGTTCCAGGCTATGAGACCCGGTAGGAGGGTTGTCGTAGTCAGTGGGAGCAGCGGAAGCATAGTGGGCAAGATGCTTATATCTATTTATAGACTTGAGCAGTTATAGCGGAGATAGATCATCTAATTTTGATATGATAGTCATGGGTTTGACTTCAATCAGAATAGGGGATGGATTTGTTAAAGAAGGTAGTAGGGTGTGATGTCATGGTATCAGGATGACATACACAGAGTAGGAAGTAAAATTCCTATACTACGATCGGTTGTACTGTGGTCGTCACACAGTTGTTTCTCCAGACAGGATATGGATATAATATTTGACATTCTGGTTTCTAGATCTATGGTTTTAGATCTGGATTTGGGTAGTTTCCCAATGTGGGTACTTTGACAGATATTCTAATGGTTTTTGGAATAGTTGACTCCTAGCATGGTGGTGTACCTGCAGGTGATGGAGTCACCCTCTCTAAAGGTGTCTTACAGACTAAAGGGGAGAGGGATGTGCATGATTGGCAGATCACTTGCTTAGGCAATTGAGTCAATCATGAGATGTCAAGTATCACACCAAATGTTGGTTTTGCACTAGATGCAATAAGTTTGTATTAATCCAATCCTGGAGAAATATAAGGAAGCAGTTTTAGAACATAAGTACATGTTCTACGGATTTGATGACGGCAGCCTCCTTCGGGAGACGGTTATCATTCCAAGCTTCAAAGGTGACATGGTTAACAGAGTGATTGTCAGAGTTATAGTTTTTCCCTCTGACGAAGAGGGACAGTATTGTGGACAGGTGGTCCAAGAGGATACTGTGGGTGGCATGGTGCCGGATACTGATTAGGTTCAGTGATCGATACAGTCTAAGAAGTTTGGATTTGGAGTTCATTTATGAACTAGGTCCCATCAGATATCCAGACATATTCTAAGACAGGTATTACTCAATTCGGGAGATGGTTTTCTCCGCGAACTTGAGATTTAGAGAGATATAGAAAGAAACTTCTAGGCGGATCCACTCACTAAGGCTATTTCTCGAACACAATAGTTTTACAAACGGGCTTTGTGATACTGATTAGTAGAGAAGTTGGATGTTCGGTTTCACACGGGCTGTGAGTAGTCGACATCGCAATAATTAGCCTTGAGTGCAAGTGGGAGATTGTTGGAGATAGTGCCCTCATAGTCAATTATTGGATCACAGGTACGTGATTGCAATGATTGCGGAGGACCTATACCGGTAGGACAGTCTTACTCAAGATGATAGTATGCTATCTGGTTTGCCTTTATCAGTCGTGTACATGATCAGGTGACTGATTACATGTTACACTTTGATAGAGCCCTTAGGATCTTGCTTTACCACCAACAGTATGATGGCGATCATATACGTGAGAGTTGGGTAGTTTATACGCATATCCTTAATTGTGGTCCCTAGTCGTGGGAGTTTCGAGACAGGGCATCGATACTCCGGAATAGACAAGTGTGTACAGTCGAGACCCCGACGAGGGGCGGTGGCCGGTCTCACAAGCCACTGGTGTCAGTTGGATCACCTAAGATGTATACAGGTGATCATTGGGTTATGAGTACACCGGACAGGACTCGCCGGGAATCTGCTAGTTAGTATTATATCTATCGTCAGATAGCAGTTCCCTGGTGACATGTGTACAGGTTAGTTCATCGACCTGAGGTCGTCATTTGTCTCGTGTGAGTTCCCACTGTGCTTTGATTTCTACCCTACCACGGCTCAAAGGAGTCGTGCAAACAGGTAGTTTTTGGGTACAGTCCCGAGCCATATGGAGGCACGTGAGCGGATCGGCAGGGGATTCGTCTCTCCCGGTATTGGGGGCGAGGTCGTGCTGTGTCTAGGAGAGCCATTACACAAAGTCCATGGCCATGGCAGGAGATTTACTGGTAGGTACTCCAGTAGTATCTCAGGGTGTTATTGGGCTACACTCCGACACGACTTATACTGCTATTGGGGGTCTGACGTTACTAGCCCCCTAGGCAGATATGCGATACTCATAGACGAACGGACCGGAATGTATATACATTGTCACTGTTAGGCTCAGTAGGGTTTTCCGGATGAGTGCGCTCATCGGCATCCCTTGAGGTCAGTCCATGGGCAGCCGTTACGCATTGCTAGTGCCGCTGACGGTTTATGGTTAAACCCACTGCCAGGGTACTGACGAGTCATTAGAGTCCCCCACAGACAGTTTCCCAAGTTCGGGCGAAACGTTGTAGAGGCCGTATGGTTTTATGGCAGGGTTCGGAAAATGCACGTGCGTTTACGCACGTGTTATTTTTCGGGCAGATGATACTGGTCGGCTTTGGTTTAAGCCGGATCCGAGTATTATATTGAGTAGGTATAATATCTTTGTCTCAGTTGCATTTGTATTCGGTCGTAATACAAATGCGGGTATATTTATACAGTTTCGGGGTTGTCCTGAAATTCGTTTCAGGATCACTTTTGGAAGTTGCCAGTTTCCAGTTTTCTATAAGCCGTCTTTTAACATTCGGTTAAAGACGGATTTATCTTTTCTTCAGATAAGAGTGAGTCATCATTCTAGAAGGTTCTAGAAGTGATGAAGTGGCTAATGAGTCATCTTGACATTAATGGTTGCATTAATGACTTGATGAGGTGTTTATGTGAGTCATTGTTTTCATTAAAGAGTTTTGTTAAGCTTAAGATATTTTGTGAGAAGCTTCATGTCTTATGGTCACCCTCTTTCTCCTACGGTCACCTCCCTCCTTCTATAAAGTGGCCGGCCCTCTCTCTCCTCCTCACTTCACTTGGTTGATTTCATTTTAGAGAGAAAAGATTATGATAGTATTTGGGGTGTATGGAATTTCACAGTTCATTTCATTCCATCACCCAATTCCCACGGCAACTTCATTAACCGATCGTCCACGGATTTGGACGAAGTGAGACAAAGTCATCTACTCATTCTCTACATCATTCTTGGTCGTCTCTTTTAGCAAACTTGACGATCGAGTTGCCTCAAGTCAGAGGCGGGAGCCCGTTTAAAGAATCATCGATGTGGTGCCACCTCGACGAGGATATCGGAGATCGACGAGATCGGAGCAGCCGCAACGGAGCGTGGGATGATGGTTGAAGAACGAAGGACTCGGATCTTTCGGTAAAACCTTTCTACACACTTTACAGTTTGTTAGTTTAGCAATAATGGCAGATCCGGGTTAAAGTATACGATAGCGCCAGTTTAAAAGTTTTTGTTCCGCATTTGGCGTCTGTAGACTGCCGGGGCGCTAGCGTAGACTTACATCTCTCTCTAACTCTCTTTCTCTCTCCCCCTTATTTATATATATCCCTTCATCTTCAATTCTTCACGAGACTGTAGCAACCACAGAAACAAAACCCATCGCGAACCCTAACCCTAGCCGCCTTCACCGTCGCCGCCGTAGCCCCGACGCCGGCGCCGGCGCCACCGTCGCCCTCGCCTCTGCCTCCTCGCCTCAACCGACTCTGTTTCCTCTCTCTCCCGGGCACCTTGCGCAGCCGCGGCCACCTGCGAATCTCCCTGCAGTCGTCAAGTCGCCGCCGGCAACCACCTGCGCCGCCGACCATCACCTCGCCTGTTCTCCTCACCCCGAGACCTCCTCTTTCTCTCCTTTCCGGCACACCCTGCACCTTCCCCGACGCCAACCCACCACCCATCGCCTGCACCCTCACCCTCGCCGGAAAACCCATCACCACCGACCAGCCATCGTCTCCTCGCCTCCCAGCAAACCCCCTGACGCCAGCACCACCTCTTCCGACCGATTCTGCACCTTCCCCGATCACCTCCACCGAGACCCTTCACGTTGTCATCACCGTCGCGGTTTGAACCGCCGGTGATCTTGACGGCACCGATCGCCTCGCTGCCGGGTTGCCGAGGGAGCATCCATCTCTGTTCAGTTCATCCCGAGCCCTTGCTGTTATCGTGTCGCGTGGGTTCGCGCCTCCGTTCTCGTGTTCGTCGTTTCGTCGAGGCAAGTATCAGATACTTGCTACATGCTATTGCTACTTTATAACTTGCCTTAATATTCATGTGTAGTTTAATAATATATTATTTAGTAAATCACCTTACATACATTGCTTCATGTTTAACCCTAGTAGCATGTCAAATAAATTATTTCCCGATAAACCCGTACATGATATATTGCATTTGATTCACTGCTATGATGCTTTATTTCCAGTTTAGTTTAACAAATATGCATAACTGGCTAAATTATAATTGCATTCTCTAAACAGATTATACTTGTCGTGGCATTCTTGGAACACTCAATATATTATTAACCTGACTACAGCAGTTACGTTCACCGTTCTGTATTCATATGATATTGACACTATTTATTTAACACAATTGAAAATGGTACAGCTAGATAATAAATCAGATTATTGTTTAACGTGTTGATTTGAACATGATGCTGCTTATATATCTGTTTGTGAGCACACCCACGATATCGTTACATCTTGATTGACATTGTCATACATGGTATTGTACCATTTACTATTGACTTGACCTGATGTACCATGACCTGACCTGTTACCTGATCTCGTGCCTAATGCCAACAAACCTGACATGTTCCTCATGGACAGTTCCTGTTGTCTATCCAGACAAACCCGCTTTTACCTGATCCTGTGTTGGCATTAGTTCTTGATTACTGAATACCTGACTCGACATACATAACTTGGGGGTATGGGGAAATCAAAGGTGAAACCGACTTGTAACTCAACAGTTCGATACCTGTTCTGATCAGTCTTACGGGCTAGGCCAGCCCCGGAGTGATGATGCTGACATCACTCGCCCATCCTGCTACCTGTTACTGCCTAGCGGCACGTCTCGGATTCAGCCCCGAGGATCTTGACCGTGGTCCCGGACACGCACGGGATACTATTGAGTTACATCGACGATTCATCAATTGATTTCAAAGACTTTAGAATAGAAAACCTGATAGAACGGTTTAGTTAGCCACTGCACACTACCCTGCACTGCTTGATTCACATTATTTGCTACTCTCGTTTTATTCATGCTTATTTTACATTGCCTGTTACACTGTTCATATTATATTACTTGATGACATGACGCGCTAACGTCTGGGTTTTGCATGGCCCAGATTCTGTACCGCTGTCGCAATCCGAGCAGGAGTACTTCAGCCAGCAGGCTGAGCTGTGAGGTGTTAGTATTAGTTAGTTTTTATTTCATGCATTTATTTCCTGATGTGAGCCCGCATTATGGGACATACTTTTCAGTTATTTGTATTGGATCATTTGCTTCCGCATTTATTTATTATTGACTCCTGTTATTCTGGATTATGGACATGTTTTAGAAAATTTTATCTTGTTCTTGATATCTCTACAGCCGTAATGTGACTGTGGATGGATACTTCCTACCTACAGGTAGCATGGTTGGCTATGTCACGTGCCCAATCTAGCGTACTCTGGGAAGCGGGGCGTGACATGGTTCTTTTGGTATCAGAGCCATAGGTTAGTTGGGTTGATTCTTTTGTAGTTGGGTATTGTACCTAATACACGAATCTGAATACCCGTGTTTAGGAAACATGTCCTGCCACTTTGCCATTTACCATTCTTGAATCGCATTCTTCCTGATTATATCTTTTACGACGTGCAAACTTACTTTACATGTCGACTCGAAAACCTGATCTCTTGTTATCCCTAGGACTTAGGCGACTTAGGTGGAGTTAAGTAATTGTGGCTATGATACCGCGGCATAGTTACAATGCGGTACTCTATTTAAGTATCTTGGAGTTCTAGCCTTGATCTATATATTGAATCTATCATCATGCTAACGTTGGGTGTTTTGATTTCAGGAATATGGCAGATAAGAATTTCAAGACGTATCAGAGGCGCGTGGACGAAGCCGCCATGTTGGGAGTAATACAAGGAATGCTGGAAAATCAGAAGAGGCATACTGAGCTGATCCAGCAGCAAGCAGATTCGTTTCAGGAGGGTTTGCAGGCCATTCGGCAGTCTGTAAACAACGTTGGAGCTAAACCAGTTGACCGAGTAGGGACCGTGGCAGATTTCAGACGTTTGGGTCCGTCTACATTTACTGGTTTGGAGGAGCCGTTGCCAGCCGAGCAGTGGCTAGTTGACACGGAGAATTTGTTGGTTGCGGCACAGATTCCAGATGACAAAAGAGTTGATGTGGTACGCATTCAGTTAGTGGACTACGCCCGAGAATGGTGGCTTGTGGAGGAGACCCGCTTGCCCAAGCCGATCAATTGGGCGGATTTTTCTAAGAGTTTCCTGGAGAAGTTCTTCCCGCGAACTGCACGGGAGGAAATGGAAGAGAAGTTTATTGGGCTAAGGAAAAATGGAGCACCCGTGGATGTGCATGCAGCAGAATGGACGAGACTCAGCAGATTCGCTGGACCTTTAGTTGCCAACGATGCAGACAGGGCACGGAGGTTCATGCGCAGCTTGGATGTGGACATCCAGAGGCAGATTGTCTCCCTGGGTTTGACCACTTTCTCACAGGTTCTTACGGCAGCTCGGGAACAGCAGAGTTTATCCGGGATGAAAGGGAGCTTGCAGCAGACAGCAGTTGCGGCAAGGAAGCCCGCATTTGTACCTAACAGAGCTCATGGTCGCAGAGGTACCGTCGAGGTGTAGCACCCATGAAGAAGCCTATGATCGTTGATCGAAGAAAGAGCGTGATTTGTGACTACTGCCGTTTACCTGGACACGTGCAGAAGGATTGTCGAAGGAGGCTGGGACTTTGTTTGGTTTGTGGAGCGGCTGATCACGCAGTTGGTGCCTGTCCGTCGAAGCTTCGTATGAGGGATGATATCCAGAAGCCTCCACAGAAACCGTTCCAAGGGCATAAACAGCTGACTCAAGGACCTAATCAGGCTCGAGCTTTTACCTTGACAGCTGAGGAAGCTAAGGCATCAGGAGAAGTGGTTTCAGGTATTCTACTCGTTCATGGTTTTCCCGCAGTGGCATTATTTGATTCTGGTGCATCCCATTGTTTTATGTCATCCAAGTTTATAACTACACACTCGATTGCCTGCACGACCCTGTCTAGTTTCTGGGACATACACACTGGGAATGGGAAAATTGTATCTAGTAGGGAATGTAAAGACTGTATAGTTGTTGTGTGCGGACGGGAGCTTTGTGCAGATTTCTTGGTGATTGATACGGGCAGCTATGAGGTCGTCTTGGGAATGGACTTTCTTGGCACTTTCCACGCTCACATTGACTGTAGGACAAGGAAGGTAATTTTCCAGATTCCCGGACATCCTGAGTTTACCTTCACTGGAGGAAGCAGTTCTGTCGGGCCAGTCGAGTTTAGGGCTAGGCCGACAAATGTTATTCTTGCAGCAATGGAAGTTGATAGTAGTGAAGAGCCGGCGGTTGTTCGCGATTTTATGGATGTATTTGAAGATATATCAGGTTTACCGCCGAAACGAGACGTGGAGTTCGCAATTGATCTTATTCCTGGTGCAGCGCCAGTATCCAAAGCATATTATCCAATGGCACCAGTAGAGTTGGAAGAAGTCAAGAAACAGGTTGCTGAATTGCTTGATAAGGGCTGGATTCGAAGCAGTAACGCGTCTTGGGGAGCTCCAGTTCTTCTCGTAAAGAAGAAGGATGGCACAAGAAGGATGTGCATCAACTATCGAGAATTAAACTGGGTGACTATTAAGAACAAGTACCCGATCCCTCGCATTGGAGAACTTTTTGAGCAGCTTAGTGGCGCGAGGGTATTCTCGAAGCTGGATTTGCGATCCGGATATCATCAGGTTCGAGTGAAGGCTGAAGATATTTGCAAGACGGCATTCCGAACTCGGTATGGGCATTATGAGTACTTAGTGATGCCCTTCGGAGTAACGAATGCGCCGGCAATATTCATGGATTTGATGAACCGAATCTTTTCACCGTTCTTGGACCAGTTTATTGTGATATTCATTAACGATATTCTGGTTTACTCGAAGAGTTTTGAAGAGCATGCTGGGCATTTAAAGATCGCACTGCAGACATTGAGACAGGAGAAATTGTATGCGAAGATGAGTAAGTGCGAATTTTGGCTGGAAGAAGTGAAATTTCTGGGGCATGTTGTGTCGGGCGATGGAATCGCCGTCGATCCCGAAAAGATTGCAGCAGTTCGAGATTGGCCTATTCCAAGGAATGTAGCTGAGATAAGAAGTTTCCTTGGATTAGCCGGGTACTACAGGAGATTTGTGGAGAACTTCGCTCGTTTGGCAGAACCGTTGACCAAGCTTACGCGCAAGGAGGTACCTTTTGTATGGACGGATAAATGTGCGTTAGCTTTTGAGACGTTGAAGCAGAAGTTGATAACCGCCCCTATTCTGACCGTGCCAGACAATTCCGGAGGATTGGTGATTCACAGCGACGCATCTGGAAAAGGATTGGGATGTGTTCTGATGCGGCATGGGAAAGTTGTAGCGTACGCATCGAGACAATTAAAGACCCAAGAGAAGAATTATCCCACTCACGACTTGGAACTTGCGGCTGTGATCTTCGCTTTGAAGATTTGGAGACACTACCTTTTGGGCGAGAGAGTCGAAGTTTTTACAGATCATAAGAGTTTGAAGTATGTGTTCACTCAGAAGGAGTTAAATATGAGGCAGCGTAGATGGTTGGAGCTGATGGCCGACTACGACCTTGACCTTAAGTACCATCCGGGGAAGGTTAACGTCGTGCCGGATGCACTTAGTCGGTTACCAGCAATTCAGGTGTTAACTACGCAGAGGGAGATCATTGCAGATTTTCGAAGTTTTGACTTGGAAGTTGTGCTACCGCGTTCTACGGGACAGTTGATGCAGTTGCAAGTACAGTCGTCCTTGGTTGAGAAGATTAAAGCGGCACAATCACAGGATCCTAGACTGCAAAAGTTTCGAGTGCAGGTTGAAGCTGGACTACGAACAGATTTACTGGTCCACGAAGATGGTTCGTTGAGGTATGGTAGCCGTTTGTGTGTGCCAAAGGGGGATGTTCGTGAAGAGCTTATGAAGGAGGCACACGGTTCAGCTTATTCTATACATCCAGGAGGCACAAAGATGTACCGTGATATTCGACAGCATTTCTGGTGGGAAGGCATGAAACGGGAGATTGCTCGTTTCGTGGCTAAGTGCTTGGTGTGTCAGCAAGTCAAGGCTGAACACCAAAGGGTTGCTGGTTTGTTGCAACCACTTCCGATTCCTCAGTGGAAGTGGGAACATATAACCATGGATTTCGTGACGGCTTTACCGCGGAGTTCAAAGGGTAACAATGCAGTATGGGTGATTGTCGATCGGTTGACCAAGGCAGCTCACTTTATCCCTTTCCGGGTTGGTCAATCAACGGAGACTTTGGCAGAGCGGTACATGCAGGAGATTATAAGATTACATGGCGTACCGGTGAGCATCGTGTCCGATCAGGACACTCGGTTCTTATCACACTTCTGGAGGAGTTTACAGGAAAGTTTGGGGACTCGATTGAAGTTTAGCACAGCTTATCATCCTCAAACTGATGGTCAGTCGGAGAGAACGATCCAAACTCTTGAGGACATGTTGAGAGCATGCATGTTGGACTTTAAGGGTTCGTGGGAGGATCATCTACACTTGGTGGAGTTTTCTTACAACAATAGTTTCCAAGCAACTATTCAGATGGCTCTGTTTGAAGCTTTGTATGGTCGCAAGTGTCGTTCACCTGTTTGTTGGGATGATGTTGGTGCACGAAGATTATTGGGACCAGATTTGGTAGTGCAGACAGTTGAGAAGGTTAACACTATCAGAAAGCATATGAAGGCAGCTCAAGATAGACAGAAGAGTTGGGCTGACACGTCAAGAAGACCTCAAGAGTTCGCCGTGGGTGATTTGGTATTCTTGAAGATATCACCGACTAGAGGGGTGATTCGCTTCGGGAGTCGAGGAAAGCTTAGTCCTCGATTTGTTGGACCCTTTGAGGTATTGGAGCGCGTTGGAGAGGTAGCGTACCGTTTGGCGTTACCGCAGTCCTTGGCGGGTGTGCACGATGTGTTTCACGTATCTCAACTACGAAGGTATGTTCAAGATGAAACACACGTCTTGAATCATTCGGAGTTAGCAGTACGGGAAGACCTGACTTTTGAGGAGCGACCGGTTGAAATCATGGATCGAAGGGAAAAGGTTCTTAAGAACAAGGTTATCCCCCTTGTGCTTGTTTCTTGGGGTAATCGATCGCATGGAGAGTCCACTTGGGAACGAGAAGATGAGATCCGACAGAAGTTTCCTCACCTTTTTATGTAGTTTTCTATCTTGTATTCTTGGAATTTCGAGGACGAAATTCTTTTTGTAGTTGGGTATAATGTAACACCCGAGCCCAATACTACTAATTTCTGTTACTGATTGAGCAATAGATATTACTCATTTCATTTAGCTTGCCTGTTTGACACTTACCGGGAAATTTTATCTGGAAAAGTCATTTCTGCATATAACAAATTTTAGCACCTATAATAAAATTAAAAATATCTATCTTGGCCTACTCGACACCCCTAACCGCGTGGTAGCGTCCGTGCATCGAGTTCTCGTCCCGTTCGGTGAAACGGGCGAGTTTGGACGACTATGCGCGCGTACAGGTGTCCGACTTGGGGGTATGCTTTTTAGTCATAAAACACCTCATTTTAAAATTTGGAACTCGCTTAAAATCCTATTATTTAAATTTCAAATTTTTGGACCCAACCCGGGCGCGATTTGGAAATGATTCATTTAGCGCCAAAATCCCAAATTAATATAATATTCTAAACCATAATATATTCACAATCTAACTGTTAGCTCAATACTCTAAAATCTATTAAATCTTTTAAAAATTTCTTTTAACCCGCGAATCATCTTCCCTGGCCAATCACGTTGGCTTAAATTCTCGTGGGCCCCCTACAATACCTTCCTCTCTCTTTCTCTATCTCTCTCTCTCTAACTCTCTTTCTCTCTCTCCCTTATTTATATATATCCCTTCATCTTCAATTCTTCACGAGACTGTAGCAACCACAGAAACAAAACCCATCGCGAACCCTAACCCTAGCCGCCTTCACCGTCGCCAGAGGAGCCCCGACGCCGGCGCCTGCGCCGCCGTCGCCCTCGCCTCCGCCTCCTCGCCTCAACCGACCCTGTTTCCTCTCTCTCCCGAGCACCTTGCGCAGCCGCGGACACCTGCGAATCTCCCTGCAGTCGTCAAGTCGCCGCCAGCAAACCACCTGCGCCGCCGACCATCACCTCGCCTGTTCTCCTCACCCCGAGACCTCCTCTTTCTCTCCTTTCCGGCACACCCTACACCTTCCCCGACGCCAACCCACCACCCATCGCCTGCACCCTCACCCTCGCCGGAAAACCCATCACCACCGACCAGCCGTCGTCTCCTCGCCTCCCAGCAAACCCCCTGACGCCAGCACCACCTCTTCCGACCGATTCTGCACCTTCCCCGATCACCTCCAGCGAGACCCTTCACGTTGTCATCACCGTCGCGGTTTGAACCGCCGGTGATCTTGACGGCACCGATCGCCTCGCTGCAGGGTTGCCGAGGGAGCATCCATCTCTGTTCAGTTCATCCCGAGCCCTTGCTGTTATCGTGTCGCGTGGGTTCGCGCCTCCGTTCTCGTGTTCGTCGTTTCGTCGAGGCAAGTATCCGATACTTGCTACATGCTATTGCTACTTTATAACTTGCCTTAATATTCATGTGTAGTTTAATAATATATTATTTAGTAAATCACCTTACATACCTTGCTTCATGTTTAACCCTAGTAGCATGTCAAATAAATTATTTCCCGATAAATCCGTACATGATAGATTGCATTTGATTCACTGCTATGATGCTTTATTTCCAGTTTAGTTTAACAAATATGCATAACCGGCTAAATTATAATTGTATTCTCTAAACAGATTATACTTGTCGTGGCATTCTTGGAACACTCAATATATTATTAACCTGGCTACAGCAGTTACGTTCACCGTTCTGTATTCACATGATATTGACACTATTTATTTAACACAATTGAAAATGGTACAGCTAGATAATAAATCAGATTATTGTTTAACGTGTTGATTTGAACATGATGCTGCTTATATATCTGTTTGTGAGCACACCCACGATATCGTTACATCTTGATTGATATTGTCATACATGGTATTGTACCGTTTACTATTGACTTGACCTGATGTACCATGACCTGACCTGTTACCTGATCTCGTGCCTAATGCCAACAAACCTGACATATTCCTCATGGACAGTTCCTGTTGTCTATCCAGACAAACCTGCTTTTACCTGATCCTGTGTTGGCATTAGTTCTTGATTACTGAATACCTGACTCGACATACATAACTTGGGGGTATGGGGAAATCAAAGGTGAAACCAACTTGTAACTCAACAGTTCGATACCTGTTCTGATCAGTCTTACGGGCTAGGCCAGCCCCGGAGTGATGATGCTGACATCACTCGCCCATCCTGCTACCTGTTACTGCCTAGCGGCACGTCTCGGATTCAGCCCCGAGGATCTTGACCGTGGTCCCGGACACGCACGGGATACTATTGAGTTACATCGATGATTCATCAATTGATTTCAAAGACTTTAGAATAGAAAACCTGATAGAACGGTTTAGTTAGCCACTGCACACTACCCTGCACTGCTTGATTCACATTATTTGCTACTCTCGTTTTATTCATGCTTATTTTGCATTGCCTGTTACACTGTTCATATTATATTACTTGATGACATGACACGCTGACGTCTGGGTTTTGCATGGCCCAGATTCTGTACCGCTGTCGCAATCCGAGCAGGAGTACTTCAGCCAGCAGGCTGAGCTGTGAGGTGTTAGTATTAGTTAGTTTTTATTTCATGCATTTATTTCCTGATGTGAGCCCGCATTATGGGACATACTTTTCAGTTATTTGTATTGGATCATTTGCTTCCGCATTTATTTATTATTGACTCCTGTTATTCTGGATTATGGACATGTTTTAGAAAATTTTATCTTGTTCTTGATATCTCTACAGCCGTAATGTGACTGTGGATGGATACTTCCTACCCACAGGTAGCATGGTTGGCTATGTCACGTGCCCAATCTAGCGTACTTTGGGAAGCGGGACGTGACAATGACAATGGAGGACACTCGTCAGATGAACCTGAGGATTATGTGGCAAGCTGCCATGTGATCTCTCACTCGTCGATAGACAATGAAAAAGATCCTTACGCAGAGAAACTGGGGGCAGATCCTGAGCCGAAACTTCTACGACTATCAGACGGAATGATTGATGCATTCCTAAACGACGCTCTTTTGAAAAGCAAAGCTGATTGGGAACGCGAGATGGCCATATTTGAAAAGTCCAAACCCCGGCGACTGGACGAAAGGGTTGAAACACTCCCACTAGATCAAAGTACATCTTCCGCAAATAAAAGAAAGTTCAAGACGAGGAAAAGGTTCGCCAAAGCTATATCGATGGGAATGAAGCTGCCACCTTCCGAAGAAAACACTTCTGATGAAGCGGATGTACATCCTAGCTATTGCCTATTCCATCAAAATATTGCGCACCCCACCGAAGAGTGCAATGCTTTTACAAACTGGTGGCAGGTATATGTTGCTCACCGACAACATTTCAAGCTGATGAAGCGCAAAACTCGTCGGGAACAAAGAAGTACGACATAAGAGCATAAAAGAATTGCTGGAAACTGTCATATGGTCGACTCCGGGGAATCGCAAGTTCTCACCTTCGGGAGCGACTCTGACGAAGAAATAACCCTTGGCCCTCTCTTCAAAGAATCCACCTCAGGAAAAGAGGAAGAACCGAAGAGCTGCGAGAACTTTCAGCTGCGCAATCGTACGCTGCCTGAAAATAATCTCGGACCCGCGAACAATGGGTCGAATAGAAAAGATAAGGGGAAAGAAAAAATCCCTGAGGACATCGCCCTAGATGATCAAGTCGTCAAAAAGCTGACAGCCAAGGACCCGCCAAAGAAAAACAAGGTGGATTACAACGTTCTGGTACACTTGAGGAAGCTACCTTCGCAGCTAAGCATTCTCGATGCCCTCTTGTTATCAAAAGAAGCAAGAGATTCTTTGATCAAGACGTTACAAGAGCCTGGACAATTCCAAGCTTTCCTGGCTGAAGAAAAGATGAAGGACAAGCTGGAATAAGTGCACACAGCTGACATCACCTTCAGCGACGAAGATCTCCTCCTCGGGACGTGTGAGCATAACCGTCCCCTTTATGTCTCCGGATACTGTCATGATATCAAGATAGGCAAAATCCTGGTTGACAATGGGTCCTCCGTTAACCTCCTCAATGTAAAAGTGTTGAAGGAAATCTACATGAGCGTTCAGCATCTCGCTCGTGATAAAATCACCATCTCCGGGTTTGACTCCCAGTCATCACGGATGCTCGGGTCTGTGATACCGACGTTACACTTTGGGCTACTCGTTACGGACATCAAATTTCACGTCATTGACGCTAAGACATGTTACAATGCTTTGCTCGGCAGGCCTTGGTTATACGAGTACAACATCATCCCTTCTACACAACACAAGTGTATGAAGTATTTTAAGGACGGTCTCGAGTACACTGTGATAGGGGAACTAAACCCATTCTCCATGAACGAAGTCCGTAAATATGAGGATGCCAAATACTTCTTGCCAGACTTTGAAGACACGGAAAGGTGCCATAAACCGGAGGACAAGCAGAAAGCTATCACCACTATTCCAGTTTTCGGGAGTAACACTGAGGAGGAAAAAGAAATAATTTATTCAGGGCCGCCCCAACGCAACAAGATAGGACCGTACACCCCTATTTTGGTCTTCGGCAGTGACTCGGAAGATGAGGTCAATGCCGTATTTTCTGTTCGGCCATCGATACAAGCATTCGCTGACGATGAGCGGGGTTTGCAAGTTGCCATGGTTCTGCAAGAGCATTACAAAGAGCTCGATGCACTTGAAACTTATAGTGTGCAAGAACTGCAGACATTTTACGTCCCTCCCAGACGAAAAGATGAAAAGGCGATACTCTTTTATCGATCCACAGAAACTAAAGTGGAGAAAGAAATTTGGCATGGTGCGGATTCTACACTTGACAAGCTCCAGCCCATCCGTTTTCCCAGATACTACACAGACGGATTAAAAAGACTGTTGAGGCGTCAAGACGTACCCTTCAAACAAACTACTCGATAAGCCCGGTTCTATAACAGGATCCGGAACGTCCCCGGAACTCAATGAAAGTTGCCCAACGGGAGAATGGAAGCGATTGGGCTTGGATATATCCGATCCAAGAAACGGGAACGATTCCATGGCTGCTACGTTATACATGACATTGATGAATAAGGAGATGTTCTGTTAAAAGACGCTAACCCTGAACCAAAACGAGATCCCGCCATGAAAATGCCAAGTCCGTCGTTTGAAGAACAGATGGACAAGCTAATAAGGGAAGCGGGTCAGAAGGTCCAGGATGACTGTTTCCCCAATCAGAGCAAAGCTCTGTTTGAATTTCAAAAATTCAAAAAAAATTGAAGCAACGCTTCAGATTCCTTGCGCTGCGCGCAACGCGCCACGTGTCAAAAGCTGACATGCCAACGCTGCGCCCAAGGCAGCGCACCCAATCAGAGCAAAGCTCTATAAAAATAAAGGAAGCAACGCTTCAGATGCTTTGCACTCTGCGCTGCGCGACACGTGGCAGCGCAGTTGCGCTGCGCTCTGCGCTGGGCGACACGTGGCAGCGCAGTTGCGCTGCGCTCTGCGCTGCGCGACACGTGGCAGCGCAGTTGCTCTGCGCTGTGCGACACGTGTAAAGCGCAGGTGGGCTTGTGCCAACTGTGCCAGCATTTAAACAGAAAAATTCTGGAAAGATCTTTCTAAACAATAAGATTCTCTTCTGTAAAACAGGAGCCCTTGGATCAAAGATCCAATGGTAGGGAAAAATCCCTAAATCATTCAGAGAAAGATCTCTTTAACTGATTTAACAAATCAATTGGCACTATATAAAGGCCCCTAGACTCCAAGTCTAAAACACACAGAACTCCTCTAAAATTTTTTTGAGAAGAGCTCAGAGAAAGAAAAGGTAAAAACCTTTAAATAAAAGAAGAATTTCTTCTAAAAGAGATCAATGATCTAAGAACAAGATCAAGATCTTGGATAAAATAATAATAATAATAATAACAATAATAAAGAAGTAATTTACTTCTGTATAAAGGCATTTCCTTTTGATGAACCCATGGTTCTCTGAAAACAAGAAAAACTTATTTTCTTTGATCTAAATTTGATCAAGAGATTAAACAGTGCCCTGCACTTGTAAAATTTGCACTGTTGCGCTCTTGGGATGGCGCAAGCCACCAGAGAGCACCACGTGTCAGCCCCAGAACAAACTGCGCCTTGCGCTTTACAAAATGAGCATTGCGCTCTTGGATTGGCGCAGCTCACCAGAGCGCGCCACGTGTCAGCAGCTCACTAGCGCAGCGCAATGGCGCAGCGCACTGCGCTTGCTCTCACCAGAGCGTGACACATGTCACCATCACATAAGTTTGTGCCTTGCGCTCCTCAATTGGCGCAAAGCGCCTGACAGGCCACGTGGCGCACTGTCAGAATATTAAATGTAGCGCATTATTAAAGGGAAGAGCCCAATTAAGAGGTCCAATGGACCAAAACAAATGCTCTGCATTATAAAAAAAGGGCAGAGCCCAAACAGAGGTCTGTTAGACCAAAATAAATGCTGTGCATTTAATTAAAAGCCCAATGCTATGCATTAATAAAGGGCAGAGCCCAAGCAAAGGCCTAATAGGCCAATGATAAATAAAATGTTGAACATTTTCAACTGGACTTAACCCAATCATGGCCATAAGTCTTCAAATTAACATTGACTGAGCACGACTGCTCTCTTAAATCAATTTACACCCGGTTCAAGAGTACATCTCCGAACTCCTCTGACATTTGTCGTTGTAATCCTTCAACGTCGTCAGAGAGGTGACGGGTCCTGATAACCACACATCAATATGGACTTAAGTGTCCTTAAACCAACCTATGGACTTAAGCGTCCTTAAACCAACTTATGGACTTAAGCGTTCTTAAACTCACGGACTTAAGCGTCCATAAACCAACGGACCACTATGTCCCTAAACTGGAACAATAGAGCCCCTCAAATGCTCTTTTGTCGGATCTAAACGATCCCGTTAAGTTGATCTTAGTCTCAAACTGGACTAACGTATCCTTAACAAACGTTTAAGTTGATCTTAGCCTCAAATATGGCTAAAGTATTCTCAAACCAAAACCCCAAACCCAAATCTAAGAAAATACGGATTTGGACTAATCCACGTCCTACGGGTGACGACATAAATTAGTCTCCGTATACAATCCACGGGCAACTACAAACAAAACAAACACCCACGACACGAAGTGAAATTCTGGAGAAGGAGAAAGTTGTTACCGCGATGTGGTAGCGTAATTAACTGCAGGGGCTTGCGCTTGCAGGGAAGAGCATCCCCATAATCAAAAACCCCTCGAACGAGGGGGAATCTGATGAAGTCTGCTACATCGGCCGCATCCGTCTAAACCTCTGATACACGGTGCCATAAATCAACTTGACATCTTCAGAGAGGTGGACGGATAAAACCAAATAGCATCTGCCCCGAATCTAAGGCAAGACGCCCATGTCTTGGCCGCCATTTGGAGGGGAACAGATTCTGGCACGCCCGGTGGGACCTTTTCCTCTTTCCACTCCACACTTCGTGTGTCGTGTTCGCGAACAAATCGTGGTTTGCTGTGGTTGCCTTTGGATTCAAGGTACTTAGATTTGGTGTCTTGCTCCGTGCAGAAAACATAAGATCAATGGCTTCAAACTGCACTACCTGCAACTGCAACTCTCGCTCCGTCCCTGCTGGAGGAGTGACTTACGGACCCCAAGCGGCCTCTCTTTTCAAGATGCCAGTGGAGCAGGTAACTCAAGCCACCACTGGACTATTCTTCGGGACCATGCTCCCACCGCTGAGCTTCAATGCCCCAATGATGTTGCAAGAAGCCCCAAAGAAGTCGGTCTTTGATCGAATTACCACTGTCGCGGCCCCTCTCAACGGGTCGCCCAACTTCAGTACCTCAGTTTTCAACAGACTGGACCAGAACGTTTACAAGCCCGCGATACCCGAAGCTGCCATCCCAAAGAGGATAACCATTCCGGCTCAAGCGAAAGAGATTATTGAAAAGGCTTCTCCTTCCAAGAAGTCAGTTTTTAAAGGCTGGCCATTCAGGTTTCTGCTCCAGGCGAGGTCCTCAAAGCAGCTTCCCATGCCAAGAGGGGGCATGATGAAGTCACCCTTATAGCTGAAACAACCCCATCCGCACGACACGCTCGACGTCGCCACTGGCGTCGAGTAAGGAAGGCTGGGGGCAACTCCCCCTCTGGGCTATCTCCATCAGCCCCAATGGTGGAAGTTGATACTGCTGTTCCGACCGGGAATAGCTTTGAACTACTCAACAAGGTGCGCAGAAACTCTCCTACTGCAGTGCTGAAGAGAACTCCTTCACCTGTGAAGAATGCTATAGAGAAGAAGCCGGAGCAACCTCCTCAACGGCTATCCTCTGAAATTTACAAGGTCTGGCGTCAAGTCCAAGACTCCGCGATGGATCAAGACTATCTCCGCCGACAGAAAAAGATGAAAGTTTGGCAGGAGAAAGACTACTCTGTCAGACCAGAAAAAGCAACAGCTACTCGGGTGCCCACTGCGACGGCTCCCTCAACGTCAATCACTCAAAAGAAAAGGAGGCCGCAAAAGGCCCCTGTGAACATGGCGAACCGTAAAAGCGCATAGCACAAACGCCCCAAGTCTGGGGGCATGGTGCTACACACCGTTTAAATGGATTCCGGAAAGGAGGAAAGCCGTGCTTCGACGGGTCACCGACCGCTCACCCGATCCGTGACAAAAGCTCAAGAACAGCAACAACAGAAGCTTCAAGAGATGCTGACTACAATGGCCGCACTTACCGAGTCAAAAGAAAAACCAGAGGCATCATCAGAGCAGCGTCACAAACAAGAAACTGATGCTGACTTCTTACGCAGAGTCCTCGAAAAGAAGGACAGAGAAGCCGCAGACCAACCGGCTAACATAAAGCAAATGGCGCTCCTCTTCCAAGATATGGTAGGGATGATGTTACAACCGGACCCTCCAGCTGATGGCCCTCCAATCATTGTTGAAGACGATAGAAGGGAGATATCTAATCCTCCTCCGGCTCTTTCAGCAGCCAAGGAGGAAACCATTTCCAAAGCTGCACTGGATGACTATATAGCTCAGCAAATACGAGCACATCAGGCGAGTGAAGCGGCTGGGCAAATTATTAAAACTGGACGACCCTATCCGGGCTAGTATGACCAGATTAGTTACCCGCCGGGATATACGATCCCTAAATTCCACGTATATAAAGGGACAGGGAATCCACATCAGCATGTCGCTCAATTCAGGGCCTTGTGCGGCAACACTGGAGGCGACGACAAACTGCTGCTTTGCCAGTTCGTCGGTAGCTTAGCGGAGACGGCCTTTGAATGGTATTCGGAGCTACCTAACGACTCTGTCAAAATATTTGCGGAGATGGAGTTGTTGTTTACCCAGCGTTTCGCGAGCGCCAGCGAACGTACTCCAATAATGGCGTTGATCAATGCCAGGGTGAAACCAGGCGAGACGTGGGTCCAATACGCGATACGGTGGTGAACTTGTGGTCAAAATGCGAACAACGCATTGAAGAAGCGCCAGCGGTGGGCATGTTCGTGGGTACCCTAGATCCTCATGTGACTATCTCACAGTTCATGATGTTCTTTAAACCGACCACCTTCCAGGCCTTGATTGACAAATCAGCTCAAATGGATCAGATGGGCCATAGACCGTCCCCTCCAAAGCCGGACTATCAAAACGAGAAGGGAAAAGGAAAAGCGATCGTCGTCGCCAATGCTCAACGACAGCCGAGCAACTTGAAGCCTGTTGTCCGTCAAAACAATATGCGTCCACGCATACCCCTCGAGGAGAGGCTAGGACGTCCTTACTCGTTTCCTCAAGATAAAACGAGAAGACTGTTCGATCTGGCATTACGCAACCGACTCATCAATCTACCAGATCTAAGACGCCCGTTGCAGCCAAACGACGTCAATGATCCCAATTACTGTCCCTACCACCGAGTGTTGGGTCATCCGATCGAGGATTGCTACGTCTTCAAAAACTGGATTGAAGACCAATACCAACAGGGATGTAAGTCCACGTTACCTCTCCCGGTTCTTTCGGGCTTGCGGAAACGGTGAAAAACGATTTTTAAGGTTTAGGTAACATGGACTACAAAATACGGATCTTGGCTAAACTACACACTAGCAACCTAACTAGAGATTTATCTACTCGGTTAGGGGTTATACCTCACTTGAACTCCTTCTTCTTGGACTGTTAGTAGTGGTCGAATGGTTCTCTCCTCGTCGCCTTCTCTTGCCGAAGATGGATCCACCTGAGGGTTTCTACCTTGAGCTCCTTTCTCGAACTTGAGAAAACTAAAGTCTCCGGCTTGCTAGACCTTCAACCTTAGGATGAGTAGAGAGTGGCTTTGGTGTTTTATCTCCAAGAAAATGTTTCTCAACACATGAGATGGGTTTTCCTTGAGCTAGAGGAAGAGGAAGAAGAAAGGAAGAGAGAGAATCAATATGATAGAATGAGAATAGTTTTACAACCATAACCAAATATATGTGAATTAATCAATTAACAAAATTAATCAAAATGAAAAAGGTGATGGTATGTTGAAATGACCATTATCATTTCACATTAAATGAGTTTTGCAAAGATCAAAGAGCATCTTTGCTTGAAATGATGATGGTCAACCTTTCAACCATGGTCAACAAGTCAACAACCCTAACCATAACTCAATTTCATTTAATTAATACTATTAATTGATATTTCACATATTCATTAGGGTTTGGAAAAACAACTGTCAATAGTGCATACACACCCGTTCCAAAACCCTAATGAAAATCCTCTTCCTCTGCCTCAGTCAACTGTGCATACACACCCACATTCGTGTTCCGAGGAACACGAATACAATGAGATAAAACTAACCCCAAAGCATATACTAGGATCTGTCTTAAACCAGAGCCCGCTAGCAATGACTGTCCGGACGCCAAACGTGCACAAGTGCGCGGATGTGAACGAACCCTGTCGCAAAACCATGCGACCTCTACTCTGTTTTGCCCAAAGGCGAATAACCCTCTGTGTGGGACTCTAAAGACTCGACACTACGCTGGCAGTGGGTTTAACCACAGACCGCAAGCGACACTAGCTGTGCGTAACGGCCTCCAGGTAGATGCCGATAAGAAGACTGACGAGGTGAAACCCATCTGAACTCCTACTGAGCCTGTATGTGACAATCTCCGTACAGTCCGGTCTGTTCGTCTGATAACATCGCATGGCGGGCCTAGGGGGTGGTAAACGTCAGTCCCCTAATAGCGGTACAAGTCGTGTCGGAGTGTAGCCCAGAACACCCTGAGATAACACTGGAAACCTACCAGTATATCTCGCTTGCCCTGGCCAGGGACTACTTGTGTAATGGCTCTCCTAGACACAGCGTGATGTCAACCCCCAATATCGGGAGAGACGAATCCTGTCTAACCGTCACTGCCTCCAAGTGCTTCGGGACTGCACCCAACTACTACCTGTTTGCACGACTTCTTTGAGCCGTGGTAGGGTAGTAATCAAAGTACAGTGGGAACACACTCGAGGCGAAGTGACAGTGTCAAGTCAGCGGACTAAGCTGTACTTATGTCACTTGGGAACTGATAACTGACAATAGGTATAGTACCAACCAAAAGTTCCCAACGAGTCCTGTCCAGTGTACTCGTAACCTAACGAGCACCCGCATACTATCTCAAGTACGACGTACTGACGGCTGTGGGACAGACCGTCTCCCGTGCTGGGATGAGAAGCGCATACGCTAGTCTACTCCGAAGTATCGATGCCCTGTCTCGATAATCCCATGACCAGGGACGTGTATATAAGGATGTGCTTGTGGATTACCCAGCCCCCACGAGTGTGACTGCCATCACAACGCTGGTAATCAAGCAAAGATCCTAAGGGATCCACTAATGTGTATAGGTGATATACTAAAATAAACACATGTACACATTAAAGTAGAAACAAACCAAGTAGCATACTACTATTTTGAGCAAGATTGTCTATACAAGGTGAATATCTCAAGGTTCCATTAAGTAATATACAAACTAGTATGATACAGTAATGGCCTCTAGGGCATATACACTAACAATCTCCCACTTGCACTAAGGCCATGTACTGGCGTATCGAAGACCTATCATCTCGATCAGCCGCTCGAAATGAGTCTGGGGTAAGGCCTTCGTGAGTGGATCTGTAGTGTTATCTTCAGAAGCAACCCTCCGAACCTCGATCTCCTGGCGATCCACGATCTCCCTGATCGGGTGATACCGCCTCAAGATGTGTCTGGATTTCTTATGGGACCTGGGTTCCTTCGCTAAAGCTATAGCCCCGTTGTTGTCGCAATACAGAGGTATTGGATCAACAATGGACGGAACCACCTGAAGTTCTTTCAAGAACTTCCTCATCCAGACGGCTTCTTTTTCGGCATCAGATGCAGCGATATATTCCGCTTCCATAGTCGAGTCAGCAACGGTTTCCTGTTTGGAACTCTTCCAACACACCGCCCCTCCATTGAGGGTAAAGACAAAACCCGACATGGACTTGGAATCATCCTTGTCACTCTGGAAGCTGGAGTCAGCAAAGGCCTCAATCTGGAGGTCTTTTCTTCCATACACCAAGAACATCTCCTTAGTCCTTCTCAGGTACTTGAGAATGTTCTTTACCGCTATCCAGTGCTTCTCCCCAGGGTTTGACTGATACCGGCTTACCACACTCAGTACGTAAGCAACATCTGGTCCGGTACACAACATTGCATACATTATAGAGCCTACCGCAGAAGCGTAGGGTATAATAGACATGCGATCCCTTTCCAAATCAGTCTTGGGAGACATCTCTTTGGAGAGGGTGATCCCGTGACAAGCCGGTAGATTACCGCGCTTGGAATCTTCCATACTGAATCTTTTCAGTATGGTGTCGATGTACCTGGACTGTGAAAGTCCTAATATCCTCTTGGATCTATCACGATGGTTCCGGATCCCCAGAATGTAAGAGGCATCACCCATGTCTTTCATGGAGAACCTTTGCGACAAGAATCCTTTGACAGATTATAGCATAGGAATGTCATTTCCTATCAAGAGAATGTCATCCACGTATAAAACGAGGAACACGACAGTTCTTGCTACAAATCTACTATAGATACATGGTTCATCTGGATTTTTGATAAAGCCAAATTCTTTGACCGTCTCATCAAAACAGATGTTCCAACTCCGCGATACCTGCTTTAGTCCATAAATGGACTTAAGCAACTTGTACGCCTTTCCGCTGCTCCCACTCTGAATGAAACCCTCTGGGTTGTCCATATAGACACACTCCTCTAAATTTCCATTTAGAAAAGCGGTCTTTACGTCCATCTGCCAAATTTCATAATCGTGGAAGGCAGCAATGGCAAGAAGGATCCGAATGGATTTCAGCATAGCCACTGGAGAAAAGGTTTCGTCATAATCCAAACCAGGTCTTTGACGAAAACCCTTTGCAACAAGCCTAGCTTTATAGGTCTCAACCTGTCCATCTACACAAATCTTCCTTTTGAAGATCCACTTGCATCCTACGGGTTTACCCCATCTGGAGCAACGTCCAAAGTCCATACTTTGTTGGTGTACATGGACTCCATTTCGGTCCGCATTGCATCCAGCCATTTTACCGAGTCAACGCTCTGAATGGCCTGCTGGAAGGTAGTGGGCTCATCATAATCAATGATGCAATCCTCTCTATCCCCGTCTATGAGAAAACCGTAGTATCTCTCGGGCGGATGAGACTGCCTACTACTCCTGCGGAGCGGCGTAGGAATGTCCTGTTTTTTCGAACCCTCTGGTTCTACCAAGCTTTCAGTAATAGTCTGTGGTTCTGGAATTTCTTCCAGCTCTATCGTGCTCCCACTAATTTCCTTTTCTAAGAACCGGTGTTCCAGAAAGTGGGCATTACGAGAAACAAAAACCTTTTGTTCCTTTGCGTGATAGAAAAGATACCCCCTGGAGTTCTTTAGGTATCCCACAAACTTGCACAGTACTGAGCGTGCCTCGAGTTTGTCCACATGCTGCTTTTTTGACAAAAGCTGGACATCCCCAGATCTTCAGATATTGAAGATAGGGTTTCTTCCCACTCCATAACTCATATGGTGTGGTAGGCACAATCTTAGTTGGAACTCGGTTCAAAAGGTATGCAGCTGATTCTAGCGCATATCCCCAGAATGATCGCGGCAACTCAGCGTTACTCATCATGGAACGTACCATATCCAATAGGGTTCGGTTCCGTCTCTCCGATACACCGTTATGTTGCGGAGTGTATGGAGGAGTAAGCTGAGAGAGAATTCCATTCTCTTTTAAGTAATCCAGGAACTCGGCACTTAAGTATTCACCACCTCGATCAGCTCTTAGTGTCTTGATACTTTTGCCTGTTTATTTTTCTACTTCATTCTTGTATTCCTGGAACTTTTCAAAGGCTTCAGATTTATGCTTCATTAAGAAGACATGTCCGAACCTTGAAAAATCATCCGTAAAAGTAATGAAGTAAGAATAACCGCTTCGCGCATGTGTAGACATTGGACCGCACACATCACTGTGTACGAGCCCCAAGCGCTCGCTCTTACCCCGTGTCTAGTGAACGGAGTCTTTGTCATCTTTCCTTTGAGATAGGATTGACAAGTTGCATATGAATGATATTCGAATGAATCCAAATATCCTTCTGTATGTAACTTCGTCAACCTTCTCTCATTGATGTGACCCAGTCTACAATGCCATAAGAAAGCATGATTGATTTATGGAGACTTTCTTTTGTGTGTATTCTGGACATTGAAAATCTATGGTTGGTTTAATACGTATATACCATTGTTTAATGTACCTGACCCAATCAAAACTTGATTAAGGTGAATGTTCACAACATTACTTACAAATGCAAATTCATAACCTTCTTTAGATAATAAAGATACAGATATGATATTACAGGTTGCATTGGGTACAAAATAACAATCACGCAAAACCAAAACGTGTCCATCTGACAACCCCAGGTGATAGTCCCCCACGGACTCAGCATCCATGCCAGCTCTGTTTGCAACTCTGAGGGTCATATCACCTGCCTTCAAAACCCTACGCTTTCTCAGAGCCTGCAAAGAATTACAGATATGAGATCCTGATCCGGTATCCAATACCCAGGAAGTAGAGTTTATTGATAGACAGTTTTCAATAACATACACCCCTGAAGCTGAAGCCGCAACTTGCTTCAGATCCTGGGTTCTGGCCTTCCAAGCCCTGCAATCCTTTTTCCAGTGTCCATTCTTGTGACAGTAAAAGCATTCTTCCTTTCCCACAAGCTTTACCGCTACCTTTGTTGCCTTTGCCTTTCCGTTTGTATCCACTTTACTAACACCGCCCTTTGGTTTGTCGGGGGCTTTCTTCTTCTTTCCCTTGGCTTTCGTCTTGGACTTAGAAGAGGAAGATCCTCCTACAAACAAAGTGGATGTTTCCCTACCTTTCTGTAGGGTGCCCTCTGCACTCCTCAACATGTTGAGGAGCTCCGAAAGTTCAACCTCTTTTCCTTGTAAGTTGAAGTTCAGGATAAACTGGGCGTAAGTGGAAGAAAGGGACTGGAGAATCAAGTCCGTATAGAGCTCGTTCTCTAATATGGTCCCAAGGTCCGCGAGCTTTTCAATGAAGCCAATCATCTTAAGCACGTGTTCCGCTACCGATGATCCGATGGCCAATCTTGTCGAAAACAGCTTCTTCGACACTTCGTATCTTGCGATACGAGACTGCTCTCCATATAGTTCTTTTGTATGAAGAAATATGGATTCCAAGTCCATATTCTCGTGCCTCCTCTGATGTTCATTGTCCATAGAGGCAAGCACGAGGCACTTGGCCTTCGCGCAATCGATCTCCCATGTCTTACGGATTTCTATATCCACAACGCTGGAGGTGGGACATGGGACAGGGGGAGCTTTGGTGGTAAGGAAATACCCCAACTTGTCGTAAGTGATTGCCATTTTGACATTCCTGAGCCAATCTTTGTAGTTTGGCCCTGTCAGTATGTTTTTATCTAGTAATAACTTAAGTCCGATCAAGTTGATTGGTCGCTGCAATTAGGAGAGAGAGAAGAAACACTTTAGCATGATGTTCTTGCAAGTTTAGAGTGGTTTTTAGTTTGTCTAAACAGGATGGCTCCCACTGTCTCTCGAATCCCTCCTCAAACCATAAAGGAAGAATTAGTCAGGATCAATCTCACCGTACAATACTTGCTTAACCGTTTAGCCAGGCCAGTGTCGGTACTTCGAGGGAGGTTTTCCAACGCTTTCGCAAAGTTCCTTAATTAAATAACCTCTTTTCCCTAGGGGCGTAGCCCCGCTAACACCTTTCTAGACACCTACTAGGTTTATAGCATTGATTGTTAAGTGAGAAATTTCCCGAGGAGTAGCATATACTCACAGTAGGATCGGGATCCAAATATCATCGCGTGACAAAACTGAAGGAATCCTACCAGAATCATCACACTCCAAATGGTATGCAACGCTAGCAAGTTTCGGTTCTTTTGAAACTCCCGATGTGGATTTTTGCCCCATGCTCTTATGACCTTGGCGTGAGGTCAAAATGTCATAAGTCACATGTCAAGTTCTTCCCATCATTATCCAGGTTAATTTGAACTCACCCGTACCTACCCTTGACTTAGGCCAAAATGGCAGTACGACTGTCTCAAACCAACGCATTTTATCTATGCAACAGATAAATATCCGGCAGCTAACAATCACTATGCCTTGGCGTGAGGTCAAAATACATAGCTTGAATACTAACGAATATTTAACTGAAATGATGGAGGGCTACGAATGGTTTTGGCGAAACCGTGAACGTAGTGAACTTGATATAATCGATGGAACGAGATAGCTTTTAAAAGGAGTGGCTCAAGCTCCGCATTTAAAAGTTGGTTTTTGAAAAGAACCGAGTCGTTTTGAAAGTGTTCCAACGACTTTTACTTGGTTTATTTTTTGCATTAATTTTAATGCGTCCCATCATTTAAACCTACCATTGCAGAAAACAACGAAAATATGACGTACGCTTATGCCATCCGCATTCGCCACGGGGTCCCGTCATCACCCGTTAGGTTACTTAACTAACGACAGAGCGGGGGCTGGACTAGCGCGAATGCAAAACATAAGCAATGCCTAAATAGATATCATATATAGATATATATCAATGATAGCTACTCCAGATCACAGATGAATACATTAGATATACTAGGAATCCGCATTCCGTTCGAGCCTATAACGAAAAGCGGATTATACGGTCGCGATGAATAGCCAATACCGACCCCTACAGGTGCGGCAAACTACCCGCCAAGTACCCGAAGCGAAGCAACCTCCCTTAACGACGTGAGTAGGCCACTCGGCACTTCGAGATACCCGGTAATTTATGCACCCCACCTTGGGTCTATCCTAGGAGCAAAAAAAGTAAAAAGAAATTATACAATGGCGGCTACAACCTCACCCCGGTTGTGCAGCCAAATAAATAATATTACATCAATTTACATATTACATGAATTGAAAGATAAAGAAAACTCTCATCTCACAACCCCCCGGCTATTCATCCGCGACAATCCAACGAATTCATATACACAAACCATCAACATTACAGATCACAGATATGTATAACCCCCACTAATCGACGTATAGCGATTAGCAGACGTTCAATACATATATAACATTACATATGCAACCATTAGCCAAAGTCTACAGAAAATCGACCAAAATACGGATTTGTAACCACCCCAAAAACAAACTTGATCTCTGGAAATTCTGGGCAGAAACAAACCATCTCAAAAATCATAAAACACCACCAGAAGTATACTGCAGGAGAAACGATCCACGGCCGAGTCAACTCGGCCGCGGAACCGCGGTGAGTTGGTCGGTTCGCTGGATCATTTTTCTTTCCTGTTCATTAAAAAGCCTGAGCCGATTTTTAAGATATGATTTATAATTTTTAGAGCAGAAATAAAAATCGGCAGAAACTAGGATTTTCGGGGGTGTTTCGCGGTTTTTTGTCCGGTCGAAATTCTAGATACTTTGCTAACATGCTAGGGTGTGTTTAGTTAGGCTCTGATACCACTGTAAGTCCACGTTACCTCTCCCGGTTCTTTCGGGCTTGCGGAAACGGTGAAAAACTATTTTTAAGGTTTAGGTAACATGGACTACAAAATACGGATCTTGGCTAAACTACACACTAGCAACCTAACTAGAGATTTATCTACTCGGTTAGGGGTTATACCTCACTTGAACTCCTTCTTCTTGGACTCTTTGTAGTGGTCGGATGGTTCTCTCCCCGTCGCCTTCTCTTGCCGAAGATGGATCCACCTGAGGGTTTCTACCTTGAGCTCCTTTCTCAAACTTGAGAAAACTAAAGTCTCCGGCTTGCTAGACCTTCAACCTTAGGATGAGTAGAGAGTGGCTTTGGTGTTTTATCTCCAAGGAAATGTTTCTCAACACATGAGATGAGTTTTCCTTGAGCTAGAGGAAGAGGAAGAAGAAAGGAAGAGAGAGAATCAATATGATAGAATGAGAATAGTTTTACAACCATAACCAAATATATGTGAATTAATCAATTAACAAAATTAATCAAAATGAAAAAGGTGATGGTATGTTGAAATGACCATTATCATTTCACATTAAATGAGTTTTGCAAAGATCAAAGAGCATCTTTGCTTGAAATGATGATGGTCAACTTTTCAACCTTGGTCAACAAGTCAACAACCCTAACCATAACTCAATTTCATTTAATTAATACTATTAATTGATATTTCACATATTCATTAGGGTTTGGAAAAACAACTGTCAATAGTGCATACACACCCGTTCCAAAACCCTAATGAAAATCCTCTTCCTCTGTCTCAGTCAACTGTGCATACACACCCGCATTCGTGTTCCGAGGAACACGAATACAATGAGATAAAACTAACCCCAAAGCATATACTAGGATCTGGCTCAAACCAGAGCCCGCTAGCAATGACTGTCCGGACGCCAAACGTGCACAAGTGCGTGGATGTGAACGAACCCTGTCGCAAAACCATGCGACCTCTACTTTGTTTTGCCCAAAGGTGAATAACCCTCTGTGTGGAACTCTAATGACTCGACACTATGCTGGCAGTGGGTTTAACCACAGACCGCAAGCGGCACTAGCTGTGCGTGACGGCCCCCAGGTAGATGTCGATAAGAAGACTGACGAGGTGAAACCCATCTAAACTCCTACTGAGCCTGTATGTGACAATCTCTGTACAGTCCGGTCTGTTCGTCTGATAACATCGCATGGCGGGCCTAGGGAGTGGTAAACGTCAGTCCCATAATAGCGGTACAAGTCGTGTCGGAGTGTAGCCCAGAACACCCTGAGATAACACTAGAAACCTACCAGTATATCTCGCTTGCCCTGGCCAGGGACTACTTGTGTAATGGCTCTCCTAGACACAGCGCGATGTCAACCCCCAATACCGGGAGAGACGAATCCTGTCTAACCGTCACTGCCTCTAAGTGCTTCGGGACTGCACCCAACTACTACCTGTTTGCACGACTCCTTTGAGTCGTGGTAGGGTAGTAATCAAAGTACAGTGGGAACACACTCGAGGCGAAGTGACAGTGTCAAGTCAGCGGACTAAGCTGTACTCATGTCACCTGGGAACTGATAACTGACGATAGGTATAGTACCAACCAACAGTTCCCAATGAGTCATATCCAGTGTACTCGTAACCTAACGAGCACCCGCATACTATCTCAAGTACGACGTACTGACGGCTGTGGGACAGACCGTCTCCCGTGCTGGGATGAGAAGCGCATACGCTAGTCTACTCCGGAGTATCGATGCCCTGTCTCGATAATCCCACGACCAGGGACGTGTATATAAGGATGTGCTTGTAGATTACCCAGCCCCCACTAGTGTGACTGCCATCACAACGCTGGTAATCAAGCAAAGATCCTAAGGGCTCCACTAATGTGTATAGGTGATACACTAAAAGAAACACATGTACACATTAAAGCAGAGACAAACCAAGTAGCATGCTGCCATTTCGAGCAAGATTGTCTATACAACTGTGAATATCCCAAGCTTCCATTAAGTAATATGCAAACTAGTATGATACAGTAATGGCCTCTAGGGCATATCCACTAACAAGGGCAAGTTCGCGTTGTCCGAAAGATGGAAGGTGAACCCGCCGCAACCTCATACCCCGAAAAGGGTGAGCACACCGGGGGCCACGTGCTCCCTTATTGAAGAAGCTCCATGGGAGGTTGTGCTATCAACCAAAACTAGGAGGATGCTGAACGATCTCCAGACATGCCCGGCGATCAGGTGGGAGAACCCGCTAGAACCCCAGATCATTGAAGGGATGCTGAAGCCGCGCCCAACTCCAAAGACCGGTGGTGATGGCCCAAGCACTCACACCCAGCTGTCGAAATCTTCAAAGAAGAAGAAGAAAAGATCCAAAAACCCCGTGAAACCTGGCGACAAGCGCACGGACCTGCAGAAACAAATCGACGCGTTGGAAGAGTATAACCAGAAAGCGCGGACTCCCATCACGCTCCAGGAGTTCCTCGTCCACGTCCTTGAAGACGGAGATGATGAAGAAGACTCATCAAATGAATCTGAAGACTACGTAGCAAGTTGTCATGTAATCTCTCACTCGTCGATAGATGATAAAGAAGCTCCTTGCATCGAGAAACGGGGGGCAGGTCCTGAACCGGACTTCTGTGGCCGTCAGGCGAGATGAGCGATGCCTTCCTGAATGAGATTCGTCTGAAAAGTAAAGCCAATCAGGAGCGTGACATGGCCATATTGGAAGGAGCCAAACGCCGGCGACTAGACGAAAGAGTCAAGGCACTCCAGTCAAATCAAAAGACATCCGCTGCGGATAAAAACAAATTCAAGACGAGGAAAAGGTTTGCTAAAGACATATCAATGGGAATGAAACTACCACCCTCTGAAGAAAACACTCGGTGGAGTAGAGATGCATCCTAATTACTGCTTATATCATCAGAAGATCGCACATCCCACTGAAGACTGCGACTCCTTTAAGTGTTGGTGGCAAGGGTATGTCGCTCACAGGCAATACGTCAACAGAACAAAGCGGGAAGCTCATAGACAGCGAAAAAATACGACAGATGAGCATAAAAGAGTTGCCGGCAATTGTCATAGGGATGATCCCGGGGGATCATGAGTTCTCACCTTCGGGAGCAATTCCGACGAAAAAGTAGCCCTCGGCCCTCTTTTCAAGGAGTCCATCTCTGAAGGATTGAGGAGTTACGAGAACGTTCAGCCGCACAATTGCACGATATCCGAAGAGAATCTCGGACCCACAAACAACGAAGCGAACAAAAAGGATAAAGGAAAAGGAAAAATGGCCTTTGTCGCCAACACTCAACAGAAATCGAGTGGCCTTAGACCGATTATTCGCCAAAACAACAAGCGGCAACCCCTCTATGAGAGGTTGAAACGTCCTTACTCATTTCCCCAGGAAAAAACAAGGAGGTTGTTCGAAGTGGCAGTGCGCAACAGGATTATCACTCTACCGAAGCCGAAACACCAGCCACAACTGAATGATGTCAACCATCCTAATTACTGCCTTTACCACCAAGTACTGGGCCATCCGATCGAAAATTGCTATGTTTTCAAAAACTGGGTTGAAGACCAATACCAGCAGGGAAAGTTTGCATTGTCCGAAAACTGGAAGGTGAACCCACCACAACCACATGCTCCGAGAAAGATGGATATGCCGGGGTCATCATGCTCATTCATAGAGAAAGCCCCATAGACCAAAAAGTCGGTAAACTAGATATTCGCCTCAAATACGGCGACGGCGGACCGCTATGTCCTAAAACTTGCATATGACCGAAACGTCGTTAAACTACTACCAGTCCGCGGCATCCTCAAGCTGACACGGAATAAAAAATATATATAAAAATAATAATAATAAATAAAGACGGCATGTCCATAAGCAAAATGGGCACGGATGAAAACCCGAAAGGGCTCCGTGAGTAATAACAGCAGGGCTACCGGCGAGTGTTTGTGAAAACCCGAAAGGGTGCAACCTCGTTAAAAAAAAAAGAGGATAAAAAAAAAGAATAAAAAGAGACGGTATGTCCATAAGCAAAATGGGCACGGATGAAAACCCAAAAGGGCTCCGTGAGTAAAAACAGCAGGGCTACCGGCGAGTGTTTGTGAAAACCCGAAATGGCGCAGCCTCGTTAAAGGACACTTACAGGGTCCTCTCGACCTTGTAAGGAGAAACCACCAGCGTGAGATCCTTACGACTCACAAGGGAGCAATACACTTAGGGATCCTCACGATCCCTAAGGAGAAATTACACTTGCGAGATCCTCACGACTCGTAGGGAGAACTCTCTTATGGGACCCTCACGGCTCATAGGATTTGAAAGTCTTAAGTTACAGGGACCTGAACCTGTTCTTAAGCAACTCCCACAACCTTTGATATTTCCCTACAAGCGGCTCAATACTGGCCCTTGTATACAATCCACGGGCGCGAATAAACATTTCCCTAACAAAGTCTCACCCGTGACTAGGGATATGTCCATATGGTGAACAACCCTGATAAGTCCTCTCGACTTACAAGGAGAAAACCCTCTTGTTGGATCCTTACGACTTACAGAGGAACATGCACTTAGGAATCCTCACGGTTCCTAAGGAGAAAACACACCTACAAGATCCTCACAACTTGTAGGGAGAAATACCTTTGTGAGACCCTTACGGCTCATGAAGTCAAAAGCCTTAGTCGACAGAATCCTAACCCTGTTTACTAAGACACCGTTGTTCAACATCGACAGAAGCAAATGATGATTCGCTCCTGGCAATATCCCAGTTGTAGCGATGCTGATGCCTAAAACCGATATCAAATTCCAAGCCCTTTCACGACAAATGATGATTCGCTCCTGGCAATATTCCAGTTGTAAGGATGCTGATGCTGAGATTGGCGTCAGATTCCAAGTTCCACACTCGCGATAATAAAATCAGCGGGCACTACATGCATACGAAATAGCCGAAATGATGGGGCAACTTGCAACAAAATCAGCAAGCAAAAATGTATGCATGCAAAACAGCCGAAATGATTGGGCAACTCGCAATAAAAAACAGCGAGTAAAGATAAAATAAACAGCCGAAATGATTGAGCAACTCGTAATAAAAAACAGCGAGTAAAGATAAAATAAACAGCCGAAATGATTGGGCACCGCGAAAAATGGCCGAAATGATTGGGCAATCGCGACCTTCGCGATATAAAAGCTGAAATGATTGAGCATCGCGGAAAGAAAATAATAAAAAAATGAATGAAACTTCTGCCCTACAGGTGAGATCACATCGATCCCTGTATACAATCCAGGGGCACAAACAAAGAGGGAACCATACCTTCCCAATAGGCTCCACCAGAAAGAGAAGCCGAGTCTCGACGGTTCACTGACAACTTAGAGACCACTTCAACATTCATCTCGATACAGCAGGCTATAAGTCACAACAATGTCCTTCCTCCAACAGGATTCGGACGTGACAAAGAAAACGAAGCAAAGGCCAAATTCTTAGCTTCAAGGTCTTAACGGCAAGTCATATAAATCCTGAAAGACAACCGGAGATCATCACACACCAGTGCGGAATGGTCACCACCTCGACATTCGTCTCGACACAACAGACGCAACATCATCAAACGGCGGAGCCACGGCAAAGTCCCTAGTTCCAAACCTCGACGGTTTACCAACAACCTAGAGACAACCGCGACATTCGTCTCGATATAGAGGACGTAATGCCAGCAAACGAAGCGAAGGCCAAATTCCTAGCTTCAAGGTCTTAACGGCAAGTCATATAAAGCCTGAAAGACAACCGGAGATCATTTCACACCAGTGTGGAATAGTCACCACCTCGACGTTCGTCTCGACACCATCAAACAGCGGAGCCACGGCAAAGTCCCTAGTTCCAAATCTCAACGGTTCACCAACAACCTAGAGACAACCGCGACATTCGTCTCGATATAGAGGACGCAATGTCAGCAAACGAAGCAAAGGCCAAATTTCTAGCTTCAGGGTCTTGACGGCAAGTCATATAAAGCCTGAAAGACTATCGGAGATCATCCCACACCAGCGCGGAGTGGTTATGACTCATCGGGGCTCTCCAAAATGAGCCTAACCTCAAGTAAAAAGTGACATGGAATATCCCTACGCTTGCTCTTTCGACAGTAATACTACCTGGAAGATTACTTGAAGACACCTTGTCCAGCCCCCGAAGGGATCAGAGACACGACAATCGCAAGGCTACTCGAACAGCAAGATTGCATATCGAGGAATATATCAGCCAACGCGACGGTACGACGGCCAAAACCCTAAGTACCACAGACCCTAACGGACCTCTGTCATAAAGAGCAGATGTTAACTGTGACGTTAGGATATTCTTGCGAGGAGTGCTCGATTCGGCTCGACTCGTGAGGAAAAGCCTTAGGCAGCGGGGATTAAAAAACCTGTTTCCTAAGCACTAAGGCCCTGCAAGTCGGTCCAAAACGGACTCTTGCATACTATTCACGGGTCACACTCTCCGAAGTCAAATCTTGATAAGGAAGGAAACAACCGCTTACGGGTCATCTCGACTCATAAGAGGGAAAAAATCTCTTATGGGATCCTTACGACTTATAAGAGAAAACGCACTTAGGAATCCTCACGATTCCTAAGGAGAAAATACACCTACGAGATCCTCTCGATCCGTAGGGAGAAAAGTCTTTATGAGACCCCCACGGCTCATAAAGTTGAAAAGTCTTATGCAGCAGATCTGAACCTGCGACCTAAGCCATCATTATCTCTTGAAGAAGCCAAGACAAGATGCTCGCTCTATCATCTGTCAACCATGTTTACTAAGGCAACATACTGATAATAAAAGAAGGAAGAAAGAGCAGAGATGACACAAGACATTGCAAAAGGAAATGTATATATCTTTATTCATGAATTCAATAAAGTACAGAGCGAATCGTATAAAAGAATAAAGAATGTGTACATTTTATTCAAAGATTACAAGTGTATAGTTGATACAAAAAGTAGCTACTAAGAAGGAAGTGTCTTTAAAAAATCCGCGGGCTGCTCTCGCACTTCCTTCAGCGCCTCGTCCTGAGCGGCTGCCGCAGCCACTTCCGCTTCCACCTGGGCCCGCTGCTGCAGGTAGGATGAAAGTTGCTCCTCAGCTGCCTGCTGGGCTGCCTCCTGATTTGGTGCATCCCGCTCGACGACGTCAAGCTGCTGCCTCAGTGTTAACCCTTCGGAGAGGCATCACAAAAGGCCTTCAAAGATAACCTTCAGCTGTGCAGCGTTTGCTTCCACCTGAGCATACAGTCGTGCAGATTTGCTCGAAGTCTCGCCGCGCTCCTTACGCCTTAAAGCAACTTCTCGTTCGAGATGGCGGAAATAAGGAGCGCTCTGCTCGATCCATGCCGCCCGTTGAGTGCTCGCGGCCAAGATCTCAGGGGCAGGACGCATTGACTCCAGCTGATGCAGGCGGGCCTCGATCTCCCTGCAGTGATTAACCCAAGACTCGACGACGCCTTCATTATGAAAATTTACAAGCGTCGCCAGCATCGGATTAACCTCCACAGCGAAATATGCAGCAGATGGGGGAACGTCCGCGTCAAGCTCTTCAACGTATCCACTCAACATTCCCAAACTCATCGCAGCATTCTTTGAAGACGGACGTCTCAAGAAGGGGGGGCCGCCGGCATTATGGTGTGAGACTCGAAGGGCGCCGGAACCAGAACGACAGCTGAAAAAACAAAACACAATAAGATGACGGTTTAAGAAATATAAGAAAGTCATCAATGAGGAAATTTACTATACCAACTGCAGCATACGGCAAAGCCGGGAGGGCCGGTGGCGCGACCGATCTTTCATCTCCTCCTTCAATTTGTAGCACTGCAATCAAGGCGAACAAAAATCAGAAACAAGTTCATTCTTGGAAAAAGAAAGAGTATTAATTGAAAACTATACTCACCAGTGCCACTGGAGAAAGCAAGCTCCAACGGGAAGGAGAAATGCGGCTGCAGCACTTGGTAAAGGTGATCAAAAAGTACTCCTACAAGGACGCAATAGTATAATGTCAATACATGAATTATACGGCCGAGAAATGAAACTGATGGATCATGAATCCATACCTTCCAGCATCTGCGATGGTACGAGAGAAAGCTAAGAGGTAGCCACCGTCAAGGCAGTAACTGACGGCGCTCCCTCGAGCAATGGAGCATCTGGCCGCACCTGCGTTAAAAAGCAGAGACAAACCTGTCAGGAAGAATTGCAAGATAAAAAAGAGGGACGGTAATCCGAAATTTACCTGATGAGCCGCCAGCCGAAACGGAGGCCTCTCCCTCCTCCATTGACATGAGACCACCTCCCGACGCCTCATCGCCAGACTCTACGGGAGCCGTCGTCGTGCTCGCGAGGCTAGGAGACGACGGAGGACCGTAGGCGGGGAGAGCAATGATCGGAGCATTGCCAGACTCTTGAGAAAGAGCGGCTGGCTTGTCCTCGGGAATCATGCCCGTCTCACCCGCTACTCCCTCAGGCTCGGCGGTCGCTGCTGTCTCGTCCGCCGTCGCCATGGGGTCACCGGTATCAGGCGCTCCGTCCGCTGCTGCCCCAGGCTCGGTTATAGCAGCCGTCTCATTTGCCGCTACCTCGGGCTCAGCATTGAAAGCCTTCTCTGGCACAGTTTCCTCAGCCCCTAGCTCGGGTCCAGCAACCCCGGCGATGTCGCCCACCGTCGGCTCGGGTTCAGCCAGTACCTCTCCACTGTCCCCTTAGGCTCGACGGTTTCCGCCTCCCCTTCGGTTGGACTTGGCCCTGCAGGAAAAGACGTATGAGAACCGATAGTTGTACAACTTTTGCAACAAAGTTTCGAGAAACACATTACCTGAGGTGGACTGATCGTTGGCCTCCCGAACTACATGTGCCGCCTGTCTATGAGCAGTAGACAAGGCGACCAGGGGCTCCTCGGAAGGAGAAGCAGCGGGAATAATGGTGCTTAGGCCCGCTCCCACGGCCAAAGCAGCTTTGCGCTCCTTCGCCTCGCGCCTCAACCGCTTCCTCTCCTCCCGGGCCATCATGACGGACCTCTTCGACGCTTCCTTCATCAAGGCGTCTTCGTCCTCGTATAGAGTTTCCTCCAGAGCCTTCAAGGCATCTCTCATCGGCTTCTCAAGTCAGGTTTCTCATGGCGGCCCTGATGAGGCCGGGACTTCAGTAGTTGGCCCGGGGAGAGTCCCCGCATCGGCTTGCACGGCCCCTGCAAAGAGATAAAGAGAAGATTATTTTGGCTAATAAAATAGAGAGAGAATAAAGACTCAGCAAGCCGATACATACCAGCGCCTGACAGAGCGTGTTTCCTTTCCTCCTCCTGGAAAGTTTTGAGGGAAGCAGCGATAGCTTCTTCAGTGGTGACGCCTGTTAAAAAAGGGGGAAAAGCATTAGTCAAAGACAATAATAAAGGTACAATGAAATGACGAAGAGTGCAAGCAATGATTACCTGACTGAGCAAGTTTCGCCAACCACGCTTTGAGCCTTGCCGATCGCTCAGAAGCCTCAATGGCGGCTGCTAGGTCGGTGTCTTCTGGCTTTACTAAGAAACCCTCGTTGCTCCTATATTCGATTAAGCCTTCGGTGAGAGGGGCCTGAGGCTCTAAGCTGAGGACGGCATCCAGAGAAAGAACGGACTTCTTCTTCCTCTTTTGTGCGCGGGCCCCGGTCGCCGCCAAAATCATCTTACGCTTTGCGAGCACCTTAGGGCGGCGGGTCCCAATGTCCGAGCCCACGCCAGACTCAGACAAAACTACCTTCACCGTCTCCGCTGGAGCACGGGGCGCTGAGGCGCGTCCACAGTACCACGAGGCGGCAATCTGCACGGAGGGCTCAGCATGCGCGGTGGCCCAGCTCCAGCATCTTTCAGCGGAGGAACGACCGGGGTCCTTGGCTTCAGAGGAGCCTTGCGGTCGCTGCCAGGAGGCGCACCCTTGCGGTCAACCAACATGCGCTTCTCTTCTCGGATGACTGCACCCATGACGTGTCCATACCAGGCCACGTACACGTTAAGTACCCGTGGGACGCAGCTCGGCTCACTGATAAAGAAGTGGGAGCCCGTATTCAGCCGCATAAAATGGTGCATCGCGCTCCGTATCCCCTCCATGTTGGCCGCGGGCACTTCTAAAAACGCCTCAGTGGGACCCCCTGGTTATAGCTTGATTGTTGGGCAAACCGGTGGGGGTTGTACCTCATGAAGAGCGCCATGTCATTTTACCTGAACACCAGGAAGCCTGGCCGGATGGAGTAGAGGTGAAGAATCTCCCGGGGTTTCAGTACGGAGGCCCCATCCTTGAAGCCATCACGCAGCGCCAACACCGCCTTGGAGGTCTCCGAGCCGATGGTCACGACTTTGTCCATAAAAAAAATCTTCGCTCCAACCAGGTGCGGACGAAAGAGCAACCCCCTAGCCTCCCGCGGGGACGGATTCACAATCGAGGCGCCGATCAGCCGCATGACTCTTGGGAGTCTGCACCACTCAAAAAACAAAGGGCTCTTATGGATGCCGAATACCCCGTGCACATGCATTTCCATCCATGAGGTGAAGTAGTGCATCGGGAAATTGGTAGGTTGCACCCCAGGTTCATTAGCGTCCGCCGCCACGCTGAGTCCATTATATAGGTGAATCAACCCGGCGATTCCTATTGACAATTGCAGGACAGCCACCATCCGATGCGCTGGGTAAAAAACGGACGGCCGCATATAGCGCGGGTGCATGGGGAGAGCGAAGCTGCACAGCCACAATCCCAGAAACCCTAAAAAGAAGGTATCCTCATCAATGCCCGGGGCGGCAATTTCTGATAAAGGCATGATGGCGGCATCAGGGAGATAGAAATCCTTTTGATCGTCTTCCGATACTGGTCGACGATCTAAGCCGAAGCCGAAAGGGTCGTCGAGCTTGGAGAACTTTTCACTCCGCTCCGATAGAATCTCCGGTCGAAGGAAGCGGGCGATAAAATCTGCAAAACAAACTCCCCGGACTCCTGATTTTAAATAGAGACCTTCGTATATGCTCAGCACCTTCACCAAGCCCGGAAACTGGTGTTGAATAGCATTATCCGGCGTCAAATTAAACCAGCGGCTTGGTGGAGAAGACGTACTCGTCAGGAGGAAGCAGCTCCTCGTAATGCTCTCTCCTTATCGGCAAACCCGAGATCTCAGCTAACTCTTCCATGGATGGATACTTCCCTGTCCGTCATAAGGAAGGTGTGGGTAGGGATGTTCCATTGTTCGATGAAGGCCTAAACCCACCACGTTGGAGGAGCGGGGTACTTAAACAGCGAGACGTAGACTGCGGAGTACAGACCGATCTTCATCAGATGCATCCTCTTCGCTGACAGGATATATCTGGCCCACTGCAGATATCCGGCCGGTTGCCGCAGGGTCAATCCAATGTTGTAAGCCTGTCCCCAAGGGCGTGCCTCACCCTGACATATGCGCCGCCCTAAGATGTCTATGGCCGGCGGCGGCTACACGGGAATGGCAGCGATTGAAGGCTAGAGAAGATCCTCCGAATTCCAGTTCTTGACCTCCACGGCATACTTTACCGGGGGTTCATCCGCATAGGGGATCGACGAGATGGGCTCAGAAGGCGTCGCGGAACCGAAGCTTCGGCGACCCTTGATGATCTCATTATACCACCTACCCCACAGGTGAAGGTTCTTGTGCTCGGGGTCATGATCCTTAATGAAAGCGAGCACCTCCCGGTCCACCGGTGCCTCAGGAAATCCTTCCTCTGAGCGAACGAATGGGAAAGACAGATCAGCAGACATGATTACCTACGAAGAAAAACGAAATTCAACCGTCAGTGTCATAATTTAATTTTAAAAGCCTGACGCTTGATACTACACTGCAATGCATTGTAGGGGGGACCAAAGGGGGACCCACAAAATCTAGATGATAATGCATCAGTTGATAGGACAGCCCCATCATTGGATGAGACTGTCAATTAATGAGGAGATCCCCAAAAGAATATTCTCATTAATGAGAAATCCCTAGAGACAAGGAGAAAATCTCCTCTTTCAGAGCAAAGCTCTGTCACAGAGTGACACTTGTCAAACTTTGGTCTCAAGGGAATAAAATTCCTTAAAAGAGCCTAGCTCTGTAATAGTGATGAGAAAATACCTTAAAAAGAATTTAACTCCTAAAAATTAAAAAAAAAATGGGATCTTAAAGATCCATGAAAACTTTTAAGAGTTCTTCATTTTTTTAGATCAAGAGATCTATGTTTTGCCAAAGAGCAAAGCTCTGTTCATGGGTTAAGAAACCCTGAAACAGATTCTTGAGAGCAAGCCTCTGTTGGTGAAACCCCAAAGGAGTTTTCTTTAGATCAAAAGATCTATGAGAGCAAGGCTCTATTAATTAAAATTAATTTAATTTAAGATTAATTTTTACCTAAAGTTTTTTAAAAAGTTCTAACTTTGGAAGCAAGAGCAAGACTCTGAAATTCTTGAAAGCAAGAGCAAGGCTCTGAAAATGAGAAATCTTGAAGATGGTGATCATCTGTTGAGGACCAAGGGTCCTATTTATAGGCGCTTGTGCCCCTTCAACTCCTCAGTTGATCTGACGGTTGGGATCTTGCCACCGCTGCACTCACGTGCGCGCCACGTGAGCGCAACAGTGGGGGGGCATTTGTTTCCCCAATCAGAGAAAAGCTCTGTTTGAATTTCAAAAATTCAAAAAAAATTGAAGCAACGCTTCAGATTCCTTGCGCTGCGTGCAACGTGCCACGTGTCAAAAGCTGACACGCCAGCGCCGCGCCCAAGGCAGCGCACCCAATCAGAGCAAGGCTCTATAAAAATAAAGGAGGCAACGCTTCAGATGCTCTGCGCTCTGCGCTGCGCGACACGTGGCAACGCAGTTGCGCTGCGCGACACGTGGCAGCGCAGTTGCGTTGCGCGACACGCTGTGCGACACGTGTCAAGCGCGGGTGGGCTTGCGCCAACTGTGCCAGCATTTAAACAGAAAAATTCTGGAAAGATCTTTCTAAACAATAAGATTCTCTTCTGTAAAACAGGAGCCCTTGGATCAAAGATCCAACGGTAAGGAAAATCTCTAAATCACTCAGAGAAAGATCTCTTTAACTGATTTAACAAATCAATTGGCACTATATAAAGGCCCCTAGACTCCAAGTCTAAAACACACAGAACTCCTCTAAAAAAATTTTGAGAAGTGCTCAGAGAAAGAAAAGGTAAAAACCTTTGAATAAAAGAAGAATTTCTTCTAAAAGAGATCAATGATCTAAGAACAAGATCAAGATCTTGGATAAAAAATAATAATAATAATAATAAAATAGAAGAAATAATTTACTTCTGTATAAAGGCATTGCCTTTTGATGAACCCCTGGTTCTCTGAAAACAAGAAAAACTTATTTTCTTTCATCTAAATTTGATCAAGAGATTAAACAGTGCTCTACACTTGTAAAATTTGCACTGTTGCGCTCTTGGGATGGCGTAAGTCACCAGAGAGCGCCACGTGTCAGCCCCAGAACAAACTGCGCCTTGCGCTTTACAAAATGAGCATTGCGCTCTTGGATTGGCGCAACTCACCAAAGCGCACCACGTGTCAGCAGCGCACTAGCGCAGCGCAATGGCGCAGCGCACCGCGCTTGCGCTCACCAGAGCGTGACACGTGTCACTATCACATGAGTTTGCGCCTTGCGCTCCTCAATTGACGCAAAGCGCCTGACAGGCCACGTGGCGCACTGTCAGAATATTAAATGCAGCGCATTATTAAAGGGAAGAGCCCAATTAAAAGGTTCAATGGACCAAAACAAATGCTCTGCATTATAAAAAAAGGGCAGAGCCCAAACAGAGGTCTGTTAAACCAAAACAAATGCTGTGCATTTAATTAAAAGCCCAATGCTATGCATTAATAAAGGGTAGAGCCCAAGCAAAGGCATAATAGGCCAATGATAAATAAAATGTTGAACATTTTCAACTGGACTTAACCCAATCATGGCCATAAGTCTTCAAATTAACATTGACTGAGCACGACTGCTCTCTTAAATCAATTTACACTCGGTTCAAGGGTACATCTCCAAACTCCTCTGACATTTGTCGTTGTAATCCTTCAACGTCGTCAGAGAGGTGACGAGTCCCAACAACCACACATCAATATGGACTTAAGCGTCCATAAACCAACTCATGGACTTAAACGTCCTTAAACCAACCTATGGACTTAAGCGTCCTTAAACCAACCTATGGACTTAAGCGTCCTTAAACTCACGGACTTAAGCGTCCTTAAACCAACGGACCACTATGTCCCTAAACTGGAACAATAGAACCCCTCAAATGCTCTTTTGTCGAATCTTAACGATCCCGTTAAGTTGATCTTAGTCTCAAATTGGACTAACGTATCCTTAACAAACGTTTGAGTTGATCTTAGCCTCAAATATGGCTAAAGTATTCTCAAACCAAAACCCCAAACCCAAATCTAAGAAAATTCGGATTTGGACTAATCCACGTCCTACGGGCGACGACATAAATTAGTCTCCGCATACAATCCACGGGCAACTACAAACAAAACAAACACCAACGACATGAAGTGAAATTCTGGAGAAGGAGAAAGTCGTTACCGCGATGCGGTAGCGTAATTAACTGCAGGGGCTTGCGCCTGCAGGGAAGAGCATCCCCACAATCAAAAACCCCTCGAACGAGGGGGAATCTGACGAAGTCTGCTACATCGGCCGCATCCGTCTAAACCTACGATACACGGCGCCATAAATCAACTTGTCATCTTCGGAGAGGTGGACGGATAAAACCAAATAGCATCTGCCCCGAATCTCAGGCAAGACGCCCATGTCTTGGTCGCCATTCGGAGGGGAACAATGACCATAGCCGTGAAATAGCCATTTACGAGAAAGCCAGGACGCGGCGTCTCCTTCAGCAAGCCGTGGAGAATGACAATGCTCTTCGTCACCAGCCCGTCATACAAAAGACCCGGCGCAGAGGCAAAAATAAACCAAAGAACGGAAAAAAAACGTTCGATAGCGGCAAAGAAGATCTAAGAATCCACGCGATCGAGAATCGAGCAACCAGGATTCGTCTCTTATAAAGAAGGTGGGTCGAGCATATTCCTTTTTCCAAGGCAAGACAAGGAAAATACTCGATCTTGTCATAAAACATCAGATGATTACCCTCCCGGAGTCCAAGCACCCCGAGCAAGCAGGCGAGGTCTCTCACCCAGACTATTGCTCCTATCACCGAGCGACAGAACATCCTCTTGAAAACTGCTTCACATTTAAAAACTGAGTTGAAGACCGGTATCAACTCGACAGATTCGTTCCATCCAACAGTTGGAGGGTAAGTCCGCCACGGAAACATGAATCAAAAGCCACTTATGCGATGAAAGTAGAACCATATCAACATCGGTCTTGGAAACGATCTCGTACCTGTCACGCGATAACGCTGTCAGAAGAAGAACCCGAGAATATGGATGACCTTTCTTGGTGCTTCGAAAACGATGAGGATGAGTTAATCTCAGAATTTCTACCGGCGCCAAAAGAGCTAGAAGATGGGATACATGCTACTGCAGATAACCTCAAGAAAATTAACTTGGGTTCGGCAAGTGACCCACGGCCGACATTCGTCAGTGAGCTATCGTCTGAAGAAAGGGTGGCTACACTAAAAGACGTGCTCATGCAGTATAAAGACTGCTTTGCGTGGAACTATTCCGAGATGCCCGGATTGGATCCAGAAATAGCCGTCCACAAATTGGCGATATCCCCGGACGTCAAGCCGATCAAACAAGCACCGAGGAGAATGCGGCTCGAGCTTGAGATGAACATCAACGCCGAGGTCAAGAAGCTAATCAACTCCGGCTTCATTCAAGAGGTTAAGTACCCTGACTGGATCGCCAATATCGTCCCAGTGATGAAGAAAAATGGGACGGTGCGCATATGCGTAGATTTTTGGGATCTCAACAAAGCTTGCCCGAAGGACGACTTTCCAGTACCGGTTACTGAGCTGATGATAGATAATACGTCCACTCACGAAATTTTCTCCTTCATGGACGGCTCATCAGGATACAATCAGATAAAGATGCATCCCGAGGACCAGAAGCATACTGCTTTTCAGACTCCTTTGGGCATATTCTGCTACAGGGTGATGCCCTTCGGTCTGAAGAACGCCGGTGCCACCTATCAGAGGGCCATGACGAAGATTTTCGATGACCTCATACATGAAATCGTCGAATGATATATTGACGACCTCGTAGTTAAAAGAAAATCATACGAGGAACATTTAGAGCATCTGAAGATCGTGTTTCAGCTCCTTCGGAAATACAACTTGAAGATGAACCCTCTCAAATGCGCATTCGGAGTTTCCTTGGGCAAGTTTCTAGGATTCATCGTCCGAAACTGAGGCATCGAGATAGACCCTTCGAAGATCAAGGCAATCATGGAAATGCCTCCACCAAGGACTCTCAAGCAACTGCGGTCTCTCCAAGGAAAGCTCGCGTATATCAGGCGGTTCATAGCTAACCTCTCCGGAAAATGCCGCCCTTACAGTCACTTGATGAAGAAGGGAACCCCGTTCGTCTGGGATCGCAAATGCCAAAGCGCACTGGAAGAAATCAAGCAATACCTGCAGAATCCGCCAGTACTGGCCACTCCCGTGAAAGGAAAACCATTCATCCTGTATACAACAGCCCTCGAAGGTTCTTTAGGCGCGCTATGGGCATAAGAAAACGACCAAGGGAAAGAGAGAGCCCTCTACTACTTGAGTCGAGTTCTACTGGGGGCAGAAAGCAACTACTCCCCCATCGAAAAACATTGCCTAGCATTGATCTTCGCAATAACGAAGCTCAGACACTACGCGTTGGCACATGAGGTCCATCTCGTATCAAAGGTGGATCCTCTCAAATATTTGATGTCGAAGGCCATATTAACGGGATGGCTCGCTAAATGGGCCATGCTCTTGATGGAATTCTCGATAACTTATCGTCCCGTCAAGGCAATGAAAGGCCAGGCCATCGCCGACTTCCTCGCTGAACATCCGATACCTGCCGATTCTCCTTTGAACTGAGAATTGCCCGACAAGCACGCGTTTGACACGATCGACGGGAAGAGGAGAGAGAATGATACCCGGTGGGAACTCTATTTCGATGGAGCATCTTCCATGAAGAAGCGCAAACAAAGTACCCCCATAATCAAATCCGGGGTGGGCCTAATCTTCGTGACTCTACAAGGAGGGATGATGCGCTTCGCCTTATCCTTAACAGAGCCGAGGACAAACAACGAAGCCCAATATGAAGCTTTGATAGCATGTCTTGAGATCACTGTCGACATGGGAATCGAAAACCTCCTCATATACGGAGACTCCCAGCTGATCGTTAGTCAAATAAATGGCGACTATCAGACATGCAAGCCAGAGTTGGTGAAGTACGGCGAGAGAGTGCAGCAACTGCTGACTCAAATCCCTGCCTATGCCCTGGAAAGCATACCGCGTGCAGAAAATAGCAAGGCGGATGCATTAGCCAAACTTGCTAAAGAGTTGGCTGACGAAAACCTCGATGACGTGAAGATCGTTGTGCAAAACCGTCGGGTTCTTGAACCGGCAGAAATATTCCCGGAGTCATCTGAAGAAAAGCAAGCGACCCTACAAGTAAAAGGCCAGGAAAAGGCTATGGATTGGAGAGAAGTCTTTATAGACTACTTCAAATCCCGTCGAACACCTGAAGATGCATCCTCGATACATCAGCTCATGAAACGAGCTCTATCTTTTGCCTTCGCCACTGATACTCTGTACAAGAGATCGTTCGACTCTTTATGGCTAAGATGCCTGGGGCCTGAAGAAGCAAGGAGAGTCGTCCAGGAAACTCACGACGGACTCTGCGGTTCTCACCAAGCCGGGCCGAAGATGAAGCTGAAGATCAAAAGGATGGGCTACTATTGGCCCACGATGATCCAAGACCGTCTCGAATACGCGAAGCAGTGCCACTCGAGCCAGATTCACGGGGACTTCATCCATCAGCATCCAAATCCGCTACACCCAACAGTGGCTAGCTGATCGTTTGAAATGTGGGGAACCGACATAATCGGGCCCATCAAACCAGCATCGTCCAGAGGACATCGATTCATTTTGGCGACAACTGATTACTTCTCCAAGTGGGCAGAAGCAGTACCACTAAGAGAAGTGAAGACGGAGAATATCCTCCATTTTTTCAAGACACACGTCATTTACTAGTTCGGCACTCCGCGACGGATTATCTTCGATAACAGGACAGCCTATAGAAGCCATAAAATCAGCCGCTTCGCACAACAACATAATATAGACTGGAGATACTCTTCGGTCTATAATCCCCGAGCTAACGGTCTAGCTGAGGCTTTCAACAAGACCTTGACGAAGATCGTGAAGAAGACGGTGTCCAAAAATAAAAAGGACTGGCACGAGAGACTGCATGAAGCTCTCTGGGCGTATAGAACTACGTTCAAAATGGCCACGAACACAACGCCGTATGCATTGGTATTCGGCACAGAAGCGGTACTCCCCCTCGAGATAGAGCTACCCTCTCTACGAGTGGTCGTTCTCTATGAGCTAACAGACGAAGAAAATGCTCACCTTCGGCTTGACGAGCTCGATGCCCTTGATGAAACCCATCTCATGGCGCAACAAAATCTGGAGGCTTATAAAGCAAAGATGACGCGCTCATACGAGAGACTGACTAGGCCGAGGACATTCCGCCAAGGCGAACTCGTGCTAGTGGTCAAAAGACCTATGATCCCCAATCGTGCCAAACGAGGGAAATTCAAGCCGAACTATGAATGCCCGTACATCATAGACAAAGTTTACCAGGGTGGAGCCTATCTACTCATGGACATGCATGGTGAAAGACCTTTCATGCCAATAAATGGTCGCTTCCTGAAAAAATACTACGCCTAATGAGTCACGGCCTAGGTCAATGATAGATGACGACACCTATATCCGCTCGCTATCTTCCTAAGCCCAAACTCTATAAGTAGTAGCCGGCTTTCGGACCAAAATGTCCTAAAAATAGCAACGGACCGAAACTTCCTTAAACCAATGATGGACCACTATGTCCTAAAACTGGATGTTGACCGAAACGTCGATAAACTACTACGGACCGCAGCATCCCAAGGCTGACACTAAAAAAATAATATAAAAAAAAAGAAGAAAAGAAGAAAACGGTATGTCCATAAGCAAAATGGGCACGGATGAAAACCCGAAGGGCTCCGTGAGTAAAAACAGCAGGGCTACCGGCGAGTTTTGTGAAAATCCGAAAGGGCGCGATCTCGTTAAAAAACACTTGCAAGTTCCTCTTGACCTTGTGAGGAGAAAATACCTGCGTTAGATCCTTACGACTCATAAGGGAGCAGCACACTTAGGAATCCCTACGATTCCTAAGGAGAAAACACACTTACGAGATCCTCACGACTCGTAAGGAGAACTCCCCTTTGAAACCCACACGGCTCATAGGATTAAAAAGCCTAAAGCTACAGGGATCTGAACCTGTTCATAAGCCATCATCACACTCCCCATATTGCCCTATGTTCCCGCCGAAAATTTCTGCGCAGAAAAGTCCAAGGTATCAAATGGAAGCGATACGCTTAAGGAAATGCGAACCAATATCTTCCGGCCTGTATTTTGATAAGTTCCCGAAGGAGAAACTATTAAATTCCGATTGTATTGGAAGCATCTCGAAAAACCCTTCGATTTGATATATTATGGGCCTCATAATTCATCCGGGATCAAAAGTTATGAGGCATCACGTGTCCACACGTGATGGACCTTTAAGAACCCGCTGGAGGAGTTAGAAGATGTAATAAAAACTCAGAAAAGACCGCAATGGGGCATCACGTGCTCACACGTGACCATGGGTCACGTGCAGACACGTGATGGGCTCTTAAGGCCTCTAAAATAATGAATAGAATTAAATTCTAAAATATGTTCCCTGATTAAAAATCAGGAAGTACCTCAACGAGGTATAGCGTGCTCACACGTGACCAATGGTCACATGTTGACACGTGATGGTTAAAACAACAACATGAACAAGCAGCTGTTAAAGGAACCAATTTGGGGGTCACGTGCTCACACGTGATCAAGGGTCACGTGCCAGCACGTGACAGGCTTTGAAAGCCTTACAGTTTAATAGAATTAAAATTCTAAATTTCTCTAAAAATCTTTCGAAATAGAATTAAATTCTAAAAGCTTCTAAATCTTTCCAAATGGAAAAGGATTATGGGGACCGTTGGATTAAAAATTCAAAGGTGATTAAATATCATCTATCTATGGAAAAATCTTGAACTTGGAAAGATTTCCCCTTAAAATCTAACCGAAATAACAAAGGAATGTCTTTGGATTTAAAATCCAATGGTGAATAAAATTCACCTAATAATCCAAAGGTCCAGATGAATGATGAATGCAAATCAAATCTCTAACGAATACAAATCAAATCTTTCAATGAGAGATTTGCTAAACAAATTAATTCTCTTCCTTCTCCTATAAATAGGAGCCAAGAAGAGAAGAGAAGGGGATCTACTTTTTTAAGAGAAAAACAGAGGGAGGAGAATTTAATTCTCAAGAGAAGAAAAAGCAAAGAGATGAGAATTTAATTCTCTGCAAAAGAAAAACCCTAGGTAAGAAAAGAGAGGCTTCAAAAGAGAATTTAATTCTCAAAAGAGTTTAACTCTTATTTAAAGAAAAGAACTTAGTTCTTTCTCTGGTTGAGGATCTGCAAAGTGCACATCTCCCCATGAATTGAGAATTTAATTCTCATTGGGTTGAGATCCTGCCATGCAGATCTAAAACACAGAGGAGGAATTGAGTTCTGAGAATTTAATTCTCCGAAACTCACAGGAATTTAATTCTTCCTAAAATGAAACTAGGGTTTAACAATAAACAAGAATTCAATTCTTTTACATATCTGGGAATTTAATTCCTTTGAAAAGAAATCAGGGTTTTATCCTAAATAAGAATTTAGTTCTTTCACGATAGGAATTTAATTCCTCCAAAAATCATAATTAGGATTTAACCCTACAAAGAATTCAATTCTTAAAAGATCTCTGTTCATGAAAAGAACTAGGGTCACGTGCCCCCACGTGACCCATGAAAAGATCCCCTGCAAAGAACTTTGAAGCATCACCTCGCGTGCTCCCACGTGACTCCCAAAACGCAGAAAGAAAAAGCAAAGGAAATGAAAGCTTTGGGCGCTCTCAAGTGTTATCACGTGACCCCTCAGCAAATGCTTTAACAATTGGCGCACAGATCCCCATCACGTGCCAACACGTGATGCTCTAAAATAAAAATGAAAGTGTTTAACACTTAATGGCTAAACAAAAGAAAAGAAGCTTTGGGCGCTCTCACGTGTCCCCACGTGACCCCTCAGCAAGTGTTGTAATTATCGATGCATAAACCCCCATCACGTGCCAACACGTGATGCTCTAAAATAAAGATGAAAAGTGTTTAACACTTATTCACAGATTTGAGGATAAAACAAAGGAGATCTGGCTTCACATTTAGGGCGCCCTCACGTGTCCCCACGTGACCCCTAACAGATCCCTTTAATATCGAATGGATGGATACCTATCACGTGCCCACACGTGATGGCCAGGAAATTAAAAGGGTTAAACACTTACCTGCAGAATAAAATAAGGGAAATCAGGGCGCTCTCACGTGTCCGCACGTGACCCCTCCCTCCTTAGTGTTTAACACTAATTGGAAAACTCTATCTGCAGTGTTTAACACTGATTTTCTTAGTGTTTAACACTAATTTGGAAAACTCTATTTGCAATGTTTAACACTGATTTTCTTAGTGATTAACACTAATTGGAAAACTCTGTTCCCGGTGTTTAACACTGATTTGCTTTAGTGTTTAACACTAGTTTGAAATCTCTGCTACCAGTGTTTAACACTGATTTGCTTTTGTGTTAACACTAATTTGAAAGCCCTGTTGCTAACACTGATTATCTTTTAGTGTTTAACACTAATTTGCTAATCTTATTCCCAGTGTTCAACACCGTTGGTCTCTAGTGTTTAACACTAGCTTTAGCCCAATTGGCTAAGTTTCTAGAAGCAAAGCCTCTCCTTCAATGGACCAACAGAGGGCCAATATTTCAAACATAATTGGACATAGCCCAAACTGGCCATAAGTCCTCAAATCATCTTGAACTGAGCACATCTGCTCTTTCAACCAACTCATTGGTTCAAGGGTACATCTCTGAACTCCTCTGACATCTGTCGTTGTAATCCTTCAACGTCGTTAGAGAGGTGACGGGTCCCGACGGCCATACATTCATTGGACCACACGTCCCTAAACTGGAACAATAGAGCCCAAATACTCTTTTGTCGGATCTAAACGATCCTGTTAAGCTGATCTTAGTCTCAAATTGGACTAACGTATCCTTAACAAACGTTTAAGTTGATCTTAGCCTCAAATATGGCTAACGTGTCCTTAAACCAAACCCCCAAAGCCAAATCTAAGAAAATACTGATTTAGACTAATCCACGTCCTACGGGCGACAACATAAATTTGTCTCCGTACACAATCCACGGGCAAGCACAAACAAAACAAACACCCACGACACGAAGTGACCAGCTGGAGAAGGAGAAAGTTGTTACCGCGATGCGGTAGCGTAATTAACTGCAGGGGCTTGCGCCTGCAGGGAAGAGCGTCCCCACAATCAAAAACCCCTAAACGAGGGGGAATCTGACGAAGTCTGCTACATCGGCCGCATCCGTCTAAACCTTCGATACACGGTGCCATAAATCAACTTGGCATCTTCGGAGAGATGGACGGATAGCACCAATTAGCATCTGCCCCGAATCTCAGGCAAGACAGTCCATGTCTCGGCCGCCATTCGGAGGGGAACAGATTCTGGCACGCCCGGTGGGACCTTTTCCTCTTTCCACTCCACACTTCGTGTGTCGTGTTCGCGAACGAATCGCGGTTTATTGTGGTTGCCTGTGGATTCGAGGTACTAAGATTTGGTGTCTTGCTCCGTGCAGAAAACAGAAGATCAATGGCTTCAAACTGCACTGCCTGCAACTGCAACCCTCGCTCGGTCCTTGCTGGAGGAGTGACTTATGGGCCCCAAGCGGCCTCTCTTTTCAAGATGCCAGTGGAGCAGGTAACTCAAGCCACCACTGGACTATTCTTCGGGACCATGCTCCCACCGCTGAGCTTCAATGCCCCAATGACGTTGCAAGAAGCCCCAAAGAAGTCGGTCTTTGATCGACTTACCACTTCCGCGGCCCCTCTCAACGGGTCGCCCAACTTCAGTACCTCAGTTTTCAACAGACTGGGCCAGAACGTTTACAAGCCCGCGATACCCGAAGCTGCCATCCCAAAGCGGATAGCCATTCCGGCTCAAGCGAAAGAGATTATTGAAAAGGCTTCTCCTTCCAAGAAATCAATTTTTACAAGGCTGGCCATTCCGGTTGCTGCTCCAGGCGAGGTCCTCAAAGCTGCTTCCCCTATCCAGAGCAGGGGGCATGAAGAAGCTTATCCAACAACGGAGGTGACTCCATCCGCAAGACACGCTCGACGTCGCCCTGGCGCCGAGTGAGGAAGGCTGGGGGCAACTCCCCCTCTGGATTTACTCCACCAACTCCAACAGTGGGGATCGATGTTGTTGTTCCAACCGGGAACAGCTTTGAGCTGCTGAACAGGGTGCGCAGAAACTCTCCTACTGCAGTGCTGAAGTGATCTCCTCCACCCGTGGAGAATGATACGGAAAAGAAGCTGGAGCAGCCCCCTCACCGGCTGTCCTCTAAAATTTACAAGGTCTGGCTTCAAGTCCAAGACTCCGTAATAGATCAAGACTATCTCCACCGACAGAAAAAGATGAAGGTTCGGCAGGAGAAGAATTACTCTGTTAAGCCGGAAAAAGCAACAGCTGGATGGGTGCCTACTGCAACGGCTCCCTCAACGTCAATCACTCAAAAGAAAAGGAGGCCGCAAAAAGCCCCTGTGAACATGGCGAATCGTAAAAGCGCTGAATCTAAACGCCCCAAGTCTGGGGGCATGGTGGTGCACACTGTTTATATGGCTTCTGGAAAGGAGGAAAGCCGTGCTTCGACGGGTCACCGACCGCTCACCCGATCCGTAACGAAAGCCCAGGAGTAGCAACAGAAGCTTCAGGAGATGATGACTGCAGTGGCCGCACTTACCGGGCCAAAAGAAAGCTCGGAGGCATCATCAGAGCAGCGTCATGAACAAGAAACTGATGCTGACTACCTACGCAGAGTCCTCGAAAAGAAGGACAAAGAAGCCGCAGAGCAAGCGGCTAACATAAAACAAATGGCGCTTCTCTTCCAAGATATGGTAGGGATGATGATCCAGCAAGATCCTCCTGCTGAAGATCCTCCGATTGTCCTTGAAGATGACAAAGGAGAGGCATTGAATCCTCCTCCGGCTCTTTCAGCAGCCAAGGAAGAAACCATTTACAAGGCCGCACTGGATGACCATATAGCTCAGCAAATACGAGCTTACCAGGCAAATGAAGCGGCTGGGCAAATTGCTAGAACCGGACGACCCTACCCGGGCTGGTATGACCAAATTAGTTACCCGCCGGGATATACGATCCCTAAGTTCCACGTATATAAGGGGACAGGGAATCCGCATCAGCATGTTGCTCAATTCAGGGCCTTATGCGGCAATACTGGAGGCGATGACAAATTGTTGCTTCGCCAATTCGTCGGCAGCTTAGCAGAAACAGCCTTTGAATGGTATTCGGAGCTACCTAATGACTCTGTCAAAACATTTACGGAGATGGAGCTATTGTTTACACAAAGATTTGCCAGCGCCAGCGAGCGCACCCTGATAACAGCACTGATTAACGCCAGGGTGAAGCCAGGCGAAACGTGGGTTCAATACGCAGAACGATGGCGGAATCTATGGTCGAAATGCGAACAGCGGATCGAAGAAGAGCCGGCGGTGGGCATGTTCGTGGGCACTCTTGATCCGCAAGCGACCATCTCGCAATTCATGATGTTCTTCAAGCCAACTACTTTCCAGGCCTTGATTGACAAGTTGGCCCAAATGGATCAAATGGATCATAGATCATCTCCTTCAAAGACGGATCCTCGGAATGAAAAGGGGAAAGGATAAGCAACTTTCATCGCCAATACTCAACAACAGCCGAGCAACTTAAAACCGGTTGTCCGCCAAAGCAACGTACGTCCATGCCCATCCCTCGAGGAGAGACTGGGACGTCCTTATTCGTTTCCTCAGGATAAAACAAGGAGACTGTTCGAGCTGGCAGTGCGCAACAGACTCATCCATCTGCCGAATCCAAAACGTCCGTTGCAGCCAGGCGATGTCAACGATCTTAATTACTGCCCTTACCACCAAGCGGTAAGCCATCCAATCAAAGATTGCTTCGTCTTTAAGGGATGGATCGAAGATCAGTACCAACAAGGCAAGTTCGCGTTATCCGAAAACTGAAAGGTGAACCCGCCACAGCCTCACACTCCTAAGAAGACAAACACACTGGGGGCAACATGCTCTTTTGTTGAGGAAGCTCTATGGGAGGTGGCTCTTTCGGCCAAGACCAAAAGGATGCTAAATGATCTTCAGACGTGCCCGGCGATTAGATGGAAGAACCCGTTGGAACCTGAGATCATCAAGGGGATGCTGAAGCCGCGCCCAATTCCAAATATCGGTGGTGATAGCCAAAGCATTCACACCCAGCCGTCGAAATCTTCGAAAAAGAAGGAGAAATCCAAGAAGCCCGTGAAGCCTGGCGACAAGCGCACGGATTTGCAGAAACAGATTGACGCGCTGGATGAGTATAACCAGAAGGCGCGGATTCCAATCACGCTCCAAGAGTTTCTCAGCCACGTCCTCGAGGACGAAAACGATGGAGAAGACTCATCAGATGAATCTGAGGACTACGTAGCAAGTTGTCATGTGATCTCTCACTCCTTGATAGATGATAAAGAGGCTCCTTGCACCGAGAAACCGGGGGCGGATCCAGAACCAGAACTTCTGTGGCCGTCAGACGAGATGATCGATGCCTTCCTGAATGAGATTCGTCTGAAAAGTAAAGCCGACCGGGAGCGTGAGATGGCCATATTTGAAAAGGCCAAACGCCGGCGACTGGACAAAAGGGTCGAAACACTCCCACCAGATCAAAGTACATCCGCCGCAAATGAAAACGGGATCAAGACAAGGAAACGATTCGCCAAAGCCATATCAATGGGGATGAGGCCGCCCTCTTTCAGAAAAAATTCTCCTGGAGGTATACATTTTGATGAAACGGACGTACACCCTAACTTCTGCTTATATCATCAGAGGATCGCACATCCTACTGAAGACTGCAACTCCTGTAAGTGTTGGTGGCAAGGATATGTCGCTCATAGACAACACGTCAATAGAATAAAGCGGAAAGCTCGTAGACAGCGAAAAAATACGACAGATGAGCATAAAAGAGTTGCCGGCAATTGTCATAGGGACGAGCCCGGGGGATCACGAGTTCTCACCTTTGGAAGCGATTCTGACGAAGAAGCCGCCCTCAACCCTCTCTTCAAGGAATTCGTTTCTAAAACAAAAGAATTGGAGAGTTGCGAGAATGTTCAGCCATACAACCTCACGCTACCCGGAAAGAATCTCGGACCCGCAAGCGACGGAGCAAACGAAATGAGAAATGAAAAGGAAAAAACGGCCTTTGTTGCCAACACTCAACAACAGCCGAGCAACCCGAGACCGTTTTTTCGTCAAAACAACAAGCCGCGATACCTCAATGAGAAGTTGAAACGTCCTTACTCGTTTCCCAAAGATAAAACAAAGAGATTGTTCGAGCTAGCAGTGCGCAGCGGGCTTATCACTCTGCCAGATCCAAAACGTCCATTGCAACCAGGCGACGTTAACAATCCTAACTATTGTCCCTACCACAGAGTAATGGGTCACCCACTCGACAATTGCTACGTCTTCAAAAACTGGGTTGAAGGCCAATACCATCAGGGCAAGTTCGTGTTGCCCGAAAAGTGGAAAGTAAACCCGCCACAACAACATGCTTCGAAAAAGGTGGATATGTCGGGGGCATCATGCTCATTCATAGGGAAAGCCCCATAGACCGAAAAGTCAGTAAACTAGAGATGCGTCTCAAATACAGCGACGGCGGACCGAAACGTCCTTAAACTAACGGCGGACCGCAATGTCCTAAAACTTGCAAATGACCGAAACGTCGTTAAACTACTCCCAACCCGCAGCATCTTCAGGCTGACGTGCCCAAAAAAAAAACGGCACGTCCATAAGCAAAATGAGCACGGATGAAAACCCGAAAGGGCTCCGTGAGTAAAAACAGCAGGGCTACCGGCGAGTGTTCGTGAAAACCCGAAAAGGCGCGACCTCGTTTAAAAAAAAAAAGAAAAAAGAAAAAAAAAGAGAATAAAAAAAACGGTATGTCCACAAGCAAAATGGGCACGGATGAAAACCCGAAAGGGCTCCGTGAGTAAAAACAGCAGGGCAACCGGCGAGTGTTTGTGAAAACCCGAAAGGGCGCAACCTCGTTAAAAGACACTTACAGGATCCTCTCGACCTTGTAAGGAGAAACCACCCGCGTGAGATCCTTACGACTCACAAAGGAGCAACACACTTAGGGATCCCCACGATTCCTAAGGAGAAAATACACTTGCTAGATCCTCACGACTCGTATGGAGAATTCTCTTATGGGACCCTCACGGCTCATGAGATTTGAAAGTCTTAAGTTACAGAAACCTAAACCTGTTCTTAAGCAAATCCCCCACAACCTTCGATACTGCCCTACAAGCGGCTCCATACTGACCCTTGTATACAATCCACGGGCACGAATAAATATTTCCCTAACAAGTCTCATCCGTGACTAGGGATATGCTTGTACAGCAAACAACACTTGTAAGTCCTCTCGACTTATAAGGAGAAACCCTTTTGTAAGATCCTTACGACTTACAAGAGAACATGCACTTAGGAATCCTCACGATTCCCAAGGAGAAAACACACCTACAAGATCCTCACGACTTGTAGGGAGAAATACCTTTGTGAGACCCTTACGGCTCATGAAGTCAAAAGCCTTAGCCAACAGGACCCTTAACCCTGTTTACTAAGCCACCTTTGTTCGACATCAACAGAGGCAAATGATGATTAGCTCCTGGCAATATCCCAGTTGCAGCGATGCTGATGCCTAAACCGGTATCAAATTCCAAGCCCTTTCAAGGCAAATGATGATTCGCTCCTGGCAATATCCCAGTTGCAGCGATGCTGATGCCTAAACCGGTATCAAATTCCAAGCCCTTTCAAGGCAAATGATGATTCGCTCCTGGCAATATCCCAGTTGCAGCGATGCTGATGCCTAAACCGGTATCAAATTCCAAGCCCTTTCAAGGCAAATGATGATTCGCTTCTGGCAATATCCCAGTTGCAGCGATGCTGATGCCTAAACCGGTATAAAATTCCAAGCCCTTTCAAGGCAAATGATGATTCGCTCCTGGCAATATCCCAGTTGCAGCGATGTTGATGCCTAAACCGGTATCAAATTCCAAGTCCTTTCACGGCAAATGATGATTTGCTCCTGGCAATATTCCAGTCGCAGCGATGCTGATGCCAAGATTGGTATCAGATCCCAAATCTCCTACTCGCGAAAAAAAAATCAGCGAGCCAAAAAAAAAACATGTATACGAAATAGCCGAAATGATGGGGCAACTTGCAAACAAAATCAGCAAGTAAAAATGTATGCATGCAAAATAGCCGAAATGATTGGGCAACTCGCAATAAAAAGCAGCGAGTAAAAAGAAAAATAGCCGAAATGATTGGGCACCGCGAAAAATAGCCGAAATGATTGGGCAATCGCGATTTTCGCGATATAAAAAGCTGAAATGATAGAGCATCGCGAAAAGAATAAAAAAAATGAAAGAATGAAACTTTTTGCCCTACAGGTGAAATCACATCAATCCCTGTATACAATCCAGGGGCACAGATAAAGAGGGAACCATACCTTCCCAACAGGCTTCATCAGAAAGCGAAGCCAAATCTCGACGGTTCATAGACAACCTAGAGGCAACCTCGATATTTGTCGCAATATTGCAGACATAATGTCGACAGACGAAGCAAAAGGAAGATCCCGAGCTTCAGGGTCTCGACGTCGATATCTACAACTTAGAGATCACCAACGGCATTTCTCCTCATTCCAACCAGATGCAGACGTGACGTCAACAACCGACCTCAGAGTCGCAAGGAAACGGAGCCATGGCAAAGTCCCTAGTTCCAAATCTCAATGGCCACATCTACAGCCTGGAGACCAACAACGATGTGCCTCCTCATTCCAGCAGGACACAGATGTTATACCATCAAACGGAGCCATGGCAAAATCCTAGTTCCATCTCAGCATTCGTCTCGTTACAACAGACGCAGTGTTAACAACGGCGTTCCTTCGCAGCCCAGCAGGATGCAGAAGCAACGTCAACAACAGACCTCATGGTCGAAATAAAGCAGAGTGACGGAAAAATCCTAGCTCCACCTCGACATTCGTCTCGATACAGCAGACGCAATGAAAGCAAATGAAGCAAAAGGCCAAATTCCTAGCTTCAAGGTTTTAACGGCAAGTCATATAAAGCCTGAAAGACATTCGGAGATCATCTCGCACCAGCGCGGAGCGGTCACCACCTCGACGATCGTCTCGATACAGCAGATGAAATGTCATCCCAGCATTCTTCCCCCAGCAGGATTAGGACACACCAAGCAAACGAAGCGAAGGCCAAATTCTTAGCTTCAGGGTCTTAACGGCAAGTCATATAAAGCCTGAAAGACAATCGGAGATCACCTCGAACCAGTGTGGAGTGGTCACCATCTCGACGTTCGTCTCGATACAGCAGACGCAACATCACCAAAAGGAGCCACGGCAAAATCCCTAGTTCCAAACCTCGACGGTTCACTAGCAACCTAGAGACAACCATGACATTCGTCTCGATACAGAGGACGCGATGCCGGCAAACGAAGCGAAGGCCAAATTCCTAGCTTCATGCGTCTTAACGGCAAGTCATATAAAGCCTGAAAGACAATCGGAGATCATCTTGAACCAGTATGGAGTGGTCACCACCTCGACGTTCGTCTCGATACAGCAGACGCAACATCACCAAAAGGAGCCACGGCAAAATCCCTAGTTCCAAACTTCGACGGTTCACCAGCAACCTAGAGACAACCATGACATTTGTCTCGATACAGAGGACGCGATGCCAGCAAACGAAGCGAAGGCCAAATTCCTAGCTTCATGCGTCTTAACGGCAAGTCATATAAAGCCTGAAAGACAATCGGAGATTATCTCGCATCAGTGTGGAGTAGTCACCACCTCGACGTTCGTCTCGATACAGCAGACGCAACATTACCAAAAGGAGCCATGGCAGAATCCCTAGTTCCAAACCTCGACGGTTCACTAGCAACCTAGAGACAACCATGACATTCGTCTCGATACAGAGGACGCGATGCCAGCAAATGAAGCAAAGGCCAAATTCCTAGCTTCAGGGTCTTGACGGCAAGTCATATAAAGCCTGAAAGACCACCGGAGATCATCCCACATGGAGTGGTCACCACCTCAACGTTCGTCTCGATACAGCAGACACAACATCACCAAAAGGAGCCATGGAAAAATCCCTAGTTCCAAACCTCGACGGTTCATCAGCAACCTAGAGACAACCACGACATTCGTCTCGATACAGAGGACGCAATGCCAGCAAACGAAGCAAAGGACAAATTCCTAGCTTCAGGGTCTTAACGACAAGTCATATAAAGCCTGAAAAACTATCGGAGATCATCCCACACCAGCGCGGAGTGGTTATGACTCATCGGGGCTCTCCAAAATAAGCCTAACCTCAAGTAAAAAGCGGCATGGCAAATTCCTAACGCTTGCTCTTCTGACGGTCAAACTGCCAAGGAGGATTGCTTGAAGACGTATTGTCCAGCCCCCGATGGGATCAGAGACACGGCAGTCGCAGGGCTACTCGAACAGCACGATTGCCTATCGAGGAATATATCAGCTCATGCGACGGTACGACGGCCAAAACCCTAAGTACCATAGACCCTAACGGACTTCTGTCATAAAGAGCAGAGGTTAACTGTGACGTTAGGATATTCTTGCGAGATCTGCTCGATTCGTTTCGACTCATGAGGAAATTGATGTCTTTGCGAGAACTTCTCGATTCGTCTCGACTCGTGAGATAAAGCTTTAGGCAGTAGGGATTAAAAAACATGTTTCCTAAGCACTGGGACCCTGCAAGTCGGCCCAAAACGGTCTCTTGCATACTATCCATGGGTCACACTCTCCAAATTCGAATCTCGACAAGGAGGGAAACAACCACTTACGAGTCCTCTCGACTTATAAGCGGGAAAATTCTCTTGTGAGATCCTTACGACTTTCAAGAGAAAACACACTTAAGAGTCCTCACGACCCCTAAGGAGAAAATACACCTGCGGGATCCTCTCGACTCGTAGGGAGAAAAGTCTTTATGAGACCCTCACGGCTCATAAAGTTGAAAAGTCTTAGGTGGCAGATCCTAACCCTGTCTTCTAAGCCATCACCGCCCTGCAAAGAGGTCAAGATGGACCATTTATGAGCCACACTTGCCAAAGCTACATGCCACTGAAATGGAGAAGCTACTCATGAGCATATAAACTACTTCACGCCAGAGTAAGACATAAAAAATGGAAGGGTGCGGCTCATGGGGATGAGGGTTTGGAACTATATCTCTTAAGAGTCGAGATTTAAGTCAATGATAAATGACGACGCTTATGTCCCCTCGTTATCTTCTCAGATCAAGATTCTGAAAGTAATATACCAACCCGAAATTGGTCATACGCTATGCATTACTTTGCACTACTTCACCCACGTATATACTTACGTGGGCAAAGTAGTGGGGGCATTTGTTCCCGCCAAAAATTTCTGCGCAGAAAAGTCCAAGGTATCAAATGGAAGCGATACGCTTAAGGAAATGCGAACCAATATCTTCCGGACTGTATTTTGATAAGTTCCCGAAGGAGGAACTATTAAATTCCGATGGTATTGGAAGCATCTCGAAAAACCCTTCGATTTGATATATTATGGGCCTCATAATTCATCCGGGATCAAAAATTATGAGGCATCACGTGTCCACACGTGATGGACCTTTAAGAACCCGCTGGAGGAGTTAGAAGATGTAATAAAAACTCAGAAAAGACCCCAATGGGGCATCACGTGCTCACACGTGACCATGGGTCACGTGCAGACACGTGATGGGCTCTTAAGGCCTCTAAAATAATGAATAGAATTAAATTCTAAAATATGTTCCCTGATTAAAAATCAGGAAGTACCTCAACGAGGTATCACGTGCTCACACGTGACCAATGGTTACGTGTTGACACGTGATGATTAAAACAACAACATGAACAAGCGGCTGTTAAAGGAACCAATTTGGGGGTCACGTGCTCACACGTGATCAAGGGTCACGTGCCAGCACGTGACAGGCTTTGAAAGCCTTACAGTTTAATAGAATTAAAATTCTAAATTTCTCTAAAAATCTTTCGAAATAGAATTAAATTCTAAAAGCTTCTAAATCTTTCCAAATGGAAAAGGATTATGGGGACCGTTGGATTAAAAATTCAAAGGTGATTAAATATCACCTATCTATGGAAAAATCTTGAACTTGGAAAGATTTCCCCTTAAAATCTAACCGAAATAACAAAGGAATGTCTTTGGATTTAAAATCCAATGGTGAATAAAATTCACCTAATAATCCAAAGGTCCAGATGAATGATGAATGCAAATCAAATCTCTAACGAATACAAATCAAATCTTTTAATGAAAGATTTGCTAAACAAATTGATTCTCTTCATTCTCCTATAAATAGGAGCCAAGAAGAAAAGAGAAGGGGATCTACTTTTTTGAGAGAAAAACAGAGGGGGAGAATTTAATTCTCAAGAGAAGAAAAAGCAAAGAGATGAGAATTTAATTCTCTGCAAAAGAAAAATCCTAGGTAAGAAAAGAGAGGCTTCAAAAGAGAATTTAATTCTCAAAGGAGTTTAACTCTTATTTAAATAAAAGAACTTAGTTCTTTCTCTGGTTGAGGATCTGCAAAGTGCACATCTCCCCATGAATTGAGAATTTAATTCTCATTGGGTTGAGATCCTGCCATGCAGATCTAAAACACAGAGGAGGAATTGAGTTCTGAGAATTTAATTCTCCCAAACTCACAGGAATTTAATTCCTCCTAAAATGAAACTAGGGTTTAACCATAAACAAGAATTCAATTCTTTTACATATCTGGGAATTTAATTCCTTTGAAAAGAAATCAGGGTTTTATCCTAAATAAGAATTTAGTTCTTTCACGATAGGAATTTAATTCCTCCAAAAATCATAATTAGGATTTAACCCTACAAAGAATTCAATTCTTAAAAGATCTCTGTTCATGAAAAGAACTAGGGTCACGTGCCCCCACGTGACCCTTGAAAAGATCCCCTGCAAAGAACTTTGAAGTATCACCTGGCGTGCTCCCACGTGACTCCCAAAACGCAGAAAGAAAAAGCAAAGGAAATGAAAGCTTTGGGCGCTCTCACGTGTTATCACGTGACCCCTCAGCAAATGCTTTAACAATTGGCGCACAGATCCCCATCACGTGCCAACACGTGATGCTCTAAAATAAAAATGAAAGTGTTTAACACTTAATGGCTAAACAAAAGAAAAGAAGCTTTGGGCGCTCTCACGTGTCCCCACGTGACCCCTCAGCAAGTGTTGTAATTATCGATGCATAAACCCCAATCATGTGCCAACACGTGATGCTCTAAAATAAAGATGAAAAGTGTTTAACACTTATTCACAGATTTGAGGATAAAAAAAAGGAGATCTGGCTTCACATTTAGGGCGCCCTCACGTGTCCCCACGTGACCCCTAACAGATCCCTTTAATATCGAATGGATGGATGCCTATCACGTGCCCACACGTGATGGCCAGGAAATTAAAAGGGTTAAACACTTACCTGCAGAATAAAATAAGGGAAATCAGGGCGCTCTCACGTGTCCGCACGTGACCCCTCCCTCCTTAGTGTTTAACACTAATTGGAAAACTCTATCTGCAGTGTTTAACACTGATTTTCTTAGTGTTTAACACTAATTTGGAAAACTCTATTTGCAGTGTTTAACACTGATTTTCTTAGTGATTAACACTAATTGGAAAACTCTGTTCCCGGTGTTTAACACTGATTTGCTTTAGTATTTAACACTAGTTTGAAATCTCTGCTACCAGTGTTTAACACTGATTTGCTTTTGTGTTAACACTAATTTGAAAGCTCTATTGCTAACACTGATTATCTTTTAGTGTTTAACACTAATTTGCTAATCTTATTCCCAGTGTTCAACACCGTTGGTCTCTAGTGTTTAACACTAGCTTTAGCCCAATTGGCTAAGTTTCTAGAAGCAAAGCCTCTCCTTCAATGGACCAACAGGGCCAATATTTCAAACATAATTGGACATAGCCCAAACTGGCCATAAGTCCTCAAATCATCTTGAACTGAGCACATCTGCTCTTTCAACCAACTCATTGGTTCAAGGGTACATCTCTGAACTCCTCTGACATCTGTCGTTGTAATCCTTCAACGTCGTTAGAGAGGTGACGGGTCCCGACGGCCATACATTCATTGGACCACTACGTCCCTAAACTGGAACAATAGAGCCCAAATGCTCTTTTGTCGGATCTAAACGATCCTGTTAAGCTGATCTTAGTCTCAAATTAGACTAACGTATCCTTAACAAACGTTTAAGTTGATCTTAGCCTCAACTATGGCTAACGTGTCCTTAAACCAAACCCCCAAAGCCAAATCTAAGAAAATACGGATTTGGACTAATCCACGTCCTACGGGCGACAACATAAATTTGTCTCCGTACACAATCCACGGGCAAGCACAAACAAAACAAACACCCACGACACGAAGTGACCAGCTGGAGAAGGAGAAAGTTGTTACCGCGATGCGGTAGCGTAATTAACTGCAGCGGCTTGCGCCTGCAGGGAAGAGCGTCCCCACAATCAAAAACCCCTAAACGAGGGGGAATCTGACGAAGTCTGCTACATCGGCCGCATCCGTCTAAACCTTTGATACACGGTGCCATAAATCAACTTGGCATCTTCGGAGAGATGGACGGATAACACCAATTAGCATCTGCCCCGAATCTCAGGCAAGACAGTCCATGTCTCGGCCGCCATTCGGAGGGGAACACCCTACAAGCTGTTCAATGCTGACCCTTGTATACAATCCACGGGCGCGAATAAACATTTCCATGACAAAGTCCCACCCGCGACTGGGGATATGTTTACACAGCGGAAAACCCTTGTAAGTACTCTCGACTGATAAGGAGAAAACCCTCTTGTAAGATCCTTACGACTTACGAGAATCCATACACTTGGGAATCCTCACGATTCCTAAGGAGAAAACGCACCTACGAGATCCTCACGACTCGTAGGGAGAAATACCTTTATGAGACCCTTACGGCTCATGAAGTCAAAAGCCTTAGTCGACAGGATCCTAACCCTGCTTACTAAGCCACCTTTGTTCGACATCGACAAAGGCAAATGATGATTCGCTCCTGGCAATATCCCAGTCGTAGCAATGCTGATGCCGAAATCGGTGTTAAATCCCAAACTCGCAGTGAAAAGCCAGTGAGCCACAAATGCATACGAAATAGCCGAAATGATGGGGCAACTTGCAATAAAATCAGCAAGTAAAAATGTATGCATACAAAAATAGCCGAAATGGTTGGGCAACTCGCAATAAAAAGCAGCGAGTAAATAAAACAAATAGCCGAAATGATTGGGCACCGCGAAAAATAGCCGAAATGATTGGGCAGTCGCGACTTTCGCGATATAAAAGCTGAAATGATAGAGCATCGCGGAAAGAAAAATATATAAAATGAAATTTTTTGCTCTACAGGTGAGATCACATCGATCCCTGTATACAATCCAGGGGCACAAACAAAGAGGGAACCATACCTTTCCCCCTGGCTCCATCCGAAAGAGAACCAAGTCTCGACGGTTCACAGATAGCCTGGAGATCATCTCAACATTCGTCTCATTACAACAGACGCAACATCAGCAAAGTGGAACCGCAGCAATTCCCAGTTCCATGACTCGGCGGTGCACAGACAACCGAGAGTCAACCCCGATTCTGTGAAATACGGATAAAGTCAACAAATCCTAGTTTCGTGGAACACGGCTTATGTCAATCCTGACCCCGTGGGAAGCATCCAGAGCGGATCCTAGTCCTTGCGGAACACGGCTTATGTCAATCCTGACCTCGTGGGAAGCATCCAGAGCAAATCCTGGTTTCGTGGAACACGGCTTATGTCAATCCTGACCCCGTAGGAAGCATCCAGAGCGGATCCTGGTCCTTACGGAACACGGCTTATGTCAATCCTAACCCCGTGGGAAGCATCCAGAGCAAATCCTGATCTAGTGGAATACGGTCTATGTCAATCCTGACCCCGTGGGAAGCGTCCAGAGCGGATCATGGTCCTTGCGGAACACGGCTATGTCAATCCTGACCCCGTGGGAAGCATCCAGAGCAAATCCTGGTCTACTGGAACACGACCTATGTCAATCCTGATCCCGTGGGAAGCGTCCAGAGCGGAACCTGGTCCTTGCGGAACACGGCTAATGTCAATTCTGACCCCGTGGGAAGCGTCCAGAGCGAATCCTAGTCCCGTGGAACATGGCTAAGGTCAATCCTGACCCCGTGGGAAACGCCCAGAGCAACCCCTGATTCCGTGAAATGCGGATAATGTCAACCCCATCAATCACTTACGGGTCCTCTCGACCCGTAAGGAAGAAAATTCTCTTGTGAGATCCTTACGACTCCTGAGAGAAAACACACTTAGGAATCCTCACGATTCCTAGGGAGAAAATACACCTACGAGATCCTTTCGACTCGTAGGGAGAAAAGTCTTTATGAGACCCTCATGGCTCATAAAGTTGAAAAGCCTTAGGCAGCAGATCTGAACCTGCTTCCTAAGCTATCACTACCTCGTAAAGAGTTCAAGACGGAATGCTCTCTATCTTCTACAGGCTATATTTACTAAGGTAACATGCCGACAACAAAGCAAAAGAGGAGAAAGGGACAGTAAGAAGAACATTTGATGCACATTTAGTTAAGCGTTCAAAGTGTACCCATTCATGAATGTGCAAAAGATTTAGTGCATAAAATAAACACACGGAAATGAGGGATTTGCTATTCATACTTCAAAAGCTTCTTACAACAATGAAAGCAGTAAACAAAAACATCATAAAAATATTACAATGGCAAAACATCAAATCCAGGACATGGATTGAGAAATTCAAAAGTAAGGCCATCTAAAATGTTTCGGGCCTCTCGGACTATCCTAGTATGCTTCCTCTCACGTTCACAAGCGTCGAGGTCCTCACTGATGTTCTCCACCCTACGATAGGCAGCGAGTATTGCCGCCTGTTGAAAAGCTTGATGCAGAAGATCAACAAGATTATCTCGTCTTTTCTTTGAGATTAGGCTCATCAGATACACCGAGTGCACCTTATCTTCGGCGTCGTCCAATGCCTTGAGCGGCATGCCTTGATAGAATAAAGGAAGCGCTTCCTAGATCGCTCTCACGATAAGCTTCAAGAGAGAGGAACGACGAGGAAGCAGTCGACCATTATACGCACCGAAGCGACCTATAATCTCAGCACACTGGGCGTTTGTGAATTCTTGGTTTTGAGAACGGTCGAGTGAGCGGATGTCTCCATAAGAAATAATCTCATTAAGATCATATAAATGAGCGGCCATAACGTCTGAAAAGGAAAATCAATGGGAGTTAGTAGACAGGCCGATTAAGAAAAAACTTACAGAAACAAACAAGGGGGGTTTAAACAAACATTGATTAAATCAAATCACCCAATGAATTTAATGTTGCGTAATTAAGAGGGGAATCTTAAAAAGGATGTCGCATTTAATGGAAAGACTCCTCGGGCCATGGAGTTAAACTCCTCGAGAGCAATGCTCTACAGACAGGAGTGACACATGTCAAAGTCAACTATGAGGGGAATTAAAAAATTCCCCGAGAATTCTAAGAACCATGCTCTGCGAGGAAGATGGAGTAACCCATCAGAAACCCTAAGGGAAAATCTTTTAATTTGAAATTCCATGATCCATGAACAAACTCTTAAGAATCCTTCATGACAGATCAACAAATCTACATGATTTGCAAGAGCAAAGCTCTGTTAATGGGTTAAGAAACCCTGAAAAGGATTTCTTAAGATCCAAGATCTAACAAGAGCAAAGCTCTGTTGAGAAACCCTAAAAAGGTTTTCTTTAGATCTATGATCTGAGAAGAGCAAAGCTCTAATAATAAAGTTCAAATCTTACTAAAAATTTGGCAAAGTTCTGACTCTTGAAAGTTCTTAAAATAAAAAGCTATGCTCTGCAAGGGAATAAAAATTCTCAGAAGGAAGAAGATGAATAAAAATCATCTCAAAGGCCAAGGGTCTTATTTATAGGCACTGAGATGCCGTTTCAACTTCTGAGTTGATCCAAGGGCGCAGATGTTGCCACCACTGCACTCACGTGTGGGCCACGTGAGCGCAACGATGGGGGGGCATTTGTTTCCCCCAATCAGAGCAAAGCTCTGTTCAAAATTCAAATTTTGAAATGAAGCAGCGCCAAGTGCGCTGCGCCCTAAGCAGCGCACCACGTGTGCGCTAGCGCTAGGTGCGCTGCGCCCTAAGCAGCGCACCACGTGCAAAGCACATGTGCGCTAGCGCTAGGTGCGCTGCGCACCACGTGCAAAGCACGTGTGCGCTAGCGCTAGGTGCGCTTCGCCCTAAGTAGCGCACCACGTGCAAAGCACGTGTGCGCTAGCGCTAAATGCGCTGCCCTTTAAGCAGTGCACCACGTGCAAAGCACGGATGCGCTAGCGCTGGAACTAAAAGCTCCCCACCCTCAGATCAAAGATCTAATAATAATGATAAATCATTAATCAATCAGAATTAAATTCTGTTAAGGAAAGATTTCTCAAATCTTTCCAAACAACAAGATTGTGCTCTGTAAATCAGAGCACCGTTGGATCAATGATCCAATGGTGATTAAAAATCACCAAAACACAGAATAAATTCTGTATGGAATGATTTACCAATCTTGTTAAAAACAAGAAGATTGCCTTCTGTAAATCAGAAGCTTTTGGATCAAAGATCCAACGATGGGAAATTCCCCAAATCAATTGGAGAAAAGATCTCTTTAACTGATTGAACTGATCAGCTTGCCCTATATATAAAGGCCCCAAGACTTCAAGTCTCGATATACAGAAGCATAGAGAGGAACCCCCCATAAGGTTTGAGAGATCTCAGAAAGAAGAGCCAAGCTCTCAGAGAAAGAAGAGTTTCTTCAAGGTAAAAGAACAAAGAGATGAAATCATCTCATAACTAAAAAGAAGAATTCACTTCTTTAAAGATCATAGATCTATAAGACCAAGGTTTTTGACAAAGAGATCAAAAGATCTCATCATAAAATAAAAAGAAGAACATAACTCTTCTCACAGATCATAAATCTATAAGACAAATTGTTTTTTACAAAAAAAAAGATCATGAACATCTCATAAAGGGGGAGAGAATAGTTCAATTCTCTTAGGATCATAGATCCATAAAGGCAAAGCCTTTCACCAAAATAAGAGATTGAAACATCTCCTGTAAAATAAGAACTTTGTTCTTAGAACCTTGAGACAAAATCTCTTATAAAAAGAAAATTTAATTCTCAGGGCGCAAATTGATCTAAGTTTCATAAAAGAAGCACTTCAGCACTCCACATCTAGCGCAAAGCGCTGCAGAGCCTCAGCGCTCCAAACATAGCGCACTGCGCTTATCGATTGGCGCACAGCGCCAAGTGCGACACGTGTTGTAACAACCCCAAATTTCCTATACAAATTTTTTCAAAATATTTTTTCAAAATCCATAAAGGGGTATTTATTGCCAGAGCACAAGACATAAGTAATTAATTAGCTCCATAATTACAAGAAGGAGCTTGTAGCTCATTGGTAATACCTTGCACCGCTGAACCAAGCCACCAGAGTTCAAATCCCATATCCCACATTATTTTTAATATTGATTTTTTTAAAAACCTATAGAATACCAAGGGTTTACACGTGCATATCTCACAAAAACCCCCACTACACCCAAAAATGTAACATTGCCAGGGGTTAGATGAACCGTCGGGAGGGATCCCAACCGCCTGACTCGGCCGGGAATCGGCCAAATCGGCCTTGACTCGGCCGACTCAGTCCTCCGACCGCGTCACCGCCGAGTCGGCCGATTCCGGCGACGGCCCCAACATGAAAGTTGTGTATTTTCATATTCCCTATGCACCTGAAAAATTTCAGCCTCAGACCATTTCCAGAGCTCTTTTAAAACCCCAATTACTCCACTTTTAATACATTTTTAATACATTTTATCACATTTTTCATTTTAACCTTTCACCTACCCTAACCCTAGCCTAACCCTATAAATACACCCCCTACCCTCTACCCTCTCACTCCAAAACTCTGAGCTAACTCTCTAAAATTCTCAAGAGATCTTGTGTACTTTGAAAACGGGCTCGAAGCGAAACTACGGCGAAATTCCGGCGGAAATTCCGGCGGAACTTCCGGCGAACGTTTTAGGAACTACCGGCGATGACGCAACGCATCGGCGATCCCTCTAGTTCCCCCTCACTCCTTTGTATAATCTAAAACCCGTAAGTCCCATTTTCTATCTCTCTTTCCTATTCTAAAAATACGAAATTACAAACCCGACGGAATCGGAACAAATCCGATTTCCGATTAGGTTTTCTATAAAATTCCATTTCTCACTAATACAATCATACTTAAATTTTCTCATGTTGACTATTAAACACTAATCAAACAATTTGATCAAGTTTCATCACATGAAATGATAGCTATCTCAATTTATCGTATTTTTCACTTAAATACCATATTGTTTCAATCATTCATTTAACTCCATCAAACTTGCTATACATTTAAAGTAGATCACGAGGTAACAACCTACCTCCTCACACACTTACATACAACCTAACACGATACCAGCAAAAACTCAGAATACGGGAAAACGAACATTTTCACTTAAATATCCTATACTAAATAAAACCATTTATAAAGGATTTAGTGTTGATACATAAATACCACTTATTAGGAAAAATACGATAAGTTGTGGACATCAGTCATTTATCTAAACCTGACTTTGTGGTGTCTAGGGTAGGCAAGTGAGAAAGGTAAACTTTAAAAGGCTCGTCTCACGGTGATTTGTGAACGGATCCCTCCTTTCTTCACTTGTACTTACCTGGTCACAATTGGTGGTAAAGAGGCGATTTGAGGCATCTCACAACTTGTCGCTTTGGACCAGTTAGGAATAGTCTAGTTGACTTAGGAGACCCTAAAACATAGAATACGGGAAATTGATATTTTTACAAATAAATACCATTTACTTCATAAAACCGTTTTCTAAAGGATTTAGTATTTTACAATCTTTGCAAAGCGCCGCTACAACCCATTTTGGGGAACCCGTTCGGGATGGTGCGGGTTATCGCACATTCTCGGGCTTAGTAGTGCAAGATTCAGACCACCGCAAGGAGTATTCGGTCTCAAAAGATTTAAAGTACGGCATCTTAAGAAAATAAGATTTTTAGAGTATAATAAATATATTAAAATTATTTTCGTATAAATATATGTATATTTAACATTAAAATACATATTTTGTTATGATATAAATATTCCACTTTTTCTAAAAAATCACAAGAATAAATTTTACACTAAAATACCATGAATTCCAAATAAATCAATATTACAGATAAATACCTTTATTTATGAAATTATGATATTTTCACTAGAAATATCATAATATAAAATTTACATTCATTACAACTCTAAAGACGAATAATAAATACTTGAGGTGTATTTTGAAAAGTATAGAAAAGTAGTTTTACATAAAACCCCTCAAAGTTTATAAATTACCATAAGGACCCTAGTAAATATAGGTTTATGAAATAATCAGAACTTCGATCTACGTTTCTAATTTTTTGACTCGGGTTTGAGTCTCATTATAATCTGACTTGAATATGATTCAAGTATAATCTATAATCTACAATTTACAATCCAAAGTGTACAATCTATAATTTTCAATATTACAATTCAACATGAATCCATTATTCCATATATTCAATCATACAATTTGACTGAACCGAACCATGGATATACATCCATTTACATGATTCTACAGTTATTCCATTTACATGATTCTACAGTTATTCCATTTACATGATTATTCAGTCACATCCGTTTACTGATATCATGGTTTCGGTCAGTCATCCAATTATACAATCTATACAGTTACAATACAAGACAAACGATACAATCAAAACACTACGGGGTTTAAGGGGTAGATTGGTACGGAAGGTGTTAAAAGTGGCACGAGACGGTAAGATTAAGACACCTAACATGAATCCAATTGTCATTGTTACGGGTTGTATAACGGAGCCTTGTACTTCCATTTGCCCTGGTCTCTAGAATACTGAGACCCCTCTCGTATACACTGGCATTCTTCTGTACCAAGCTACAAACAACAGCTTTAACCCTAAATAAAACAATATAGCAATATAATACAACTGTAAAAGCTACTCTCTCTCTCTCTCTCTCTCTCTTACTCTCTGTCTATTCTATATCTCATCTTATCTTTGGGACTTACCGAGCGACCTGTTCGCTGACGATATTCTATTTCTTTCTTCTTTGAATGTCGTCAGGTGATTTGGAACCGTCAGAGATCGAGCCATCTGCAGAAGACTTGAATCAGCTTGCTGAAGAACCAGAGCTCTAGTTTCATTGTACATTTTCCATTCAGTACTTTTCATTTCCTGTCATGCCATTGTTTAGGCATCATTTTTATTTCAGTAGTATTTCCTTTTCATGCATTGTACAAAAGAATGTTAATAAATAAAAGTTGTTGTTTTTACTATATCTTGTCTCTTGTGTATTTGTTTTTATATTGCGTAGATACGCTTAGCGTATGTACTTCTGAGTATATACGTAGCGAACCAGTCGCGTCCCCTTCGCCGTATACCGGGAAGCGGGGCGTGACACATGTCCCGCACGTGTGCGCCATTTAACAGTTAGCGCTTTGCGCTCTTGAAATAGCGCTTTGCGCTCATGGACTGGCGCTCAGCGCCAAGCACACCACGTGCTCACCATGTGTGCGCCACTGAACAAATAGCGCTTACACTCATAAGACAGCGCTCTGCGCTCATAAACTGGCGCAATGCGCCCATTATCTGATGCTTAGCGCCAAGCGCAACACGTGTCCCTCACGTGTGCGCTACTCGGCAGAAGCGCACTGCCCTCTTTGACTGGCGCAAAGCGCCAAGCGCACCGTGTGTTGCGCTGATAGAACATAAATTGTTCTTTAATAAGCCATAGAGCTATGATGAATGCTCAGCATTCAATAAAAGACAAAAATATTGTCAGGATCCAAAATCAATGCTCAGCATTGCTAAAAGGGCCAAACCCAAATGAATACTCAACAGCCCAAAATAAATGTTAAACATTTTAACTTGATTGGACTTAGCCCAAGATTGGCCATAAGTACTTAATTCAGATTAATTGAGCTCATATGCTCATAAATTTTTTAACAGATCTTAGCCCTAAATTGGACTACAGATCTCCCAACCAAAATTGGTTCAAGGGTACATCTCTTTACTCCTCTGATATTTGTCATTGTAATCCTTCAACATCTTCAGAGAGGTGACGGGTCCCGACAACCATACATTTCGCAGACTATGACGTCTTTAAACTGGACTGTGGGGTCCTTAAACCCATAGACCGAGATGTCCTTAAACTAACATTGGGCCACCATGTCCTTAAACTGGTAGTCGACCGCGATGTCCCTAAACTGAACAATAGAGCCCAAATGCTCTTTTGTTGGATCTAAACGATCCCGTTAAGTTGATCTTAGTCTAAAAATTAGACTAACGTATTCTTAACAAACGTTTAAGTTGATCTTAGTCTCAAACGGGACTAACGTATCCTTAAACCCAACCCCAAACCCAAATTTAAGAAGATACGGATTTGGACCAATCCACATCCTACGGGCGACAACATAAATTAGTCTCCGTATACAATCCACGGGCAACCAAAAACAAAACAAACACCCATGACACGAAGTGACCATCTGGAGAAGGAGAAAATGGTTACCGCGATGCGGTAGCGTAATTAACTGCAGGGGCTTGCGCCTGCAGGGAAGAGCGCCCCCACAATCAAAAACCCTTCAAATGAGGGGGAATCTGACAAAGTCTGCTATATCGGCCGCATCCGTTTAAACCTTCAATACATGGTGTCATAAATCAACTTGGCATTTTCGGAGAGGTGGACGGATAGCACCAATTAGCATCTGCCCTCGAAATTCAGGCCAGACGTCCCAACATCCCGGTCTCCGTATTTCGGCGGGGAACAGTCGCCAGCTGATTGGGGGTGGAAATCTCCTTCAGATGTTGCTTTCCGTTGATCTGCTGATGGCTGCGATGAGTGGTTAGTATTGGATCTGGAGGCTGTCGCTCCTGAAACGTGTGGATCTCAATGGGCTATGGTTGTGGTTTCCGAGTTACCTGCAAGAAAGTCCCGGGTAGTTGTACCACCGAGGACCCTCCGACGATCAAGTTAGTCTAGAGATCCGAGCAGAGTAACGGCTTAGTGGCGTAAAAATGGCTTACCTTGACCGTCTGAAAGAGGGGTTTAAGTAGCGGTGGCAGCAGGTGTAGCAGGCGCGAGAATCACGCCGGCCGTTACGCTCCCGACGTCACGCCCGCGTGATTAGCTGAACCTCCCATTAATGGCGAGATAGGCTCATTAATGGAGGATCGTGGTGGCGTGGAACGTGGGATGTGGCCGGCGGAGATCTCGCGCATGGCGAGATTCATGGGATGGCGGTTACGCCTGCAAGCGATGCTGTTGGTCGGTCGATGAGACCGAGGAAGATGACCTCGTCGGGAGAGCTCGCGGACGAGCGGGAGAGCCGAGGTATCTTGTTTCTGCGGTAGCTCGGGAACGAGCGGTGAGGCCGAGGAGGCCAATTGTGCTGGGGCTCGGAGGCGAGCCAGCCTTGTCGGTAGGGCGGGCATAGGAGCAGTCCGGTCGGCCCCTGTAGGTCATTTCTTGCATGCTCTGGGACACGCCATCTGCCACGTGTCATGATCATGGAGATCACCGATATCGAGCACCATCACATTACGATATCAGTATTCACATCAAATGATTTTCAAGATTAAAAACATCTTACATGATCGATTTATACATGTTAATATATGATTCTATTTTCGTTTGATTTATTTGTATGATTAAATATTAAATTTAAATTTTTTATAAATTTTAATTTATGTAATCTATAATCGACTGTACCACAAATAATAACAATGTATATTGGTTGCAGCAGATGACTGCATATAAATATATATTGATGCTCTAAACATGTACCACAACATATATAGCTATTTAACATATAGAGTTTTGCAACATGTATTAGAGTATGATGCTAAAGTAGAAATTAAAGAGGAAAAAAAATCAGGTCTATGTTAGGAAGCAAAAGTTTTCCGTAACTTTTTGTTTAGTTTGTTTAGATGAGAGAATTTATGGTTGATGGTATATGAGAGAAGGGGTCAAAGGGGTGGGATAAAATAGATTCATGAGACTGCAGAAAGAAGACAGAGAAAAAGTGTACGTGTGAGGGAGAGAATATGGTTTTGAGTTTCGACGGTTCTACATTTTAAAAAAAATTTATGCCATCCAAAAAGCCGGAGTAATTTTTTTAGGTCGAAACTTTTTTTCTTTACGAGAAAGCTGTAGATTGCACATTTTTTTCTCTATGTTTCAATTACAATTTCCAGCCACGGTAAACTCCAAACTTTCAAGGACCGGTTTCAATTCTGATTGATTAATACTAGCCTTTTATCAAGTCCCAATTATAGTTCATTGTTCCCCTTGGGAAGCCCTACAATTATAATGGATATCTAAGTATATACAGCAAACTATTTTATACATTTGAGAAGAGTTGAATAACTGAAAATATTTTCAACTTTTTTCTTCAAAATTATTGGAATTTTCTTGTTACTTTTCATGCTGAGAATCAAATTCAAATTTTAATTAATTTAGGGCTGCTCTCTCTTTCGGTTATAATAGCATAGATCTCGATCTACTATATATTTATAATTTAGAGAAAATTGATTAGAAACCATATATAATGATCTTTTTGTAATATTATCGAAAAAATGGGTAGCAAAAGAAATGTAATCCCTATGTTGATATGTTCTCCGTGTCATCTCTAAAATTCCCACTAATATCGTGCCTGGGAACCATACATAATAGGTTTTGTTATAAGATAATTTGAAATGTAATTTATCTAATACAATGTTGGAACTTATTTTTTGTGTTTTCATTTCATCCCAGAATGATTTTAGAAAGAACGACCAGTCCTTTAGAACTTAGTAAATTTATTATCCCCCACTTCTTTTGACAAAAGAAAACAATTTGTCGCAATTGATTTTATCGTATGAGAGTTCAATTCTTATATATGGACTTTATTATTAATTTTTCCAGATAGAAAGAAGTAGAGATGAGCAGAAGAGAAATAATCCCTACAGGTGAACTCTATGCTCCAGAATACTTTTTCGGGTTCAAGCATATGCATCACCAGAATACTTTTTGGCTTCCATTTTTTAGCATCGAAAATTCCTGCCCAATTTTACAACTTTAATGCATACTGATATTATACTATTATAATTATTATAGGAATGATGAAGGTCAATGGTATGTCCTCCGTTCACATCTGGTCAAATCATATCAACCATCAAAATAGGGCTTTGCCCCTTAGTTCACATCTGATTCCATGGATATTAATATTATAAAATACACTAATATCTTTACACATCCCTCTGAACTGGAGATAGATGCACAAATGACTCGATTGGGCCCTTTCATCAATCCATTTCAGACCAACAATTGACGTTTAGTGGCTAAATTGCAGGTAAAATACCTCCTTATTTTCTTGTTGCGCTTTGCCCCTTAGTTTAATCTTTTTTTTCTTTTTGTGTCCCTTAATAAAATGAAGTACACAAAGAATCAAGAATATTGTGAGCACAGAAAAAAATAAAAAATACCAAGACAGAAACAGCTGACTGTCAAAATAGAGCCAAGGTGCAAGTGTAGAAAAAGAGTTTCCGGGGAAAATTGCGAGAAATTTACTGCGATTTAACCAAAATTATTAGCCAAATAAGTTTTGAAACCCAACCAAGTACACCCATCTTTCTCCAAAGAGAGGTAAAATTAGATAGGACATGAATGTCAAGGTCGTATAACTTTGATTCTAGCAAACATAGTTTTATCCAAGGAAAAATTTAAAAAGAAATTCTTATTCATGCTCATTATTCAAATATTGGTTCGGTTTGTGGCCTGCTTTGGTTTTATTTTGGTTCTTTCCTATCTTGGGTTCTTTTCTATACTCTTTGTATTTTGGCAGCGCAAGGAGTAATACTCCTACCCGTAGCTGTATTTTGCTTTGAATATATCAATAAAATTCTAACGGGACGGCTGGGGTCCTTTGGAAGTTCCAGCTAAAACAATATATATACACACAAAATATACTTATGTCACAATTACCAAGATGATATAAATCTAGACAAATAAAAAAAGAACTTGGGATAAAGCAAAACAACAAATAGGTTACTTGCATAGCATTAACCCGGCGCCTAAAAAAATGCAGAATAGAATTTTAAGAGAAACAATAGAGAGATAAATTAATAAAAATAACTTAAGATTCCGATAATAATGTGAATGATGGTTCAAAATTAAATCCATGGAATCATGATATACAATTTGCAACATACAAAGCAACAGAAGTGGGTCAAGAATGAATACCCACATCAGAAGCAAACAATCAATTTAAAGTCTGTACCTGCAGCAAATAATCTTTATAAGATGCTGACTTGCTTCCTTGTTTTTATGGCTGTCCATTGGCCAACACAGATCAATCCACAACTCTCATATCCAACAGCTACAAAGAAAAACCCAAGCAGTTCTTTTTGCCGATGCCAAACCCTAAGCCTGAACAATAAAATGTATGGTTGAATTAGATTTGGAAGGCTGTCATAAATCATGAGCTTTAGACCATGAAACAATCAAACACAGATTAACCACAATTAACAGATGAGTATGTGACCAGACTTTGAGGTTGGTTTCATACTTTCATGAATCATTCAACATTGTTAAAGACCATTTTCTTTTGGGAATGTTCTTTAAATCTTCCCCGGTCTTCTTTGCACACAGCGAAACCCTATCAATCAGTTGTCCCTGTAATTGTACAACAATATCTATCTACTATTATAATGCAAACTCTGGGATGGGCTACAATTGGAATTCAAAACTTGGCGAACGGTCTCTATTATAGTGCCACTTGTCGATCTGAAAAATGGAGGAAAAATAACTACTTCACATAAAAAAAAAATTTGAGGGCCTACTGCATTTTACAGTGCTATCGGGTTGGTAATGGAGCAGCCCATTAAGCAAAGGTTATCGGAATTTCCATCCTTTTATGGTGATATCCTTGGATATCATACCACTTTGTCGCGTTTTTTTGTTATTGAAAAAAAGTCGAACACAAGGGGTGTTAAATATCTCTTTTTAGTATGCACCGAGGTAAATTGAAAATTTTGCCTCTTTTTCGTTCGCCGTACACTACTTTCAAATCTTGGAATACAATGAGTGGGCTGTGGAGCATGTTTACCATTAAACATAAGGGGTGTTAAATATCAAAAATCAAAATCATCTACACACCGATAAATAACCAGCACATAATAACACAAGTGAAATGAACTTAAGAAGAAAACTTGAACTCCAGTTAAGTACAACAAAGACTTGCCTTGTTTCGTCACGAACTCAAAAATTGTGAAATCATATGGTTAGTCTAGCAAAGATCGCAGAACTTTCTCTACTTCAGCAAGAGGTTGCCCAGCATACAGTTTAAGCTGACCCTTTCTCACAACAATTACCTTTAGTGCACTTGACTTCACTCCCTCTTCAAGCTCCTGAAGAAACAAAAACAAGTAATTATGAAATAGATTGATTCATGAAAAGAAATAACAGGATGCATCAATAAAAATGCTATGTTTCTATATGAACTGTCACCTTGTATGAAAAAAAATAATATCTGAGGTAAATCTCTCGCCATTCATTAAACAATAGGGACAGAAAGTTCCGAGCTAATGTATTTCCTCCAACAATCCTGTAAATGCACATGTTTCTTTTTTGATTCTTCCATCTCATTTTATATATTTTCCGATGATATCTTGCAATTTGGGATTCCTATGTACATACCATTCCGTTATCAGCATGTATTAAACAGTAGATTAATGATGAACTTCGACAAAATTGATCGACAACAATTTAAACTAAATTTGCAAATTAGAGGACAAAATTGCACTAAAGTACAAGCCTCAACTTCAGGGGAGGATCTAGTAAGCACTGGGGGGGGGGGGGGAGGCATGCCCACTCTGAAATTTTGAAGAAGAAAAAACTAATATCAATTATAATCATGAGTTGTGATATTTTGGACATGTATTATATATGCATTTATTATGGCATAAACTAGAGAATATGGGACTTTAGCTCAGTTGGTAATTCATTTTGTTTCCCAAGAAAAGGTCTTGGGTTCAATTCCTACTACCCACAATTATTTTGGATTTTATTTAAAAGGATATGGATTTCATTAAGCTTTATCTTCATATTGAAAAGCTCTTTTCCTCTATTATTGTTAACTTTTTTAAACTTTTGTTGCTACTTTGCAAATTATCCGACAATTTTATATAATATTTACTTTTAATTTCTTACATATTTTATTTTGCTTGGTGCCCCCTCTAGCGAAAATTCATGCGTCCACCCCTGCTCAACTTGTCTCTATTACTGCTAGGATTGATTAAGTAGAGTATTTATTTAGTTGCCGAACGGGTAATAAGCTGAGGGTATTTTCCCATATAAATTGTAAAATAAATTTAAATCCCAAATTTTAATCCTAACCATCCAAACATGCCCTTAGTTGGATAACAAAATATATCTCTAGAACTGTATACTAATACAGCAGGTCTTTTTATGTGTTAAATCTGATTTTCAGATGACCCAACACAACAGCACATAGTAGAAGGATGTATATGCATACGTAGGGTGTCAAGATAAGTACTAAATAGAAACTAAAAATAGGGATGCTACGTTAAGATGAATTATTATACTAGGGCATCAAGTGTAGCTCTTACACTTATGGACAAGGGAACAACATCAGCGCTAAAACCATCCAATTCTTCGAAAAATGATTCTAGCAGATAGCAGAAATTTGTGGCATCGCCTTGATCTTGGAAAACAATAGTATAGGATGTGGAACCTCCATCATCTGAAGGGAAATCCATATCTAAGGAGTATAATCCTTTGGGGGAATTGCCGTCAGAACCTCTACGCAATAAAATTGCCTGAAAAACTACCAAAGAATTAGCATCCAGCATATTCTTAAGAACACAAGAAGTATGAAAATGAGATGGAACTGCTAATTCCAATACCAAACATATGACATAATGTATTAAAGAACATCTACAGGAATTTAACCCAAATGGGGTTGTTTGAGCAAAACTTACAAGTACAAATGGGAGTTTCAGCCACCATGGCCTTTTCCTTGGATAAAATGAGCCATCCTTGTGTTTTGTAACATGTAACTTTCCTACAGATTCTCTCTTTTTCCAGCGAGACTTGGCTCTGCCATTTACATTACTAGATTTTGTGGAAGAGGGGCTCACACCTTTATTGAAGCCTTCCTTGATTTGGATGTCTCCTTGTGTGGAGCTATGATCTACAACAGATGCCTGATGACCACTTTCAGATCTTTCAATTGATATTTGAAAAGTGTTCAGGTCACCAACATATGATGATGTCTCACTAGGTAAAACTGAGGCCGCCTCCACATCGCCGGAGTTTTTGGTCAACTCATTGAGGACTTCAGTCGGCTGTCTTGGTTTCTGCAAGTCTGCAAACTCTCTTGTAGGAAATTGATGGGTAATCTGTTGAATATCACCTAAATGGATAAATAGATAAATTTTACCTAACACTTGCATGTATCTGATGATGACTGCTACCAATACCTCAGAATTCGAAATATTATCTTTGCATGCAATCATTTTCTCATAACAGGAATAATGGGCGGAAAACATAGAAGACATATAGGTTAAACGTACATCAAAGTCATGCATAAAAATATATATGGTTGCTACTGCTCGAGTGCCAGTTTTCTTCAGTAATGATTGAAAGAACAAAAGGAACATGGTAATGCAGCTAATGCTTGCTGAAGTGTGAAGCGAAGCTTGGCTTTGAAAGCGAGAAGAGCAAGTCTCATAGATCTAAAGTTTATTATTGAGTGTTGGTATATATGAAAAAAGAAACAATTACATGGATCTAATTTACATGAGAAAAAAGACATTCAAAACAGATAAATTGTGATTGTTTGTGAAGAGCATTCAGTGTTCTGATTGGTTTACTGCTGACCAGAGAAATAAAAAATGGCATGTAAAATTTGATTGTTGTTTTTTTTCCTTTTACCTTTTTCCGTTTTTTTCTTGGGTTTTTTTTTGGGTTGGGGGGGGGGGGGGATTCGGAGTCCCTGCTATTTTGATTCCATGTTATTCCCTGCTATCCAAATCAACGGTGAGGATTTGTGCAAAACATGGGAACTTGGGTATATGTGTATTACACGTACTTTGCACGTATAATATGTGGCTAGGATTTGGTTAGAGCACTAATACTATTATTTGAGAATAGCATGGACTCCCAATCCAGGGATGGGGGAGTTAAAAGGTAATGGAAGTGAATAGGAAACAAAAGCACTAAGACGTCGCTTTGTCTACACTTAATACAAAGATCAAAAGCAAAAATCATAGTTGTCACGGCGTCGCCATAGCAACGACATGGTGTCGCGGCGGTTCACTACCGCCATGATTCATTTTTCTTATTTTAAGCTTTGCCTTGTCTGCATATCTACCAGACCAACTGAGAATCGAGTTTGAAATTTGATAAATATCATATAAGTATTTATTTTTTCCCTTAAATATTCTTTCATTACGTTTCCTCCAAATACCCCAAGTGATTCGCATCATAATAAACTAATAATATCGCAATTTGATAAAATGTTTTATGTTCGATGGTTAAATGATGATATAGTTGTATACTTGATGGTATTCTATAATTTTTATAATTATATATTGGGTATAAAACTATAAATATATATAAAATTAATGTAGCACATTGTGAACGAGTTGTCGCCGTACGGACGCCATGGCAGGCGCCGTGTCGCCATGGTGTCTTGGCGGTTCACTACCGCCGTGATTCACCATGACCCCGTAACAACCATGGCAAAAATAAAAAAAGGATGTAAGGAATCCAGCTTTATGCCGAAGATTACACCAACAAGGGGGAAACGCTAGCTTCTGAAATTCGAGTTTTGCCCTCTACTACGTGACAAATTATCACCATTATGCTTGAAAGCACACTGAAGAGAACTCCCTTGTGAGTTTTTCTAAACATTGACCATATCCAAAAAAGAATCGGAGCAATCGATTTGCCAAGTTTCAAAAGATTTTGATTGGCATTTTGCTACATAAATTTATAAAATGAAATATCGGCATTGCTTCCTCCATCATCACTTTCATTGACCCATATTGATTGTCATGTCCTTCATTCATGCAAATATGGTTCTATAAGAATGTAGTACATTGGTTTTTAATTACATAATTTTCTGTATTTACTGAAAGCGTACACATGTGGTACATAACAAATGGTGAACGAGGATACATGATCATATCTTCTTCCCTTTATTTATCTTTATAATCTATTATACCACTTAAATCTCTACCCAACTTCAATACTACATAATTCATCAGTTAAGCTCATTGCACGACGTTTCGGCCAAAACCTGTTGGCTTTGACATTTTTGGACCGATTTCAGGAGTGACCAATCTACGAGTCTATACAATTTGGTTTTGATTGACTTTCGGCTGAAACATCTGTCTCAGCAAGTTTCAGATGAGTGCAAATTTTTCTGTCCGAAATTTTTGTGATAGTATAAAAAAGACTAATAATCATCCATTACAAAATTTGCATCCCAAATTACAAATTAATTCCAATTGCAATGTATTATAATGGTGAATATTTTATCTACTACATGCCAGAGATCAAACTAGCCTGAAAAAGATATTTTTTTTCTAAAATTAAATAAGGGTGTGCCTTGAAATATGAACTTTCTTCACAATTTCATATTATATCAATTATTCTCTAATATCTTTATCTTTCATGTCATATTAGTTTTGTATCTTTAATATCATACCGTTTACCATTAACTATCGACTTATACACGTTCTGATTTACTAAATGTCTCAATTGTTCGACTCCACGGTCTCATGAGTACCAACGGTAATTCCAAGTCCACTATTGTGCTAATTGAATAGGTATACAATAAAAGACTTACATATTCCTAAATTTTGCTATTAACTGCACTGTAAAGCTTCCGAGCATGGAGACAACAGATTTCGAAAGGTCGTTGTTTCGCCCAATCAGAGCAAAGCTCTGTTTGAATTCAAAATTCAAATCTTTTGAAGCAGAGCTTCAAATCCCGCGCGCAGCGCCCAAGGAGGCGCGCCCAATCAGAGCAAAGCTCTGTTTAAAGGAAGCAACGCTTCAGCTGTACTGCGCTCTGCGACACGTGTGCGCTAGCGCAGTTGCGCTGTGCTCTGCGCTGCGCGACACGTGTCAGCGCAGATGCGCTAGCGCACTTGCGCTGCGCTCTGCGCTGCGCGACACGCGTCAGCGCAGATGCGCTAACGCAGTTGCGCTGCGATCTGCGCTGCGCGACACGCGTCAGCGCAGATGCGCTAGCGCACTTGCGCTGCGCTCTGCGCTGCTCGACACGTGTCATGCGCTGGGGGTATCCGCGCCCAACTGAATTAAGATTTCATGAAATCTTTTCTGTTCTTTCCAGAACTAGAAGACTTTCTTCGGCCTTTGGATCAAAGATCCAACGGTGGGAAAACTCCCAAAAATCATTCAAGAAAGATCCCGTTAACAAATTCAACAAATTTATGGGGCACTATAAATAGGACCCCAGACCTCATTCAAAAGGCATCAAGAATTTTCTCGAAAAATCAAGAACCCTAAAACAGAGAAAACTCCGAGAAGAAAAAGGTAAAGAACCTTCATAAAAAAAAGGGGCCTTCTAATAGATCATCGATCTAAAAATAAGATCAATGATCTTTATAAAAAAAGTGCTTTGCACTTCTTGTGAATCTTCGGTTCTGTAAAAACAACAAAAATAAAAAAATAGTAAATGAATAGTGCTTTGCACTCTTAAGAACCTCTGGTTCTTCGAATAAAGAAAAATTTATTTTTCTTTGATCCAATTTAGACGAAGAAATTAAACAGTGCTTTGCACTTCCCTTCTTGAATCTAAAAGATTCTTAGTGCTTTGCACTTCCAATTTGCGCCGTTGCGCTCTTAAGAGAGCGCCACGTGTCAGCTATAAAACCATTTGCGCTAAGCGCTCTTAAGATAGAGCTTTGCTCTCGGGAACTAACGCAACTCGCTGAGAGAGCGCCACGTGTCGGCCATAAAACCATTTGCGCTAAGCGCTCTTAAGATAGAGCTTTGCTCTCTGGAACTAGCGCAACTCGCTGAGAGAGCGCCACGTGTCGTCCATAAAACCATTTGCGCTAAGCGCTCTTAAGATAGAGCTTTGCTCTCTGGAACTAGCGCAACTCGCTGAGAGAGCGCCACGTGTCGGCCATAAAACCATTTGCGCTAAGCGCTCTTAAGATAGAGCTTTGTTCTCTGGAAATAGCGCAACTCGCTGAGAGCGCGCCACGTGTCAGCAGCGCAATTGCGCCGCGCAACAGCGCAACGCGCTGCGCTAGTGCGCTTGCACTCATCAGAGCATGACACGTGTCGTCACCGTATGGACTTGCGCTCATTACTTAGCGCAAAGCGCAAATGCATTCAAAAGGGCCAAGCCCAACTAAGAGAAGGCCTAACAGGCTCAATAAAGCGTAAATGCATTATTTTAAGGGGCAGAGCCCAAATCAAACAAATGCAGTGCATTACTTAACAAAAATGTTGAACATTTCAACTGGACTTAGCCCAATTTTGGCCATAAGTCCTTAAATTAAATTGACTGAGCAAAATTGCTCTTCTAAATTAATTTACATCCGGTTCGAGGGTACATCTCCGAACTCCTTTGACATCCGTCGTTGTAATTCCTCAACGACGTCAAAGAGGTGACGGGTCCCAACGACCACCCATCGATATGGACTGCGGGGTCCTTAAACTCGTGGACCGAGATGTCCCTAAACTAATATCGGACCGAGACGTCCTTAAACTAATATCGGACCGAGACGTCCTTAAACTAATATCGGACCGAAACGTCCTTAAACTAATATTGGACCGAAACGTCCTTAAACTAATGTCGGACCGAGACGTCCCTAAACTAATATCGGACCGAAACGTCCTTAAACTAATGTTGGACCGAAACGTCCTTAAACTAATATCGGACCGAAACGTCCCTAAACTAATATCGGACCGAAACGTCCCTAAACTAATATTGGACCACTACGTCCTTAAACTGGCGACGGACCACCACGTCCCTAAACTGGAATATGGACCACTACGTCTTTAAACTGGCGACGGACCGAAACGTCCCTAAACTAATAATGGACCACCACGTCCCTAAAACTGGCGATGGACCGCCACGTCCTTAAACTAGCGCAATCGAGCCCGAACGCTCTTTTGCCGGATCTAAACGGTCCTGCCTAAGTTGATCTTAACCCCAAATACGGTTAATGTGTCCTTAGACATTTAAATAAACAATAAAACTCCAAATTAACTTTGGTTCAAGGGCACATCTCTAAACTCCTCAGACGCCTGTCGTTATAATCCCTCAACGACGTCAGAGAGGTGACGAGTCCCGACGGCCGGATAATTAAATCAACCATGATGTTAAGTTGATCTTAGTCTAAAACAAGACTAACGTATCCTTAACGAACGTTTAAGCCGATCTTAGTCGCAACGCGACTAATGTATCCTTAAACTAAAAACACCAAACCCAAATCTAAGTAAATACGGATTTGGACCGACCCACGTCCTACGGGCGACGGCATTACTCAGTCTCCGTATACAATCCACGGGCAACCATAAACAAAACAAACATACACGACACGAAGTGAAATTCTGGAGTAGAAGAAAGTTGTTACCGCGATGCGGTAGCGTAATTAACTGCAGGGGCTTGCGCCTGCAGGGAAGAGCGTCCCCACAATCAAAAACCCCTCACCCTGAGGGGGAATCTGACGAAGTCTGCTACATCGGCCGCATCCGTCTAAACCTCCGATACCAAGCGCCATAAATCAACTTGGCATCTTCGGAGAGATAGACGGATAAAACCAAATAGCATCTGCCCCGAACCCCAGGCACGTGACGTCCTAACGTCTCGCCGGCCGCCGTTCGGAGGGGAACAGATTCTGGCACGCCCGGTGGGACCACTTCCTCTTTCCACTCCACACTTCGTGTGTCGTTTTCGCGAACCAATCGCGGTTTGTTAAATGATTGCCTTCGGATTTCAAGTTGCTAAGATTTGGTCTTTTGTTTGGTGCAGAACTCAAGCATTCAATGGCCACCAACTGCACCAACTGCTCGAAGTGCAACTGCAACGGACGCTCCACCTCACCTAGAGGCGTAGCATATGGGCCCCAGGCGGCTTCCTTCCTGACTCTGCCGGTAGGCCAAGTAACTCAGGCCACCACCGGCTTGTTCTTCGGGACTATGGTCCCACCTACAAGCTTCTCTGCGCCGACATCCGCACCAGAAGCGAAAAAGAAGTCGGTATTCGACCGGCTCACTGTTACCACGACCCCTGTCAACGGGTCGCCTGCTACTGAACCAACAGCCTCCGTTTTCACCAGGCTGGGTCAGAACTATAAGGTGGCTGTCCCAAAGAGGGCAACGGCCGCTACTTTGGAAGTCGTTAAGGCGACTTCTCCCATTAGAGAGTCAGTCTTCACAAGATTGACGGTTCCTACTCCTCCTCCAGCTGATCAGAAGGCATCAGTCTTCAATAGGCTGACATCAACAGTTACCCCACGCTCAAACAGGGGGCAACGAGAAACCACCTCAATCTCCGAGCCAATCCCGGCGGCTCGTCGCGCGCGACGTCGCCATTGGCAGAGAGTAAGGAAAGCAGGGGGCAACTCCCCCTCAGGGCTAACCCCACCGGCTCCAGTGGTGGAAGTCGATGCTGCTGTTCCAACTGGAAACAGCTTTGAAATGCTGAGGAAAGTGAGAAAGAACTCCCCGGTGGACACGTTAAAAAGGTCTCCTCCACCCAGGAAAAAAGCTCCGGAGATGAAACAGGAACAGCCCCCTCAACAGCTGTCAGCGAAAGTTTATAAAGTTTGGCGGAGGGTTCAAGACTCCGTGATTGACTCAAACCACCTCCGTCACCGGAACAGGGCAAGAGTGGAAAAAGACAAAAATCGCCCCGCCAAACAACAGGGGGCAACAAATGCTAGGATGCCCAATTCAGCGGCTCCTTCAACCTCGAAGGCCCATAAAAGGAAGAGGCCAGAAAAAGCTCCCATGACGCTGACAAAGTCTAAGAACGGTGAACCTAAACGCCCCAAGTCAGGGGGCATCACAGTTCATACAGTCTATATGGCTTCGGGGAAAGAAGAAAGTCGTACTTCTATGGGTCACCGACCGCTTACCCGGTCAGTGACCAAGTCTCACGAGCAGCAACAAAAGCTCCAGGAGATGATGACTACCATGGCTGCACTCACGGGGCCAAAGGAGAATCCTGAGACGTCCTTAGATGAACGTCAAGAAGAAGAGACCGACGCCGAGTTCCTTCGCCGAATGCTTGAAAAAAGAGACCAAGAGGCTGCTGAACAAGCAGCCAATATACAGCGCATGGGCCTTCTCTTCCAAGATATGATAGGGATGATGATACAACCAGAATCCCCGACTGAAGAACCCCCGATCGTCCTTGGGGATGATAGGGGAGAAACATCAAACCCTCAGCCCGTTCTATCGACGGCTAAAGAAGACACAATCTCTAAAACGGATCTGGACGAATATATAGCCCAGCAGATAAAAGTTCATCACGCGGCCGAAGCAGCCGGCCATGTTGTGAAAACGGGGCGGCCATATCCGGGCTGGTACGACCAAATCAAGTACCCACCAGGTTACACAATTCCAAAATTTCATGTCTACAAGGGGACCGGCAATCCCCATCAACATGTTGCCCAATTCAGGGCGCTTTGCGGTAACACTGGAGGTGACGACAAGCTCTTGCTGCGCCAGTTTGTTGGAAGCTTATCAGATACGGCTTTCGAGTGGTATTCCGAGCTCCCCAACGACTCCATTAAAACCTTCGCAGAGATGGAGCTGCTCTTCACCCAACGCTTTGCAAGTGCCAGCGAACGTACTCCGATGACGGCGCTGATTAACGCCAGGGTGAAGCCCGGCGAGACGTGGGTCCAGTACGCTATACGGTGGCGTAATTTATGGTCTAAATGTGAACAACGCATAGAAGAAGCCCCTGCGGTGGGAATGTTTGTCGGAACCCTTGATCCACAAGCAACCATCTCGCAGTTTATGATGTTCTTCAAGCCGACTTCTTTCCAGGCTTTGATCGACAAATTGGCGCAGATGGACCAAATGGGCCATAAACCCCCTCTCCCGAAGCCCGACTCTCGAAACGACAAAGGAAAGGGAAAAGCTATCATCGTCGCTAATGCCCAACAGCAACCGAACGACTCGAAGCCGGTTGCTCGTCCAAATAACACGCGCCCGTACGTACCCCTTGAGGACAGGATGGGACGTACTTACTCCTTCCCCCGTGATAAAACAAGGAGGTTATTTGAGTTGGCATTGCGCAATAGGCTTATAAATCTGCCGGATCCAAAACGTCCGTCACAACCAAGTGACGTCAACGATCCTAATTATTGCCCTTACCATCGAGTGCTAGGACATCCAATCGAAGATTGTTACGTGTTCAAAAATTGGCTCGAAAACCAGTACCGTCAGGACAAGTTTGCGCTATCTGACAAATGGAAGGTGAACCCTCCGCAGCCCCACACCTACAAGGGAACGAATACGCCGGGGGCAACATGCTCCGTCATTGAAGAAGCTCCCTGGGAGGTTGTATTATCAGCCAAAACGAGGAGAATGCTAAATGATCTTCAGACCTGCCCAGCGGTCAAGTGGAAGAACCCCTTGGAACCGCAGGTTATAGAGGGGATGTTGAAGCCACGTCCGAATCTGAAGACCGATGGTGGTAGTTCAAGCGTTCATAACCAGCCGTCAAAATCTTCGAAAAAGAAGAAGAAGAAATCTAAGAAGCCCGTGAAGCCTGGCGACAAGCGCACGGACCTACAGAAACAGATCGACGCGCTGGATGAGTACAACCAAAGGGCGCGGACTCCCATTACGCTCCAAGATTTCCTTGATCATGTCTTTCAAAAAGAGGATGAGGAGGAAAGTTCATCGGATGAATCCGAGGAGTATGTGGCGAGCTGTCATATGATCTCTCGCTCGACTTCGAACGATGAAGGGACTTCTGGCACCAAAACGCTGGGGGCAAATGCCGAATCAAGAGCCCTGGGGTTATCAGTTGGAATGATTGGCACGTTTCTTAATGAAGCTCAATTGAAAAGCAAAGCTGATCGAGAACGCGAGACGGCTATATTCGAAAGGGCCCAGCGCCAGCGACTTGAGGAAAGAGCCGAGATGATCCCACTGGAGCAAAATGCCTCCACCGCTGACAAAAGCCAATTTAAGATAAGAAAGAAGTTCGCCAAGGCCATATCGATGGGCATGAAGCTACCACCCTCAGAAGAAAGAGTTACTAGCATGGTAGAAACGCATCCCTCTTATTGCTTATATCATCAGAGGGTCTCACATTCTACCCAAGAGTGCAAAGCGTTCGGTAAATGGTGGCAAGGATACGTCGCTAATCAACAACGCTTTAAACGGGAAAAGCGCAAGGTTCGTCGGGAGCAAAGAAACACGACCAAAGTGCTTGAAAGAACTGCCGGCAACTGTCACATGGTTAACACTACCAGGTCACAAGTGCCCACATTTGGGAGCGACTCTGATGAGGAACTAGAGATTGCCCCTCTCTTTAAAGAGTCAACTTCGGGAAAAGAAGAAGAACCGAAGTCTTGCGAAAATATACAGCTGCGGAATCGGACACTGCCTGAAAAGAACCTCGGACCTTCGAATAGAAAAGATAAAGGGAAAGAGAAGGTCTCTGAAGACATCACTTTGGATGACCAAGTCGCGGAAGAGTTAACCGCCAAAAATCCGCCAAAGAGGAGTAAGGTGGATTACAATGTTTTAGCGCATCTGAGGAAGCTACCCTCACAACTCAGCATCCTCGATGCCTTGTTACTATCAAAGGAGGCGAGGGACTCTCTGATTAAGGCGCTACAAGATCCGGACCAGTTCCAATCCTTCTTGGCAGAAGAAAAGATGAAAGACGAATTAGAAGAAGTGCACACAGCCGACGTTGCTTTCGGTGATGAAGACCTTCTTCTCGGGACGTGTGAACACAATCGCCCTCTTTATGTCTCAGGATACTGCCATGACATAAAGATAGGTAAAATCTTGGTCGATAACGGATCGTCCGTCAATTTACTCAACGTACGAGTGTTAAAGGAGATTTGCATGAGTGTCCAACACCTTGCCCGGGACAAGATCACTATCTCCGGTTTCGACTCTCAATCTTCAAAGACTCTCGGATCTGTGATATTGACGCTACGCTTCGGATTGCTCGTCACGGACATCAAATTCCATGTTATAGATGCCAAGACGTGCTATAATGCTCTGCTCGGCCGACCATGGCTACACGAGTACAATATCATCCCTTCTACACAGCATCAGTGTATGAAATATTCCAGGGATGGCCTCGAGTACACTGTGGCCGGAGAGTTGAATCCGTTTTCCGTGAACGAGGTTCGCAAGTATGAAGATGCCAAATACTTCTTGCCGAGCTTCGAAGACACGGAAAGGTGTCACAAACCGGAGAACAAAACTAATGCCACCATCCCTGTCTTCGGCAGTGATACCGAGGAGGAGGATATAATTTATTCAAGTCCATCCCAATCTACCAGGCCAGGACCATCCGTTCCTTCGTTGATCTTCGGCAGTGATTCAGAGGATGAAGTTCATGCTGTATTCCCTGCTCGGCCTTCGATACAGATCTCCGCTGATGAAGAGCGAAGTCTGCAGATAACCATGGTGCCGCTTGAACATTACAAAGAACTGGATGCACTCGACACTAACAGCGTAGAAGAATTGCAGACATTCTATATCCCTTCCGGACGAAGGGGTGAGAAGGCAATCTTATTCTACCGTTCTGAAGAGAACAAAGTAGAAAAAGAAGTTTGGCATGGCGCGGATCCCACACTTGACAAGCTTCAGCCTATCCGTCTTCCCCGGTATTATACCGAAGGTTTGAAGAAACTGCTAAAACGCCAGGGGATGTCCTTCAAAGAGACCGTTAGAAAAGCCAAATTCTATGACAAGGTCTGGAACATTCCCGGGACCCAATGCAAACTGCCTAACGGGAAAGTAGAAACCAAAGGGCTTGGGTACATCCGGCCAAGGAAGCGGGAGCTAGTAAACAGCTGTTATGCCATATATGACTTCGATGAAGAGGCGGACGCTCAATGGGAGGACGCTAATCCCGAACCAGCAAAAGTTCCGGACACAAAACCGCCCAGTCCATCATCTGAAGACCAGATGAGCAAACTTATAAGGGATGCGAGTCAAAAAGCCAGAGATGATCACGATCGTGAAATGGCAATCTATGAGAAAGCTAAGACACAGCGCCTCCTCCAACAGGCAGTAAAGAACGAAGATGCCGCTCCTTGTCAACCTGCTATAAAAAAGGTGCGACGCGAGAACAAAAACAAGTCGAAAGGCAAGAGAGGCGCTCGACAACTACAAAGCAGAGCTAAGAAGCCGCGCATCCGAGAATCGAGCGTTATCGACTTAGCCCTCGGGAAGAAAATGGGTCGAGCATACTCTTTTCCTCGGAACAAAACAAGGAAAATATTCGATCTCGCTCTAAAACATCAAATGCTTACGTTGCCAGAGTCTAAGCACCCTGAACAAGCAGGCGAAGTCTCCAATCCAAAGTATTGCTTTTACCATCAAGTAGTAGGGCATCCGCTTGAAGATTGCTTCACCTTTAAGAATTGGGCTGAGGACCAATATCAGCTTGGCAAGTTCGCGTTGTCTGACAGTTGGAGGGTAGCGCCGCCGCAAAAGCACGAACCCGAAAGCACAAGAATAAAACCAACCCCGCATTGGGATTGGCAGAAAATTTGCACCTGCCATGTGATGACAATATTAAAAGAAGGGTCCGAGGACATGAACAACCTCCCTTGGTGTTTTGAAAGCGGCAGCGATGACGTAATCTCAGAATTTCCCCCAGCTCCGAAAGAACTGGAAGATGGAATCCATACCACTGCAGATAATCTCAAGAAAATTGAGTTGGGGACGGAAAATGACCCGCGACCGACATTCATCAGCGAGCTGCTATCTAAAGAAAGGGTGGCTGCATTGAAGGATGTGCTTCTGCAGCACAAAGATTGCTTCGCGTGGAACTATTCCGAAATGCCGGGACTAGATCCAGAAATTGCAGTACACAAGTTGGCGATATCCCCGGACATCAAGCCAGTCAAACAAGCGCCGAGGAGAATGCGACTCGAGCTTGAGATGAGCATCAACGCCGAAGTCAAAAAGCTGATAGATTCAGGCTTCATCCAAGAAGTCCAATACCCTGAATGGATCGCCAACATCGTCCCGGTAATGAAGAAAAATGGGACAGTGCGCATATGCGTAGACTTCCGGGATCTCAATAAAGCCTGTCCAAAAGATGATTTCCCAGTGCCAGTCACCGAACTGATGATAGACAACACATCCACTCATGAGGTTTTCTCCTTCATGGACGGCTCGTCGGGATATAATCAAATAAAAATGCATCCTGAAGATCAGAAGCACACGGCCTTCAGGACTCCGCTTGGTATATTTTGTTATAAAGTGATGCCCTTCGGTTTGAAGAACGCCGGCGCTACTTATCAGAGGGCCATGACGAAGATCTTCGACGACCTTATACACGAAATCGTCGAATGCTATATCGACGATCTCGTGGTCAAAAGCAAATCATACGAGGAACATCTCGAGCATCTGAAGACTGTATTTCAACGACTTCGGCAATACAACTTGAAGATGAATCCTCTTAAATGTGCGTTCGGGGTTTCCTCAGGCAAATTCCTGGGATTCGTCGTTCGACACCGAGGTATTGAAATAGATCCGTCAAAGATCAAAGCGATCATGGAAATGCCTCCGCCGAGGACTCTCAAACAGCTGCGGTCTCTCCAAGGGAAACTAGCGTATATACGGCGATTCATAGCCAACCTTTCAGGGAAGTGCCGTCCTTACAGCCACCTGATGAAGAAGGGGACCCCATTCGTTTGGGACCAAAAATGCCAAGGCGCACTGGACGAGATCAAGCAATATCTGCAGAACCCGCCGGTGTTGGCCGCTCCAGTTAAGGGAAAGCCTCTTATTCTTTATACAACCGCCCTCGAAGGTTCTTTAGGCGCATTATGGGCACAAGAGAACGATCAAGGAAAAGAAAGAGCACTTTACTACTTAAGTCGAGTTCTGCTGGGGGCAGAAAGCAATTACTCTCCCATTGAAAAACACTGCCTGGCGTTGATCTTCGCTATAACAAAGCTTAGGCACTATGCGTTGGCGCACGAGGTCCGTCTGATTTCAAAAGTGGACCCTCTTAAATACCTAATGTCAAAAGCCATATTGACGGGAAGACTAGCCAAATGGGCCCTGCTCTTGATGGAATTCTCGATAACATATCAACCTCTCAAGGCAGTGAAAGGCCAGGCCATCGCCGACTTCCTCGCTGAGCATCCGATACCCGCCGATTCTCCTCTGAATTGCGATCTTCCAGACGAACATGCGTTCGATGCGATCGACGGTGATGATATCCGATGGGAGCTTTATTTCGATGGAGCATCTTCCATGAAGAAACGTAAACAAAGTACCCCTATAATTAAATCGGGGGTAGGACTCATCTTCGTAACTCCACAAGGAGGAATAATGCGCTACGCGTTCTCCCTAACGGAGCCGAGAACAAACAATGAAGCCGAATACGAAGCTCTGATAGCAGGCCTCGAGATCGCCATTGACATGGGAATTGAAGATCTCCTCATATACGGCGATTCCCAACTGGTCGTTAGTCAAATAAACGGCGACTACCAAACGTGCAAACCGGAATTGGTAAAATACGGTGAAAAAGTGCAGCAACTGCTAACCCAAATTCCCTCTTACACTTTGGAAAGTATACCGCGCGCGGAAAACAGCAAAGCGGACGCACTGGCCAAACTTGCTAAAGAATTGGCTGACGAGAACCTCGATGACGTTAGAATCGTGATACAAAGCCGTCGAGTGCTCACCCCAACAGAAATATCTCCGAAATCGTCTGAAGAAAAAGGAGCGAAAGAGGAGACAACCCTGCAAATAAAAGACAGGGAAAATACCGAGGACTGGAGAAAAGTCTTCATAGATTACTTCAAGTTCCACCGAATACCTGAAGAGGCGTCCATAAGACATCAGCTCACGAAACGAGCTCTGTCTTTTGCCTTCGTCAATGATACTCTATACAAGAGGTCATTCGACTCTCTGTGGTTGAGATGCTTAGGACCTGACGAAGCGAGAAGGGTCGTCCAAGAAGTTCACGACGGACTCTGCGGTTCCCACCAAGCAGGCCCTAAGATGAAATTGAAGATAAAGCGGATGGGCTACTACTGGCCCACGATGATGCAGGATTGCCTCGAATATGCGAAGCAATGTCATTCATGCCAAATTCATGGGGACTTCATCCATCAACATCCCAATCCACTACATCCGACAATGGCTAGTTGGCCATTCGAAATGTGGGGAACTGACATAGTCGGTCCCATCGAACCAGCATCGTCAAAGGGACATCGTTTCATCTTGGCGACGACTGATTACTTCTCCAAATGGGCAGAGGCGGTACCGTTAAGGGAAGTGAAGACAGAGAATATCCTCCATTTCTTCAAAACGCATGTCATATACCGGTTTGGAACCCCGAGAAGGATCATCTCTGATAATGGGCCCGCCTACCGAAGTCATAAAATTAGCCGCTTCGCACAGCAGCACAATATAGACTGGAGATATTCCTCAGTTTATAATCCGCGAGCTAACGGTCTAGCCGAGGCCTTCAACAAAACCTTGACGAAAATCATGAAAAAGACGGTGTCCCGAAATAAAAGAGACTGGCACGAAAGGCTGCAAGAAGCTCTCTGGGCATATCGAACTACGTTCAAGACGGCCACGAACACAACGCCATATGCGTTGGTATTCGGGACGGAAGCAGTACTCCCTCTCGAGATAGAATTACCCTCTCTACGAGTGGCAGTCCACTACGAGCTGACAGACGAAGAAAATGCTCACCTTCGGTTTGAAGAGCTTGACGCCCTTGATGAAATCCGGCTTCTAGCACAACAAAATCTGGAAGCCTATAAAGCAAAGATGACGCGCTCATATGAAAGATTGAGCCGCCCGAGGACATTCCACCAAGGCGAACTCGTGCTAGTGGTCAAAAGGCCCATGATCCCCAATCGCGCCAAGCGGGGAAAGTTTGAGCCGAACTATGAAGGACCGTATATCGTTGATAAGGTCTATCAAGGTGGGGCTTATCTACTCATGGACATGCACGGTGAAAGGCCTTTCAGGCCAATAAACGGACGCTTCCTAAAGAAATACTACGCTTAATGAGCCACAGCCTAGGTCAATGGTAGATGACGACGACGATGTCCGCTCGCTATCTTCCTAAGCTCAAGCTTTATAAGTAGTAGCCAACCCTCTCAAAGGTGGACCGAAATGTCCTTAAACTAATGGCAGACCGAAACGTCTTTAAACTAATACTGCAGCATCCTTGGGCTGACGAGATGGATAAAAATAAAAAAAAAATAAAAATATATATATATATATATAAATAAAAAAAAAAAACGGTAAGTCCATAAGCAAAATGGGCGCGGATGAAAACCCGAAAGGGCTCCGTGAGTAAAAACAGCAGGACTACCGGCGAGTGTTTGTGAAAACCTGAAAGGGCGCAACCTCGTTAAGAACACTTATAGGGTCCTCTCGACCTTGTAAGGAGAAACCACCTGCGTGAGATCCTTACGACTCACAAAGGAGCAACACACTTAGGGATCCCCACGATTCCTAAGGAGAAAATACACTTGCGAGAGCCTCACGACTCGTAAGGAGAACTCTCTTATGGGACCCTCACGGCTCATAGGATTTGAAAGTCTTAAGTCACAGAGACCTAAACCTGTGCTTAAGCAAACCCCCACAAACTTCCAATATTGCCCTACAAGTGGTTCAATATTGACCCTTGTATACAATCCACGGGCACGAATAAACATTTCCCTAACTAAGTCCCATCTGAAGCTAGGGTTATGTGTGCATGGTAAACAACCCTTGTAAATCCTCTCGACTCCTAAGGAGAAAATACACCTACAAGATCCCCACGACTTGTAGGGAGAAATACCTTTACGAGACCATTACGGCTCATGAAGTCAAAAGCCTTAGCCGACAGGATCCTAACCCTGGTCGCTAAGCCTCCTTTGCTCGACAACGACAGAGGCAAATGATGATTCGCTCCTGGTAATATCCCAGTTGCAGCGATGCTGATGCCGAAATCGGTGTCCAATTTCAGGTTTACGGCGAAAGCCAGTAGGCCGCTCATGCATACGAAATAGCCGAAATGATAGGGCAACTTGCAATAAAAAGCAGCAAGTAAAATGTATGCATGCAAAATAGCCGAAATGATTGGGCAACTCGTAATAAAAAGCAACGAGTAAAAATAAAAAAAAAACAAATAGCCGAAATGATTGGGCACCGCGAAAAATAGCCGAAATGATTGGGCAATCGCGACCTTCGCGATATAAAAGCTGAAATGATAAAGCATCGCGGAAAGAATAAAAAAATGAAAGAATGAAATTTTTTGCCCTACAGGTGAAATCACATTGATCCCTGTATACAATTCAGGGGCACAGATAAAGAGGGAACCATACCTTCCTAACAGGCTCCACCAGAAAGCGAAGCCAAATCTCGACGGTTCATAGATAACCTAGAGACCATCTCGACATTTGTCGCAATATCCCAGACATAATGTCAACAGACAAAGCAAAAGGAAGGTCCCTAACTTCAGGGTCTCGACGTCAATATCGACAACTTAAAGATCACCAACGGCGTTTCTCCTCACTCCAACTAGATGCAGACATGACGTCAACAACTGACCTCAGAGTCGCAACGAAACGGAACCATGGCAAAGTCCTTAGTTCCAAATCTCAATGGCCACATCTACAGCCTGGAGACCAACAACGGCGTGCCTCCTCATTCCAGCAGGACACGGATGTTACACCATCAAGCGGAGCGATGGCAAAATCCCAACTCCGCCTTAGCATTCGTCTCGTTACAGCAGACGCAATGTTAACAATAGCGTTCCTTCGCAGTCCAGCAGGATGTACATGCAAAGCTAATAAAAGACCCCATGGTCAGCAAAGCGGAGTGATGGCAAAATCCCAACTTCACCTTAGTATTCGTCTCGTTACAACAGACGCAATGTCAACAACGGCGTTCCTTCGCAGCCCAGCAGGGTGTACATGCAAAGTTAACAAAAGACCCCATGGTCGAAACAAAGCGGAGTGATGGCAAAATCCCAGCTCCACCTCAGCATTCGTCTCAATACACCAGACACGGTGTGAGCGAATGAAGCGAAGGCCAAATTCCTAGCTTCAAGATCTTAACGGCAAGTCATATAAGGCCTGAAAGACCACCGGAGATCAACTCACATAAAGTGATCACCTCCTCGACGTTCGTCTCGATACAACAGACAAAATGTCAACCCTAGCATTCTTCTTCCAGCAAGGATTCAGACATGATAAAGCAAACGAAGCGAAGGCCACATTCCTAGCTTCAACGTCTTTACGGTAACTCACATAAAACCGGAAAGACAATCGGAGATCATCTCGCACCAGTGTGGAGTGGTCACCACTTCGACGTCCGTCTCGATACAGCAGACGAGATGTCACCCCAACGTTCGTCTCGACACAGCAGACGTAACGTCATCAAACAAACGGAGCCACGGCAAAATCCCTAGTTCCAAACCTCGGCGGTTCACCAATAACCTAGAGACAACCACGACATTCGTCTCGATACAGAGGACGCAATGCCAGCAAACGAAGCGAAGGCTAAATTCCTAGCTTCAGGGTCTTAACGGCAAGTCATATAAAACCGGAAAGACAATCGGAGATCATCTCGCACCAGTGTGGAGTGGTCACCACTTCGACGTCCGTCTCGATACAGCAGACGAGATGTCACCCCAACGTTCGTCTCGACACAGCAGACGTAACGTTATCAAACAAACGGAGCCACGGCAAAATCCCTAGTTCCAAACCTCGGCGGTTCACCAGTAACCTAGAGACAACCACGACATTCGTCTCGATACAGAGGACGCAATGCCAGCAAACGAAGCGAAGGCTAAATTCCTAGCTTCAGGGTCTTAACGGCAAGTCATATAAAACCGGAAAGACAATCGGAGATCATCTCGCACCAGTGTGGAGTGGTCACCACTTCGACGTCCGTCTCGATACAGCAGACGAGATGTCACCCCAACGTTCGTCTCGACACAGCAGACGTAACGTCATCAAACAAACGGAGCCACGGCAAAATCCCTAGTTCCCACCGCAACATTCGTCTCGATACAGCAGACGCAATGCCAGCAAACGAAGCAAAGGCCAAATTCCTAGCTTCAGGGTCTTAACGGCAACTCATATAAAGCCCGAAAGACTATCGGAGATCATCCCCACACCAGCGCGGAGTGGTTATGACTCATCGGGGCTCTCCAAAATGAGCCTAACCTCAAGTAAAAAGCGCCATGGCAAATTCCTAGCGCTTGCTCTTCTGACGGTCAAACTGCCAAGGAGGATTGCTTGAAGACGTCTTGTCCAGCCCCCGAAGGGATCAGAGACACGGCAGTCGCAAGGCTACTCGAACAGCACGATTGCCTATCGAGGACTATATCAGCTTATGCGACGGTACGATGGCCAAAACCCTAAGTACCACCAACCTTAACGGGCTTCTGTCGTAAAGAGCAGAGGTTAAATGCGACGTTAAGATGTTCTTGCGAGATCTGCTCGATCCGTTTCGACTCGTGAGGAAATTGATGTCTTTGCGAGATTTTCTCGATGCGTCTCGACTCGTGAGATAAAGCCTTAGGCAGTAGGGATTAAAAAACCTGTTTCCTAAGCACTGGGACCCTGCAAGTCGGCCCAAAACGGTCTCCTGCATACTATCCACGGGTCACACTCTCTAAAGTCGAATCTCGATAAGGAGGGAAACAACCGCTTACGGGTCCTCTCGACTCGTAAGAGGGAAAACTCTCTTATAGGATCCTTACGACTTATAAGAGAAAACACACTTAGGAATCCTCACGATTCCCAAGGAGAAAATACACCTACGAGATCCTCACGACTCGTAGGGAGAAAAGTCTTTACGAGACGCTCACGGCTCGTAAAGTTGAAAAGCCTTAGGTGGCAGATCCTACCCCTGTCTCCTAAGCCATCACTGCACTGCAAAGAAGTCAAGATGGGCCGACCATCTATGGGCCACACTTGCCAAAGCTACATGCCACTGAAATGGAGAACTTACTCATAAGCGTATGAACTACTCCACGCCAGAGTGAGACAAAAAAAAGAAAAAGAAGGATGCGGCTCATGGAGTTAAGGGTTGGAACTATATCCCTTAAGAGTTGAGATTTGAGTCAATGATAAATGACGACGCTTGTGTCCGCTCGTTATCTTCTCAGATCAAGATTCTGAAAGTGATACATCAACCCAAAACTGGTCATACGCCATGCATAACTCTACATAACTCTGCACTACTTTACCCACGTGCATACTTATGTGGGCAAAGTAGTGGGGGGCATTTGTTCCCGCCAAAAATTTCTGCGCAAAAGAGTCCAAGGTATCAAATGGCAGCGATACGCTTAAGGAAATACGAACCAGTATCTTCCGGGCTGTTTTTTGACAAACTCCCGAAGGAGAAACGGATAAATTCTGATTGTATTGAAAGCGTCTCGAAAAACCCTTCGATTTGATATATTATGGGCCTCATAATTCATCCGGGATCAAAAGTTATGAGCAAATGTCTATGCACATGTGATTTAAGGAAGAAGATGCGAACCAGTATTTTCCGAGCTGTATTTTGACAAACTACGGAACGAAAAACAGCTAAATTCTGATGATATTGAAAGCATCTCGAAAAGACCTTCGATTTGATATATTATGGGCCTCATAATTCATCCGAGATCAAAAGTTATGAGCAAATGTGTTATACACGTGTAATCTAAAGTAATGCTCTACTACATGGGGAATGCATTTTTTAGTCCCACATCGGGAAAAGGAGAGATGGCTTCTCTACCACTCCCATATAAATAAGAGGGCATACCTCTTGGAAAGGTAGAGTAAAAATCCTCAAAGGATTCAATACTCAAAGGAGCATAGTTCTCCAAAGGAGCTTAGTTCTTCAAGATAGGAGCATGCTCCTCCATAATGCGCATATGCGCAAGCGCCATGTGCGCTACGTGCAACGCACGTGTGCCTGCCATGCGGCACTACGTGCAACGCACGTGCGCACCACATGAGAATATTTAATAATATTAAAAGGAGCTTGTTCTCCATATATAGAAGCTTTGCTTCTCCTCATAATGCGCATGTGCGCCACGTGCAACGCACGTATGCCCGCCATGCGGCACCACGTGCAACGCACGTGCGCACAACAGATAGTGCCTTGAACTTGCTATGAACCTCTGGTTCTCAGATAAATAAAAATAGTGCCTTGCACTTGCTATGAACCTCTGGTTCTCTGAGACAGAAAGAAAGAAAAGATTTTCTTTTCTCTTCTTTGATCTAAATTTAGATCATTAAAAAGTGCTCTGCACTCATTTTCTTGAATCCAAAAGATTCTTGGTGCTTTGCACTATTTGAAGGGCCAGGCCCAAATCAAAATGACCTGACAGGCCAAAACAAATTGCAAGGCAATAAATGGGCAGAGCCCAAATAAATTGATGCTTTGCATCCTTTATACAAGGGCAGAGCCCAAATAAAATTGATGCCTTGCATCATTTCTAAAAGGGCAGAGCCCAAAATAAATTGATGCTCTGCATCTCTTCTGGGCAAGGCCCAAATAAAAATAAAAAAAGAAATGCAATGCAAAAGCAAATAAAATGTTGAACATTTCAACTGGACTTAGCCCAATTTTGGCCATAAGTCCTTAAATTAAATTGACTGAGCAAAATTGCTCTTCTAAATCAATTTACATCCGGTTCGAGGGTACATCTCCGAACTCCTTTGACATCCGTCGTTGTAATTCCTCAACGACGTCAAAGAGGTGACGGGTCCCAACGACCACACATCGATATGGACTGCGGGGTCCTTAAACTCGTGGACCGAAACGTCCTTAAACTAATATTGGACCGAAACGTCCTTAAACTAATATTGGACCGAAACGTCTCTAAACTAATATCGGACCGAAACGTCCCTAAACTAATATGGACCACTACGTCCTTAAACTGGCGACGGACCGAAACGTCCCTAAACTAATAATGGACCACCATGTCCCTAAAACTGGCGATGGACCACCACGTCCCTAAACTGGCACAATAGAGCCCAAATGCTCTTTTGTCGGATCTAAATGGTCCCGTTAAGTTGATCTTAGTCTCAAACTAGACTAACGTATCCTTAACAAACGTTTGAGTCGATCTTAGCCTGAAAAATGGCTAACGTATCCTTCAAACAGACTTTAGTCCCAAATTGGACTATGAATCTCCCAAACTGGAACAATAGAGCCCAAATGCTCTTTTGTCGGACCTAAATGATCACGTTAAGTTGATCTTAGTCTCAAACAGGACTAACGCATCCTTAACGAACGTTTAAGTTGATCTTGGCCGCAACGCGACTAATGCATCCTTAAACTAAAAATACCAAACCCAAATCTAAGTAAATACGGATTTGGACTAATCCACGTCCTACGGGCGACGGCATTACTCAGTCTCCGTATACAATCCACGGGCAACCACAAACAAAACAAACACACACGACACGAAGTGAAATTCTGGAGAAGGAGAAAGTTGTTACCGCGATGCGGTAGCGTAATTAACTGCAGGGGCTTGCGCCTGCAGGGAAGAGCGTCCCCACAATCAAAAACCCCTCACCCTGAGGGGGAATCTGACGAAGTCTGCTACATCGGCCGCATCCGTCTAAACCTTCGATACATGGTGCCATAAATCAACTTGGCATCTTCGGAGAAGTGGACGGATAGCACCAAATAGCATCTGCCCCGAATCTCAGGCGAGACAGTCCATGTCTCGGCCGTCGTTCGGAGGGGAACAGTCGTAAAGCTAATAACAAATGTATAATTACTAGATTTTTGCTATGTTGGTTTTTAACTCTATAATTAGCTGTATTTATTGAAAGTGTACACCTGTGACAAATAATGGTTCATGTCCTCTCATTTTCTCAGTTCAACTTTATCTTCGTTTATAACATTCAAATCTCTATCCAACTTAAATACCACATCACTTTATCCCATGGTTCGAGATTTTGGTGAAAGCCTCTTACTTTCAAACTTTTTCGGACCGATATCGAAGGTAAATGATCAAAATTGTCTTAAAAAATGGGTTTTAGTCAAGTTTTGGTGAAATAATTGTCTCGACAAATTTCAAACAAATCCCGAAATTTTCTACCGAACCATGACCAAAACTTCTATGATGATAAAATATAAAAGAAAATCATCCATCAAAAATTTAGTATGCCAAATTACAAATTAACTCCAACTATATTGTATTATGATGATAAATATTTTTATCTACTACATGCTAGATATCAAATTACCTAAAAGACATTTCTTTTCAAAAATTAAATAAGGTTGTGCCTCACACGAAATATGCACCTTCTGACATAATTTTCATATTGCATCAGCTTTTCTCTATTTCTTTATTTCTCATGTCATATTAGTTTGTACATTTATTATTAAATTATTTTACCCCGTTAACTAACGATTTTATACACATTTTGAGATACCGAGGTCATAGTTGGCCCTTGACCGACTAAATGGCTTCATGATTAATTGTATTTTTAAATTTATTATTCTATTGATGGGACAGCTATACAACAAGAGGCTTAGAGTGACTTTCTCCATTTTCGCTTCTACTTATATCGTAAAGTTTTCAAGCATAGAGATGGGAATCGACAAGGCTACATAAATAATATGGCTTTTTGTGTGGTTTTTAACTACATACTTGTAGCTTATGAAATTGTTCATGCGCATAAGAAAAGGTGGATCATGTTCTCTTTTTTTCATAATTTATTTTTATCATATGCCATTAAAATATCTATCTAACTCCAATCATGCATAATCCATCATTTTAGCCCTTGACGGGATTTCGGTAAAAGATTATTGATTATGACAATTTCCGACAAGTTTTGGAGATAACTGATTCGAGTAAGATCTATACAAGTCAGTTTAAACGACTATCTTAACAAGTTTTGGAGGAATTCATAAATTTACGACAGAAACATAGCTTTCCATGGTTGTACAAAAATGACATAAAATCATCATTAAGAGAAATTTACATCTTAAATTATAAATTAACTACAAATACATTGTATTATAATAGTAATTATTTCAATATTTTTCTAAAATTAGATTAGATCATAATTTGAACTAAATATAAATATTCTGATCATATTTTTTGTACATATCGTATTTTTTTATTTTTCTTTCTCCCTCGTATATAATAATTTGTATCTTTAATTTCAAACCGTTCATTATAAACTAACAATTTATATACGTTCTCAGATACCGAAGGTCCCAGCTAAAGACTAGACAATCTCACAGGTAACAATTTACATATGTTCTAAGATACCGAATGTTCCACATATTTCTCTGTCTATTTCCAATCTAACGATGAGTTTCTTTTATATATTATTTGCATTTTAAATTCATGCTATCATCTATTGTTGTTGTCATATTGAAATCCTGCGTTAATTTATATATTGACACGATTTTTTAATTTTTCGCATAAACTTTACGGATCTTCCATACGAACTCTAATAGCATTCAAATCATTGGAACCAAATCTGTATGATTGCATTCCAATTCTCGGCATAAACACTAAAACCGTTTAAATCATATGTATCAAATCTGGTTTCTTTCAAACCTTTAGCTTCAACTTTGGCATCTTTCGAGTCATCGACATCAATCCCAAAATTATTCAAGGTTTCGGTATTGAAGGGTGACTCCAATTCAGCCAAGCAAATGTTGTAGTCTCTCAAGATTCCTTTATTTGTTTCCTTATTAATTTTATGCAACATTAACGCTTCTTGCTTATGATCTTTATCCTCGCAGTTAGATCTTTCTTTCAAAATATTTCATTTAATTACATTCTCTATCTTTTTAATACTTATCTACTGCTTTCATTTCTTATGTACATGTTGAATGATTTGGTATCTAAGGCTAAGCTTAGCTTTGTATAGATACTTTGACGACTCAAATTCAAATTAGGTATTAATACACGGAAAATTGAAGAATCCTAATTAGATAATTGTCTTTGGTCTAGCAAATTATACATGAAATGAACATATATTATTAAAATATAATACTTCATTACGATTTTTGTATGTATGTTATTTTTTTAATAGATTTGGAGATTATTATGTCATACACAATTGCACACCACGCAACCTACAATAAGGTTGCATGTGCATAATACTAAAATTTTCAACCAAAACTTTTATACCTTTTTCCTTATTTATATATTTATTCAGTTAAAAATATAATGGTATTAACTAGTCCACTTAGCTATATGGAATCAAATATCCGTCATATTGGCCGATATACTGGCCGATATAAAGTTTTGGGACCCCTCACGATACGATAAAAATGTTATAAAATTGCCCGATATGACGATCTTCCGATATATCAACAATATTTGCTATATGAAGCATCTCTTTGATACATTTCCGATATCCGATATATTACGATATTTAAAACCTTGCTTAGCTAGAAGTTTTATCCCACAAATAAAATATTTACAACAAAAGCAAACTTTTAGAAAGGCACAAATTTCCTCATTAATATTACCATTGCTTCCTTCCATTCTCTAAAACCTATTAGTTATACTTATGTTAAGCAATGCAAAATAAAAAAATCCAATTTGTGTTAACTTTAGGTGAATTTGCATGTGTATCTATGATCAAACTCAACATCGTCAATAAAAATTGCAATAAAAGCAACCGGTTAGGAAGAACAACAAAAAATTCCTCACTGGTATCGTCGGCATTGCTTCCCTCTATCTTCTTCGATGCATCAAAACCCTTTCCTGCATTCCTCCTCCTCACATTCGACCTCAAAAACCCCAAACTTTTCCTCGATCCCAACTTTTGTCTCCCCGGATCTGCCTTCAAAAACAATTTCTCCCTTTCAAGCTCATTCTCTTTCATCTCCTTCACCTCTCTCTCCCTCGCCTCCTTCGCCATTTCCCTTATTTCCAAAACTGCCCTCTCAAAATCCAAGCTTTCCTTAACTTTATCCTCCTCCCTCGCCTCGTTTTCCACAACACTAACCCCAATCTCTTCCTCAGGCTCATCTCCTCCGCTTCGTCCACCAAAGATCCAAACCGCAACCACCGTCTGTACAAAAATGAGAGCAGCAAATCTGAGAGAGAGATCAATGACAATAGATTTAGGGCTAGGGCTAGGGCTAGGGTTTGGTAATGGATCGAGAGTTTGGGACTCGAAAATCAGTTCTTGAACTAATTCCACCGCTTCTGATGCTGATTCTTCTGCTTCGTTGGGGAGAATGGGGCTAGGGTTTTCGAGGATGGGTTTGGGGTTTTGGGGTTTTGGCGGGAGTTTGGGGCGGAGGCGGTTCTTTCGCTTGGATCGAGGCTTGGGAGAGGAGATGAGAGATGATGAGTTGAGGGTTTGAGGAAAGGTTGGGGTTTTAGAATAAGAGAGGGAGAAGAAAGAGAGAGATGAGAGTGAGGCCGCGGCCATGGCCATTGCCTCCTGGCAAATGGAGAACTAGACTGTGTTCGTCGGATTAAATTTCACTAAATACCCTTAGCTGTCCCTTTTTGCACTAAACTGCCTTTATTTTTTTTATTACAGTACAATATTTATTCAAGTTTTGTTCTTACAATAAATATACTCTTAGCATTAAGACATTAAATAAAGTTTTGACGTGGAGTCGTGAGAATGCACCAAAATTTGCAGAATCCTTTTAACATATAGTTTCTTTATTCTTTTTGTCCAAAAAGGAGAGATCGGAAACAAAAAGAATTTACCTTTTGCTCCCAAAACTAATAAGTGACATTATTTTTTAAAGTTTTCATATGCAAAAAAATTTACATATGAAAATTTACACAAGTTTTCAGTGCAAAAAAATAATTTTAAAGTTTTTAAAGTTTTCAGTGCAAAAAAATTTACATATGAAAATTTACACAAGTTTTTAAAGTTTTCAGTGCAAAAGATATTTTTTAAAGTTTTCATATGCAAAAAATTTTACACAAGTGCGTGTTCAAAATATACACACGGCATCACGCGTCCAAAAATACAATAGTTTATCTTTTAAGTATTGATTTTTTCTGTAGCCCAAAAAACATAGCAAATTCTTTTTTGCTCAAAACTCAGGAATTTACTTCTTGCCCACAAAACTAATAAGTGGCATTATTTTACACCTTTTAGGATTTCCGTCGACTTTTAACTGCTTAACATCAGGTTAGAAAGATGGTCGGGGAGCTTCAAATGATTTTCTATACCATTTAGATTTATCACTTATCCGAAAATAACAAGTAAGACCACAGAAGCATTCAACTTCTTCATGGTTAGAGAACGATATTAAAAATGCACCTGATTTCATGGCTGGTCTTAAGAAAAATGTAGCAGAAGTCTAAACCTTAATTTCAAACCGGAGAAGATATTGGGTTTTTTCCAAAGAAGAAAAGAGAGTGTGATATTTTAAACGAAAATCTAATGTTACGTAGTGAATACTTGACGGAAATCGTAAGAGGGATAAAATGATATATCTTCTTAATTTTGGGGATAAAATATAAATTCCCAGTTTTAATGGGATAGAAAATAATTTGGTATGTTTCGAAGCCACAAGTGAACTCTTGCGTATTTCGCATAATATGCAAGCGCATCATTCGTGAAGAAAGTCTAGTTGGATTATAGAGAGTCTCTCTCCCTTCACAATAATTAAACTCAAGCAGATAAGGCTCTTTACCCTTCGTCTTCCTTTTTTATGCCGCTCTAACCCCTTCAAAAACCGTAATCCTAGCAACAACAAAACCGAAAGAACATCCATGAACCCCAACTCCTCATCTCCTCTCTCCCCATCTCGCTGGGCCCCACTCATTCACGCGCCTCTCACGCCCGAAGACACCGCCACCGCCAGCAGCGGCGGGAGCGAACTCGAACTCGAACTCGATAGCGATGGCGGGTTCGGGTCCGGATCCGAACCCGAGTCTGAATCTGAACCCGAACCCAATTCCGATTCGACACCGGTGGCGAGGCTGACGAGGGATGGCGAATCGGAGGAGGCGGAGGAGGGGTTCGACGAGGTCGACGGCGATGGATTTGCTGTTAGGGTTCCGATTCCTAGCTCTAGTTCTATCCCTAATAGCTCCGATGCAGTGGAATATTCCAAGGATTCTAAAGTCGAAATTTTTGACGATGTCAGCTCTATCTCTAACCCTAGTTCGATGGAGGAGGATTTCGATGAAGTCGATGGGGATGGCTTTGCTGTTAGGGTTCCTGTTCCTAGCCCTACTTCTGATGCAAAAGTTGAGGTTTTTGATGATGGAAGGTCTTTTTATAACCCTAGTTCGGTGGGGGAGGATTTCGATGAGGTTGATGGGGATGGATTCGCTGTCAGGGCTCCGATTCTTGTTAACGAGAACTCGGATTTGAATCCGACCGCTAGTTTCAACGATGGAGTTTTGGAGCAAAATAGTAGTTTGGATGAGTATTTTGAAGCAGAGGCTTCTGATGAGGACGGGTCCTCTAGCGTCGCCAGGGTCAAGCTAAGTGAAGGTGGGGAAGCCAAGAGATTGGAATCAGATTTGGGCGAAAGAGACGAGAGCTCTAACTCAGACGGGGATTTTAGTTTGAAAGAGGGCGTTGAATCTGAAGCGGGCGATGGAGCCGCTGATACTCCAGAAAAAGGGTTGGAAGAGATTGTCTCTATTGTTGAAGAAGAGGATTTGAATGAAAATCATAATGCAGAGAATAATGCTGAGAAAAACGGTGACGACTCTTGCTTTTCCGAAAATCATAGACAGGGTGGGTCTTATGAATATGAATTAGATGATTGTAGGGATGAAATTGGCAAGGAGAATGGAAATGTTGATGCTCTTACTGAAAAAGATCAGATCTCGGGAGATGATTCTGAACACATGAAGCCCAACACCATTGAGACAGCGAAAGATGAAATTGAGGAGGCTTGCAAGCACAAAGAATTCAAAGCTTTTGCTGATGCTATTGCTGGTTCCGATCAAAACCATACAGTGGTAAGTATGTATTTGAATCCCTATGAATGCCGACACTTTTAAATTGGATCATTCCGAAACTATATAAGCTGTTATTTTGCAGGATGTTGAAATTGGTTATGTTGTTGTGGAGTCTGAGAAATCCGAGAACTTTGCAAGCAAACTTGATTGTGGGAAGGCTACCAAATCGACCAAGGCACTAAACGAGGTTTCTAATTCTCCTATTGAGTCTGGTTTACCTGAGAAATTTGCTGATAATTTTGATGCTATAAATCACACTTCTCTGACCGAGGATGAGAAGAGCCAATCAGAAATAGTTTCAATTGAGGCAAAACCCAAGGAGTCAAAACCCAATTCTGTAGAAAATATCGATTTTTTTGTAGACAGTTTTAACACCAGCAGCAATGAAAATGAGAATGAATCGGATGAAGAAGGGAGGGAATTATTAAATTCCGCTTCCTTGCTTGAGCTTTTCAAAGCTGTGGCCTTTTCTACTAACATCAAAAACACAATAACAACCTCTGACACTACAAGCGTTCTCCCTGTTCAATATCCTATTGGTTTGGGTTCCTCGATTCCACCTCTTGAACCAACTCAACCTCGGCAACCACAACCAATTTTCTTCACTCCTCCTAACCTTTCAATTCCCAGCAAGACCAATAACATGACCGATGAAGAGAAGAAGCTTCATGAAAAGTTTGAGTTAATTCGGATTAAATTCCTCCGCATTGTTCATAGACTGGGTTATTCATCAGAAGACATCGTTGTTGCCTCAGCTCTTTACCGTCTTGCCCTTTTCAAGGATTTAAAATATTGGAATTTTAGCTCTCAGAATGCAGTAAAGCAAGCAATTGAGCTCGAAAAGGTTGAGAAGAATAAACTTGACTTCTCTTGTAATATTCTAGTTATTGGCAAAGCTGGAGTTGGTAAGAGCGCGACAATAAATTCAATTTTTGATGAAGAGAAGTGTCTTACCAGTCCATTTACAGCAGGAACTACTTCAGTGCAAAAAATCGAGGGGGTTGTAGATGGTATCAAGGTTCAGGTCTTGGATACTCCAGGCCTAGGAACTTCCTTTTCCGAACAAGCATCAAACATTAAGGTTCTCTCATCACTAAAGAAGCACATGAAGAAATGCCCACCAGATGCCATTCTCTACGTGGATCGCTTGGATACCCAAACCCTAGTTCACGACGATTTCCCCCTTTTTCGATCGATCACGAGAATTTTAGGCCCGTCGATTTGGTCTAATGCCATCATAGCTCTAACTCATGCTGCCACAGCTCCACCAGAAGGGCGAAATGGCTTGACATTACCTTATGAAGCATTTATAGATCAAAGGTCTCATGTGCTTCAAATGTCAATCTGGCAAGCAGTTGGTGATATGATGAGGGGAAAGGTAATGAATCCAGTGGTTCTTGTTGAGAATCATGGATCTTGTAGAAGGAATATAGAAGGCCAAAGAGTGCTCCCCAATGGGTCTAGATGGAGATCCGAGCTGCTACTATCATGTTACTCTAAAAAGATATTATCCGAGGCCAATTTGCTTTACAAGGCACGGGATTCTGTTCTGCAAAAGCTGTTTAGGTTCCAATCTCTGCCGATAACTCATTTCTTGTCTTCGCTTCTTGAGTCTAAACCCCACCCAAAAGGTGAGGGTCTAGATATTGACTTGGATGATTATTCAGAAGCGGATGATGAAGAAGAAGACGAGTATGATCAGCTGCCGCCATTCCGTCCTTTAACCAAATCTCAAATTGCCAAGCTCAGTGAAGAGCAGAAAAGGGCCTATTTTGACGAGTATGACTATCGAGCGAAGCTCTTGCAGAAGAAACAATGGAAAGAAGAGATTACGAGATTAAAAGAAATCAAAAAGAGACTTAAAAATGGTAACAACAATAATAATCCTGATGATCTTGATGATGCCCCAGATACTGTTCAGGCTTCGGTACATGATTTGTCGTTGCCACCTTCCTTTGACAGCGATTACCCAGTTTATCGTTACAGATCCATGGAACCAACCTCACAGTTGTTTACCAGGCCCCTCTTGAACCCTAGCAGTTGGGATCATGACCATGGGTTCGACTGGGTCAGCGTTGAAAAGCTCCTCACCATTGCTCGACAATATCCTGGAGAAATCTCGATCACACTCAAAAAGGACAAAAAGGATTTCACCCTCAACATTGACTCTTTGCTCTCGGCCTCGCATGGTGATTCTGGCTCATCGCTCGCAAGCTTCGATGTCCAAACCATCAACAACCAGCTCACATACATATTCAAAGGTGAAACCAGGTTGAAGAACCTGAAGAAGAACAAAACCACTGTTGGAGTATTAGCAACTCTTATGGGGGATAAAGTGGCTGCTGGGGTGAAGTTAGAGGATCAAGTATCAATTAGGAAGAGGACTAAGCTGGGTTTGAGCATGGGCGCAATCCGTGCTGGGGGTGATGTGGCATATGGAGCAGACTTAGAGGCGACACTAATGAAGAAGGATTGTCCTATGGGCGAAGCGCTTGCAACCTTGGGACTGTCCTTGATTAGGTATCGAAAGAATTTGTGTTATAAAGGAATTTTACAATCTGAAGTTTCGTTTGGGAGGGACTTGAAGATGTCGATTCACGTTGGGTTGAGCAACAACAAGACCGGGCAGATCACCATTAAAACGAGTAGCAGTGAGCAGCTTCAGATCGCGCTTATGGGTCTCGTTCCGTTTGCTATATCCGTTTTCAGAAAAATTTGGCCTCGTGAGTCTTCATCAGATGAAAGGCATGGTTTTTACTTTCCTTAGTATATATAGATTCACTAACTATTTAGGTTTTAGAATCAATTAAGGTTTAATAAGTTTTAAAGCTTTCGGACTTTTATTTGGGAATTAAGATGGATTTTAGTTGGTATAATAGATTTCTCATCTAATATTTTTGTATTTCTGATATTTTCCTTAGTTCAGTGTATCATTTAGTTTGTATGTTATCTACCAATGATACTAGAACTACTGATTCGTGAAGGTGATATTATGAAACATTTTCTTTTAATTTGTAATTGGATCCAGGTAAACAATGTTTTTGATAAAATATTGAACTTCCTTTCTCTTTGTTGCAGCTAAAAAATTTGAAATTCGAACAGTTGTGGCTGCCTTATTAGTCTTAATAATGTAATTTGAAAGCCGAGGGATCCCCTGGCCCCCTCCCCCACCCGTGAATATTCATTTGATAAATGAGAACTGTTTCTGGAAGCTTTGATCAGAACTGATCCTGTTAGATGAGAAACAACAACAGTATGGCCTGCTGGTACATTCAATAACCTCGCCTTTTCGTTCCCTTTGATTCAGTTAACATTGTAGTAGTTTTGAATTTGGTCGTGGGTCAAGTTAGGATCATTACCATTACCCAAAGGTCCAAAACCTAAGCTTTGCGTCTAGTTAAAGCAAGCCGGCCCTAGGGCTTAATAACGTCTAGTTAAAGCGCTAGCGCGAAATTGATTTTAATAACACCTGCCATATTCAAAGTTCGCCGAGCTGTTCTAGTGAAATCGATACAGTTTAATCTCCCCGGGGATTTGGCTTCCTTGCCTCAGCTCATTCGCTTTCTTTCGATCTGGGAGAAACTAATTCCGGCTATTGCTCCTTTTCGACGTTCTTGACAGGTTTGCAATTGGCTATGGAGAGTCGTTGGTTGTGCAAATGTCTCAAGGCTCAAGTGATTCTCTGAAGCGACGAGACCTTGAACCGAAAATCAATCCGATTTATTTCGTACCCCTCACCCGATGAGAAAATGGGTCAGATTCTCCGGTAACAAGTAATTTAAATGCACATCTTGTACGAGTTGCATGAGCAATACTTTGCCTGACATTTTTTTTAATGAAAAAAGTTGAGTCGTAACGCACCTCATAAGTATATTAATAAAAATATAAAATCAAGTACATCAAAGTTTTCTACTAACAACACAAAAAAGGAAGAAAAAAATATATAAACTCAAAAATTCAAAAACTGATTCGGCAGTCTTGAACAGCTACATGTCTTTCTTAACATATCCTTCATTTTGCATGGTGTTGAAGTTGCCTACAAAATAAAAAGAGATTCAATTCTGAACATCATCTCATCTGAATATGTTATTATCGGTAAAAATCTTTGAATTTCTTCTAATCCACAAACAGTAACAAATGATTATTTTAAAATTGGACTAAACTTGAGAAGCCAAAGTATTCGGAGAATCCCATCCGCTAGTTATTTCCTCAATAGAATCTGGTAAAGTTGTAATTCCAAAAGCCCTTGATATTCTTAGCCATATATCAACTCTAGAGCATTTCAGAAATAAATGATCATCGGATTCTTCCGTCGAATTGCAAAAAACACAAGACCAATCCCCCGTCCACCCTTTATGTTTTATTAGTGATCTTGTCAACAATTATCTGTTTAAATGAAGCCAAAAAAATTCTTGACCTTTAATGGAGCCATCGATTTTCAAATAAACTTGTACCAAAGAGCTTCAAGCCTGCCAAAGTTCAAAAATTTATAACTTTGTACAGAAAACTTTCCATTTGAATTAAGCTTCCATACCACTTTATCTTCTTCATTTGGTGGTATAATTTCGTTCAACTCCAATTGAATGCTTCTCCATTCTATCTCGACCGCATTGTCTAACAAAAGAAGATTAGATAACCTCCCTCTCAATTCATTAACACCGTGATATCCCATTTTGCAAACTGCATCCTGTTTTTTTGTTATGGATTCAAAAAACTTCGGAAATCTTCACTTCAAGGGTTGATCGCTCATCCAATGATCCATCCAAAACCTAATTGTGTGACCATTTCCGAGAATCCAATGACTGTTTACAGAGAAAAAGCTTAAATACAAATCCATATTTTTCCAAATTGTGTCGTTTTCTCTCTTCAGTGATGTCCATATTCTAATGAAAGGGTGATAAGATCTCCAAAAATTGACCCACAAAACATTATTGCTCAAAATCCTCCATACCCATTTTACAAGAAGACGGTATTAAAATCTCTAAAGTTAAGAACACTAAGCCAACCATATTCTTTTTGTTTATAGACTCTATTCCAATCCACCAACATTTTAAACCCATTACCTGATCTCCACATTCCTAAAAAATCTTTTATTGATTGTATCAATTTTAACTTCCACCCATTTAGGAAGCCTATAAAAGAACATGTGGTATAAAAATATCGCTGAAATTACTGAATTCATCAAAGTTAATCTATCTTCAGAAGGCAAACGTTTTTCTTTCCAAATTGAAAGCCTTTTTGAGATCTTATCCAGGAATGGTAACCATTCTTTTCTTTTCGGTTTTCCTTTACACAAGGGCAATCTAAGATATGTTAATGAAAATTTCTCGGGCTTGCAATTTAGGCTTTCAGCCAACACTTCTTCTCCGTGCGTTATAGAACCGAAATAAATAAGATAATTTTTAGAAAAATTAATCTTCTAACCAGAAATACCCTCAAAAAATTATAAGATAAGTTTTAAATTCCTTCTCTCCTCCCTGTCTGCTCTACAGAAAAGTAATGTGTCATATGTAAACTGAATAATAGGAATGTCTCCCACCATACCTCTCAAAGATAGTGTTTGAATCAACCATTATTTTTTCCACTTGAAATCATCCTTTCCAAAACATCGGTAACAAGGAGAAAAAGATAAGGAGACAATGGATCCCCTTGTTTTAACCCCCTCTTACATGCTATAGTTTTAGTAGCAACTCCATTAATTAAAACAGTGGATTTTGCATTCCTCGCCGCTAGTTTAACCCATCTAATCCATTTGTTGCCAAACCCTCTGGCATGTAAAAGTTACCATAAAATTCCCAACTCATACAATCACTAGTTTTTTCAAAATCAACCTTATACATTGCAATCTCTTTATTTCTCTTTTAGCAAAGCATTTATCATTATTTTCGCTAACATCACGCAATCCATTGTTGATTTTTCCTTCATGAAGGCACACCGAGTATCCGACACCAATTTATCAATTCATGGTGTCAGAACCTTTGTGAAAATTTTCAAAACTCCATTCAACAGACAGATTGCTCTAAAATCACCAGCTACCCTACAATCTTCTTTCTTTGAAATACGAGATATAAATGAGTTACTAATGCATTCCAAATCACATTCCCTTTCATAAAGATCTTGAAACAATAATAAAAGATAAACCTTTATTATATCCCAATTTTTTTGAAAAAACAAAAGAGAAAACCCATATGGACCAGGAGCCTTATTTCCCTTCATGCTAAAAACAACACTTTTAATTTCTTCAATTAAAAAAGTGTGTCCAATCCTGAAATATCCAAATTCTCTTCCGGAAACATCACATTCCAATCCGCCTTTAGACAGAAGTCAGGCTTAACTGCAAAAATTCTTCGAAAATAATCTTCTAGTTCCTGTCGAATTTCTAGTTGATTAGATGATAAAGTGCCCAGAACTTCAAGTGAATGAATAAAATTAATTCTCCTCATTCCATTAGCCAAAGCTTGAAAATAAAGCCGTGTTACCATCTCCTTCTTTGATCCAAATATTTCTAGATCTTTGTTGCCAATAAATTTCTTCTCATTTCAAAAGATCATGATAATCAACCAACAATTTTGTTCCATCTCTCTCTCTTCTGCTCTAAATGGAGAATTTTCTGCTTTATCATCCAATTCCTTGACTTTAACCAATGTATTTTTTTTCCTTCAGTGTAATATTTCCAAAAATATTTTTTCTTCATCAAATAAGCCTTCTTCGTACCGGCCTCAACTTACCCACCAACTTTTTCACCGAGTTTCCCCGAACAATGAAAGAAGTCCACCAACTTCAAACAGTTGCATTAAAATCCGGATGTTCAAACCAACTCCTCTCAAACATAAATATTGATTTGTTAGCTTTATTCCCTCCCAGATCTAAAATAATAGGAGTATGATCAGATAATAATTGGGATAAAGAGAATTGAAAGACTAAAAGATACAAGGACTCCCATTCGTGAGTAATAAAGAATTTTTCCGGTTTCGCCCTCACTGGATCACTCTGCAAATTAGACCACGTAAATTTGTTTCCTATCATAGGTAAATCAATTAATTACACTTCTTTCACCACTTTTCTAAACTCCTCCATATCTCGTAAAGATCCTTCACGACCACTTTTTTCTCCTGGATTAAGCGTTACATTAAAATCTCCCGTGACAACCCAAGAATGAGAAAATTTGAATCTAATATACCGTAATTCTTCCCAACACAATCTTCTCCTCTCTCCACAACAGAGAGCATACAATGAAGTAATAATCCGAGAACCATTAGCCTTTCGAACTTCAATAATATCGTAACTGAGAAGGTCCCAACCCAACTATCTTGTAGCTCTAACAATAAACTATTCTAGCCGACTAGCACCCCCCAAGAAGAATCAATGGCATTCAATCCAATCCATTTATCAATTCTTTCCCCTCCAAGACTCCTTAAGACTACTGGTTCGAGGATAGTTAGTTTAGTTTCTTGAAGACAAACCAAATCTAATGCATAGAGCTCAACCCCATCGCGAACCATCCCTCTTTTAGGTCCTCTACCTGCCCTTCGTACATTCCAGGAACCTATCTTCATAATTAAACAATGGCAATCCTCCCTTTTGTTCCAGCCAACTAACACTTTTACCCTTGATTAATTCTCTCTCCAGCCCAGGCTAACTTCATCAGTTCTACATTTTTTTCACAGATGCCACTTTTGTCTACATCTACACCACAATATACTGCAGCTATTCCAGCTCCGGCATCCAATTCTAGCATCCAATTCTAGCATTACCAAGATCATTAAGAACAACAAACGAAGAGCCTAATGGACACACACTGTTGTAGCTCCGGCAAAGTAAATATGATTTAGTGGGTTGAAGCTTTAATCAAACAAACATAACCTTAAGAGCCCATCCCAAGAATTCGAGGTTGGCTTGACTGGTGTTGACCCCTAGTCATGATAGTTTTCTGTAGTTTTCTGCCGAGTGATGAAAGTATTTGGTAGTTACCGTAGTTTTCTGGAAATAAACGAATTTATATGATTTGCACGCACCATGCTTGTATCTTAATAAGTGGTTGAAGCTTTAATCAAACTAACATCATCAACAGAGCCCATCCCAACAATTTGAGGTTGGCTTGAACAAGGCTATCTGTATTTAAACAATTGTTATTATATACAGTTAAACGCTATGGGTCCTCACCGGACATTATCTGATATCAGGTTAAACCTGTAACCATCTTACATAGGTAGGAGCGGCCGGGCTTTAAGTTATTATCAGGTTTATCTGTCATGTTTTAGAAGATATTCAAATGTTTCGTACCAAGAAATGGGTAACAAATTCCACAGGCAGCCATGCTGCTTCACAATAATTTGAGGTGTGCACTATAATTGACCCTTGAACCACTCACCTAAAGAGAAATTGGTCAATAAGTGGGCGAAAAAAGATACAAAGAAGAGAAGAGACCTGTAGGAGAGAGATTCTACTGCAGGATTTTCTTTGTCGGATCCTGTCTAAAATCTAATTTGTGATCCTGTTTCCATCGTAAGGGATCAATGGAGAAATTCATGAGAATCATTAGCATTGGGGCTTAATTAGAGAAGTTAAGTTTGAGTGGTGAAATCAAAGTAAGTACTGGGTCAGGATGCCATGTGAATTAGCTATAAGGTCCAACTCTTATTCTGTTCATTACTGTTGCAGAGTTATTGCCCTTGAAGATACCATACTTGGTTAAGCTTATGTTTCCAAGCTGCAATAAATTTAAAAGTTCGAAGATTATCTTTGATCGTTAATTCACAAGTCTAGCCTTAAGTTGGAGAAATTATCCGGTATATTACTGGGTACACTAGGTTCAGAAAAGAGATAGAAAGAGATGGGAATTTTTGCTAAAGTGCGAGCGCCATTGTAGTTTCGTGTGTAGATCAACACATTTTGGACACTATTCTCATTTATGCAGGCACACAGTCGTCAATGCATGCTTAGTGGGGCATGAACCAAAGAATCTTCTTACTGCCTTGCACGGTACAAGGTTGGTGCTCGTGGGTTGCGCCTTTCTGTTTTGACTGAACGTGAAGTAATTTATATACTTATCTCAGAGTTTGTTTAGTTTACCTTCCTTGGCTTATAAACAAACTTGTCCTACTGTCATAGTTAACCCTTGCTCTTTACGACAGAGGTCTATTAGGGTGTGTGGTATTAAGGCATTCCCGATACGCTGTCTTGCTGTCGTGTCTCTGCTCCCTTTAGGGCTGGTCAAGGTACCCTCGAATAATCTCCCAGGTCATGTTACCGTCGGGAGAGCACATCCTTCCTAGAAATCGTGAGGATTCTTAAGTGTGTTGCTCCCTTGTGAGTCGTAAGGCTCTCACTCGGATTTTTTTCTATACTGGCGTGTCCCTTTAGCAAATGCATCTTATAGATAGTCTATCTTGATCTTCTTGCAGGGCAGCGATGGCTTAGAAAACAGGTTCAGGTCTGCCGTCTAAGACTTTTCAACTTTATGAGCCGTGAGGGTCTCATAAAGACTTTTCTCCTTACGAGTCGAGAGGATCCCATAGGTGTATTTTCTCCTTAGGAGGCGTGAGAACTCTTAAGTGCGTTTTTTCTTGAGAGTCGTAAGGATCTCACAAGAGAATTTTTCCCCTTGCAAGTCGAGAGGACTCGTAAGTGGTTGTTTCTCCTTGTCGATATTCGACTTTGGAGAGTGTGGCCGTGAATAGTATACAACAGTCCATCTTGGACCGACTTACAGGGCTCCAATGCTTAGGAAACATGTCCTTATCCCCATTGCCTAAGGCTTTTTCTTACGAGTCGAGACGAATCGAGAAGTTCTCACAAAGACACTAATTTCCTCATAAGTCGAAACGAATCGAGAAGTTCTCGTAAGGATGTCCTAACGTCACAGTTAACTCCTGCTAATAGAAGTCCGTTAGGGTCTGTGGTAAAAGGGTTTTTTACCTATCGCACCGTCGCATTGGCCGATGTATTTCCCGATATGCAATCTTGCTGTTCGGGTAGCCCCACGATTGTCTTGTCTCTGATCCCTTCGGGGGCTGGACAAGACGTCTTCAAGTAATCTTCTAGGTAATATTACCGTCGAAAGAGCAAGTATTAGGGATATTCCATGTTGCTTTTTACTTGAGATTATGCTCAGTTTGGGAGCCCCGATGAGTCATGACCACTCCGTGCTGGAGTGGGATGATCTCTGATAGTCTGTCAGGTCTTATTTGAGTTGTCGTCAAGACCCTGAAACTAGGGATCTTCCTTTGCTTCGTTGGTTGATATTGTGTCTGCAATATTGCGACGAATGTCGAGGTGGTCTTTGAACCGTCAAGATTTGGAACTAGGGGATTTTGTCATGGCTCCGTTTATTGATGTCGTGCCTGCATCCTGTTGGAGGGAGGAGGAACGCTGTTGTTGATCTCTAGGTTGTGGATGCTGCCGTCGAGACTTAGAACTAGGAACTTTGCCATGGCTCCGATGTAATCTCTAAGTTGTCCGTGAACCGTCGAGATTTTGAACTAAGGGACTTTGCCGTGACTCCAAGGTAGACTCTAGGCTGTCTGTGAACCGTTGAGATTTGGAATTAGGGGACTTTACCATGGCTCTATTTGTTGATGTCGCGTCTGCATCCTATTGGAAGGAGGAAGAACGATGTTGTTGATATCTAGGCTGTAGATGTAGCCATCGAGATCTGGCTTCTCTTTGACGAAGCCTGGTGGGACAATGTGGTTCCTTTTTATTTGTGCCCATGGATTGTATACAGGGGTCGACGTGATCTCACCCGCAGGGCAAAAATTTCATTTTTTATTTCTTTCCGCGATGCTCTATCATTTCAGCATTTTATATCGCGAAAGTCGTGATTGCCCAATCATTTTGCCTATTTTTTCACGGTGCCCAATCATTTTGGCCGTTTTTCTTTTTCTTTACTCGCTGCTTTTTATTGCGAGTTGCCCAATCATTTTGGCTATTTTTATATGCATATATTTTACTCGCTGATTTTTGTTGCGAGTTGCCCTATCATTTCGGCTATTTCATATGTATTTTTGGCTCGCTGATTTTTTTTGCTGCGAGTATGGAACTTGAGATCTGATACCAATTTTGGTATCAGTATCGCTGCGACTGGAATATTGCCAGGAGCGAATCATCATTTGCCATGAAAGGGCTCGGGATTTGATACCAATCTTAGGCATCAGTATCGCTACCACTGGGACATTGCCAGGAGCGAATCATCATTTACCTTTGTCGATTCAAACAAAAGTGGCTTAGCAAACAGGGTTAAGATCCTGTGGACTAAGGCTTTTGACTTCATGAGCCGTAAGGGTCTCATAAAGTTGTTTCTCCCTGCGAGTCGTGAGGATCTCGTAGGTGTATTTTCTCCTTAGGAGCCGTGAGAATTCTTAAGTGTGTGTTCTCTTATAAGTCGTAAGGATCTTATGTTCATATCAGATTTTTGCATTTTTATATCGCCCATTCTTAATCACATTGTATATAAGTAGATACTTTTGATCCATGTCTGCTAGATAGTTGCAGGTTACAGGTTCTCAGCTCTTTACAGTGAAATTCATGAAAAGTCACAACAAATGCGGGACTACGACCAACAATAGATGAATACTGATCTCTGCTAACTATCCGTATGATGTCGCCTACCAGTTCAAGAGACAAATGGAAAATCATTAGGCACTTCAATGCACAAAGCACAAGGGCAGCGCAAGATCCAAGACTTCAACGCGGAGCTCAAGGCAAAAGTCCACATCATTCTGCACTGTTGGAAATCTGGAAGGAAATTGAAGAGATTCTGAAAAACCAAGTGAATAAAACAGAAGATATAAGCAACATGGAGAAGCCCTGAAAAGATAGCCCCACGATTCCACCAATTAGCCACGGAACCGCAGCCGCGTTTTGCGCATGTCGGTGGTAGTGTCGGTGCTTTGACTCGGCTCTCTTGGGGTAGTTTTGTAATTTCGTGTATGGATCAGAATGTAAATCTAGGGTTTTTCTATCTATAAATAGGAAAGCTCAAAGCCAAATTAGCATGCCTCTTTTTATTTTTAGATCTAGAATTTAAAATTCTCTATGAAAAATTGTAGTGAGTTTTTGAGAGGTTATTAATAAAAGTAAGTTCTTTTTATTTTTCTCGCATTTGTTTATCGCATTTTTATTATCTGCAATTTGTATTTGTTAACTTAGTCGTAGAATTAAATCAGTGTTTTTCTTTTGTTATCTCCTTTTCTATTTTTTTTACAACGATAATGCTTGAGTAAGATCCTTGCCTAGGTGATGTCTCAAATAGCTAGTTGTAAATTTCTCTTAACCTAAATTCTTTCTACCTTCCCTCTTATTTTATTTTTATATTTTTAATGGATGAGTAATTTCTCACTTGTTAGGGAAGGAGAAAGAAGGTTTGAGAGAAGGAAATCTCTCTCACTCCTTTGTTTGCCCAACACCTTAATTCGGACTCCTTTTAATTGAACCACAATCCGCTCACTACGGCACCCTATCCTACATGATAGCGGTGATTCCCTAATTAGACCGGTTGTGGTTGAATTAATTGGAGGTTAGGGCTAAGAAACAAGAACGGACGGATAAGGACCAAAAGGAAGAAACTAAGCATGGAAAGTCTAGCTTATACTTGTAAGTCTCTTCCTAGTCGTTCTAATAACTAAGGCATTGAAAAAAGTGAGAAATTCGTAAGTCTCTTCCTAGTCGTTCTAATAACTAAGGTATTGAAAGAAGTGAGAAATTCCTAACTCGAACTAACCTAATCCTAACCCTAGCAAGTATTTTATCATCCTTTATATCATTCGTAGATCTTAAAAACAAAACCCAAAATATTTGGATTTAACTCGTTAAAATATAAAGAAAAAGATTCCATCTCCCTGTGGATCGACCCGTACTCAACCGGCTAACTACCAAGCGACACCGTCTTGATTGCGGTAATTAAAAATTTTAAGCACGCATAGAAAATAGCGAACAATCATCTTACAAGATTGTTTTCTCCTTATAAGTCGAGATGACTTACAAGTGTCGTTCGCCACATAAGGACATTCCTCGTCGTTGGTGGGACTTGGTGGGGGAAACGTTTATTTGTGCTTCTGGATTGTATACAAGAGCCGATATCGGACCGTCTGTAGGGAAATCTGGGGAATGTGATGGCATAAGAACAGGTTCAGATCCCTGTAGCTTAAGGCTTTTGAATCCTATGAGCCGTGAGAGTCTCATAGGGGGGAATTCATCTTACGAGTCATGAGGATCTCGTAAATGTAATTTCTCATTAGGGGTCATGGGGATCCCTAAGTGTGTTGCTCCCTTGTGAGTCGTAAGGATCTCATGCAGGTGTTTTCTCCTTACAGGGTCGAGAGGACCTTGCAGGTGTTTTTATTTTAACGAGATTGCGCCCTTTCGGGTTTTCACAAGCTCGCCGGTAGCCCTGCTGTTTTTACTCACGGAGCCCTTTCGGGTTTTCATCCGCGCCCATTTCGCTTGTGGACGTACCTTTTTTTTTGACTCTCGAGAATAGTTTCGCCGCGTGTGACCCATCTGTTTGCCGTTGGGATTTGAGTTGCAGTCCTCACCGCTGAGACTTGTGGACTTTCATTCCACTATCGCCGTATTTGAGGCGACGTTGTTAGTTTAGGGACATCTCGATCCGTTATTAGTTTAAAGATCTCTCGTTCCAATGTTAGTTTAAGGACATCTCGGTCCATTGTTAGTTTAAGGACATCTCGGTCCATAGCTAGTTTAAGGACGTTGCGGTCCGTTGGGGGGTTTTGAGGAGAGGTTTCGCTGGATACTACTCCTAGAGTTTGGACTCAGGAAGATATCGAGCGGACAAGAGCGTCGCCATCCATCATTAACCTGAGTCGTGACTTGTCAAGCGTAGTATTTCTTAAGGAACCAGTCGTTTATTGGCCTGAAGGGTCTTTCGCCATGCATATCTATGAGCAAGTAGGCTCCGCCTTGGTAGACCGTGTCTATGATGTACGGGCCCTCATAGTTCAGCTCGAATTTCCCCCGTTTAGCACGATTGGGGATCATAGGTCTTTTTACGACTAACACGAGTTCGCCTTGGCGGAATGTTCTTGGCCTAGTCAATCTTTCGTATGAGCGCGTCATCCTTACTTTGTAAGCTTTTAGGTTTTGCTGCGCCATGAGACGAGTTTCATCAAGGGCGTCTAGCTCCTCAAGCCGAAAATAGGCATTCTCTTCATCCGTTAGTTCGTACCGAACCGCCACTCGTAGAAAAGATAGCTCTATCTCCAAGGGAAGTACCACTTCCGTGCCGAATACTAACACAAATGGCATTGTGTTCGTATCCGTCTTGCACGTAGTCCAATAGGCCCAGAGAGTTTCATGTAATCTCTCGTGCTAGTCCTTTTTATTTCTGGACACCGTTTTCTTTATGATCTTTATCAAGGTCTTGTTGAAAGCCTCAGCTAGACCGTTAGCTCGGGGACTATAGACCGAAGAGTGTCTCCAATCTATTTTATGCTGCTGTGCTAAGCGGTTGATTTTATGGCTTCTGTAGGCCGGCCCATTATCTGAGATGATCCGTCGCGGAGTGTCGAACCAGTAGATGACACGTGTTTTGAAGAAATGGAGAATGTTTTCCGTCTTCACCTCTCTTAATGGTATTGCTTCTGCCCACTTAGAGAAGTAATCAGTTGTTGCTAGTATGAACCGATGTCCCTTGGATGATACTGGTTCGATGGGCCCGATTATATCGGTCCCCCACATTTCGAACGGCCAGCTAGCCAGCGTTGGGTGTAGCGGATTTGGATGCTGGTGGATGAAGTCCCCGTGAATTTGGCACTAGTGACACTGCTTCGTGTATTCGAGACAGTCCTGAATTATCGTGTGCTAATAGTAGCACATTCTTTTGATCTTCAGTTTCATCTTTGGCCCAGCTTGATGGGAACCGCAGACTCTGTCATGAGTTTCTTGAACGACCCTTTTTGTTTCTTCTGGTCCCAGACACCTTAGCCACAGGCAATCGAACGATCTTTTATATAGAGTATCATTGACAAAGGCGAAAGACAGAGCTCGATTCATCAGCTGATGTCTTGATGATGCATTTTTTGGCGTATGATGAGATTTGAAGTAGTCTACAAAGACTTCTCTCCAATCCTTCGCCCTCTATTTGGAAGACCGCTCGTTCAGTCGCTCCCCTTCTTTCAGATGACTTCGGAGATATTTCTGCTGGCGCGAGAATCCAGCGGCTTTACACAATGATCCTTACGTCATCGAGGTTTTCGTCGGCCAGTTCTTTAGCGAGCTTGGCTAACGCATCTGCTTTGCTATTTTCCGCACGCGGTATGCTTTCCAGGGTGTAGGAGGGGATTTGCGTGAGCAGTTGCTGCACTCTTTCACCATACCTGATCAGTTCCGGTTTGCACGTCTGGTAGTCGCCATTTACTTGGCTAACGACCAGTTGGGAGTCTCCATATATGAGGAGGCTTTCGATATCCATGTCGACAGCAATCTCAAGACCTGCTATCAAAGCTTCATACTCAGCCTCATTGTTTGTTCTCGGCTCTGTTAATGAAAGAGCAAAATGGATTATCCCTCCCTATGGAGTCATAAAGATAAGGCCCACCCCGGCTTTAATCATGGGGGTGTTTTGCTTTCGCTTCTTCAAGGAGGACGCTCCATCGATGTAGAGTTCCTATCGTGTATTATTCCCTTCTTTCTCCCTGTCAATTGTGTCAAACGCGTGTTCGTCCGGCAACTCGCAGTTCACGGGAGAATCGGCAGGTATCGGATGTTCAGCGAGAAAGTCGGCGATGACCTGGCTTTTTATTGCCTTGAGGGGTCAATATACTATCGAGAACTCCATCAAGAAGATGGCCCATTTGGCAAGCCTTCATGTTAGCATGGCTCTTGACATCAAATACTTGAGAGGATTCACCTTTGATATGAGATGGACCTCATGTGCCAATGCATAATGTCGAAACTTCGTTACCGTGAAGATCAGTGCCAGGCAATGCTTTTCGATGGGGGAGTAGTTATTTTCTGACCCTAGGAGAACTCGACTCAAATAATAGAGAGCTCTCTCCTTCCCCTGGTCGTTCTCCTGTGCCCATAACGTGCCTAAAGAATCTTCAAGGGCTGTTGTGTACAGAATGAGGGGATTTTCCTTGACCGGAGCGGTCAGTACCGGCGGGTTTTGCAGATATTGCTTGATTTCATCCAGTGTGTTTTGGCATTTACGATCACAAACGAACGAGATCCCCTTCTTTATTAGATGACTGTAGGGCCGGCATTTTTCGGAGAGGTTAGCTATGAACCACCGGATATACACGAGCTTTCCTTGGAGAGACCGCAGTTGCTTGAGAGTTCTTGGTAAAGGCATTTCCATAATCGCTTTGATCTTTGATGGGTCTATTTCGATGCCCCGGTGTCGTACGATGAATCCTAGGAATTTGCCTGAGGAAACTCCAAACGCGCATTTCATAGGGTTCATCTTCAGATTATATTTCCGGAGACGCTGGAACACTATTTTCAAATGCTCCCAGTGTTCCTCATACGATTTTCTTTTAATCATGAGGTCGTCAATGTAACACTCGACAATCTCATATACAAGGTCATCGAAGATCTTTGTCATGGCCCTCTGGTAGGTGGCGCCTGCGTTCTTCAAACCAAAGGGCATCACTTTGCAGCAGAATATGCCCAGCGGAGTTCGGAAAGCAGTGTGCTTTTGGTCTTCAGGATGCATCTTGATTTGGTTGTACCCTGAGGACCCGTCCATGAAGGAGAAGACCTCATGGGTGGATGTGTTATCGATCATCAGCTCGGTAACAGGCATTGGGAAGTTATCTTTCGGAAAAGCTTTGTTGAGATCCCGAAAATCTACGCAGATGCGTACTGTCCTATTTTTCTTCATTACCGGAACGATATTGGCGATCCAGTCAGGGTATTGAACTTCTTGGATGAAGCCAGAGTCGATTAGTTTCTTGACTTCGGCATTGATACTCATCTCAAGCTCGAGCCGCATTCTTCTTGGCGCTTGTTTGACTAGCTTGACGTCCGGGGATATCGCCAGTTTATGCACAACTATCTCTGGATCTAATCCCGGCATCTCGGAATAGTTCCATGCGGAACAGTTGTTTACCTCAATTAGAGCAAAGCTCTGTTCAAATTCCAAGGTGGGAAAAGAAGCAATGCTTCTGTTTTTCTCCAATCAGAGCAAAGCTCTGTCTTGAAAATTAAAGAGAAAATTAAAGTTAAAATAAATGAAGTAACGCTTCAGATCCCCTGCGCTGCACGCAGAGCGCCATGTGTCAAAATCAGACACGTTAGCGCAGGGAGCGAAGCGCCCAAAGTAGCGTACTCCATAAGAGCAAAGCTCTGCAAAAAAAAACATTGCGAAAGCGCTGTTGCGCTGCGCGACATGTGTCCGCGCAACGCAACTGTGCGCAGCGCCAAAAAAAAAACATTGCGCAAGCGCTGCTGCGCTGCGCGACACGTGTCAGTGCAGCGCAACTGTGCGCTGCGCGACACGTGTCCGCGCAGCGCCAAAAAAAAAAAACTTGCGCAAGCGCTGCTGCACTGCGCGACACGTGTCAGCGCAGCGCAACTGTGCGCCAAAAAAAAAAAGCTGCGCGACACGTGTCACGCTCTGGAGCATTTGCGCCAAGCAGAATTAAAATTCTGAGAAATCTTTTCTGTTCTTGTTAAAACAAGAAGATTTTCTTCTGTAAAACAGAGGCTTTCGGATCAAAGATCCAACAGTGGGGAAAATTCCCCAAATCACTCAGAGAATGATCTCTTTAACAAATTTTAACTAATTTATGGGCACTATAAAAAGAACCCTAGACCTCAATTCAAAGGCATCAACATTTTCTTGAAAAAAATCAAGAGCTTCAAACAGAGAGAACTCTGAGAAAAATTTCAAGAAAAAAGTAAAAACCTTTATAAAAGAGAAGAAATTTCTTCTAATAAATCATTGATCTAAAAACAAGATCAATGATTTTCACATAATAAATAGTGCTTTGCACTTCTTATGAACCACTGGTTCTTGAAAACAGGAAAAAATAAAAATAAATAAATAATAGTGCTTTGCACTTTTATGAACCTTTGGTTCTCTGAGATAAGAAAAAAACTTGTTTTTTCTTAGATCTAAATCAAATAGTGCTTTACACTTCTTTTATGAACCATCGGTTCTTGAATCTAAAAGGTTCTTAAGAAGCCTTAGGATGTACATTTCCTTGTTCGCGGCATATAGGATGACCCTTGGTTGATGGAATAGGTGACTAAAGTAGAGTGACGTACCGTGGGTATGTCCGCGGCATATTTACGATACGCCACTCCACTTAAGAAGCCTTAGGATGTACATTTCCTTGTTCAGTATTATATCCCTTCCTGATGTAGCATCATCGGTACCAGTTATGGTTTTGCTGCCATGATTACGGGCAGGGAGAGCTACGGCTAGAGTTGCGGTCAGCATGAGCTCGTCACGAACGAGGACTGATTAGGGCGTGATTCTGGCGACACACGATTGTAGAGATGTGTCTTTTTACTGTGTTTTCGCGCCACGAGCGTTGGATGGATCGCTGTATGAGATTACTCGGACGTGCAGATTAGCACCAGAGAATTGAGCTACTGACAGAGGCCAGCCAGATTTTGATGACCGTTGAAGTATTGCTTATTCATGATGATTGAGGCACTATTCAGCGTGCAGACGAGTGAGCCAGTTATTGCTGCGAACGACGAGATATTGCCCCAGATGTTGGAGCTATTGCAGTGCGAGTTGTACTAAGAGATGATAGAAGGCCGCTAGTCACCAAGGACGAATGACTAAGACATGTGATTCGTTCGCTACCCCGATGCGAGGTCATCAGATAGATTGATTCCAGCTGAGACGACTTCACACGGAGACGTTGAGAGTCGACAGAGACGATCAGATGTCAGAAACCTATTATTCCAAGTTTAAAGTATTCGGGAAGACAGACAGGCAATTATATGGTCCCTCTAGAAGAATGAAACCCTAACTCGACATAATGACCGTGTGAAAGCCTTTGAACCTTAGGGTTTGCGGCAGTTCTGCGGCGCCATTAGTGAGGCTTGGGTTTGCCCTTCTACGGCTGGACCACCGATGCTTTGGTATGTACTCGATACTATTATACTGTACCCAAGATGTTGAGCTCTTGGGGGATTATGAGGTTTTGACGAATCGATCGGATGGCTCGACTTAATTCGGATGCTAGATGGTGAGATGCATTTCTTGGGAGACTCCAGATACGAGGATAGCCGTTGGAGCTCAGTCCATGCAGCCACGACGAGACGAGTCCGAAGCAGTCGACATTAGAAAAGATGGAGTAAGAGGTTCATACAAGATCCGGATATGATGACGTTCCACTCCGCCGACATCAGAGATGCGATACGCATGCCGATGCATAGTACTGGATATACCTTCCAGAAGGAGTCGCGATGAGTACGCAGCCTCTCCGGAACAAGAAGCAGATATGGTAAAGGACGATGACTTCCGGACAATTGGCCGAGATGAGACTTGGAAGAGACCTTGAGCAGGATTCCTTCCAGACACTGCTGCAATGATACTTGCACCCAGGATCGGATGTGTCACGTGCATTCCGAGAGCCAGAGGCCGATGCCAGTGACATGCGGCTTTACGAGTGGTCGCGATGATTGACCGAGGGATGACCAGAGAAGTGCCAGAACGGAATCGTCCCCGTTAGCATGTCTGACAGGGCCAACGAGCCAATGGATCGTGAGATTGGTAATCCACAGAGAAGACTTGGACCCAGGAGTGGTTATTGATACGCGCACCTGTAGGCCAGAGTTCAGGATCGTCGACGAGATATGCTATGAGTGACCACAACAGTTAGCCAGAGATTCTTGGAGGATGCGCTTGAGCGGGACTATTCCGCCATACTTGATTTCGGTATTTTGGGTGATTTATTCGCATGAGTTGATTTTAACAATTGAGGATTTACGATTTTCGCACAGTTGTTGCACTTGATATCGTTTTCGTGCCTTGGTTTCACAGGTTTGTGATTTTATGGGGTTTAGACAGTTGAGTTGATTTTGTACGTATGCACGCACACGATTTGGTTTTTGCACTCTGTATGGTTTACATATGCTTGCAGTGCAGTGACATATATTATGTGCACTTGGATGCACTGGACTTCGATTTCGAGGGTGATGCTCGATATTTGTTTTGTGCATTTCATGCACTTGATTGGATTTGCGCGTGTTCGGCGCTCGATATTGGATTTCATGATTTCGTGCATGATGGATGCACCGGATCTGGATTTTTAGCGCTTGTTGGGCGCATGTTATGAGATGCGATTTGATGCACACCAGATGCACTAAATCGAGATTCTTCGTACATGTCAGATGCACCTGTTTTTGCTGTCAGGCACACACTTGGCCCATGACAGATGCTTCGTGCACGCCCGATGCACTTAGATGTTGTTTTGTGCACCTGCTTGGCACATGTATGGATTTTGATTTCCGTGCGCACCAAACGCACGTAGTATTCTTATACACATTTTGGGACTGATTTCTTATGGAGCTGTACGTTTTTATGATATTGAGATTTGTGTCTGCACTGAGCAGGACTAGTCAGATGACAGTACCGGAGTGTGTTTTGCATTCATTGATAGATTTCAAAGGGATTTCCAAAAGCGAGCTATAGTCTCATTATTTACATACGTGTCCGATGCGACACGAGACTTTTGGAACGAGGGGACCCTTCTAAATTGTTTTTAAAACGGCGGGTCGTGAATGTTAAACAAAAGGTATATACGTATATGGCCATTTTCTTATAAAGACGTCTGCCACTGTGCAGTGTTATGTGCATTACACATTGACTTTAAAAAAATTTGGCATGCATTCCCCTCAAGATATTTACATGTACGGATTTGGTAGTTACATGTATAGTTCCGATTTCTAGCATATCGGGTTTTGCCTTGGGTTTGGTATTCGTGTTTCACCTTGACTCCTATGATTGCAAGATGCTTGACGGAGTATTGACTTCGAGTTATCTGCTCGTTACTCATGCGCATGTGTTGCGCTACAGTATGTTTTATGTATTAATGATTTCGGAGCCCCGTTGACTTGGACATTTTATTGAAATGTTTTAGAATTTGGGAGTTTAAATTTAAATTCGGGAACCGAATTTCTTTAAGGGGGGAAGACTGTAACATTTCAAAAAAATAAAATATTATTTTGGTAATTTCCATAATTTAATATTAATTTTTAATGAATATTTTAACAGTCGGTATAATTAGATACCGATAAATGGTGAAAATTCCGGAGAAAATTTTGGAAATTCTAAAATAGGTTATTTTGTGGAGATATGCCATTTTATAGTTTTTATGATGAATTATATGCGACTTTAGTGTTAACCGCGATCAAAAATCGCTAATTGGATTTTTGGCTTTTTGTGCAAAAATGTGCACATAACATTTTCCACACTTGTTTCATGTTTTGGTCATGGTAACCTAGGGTTGAACCATACTTAGATGACCATGGTGGGTTGAACCATTTGGTTAGGTTAATTAGTTTTATCTAAGGGATTTGGCCCTGTCTAAGGGTGATTAGGGTTAGTTGACCTTGTGTAGGGAGAGAGTGAGCCATGATGGCTTGTGGGTGCTAACATGTGTTAAGAGAGAGAGAGAGGGGTGGCTAGGGTGTGCCATGATCCATATCATTCTTTATTACCCTTTGTGCTCTTCACACCCCCTCTCACTCATACCACTCCCTCTCATTTATCACATCTTTCCTCACATCACTCACTCTCACACATCACACCTTTGCAAACACCAGCATCAGCTGCATCAACACCCTACACCACACATCAGCCACCAAAACAGCTGCAACATCAGCTACATCAGCCCCCCATCAACACACGACTTCATCCCCCATTTGCATCAGCTGCTACTACAGCCATAGCAACAACCTTAGCCCCAATTTCATCACATCAGCAGTAGCATCATCAGCACCTATCAGCCTAGACCTCTGCTGCCTCAGCAGCAACCCCATCAACAACACCAACCCAACATCATATACTACAACCCACGCCCCAACATCAGATACTTCAACTTCACCACAAATACCCCCCCTTCTCTGCTGCAGCTGCTACTGCAACACAAGAAAAAGAAAAAGAAAGAAAAAGCAAAAGAGAAATGGCAAGCAGCAGCAGCAGCCCAAATTAAACCCACAACAACAACAGTAACACAAACAGCCCAAAGGAGCAGCTCGGCAGCAGCAGCACAACCCTTCCTTCATCTTGATCTCCCTTTCTCCTTCATTCTAGAACCCTCTTGAGGTATAATCTTGCAACCCAAACTCCTATCTTGCAAGTTATGGGTAGTAGACTGAATGTAGTGTTATATTCGTGATTAGTGCTAGTTTAGGCAAATTTGAGTGAGACTTGACCAAGTGTTGGTTTTGATGGTTGGTATAACCTTATTAGGTGTATTTGAGACCAGTTTAACCAAGATTGCCCCAGATTTCCAGTTAGTTACCAGAATTGTTATACTTGGCGTATTTTAGCGATTTTGTTGATTTTGTGACCTTTCTAGTATCTGCTTCAACCCGAGCCTCCTAAAATAAAATTGACTTGGCAGTAAGCTGTGCAGGCATCCTGGAACCATCCCACAAAGCCCTAGCCCCCAACTCCCATACCAGGCCGCAGATAAATTCCCTCTGGCCGCAATTTGCGGCCAGAACAGTAGGGAACCCCCTCGTTTTGCGTGCATGGCTCTTTTTCATGTAAACTTGGCCCTAGGTATGTCTAGTTTTGACTGATTCCAGTTAGGATAGAATCTGGGTTGATTTTCTTGAGTTGGCGTATGATTTACGACTTGTTTTAGCATGGATTTTAGTATTCGATGTTTCGTTTCCGTCGGGTGGCGTTTGAACGCCAACGGCCAGTGAGCATTGGCTGTGTTTGCACGCGAGGCTACAGGTTTTTACCTATGAGCGTAGCGCGCACCATTTTGGTTTCCGACATGGTTTTCATGTGTTTTAGCGTGCGATATCCTTGTAGGTACCCCACGTGGCGTCGAAGCGTTGGAGATGCAAATGGCGACATCGGTACCGGCACGCATAAAGAAAGGTGGGTAGATTTATATCTACGGGGAGAAGTCGGGTGGATGGAGTATAGCACCCCCGCAGTTCGTAGTGATGTATACGGATGCGTATACACACTAACAATTAATATATGTTGTTTGGGATTAATTATTGATGTTAAGATGGATATTGGTGTGTTGGATTGATAAAGGTTACGAAACCCTAGGTAGTGGGTGCACTACACATACATATACATACATACATACTTGCATACATCCTTATTTCATATGTGGTTATGGGATTCTATATAGATATGTGTTCACATGAGTATGGGACTATGTGTTCACATACGGGTTTGAGGATGATACATGGGATTGAGATGAGTCGATGATATTTGATCCGAGATTATGATATCGGTGATATGGTAAACTTCATAGTTGAGATACGTCTTGATGCTTTAGCATGATTTTTGGATGATAATGCCATAGGAATAGTGATATATATAAAATGATCGGCATGTGATTATGATACGAGATAGGATATGATATGATATGACAAGATAATTATGATAAGCCGCATTCGACGATGTTTACACCTTGAGGTGATATGTGCTGATGATATCGATTCATACGAGACTGTTGATCAGTAGTCAGATCATGATGATAGTGATGATATTAGCTTTGTACTAGACGTAGGTCAGTACCCAGATTATGATATTTGATATAGAGATTACCAGATGAGTGATATGACGAATGTGATATTGACCCATACCCAGATTCGGGAAGCCGTACGACGGATTTACGTGCGAGCTGTAAATTGATGTTTGATCCGCACCCTTGACTTGGGAATAACCGATTATAGAGACATGGTATCGGATGCGATATTATCGAGGCGGGATCACCAACTATATATATTTGTATGTATCGACTCAGAGGTTAGGCGTTTTCCCTTACCTACTGTTAGCTTTAGCTCAGCCTTATAGTGGTGTAGCTATATGACTCTTATGACATTAGATGCAGTTTAGCTGCCTTTGTGTTTAGTATTCAGCTCCCACACATTATTGTGGTTGCTCCGCATTGCATACTGTTGTGATTCATATTCTATTATTGATATCATGCTGTTAGGACACCAGCACCATTACCGATGATGCGTATGTACCACGTACACTTACTTGCCAGTTCACACACATCTTCATCGGTAATTGCCATGTTACTATACAGTAGTATTATTGCTACAGGATATGACCCTTGTATGTGCATACTATTATTCCATGTTGCATGATATACTGTTATACTTGCACTTCATTGATATGTCACATGCATCATGTTTTCTGATTATGCGCATTGAGATATGTTGTTCTATGATATTTCTGGATTTGGGAACCGTGGGTATTTCAAAGAGATTATGTAATTGTTGTAAAAACCCGGTTACCCCTGATATGATATTTCAGTGCGTCCACCATGTGATTCCCGGTTACTTCCTTGACGAACGTTTAAGTTGATCTTAGCCGCAACGCGACTAATGCATCCTTAAACTAAAAACACCAAACCCAAATCTAAGTAAATAAGGATTTGGACTAATCCACGTCCTACGGGCGACGGCATTACTCAGTCTCTGTATACAATCCACGGGCAACCACAAATAAAACAAACACACACGACACGAAGTGAAATTCTGGAGAAGGAAAAAGTTGTTACCGCGATGCGGTAGCGTAATTAACTGCAGGGGCTTGCGCCTGCAGGGAAGAGCGTCCCCACAATCAAAAACCCCTCACCCTGAGGGGGAATCTGACGAAGTATGCTACATCGGCCGCATCCGTCTAAACCTCCGATACACGGTGCCATAAATCAACTTGGCATCTTCGGAGAGGTAGACGGATAAAACCATATAGCATCTGCCCCGAATCTCAGGCAAGACGCAAAGTCTGCGCCGCCATTCGGAGGGGAACAACAGTCTTTATACTGCATAAGCATGTCCTTTAACGTGGCTACCTGTTTCTCAGACAGCAGCTCACTGACGAACGTTGGCCTTGGATAGTTTGCCGTCCCCAAGTCGATTTTTCTCAAGTTGTCTGTTGTGGTGTGTATCCCATCTTCCAGCTCTTTTGGCGCCGGTGGAAATTCTGAGATCACCTCGTTCTCATCTTCATTTGCGAAGCACTGGGAGAGGTCGTTCATATCCTCGTGCTCTCCTTCTTTTGAGAATGTTATCATATGGCAGGTATGAGCTCGTTTCCAAGCTCGATGCTGATCTAGACTTTCTCTCGCAGTGTAAGTTGCTCTCGGCTCATGCTTTCGTGGCAGGACTACCCTCCAACTCTCGGATAGAGCAAACCTACCTTGCTGATACTGATCCTCAACCCAGTCTTTGAAGGTGAAGTAGTCTTCAAGAGGATATCCCATTATTCGGTGATAGGAGCAATAATCCGGGTGATGGATCTTGTTCATCTGTTTGGGGGTATTGAGACTCCGGGAGCGTCATCATTTGATGCTTCATGACAAGGGTGAATATTTTCCTTGTCTTGTCTTGAGGGAAAGTATACTCCCGACCCATCTTCTTCATAAAAAACAGGTTCCAGCTGACTTTTCCTCGCTCGCGTGGCTTCTTGGATCCGCTTCGCTGTCTTTGAACGCCATCCCCATTCTTGATCTTGCTTTTATTTCTACGTCGGGCTTTTTTCTTGCCACGAGAGCGCACAACGGGCTGGGGGCGAAGGGCATCGTCGTCTTCTCCTTTCGTAACCTGCTGAATGATACGTTGCATCCTGGCTTTCTCATAAATGTCCATTTCGCGGCTATGGTCATCCCGAACCTTTTAACCCGCTTCTCTTATCAGCTTGTCAATCTGTTCTTCGAATGACGGGCTTGGTATTCTCACGGCGAGATCTCGCTCTGGTTCGACATCAACGCCATCTGGAAATGCATTCGTTTCTCCACCGGAATTATTTATGACACGGCAGCTATGGAATCGCTCCCTTTTATTGGACCGAGCGTATCCAAGGCTTGTCATCTCCATTCTCCCATTGGGCATCTTCCGCTGAGTCCCGAGAATGTCCCAAATCTTGTTATAAAACTGGTCTTGTCAAGCGGTTTGCTTGAATGGTACACCTTGGCATCTCAACAGCCATTTCTGTCCTTCTGCGTAGTACCTGGGCAAACGGATTGGTTGAAGCCTATCGAGCGCAGGTTCGGCATCGTGCCATACCTCTCTCTCCACTTTAGTCTCGGTGGATTGATAGAAAAGGATCGCCTTCTCACTTCTTCGGCGAAGAGGGACGTAGAAGGTCTGCAGCTCTTGCACGTTGTATGCATCAAGTGCATCAAGTTCTTTGTAATACCGCTGCGGAACCAGGGTAATCTGTAAACTCTGGTCAGCTTTAGCAAAGGTCTGCATTGACGGGCGGACAGAGAACACTGTGTTAGCCTCATCTTCAGAGTCACTGTCAAAGACCAAAATAGGAGTGGATGGTTCTGGCTTGTTGCCTTGGGGTTGTCCTAAGTAAACCATCTCTTTATCCTCTTCGGTATCGTTCCCAAATATTGGGATAGTGGCGATGGCTTTTTGTTTTTTCTCCGGTTTGCGACATCTTTCCATGTCTTCGAAGTCTGGTAAGAAGTACTTGGCGTCTTCATATTTGCGTACTTCATTTACAGAGAATGAGTTCAGCTCCCCTGTAACTGTGTACTCGAGACCGTCCTTGAAGTACTTCATACACTGATGTTGTGTAGAAGAGATGATGTTGTACTCATGTAACCAAGGCCTGCCGAGCAAAGCGTTGTAGTAAGTCTTAGCGTCAATAACATGGAACTTGATGTCAGTGACAAGCAGCCTGAAGCGTAATGTCAGTATTACAGACCCTATCGTTTGTGATGATTGGGAGTCAAAACCGGAGATGGTAATTTTATCCCGAGCTAGGTGCTGCACATTCATGCAAATCTCCTTCAACACTCTTACATTGAAAAGGTTGACGGATGACCCGTTGTCGACCAGGATCTTACCTATCTTAATATCGTGACAATACCCGGTTACATACAGCGGACGGTTGTGCTCGCACGTTCTGAGAAGGAGGTCTTCATCGCTGAAGGTGATATCAGCCGTGTGGACTTCTTCGAGCTCGTCCTTCATCTTTTCTCCGCCAGGAAGGCTTGAAACTGGTCGGGCTCTTGTAATGCCTTCATCAGGGAATCTCGTGCCTCTTTAGATAGGAGAATGGCATCCAAAATACTCAATTGTGAGGGTATCTTTCTCACATGTGCCAGGACATTGTAATCCACCGTGTTCTTTTTGGGCGGGTCCTTAGCTGTGAGCTCTTCGACGACTCTATCATCGAGGGCAATCTTCTCAGGGACATTTTCCTTCCCTTTGTCTCTTTTGCTCGAAGCTTTGTTTGAAGGTCTGAGATTCTTTTCAGGCAACGTACGACTATGCAGCGGAATGTTCTCACAGTTCTCCATCTCTTCTTCTTTTTCAAAGGTGGATTCCTTGAAGAGAGGGCCAAGGCCTATTTCTTCGTTAGAATCACTCCCGAAGGTAAGAACTTGAGATTTTGCTCTTGTCGAACTGGTATCAACCATATGACAGTTGCCAGTCATTCCTTCACGCTCGTCTATCACGCTCCTATGTTCCCGATGGGCTTTGTGCTTCATTCGCTTGAAGTGTTGTCGATGGGCAACATATCCCTGCCACCATTTCTTAAAGGCACTGCACTCTTCGGTAGGGTGTGCGACCCTCCGATGGTACAAGCAGTAGTTTGGATGTATGTCCGCTTCGTCAAGGCACGTACTCCCGGGAGTATTTTCTTTGTAAGACGAAAGCTTCATTTCCATTGACAGAGCTTTGGAAAACTGCTTCCTTATCTTGATTCCGATCTTGCTGGTGGCAAGGGCACTTTGATCCGGTTGAGGTACTTTATTACTTCTCATCACCGGAGCACTTTCGGCCTGACATCGACGCTTGGACTTTTCGTAAATGGCCGCTTCACGTTCTCGGTCAGCTTTGCTCTTTTGAAGAGCTTCGTTCAGCAACTTGTCAATAAGGTCATCTGACGGTTCCATGGATTTTGGTTCTGGATCTGCCCCCAGTTTCTCTATGTCAGGAGCTTCTTTGCCATTTATCGACGAGTGAGAGATCATGTGGCAACTCGCTACATAATCCTCGGGTTCTTCCGAAGAATCGTCTCCTTCATCAATGTCACTGTTTTCGTTCTCAAGAACATACTTGAAGAACTCTTCTAATGTGACTGGGGTTCGCGCTTCTTGGTTTTATTCCTCCACTGCGTCGATGTACTTTGCAGACCCCGTATGATTGTCGTCGAGCTGCACGGGTTTCTTGGCCTTCTTCTTTTTTTTTGAGCATTCTGTCAATAATTTCAGGCTCCAGCGGGGTTTTCCACCTAATTGCAGGGCATGCTTCATGATCCTTCAGCATTTTTTTAGTTTTAGCTGAAAGAACCACTTCCCACGGATCTTCTCCTACAAATGAGCATGATGCCCCTTGCGTATCCACCTTTTTAGGAGCGTGCTGCTTCGGCGGGTTTACCTTCCAGTTTTCGGACAATGCGAACTTGCCCTATTGGTACTGGTCTTCAACCCAGTTTTTGAAGACGTAGCAATTTTCGATTGGGTGGCCTACTATTCGGTGGTAGGGGCAGTAATTGGGATTGTTGACATCGCCTGATTGCAGCGGGCGTCTTGGATCCGGCAGAGTGGTGAGTTTGTTGCGCACTGCCAGCTCGAACAATCTCCTCGTTTTATCCCGGGGAAACGAGTAAGGACATCTCAACTTCTCTTCGAGGGCTCATGATCTGTTGTTTTGGCGAGCCACCGGCTTCGGGTCACTCGATTGTTGTTGAGCGTTGGCGACGAAGGTCACTTTCCCTTTCCCTTTTTCATTCCGGAGATCCGTTTTTGAAGAGGATGGCCTATGGCCCATCTGGTCCAGCTTGTCAATCAAGGCCTGGAAGGTGGTCGGCTTGAAGGATATCATAAATTGGGATATAGTTGCTTGAGGGTCGAGGGTTCACACGAACATGCCCACAGCAGGAGCTTCTTCTATGCGCTGTTCACACTTCGACCATAGGTTCCGCTACCGAATTGCGTACTGAACCCATGTTTCTCTCGGCTTCACCTTGGCGTTGATTAATGCCGTGATCGGGGTGCGCTCGCTAGCGCTTGCGAACCTTTGCGTAAACAGTAGCTCCATTTCTGTAAATGTCTTGATGGAATCATTCGGAAGCTCCGAATACCATTTAAATGTTGTCTCCGCCAAGCTGCCGACAAATTGGCGAAGCAATAGTTTGTCATCGCCCCAGTGTTACCGCACAAAGCTCTGAATTAAGCAACGTGTTGGTGCGGATTGCCCGTCCCCTTATACACATGGAATTTGGGGATCGTATATCCTGGCGGGTACTTAATTTGGTCGTACCAGCCTGGATAAGGTCGCCCAGTTCAAACTACCTGGTCTTCCGTTTCGTTCGCTTGATGAGCTTGTATTTATTGATCCATGTAGTCATCAAAGGTAGCTTTGGAGATCGTCTCCTCCCTGGCTGTTGATAAAGCCGGAGGAGGGTTCGATGTCTCCCCTCTATCATCTTCAATGATTATTAGAGGGTCTTCAGCTGGAGGATCCGGCTGGATTATCATCCCAATCATGTCTTGGAACAGAAGCGTCATCTGTTTTATATTAGCCGCTTGTTCCGCGGCCTCTTTATCTTTCTTTTCAAGCACCCTTCGTAGGAATTCGATGTCGGTCTCCTGCTCCTAGCGTTGGTCCGACGATACTTCCGGGCTTTCTTTCTGCCCGGTGAGTGCGGCCATCCTTGTCAATATCTCCTGGAGCTTTTGTTGTTGCTCCTGAGCTTTCGTCACAGACCGTGTGAGTGGTCGATGACTCACGGAAGCACGACTATCTTCTTTTCCGGATGCCATGTAGACGGTATGCACAACCATGCCTCCAGACTTGGGGCGTTTGAGTCTACTGCCTTTGATATTTGCCGTCGGCATGGGGATCTTCTCCGGCTTTCTCCTCTTATGGGAGGTCGAAATTGAGGGGTTCGTTGCGACAGTGTAACATTTCAAAAAAATAAAATATTATTTTGGGAATTTCCATAATTTAATATTAATTTTTAATGAATATTTTAATAGTCGGTATAATTAGATACCAATAAATGGTGAAAATTCCGGAGAAAATTTTGGAAATTCTAAAATAGGTTATTTTGTGGAGATATGCCATTTTATAGTTTTTATGATGAATTATATGCGACTTTAGTGTTAACCGCGATCAAAAATCGCTAATTGGATTTTTGGCTTTTTGTGCAAAAATGTGCACATAACATTTTCCACACTTGTTTCATGTTTTGGTCAAGGTAACCTAGGGTTGAACCATGCTTAGATGACCATGGTGGGTTGAACCATTTGGTTAGGTTAATCAGTTTTAACCTAAGGGATTTTGCCTTGTCTAAGGGTGATTAGGGTTAGTTGACCTTATGTAGGGAGAGAGTGAGCCATGATGGCTTGTGGGTGCTAACATGTATTAAGAGAGAGAGAGAGAGGTGGTTAGGGTGTGCCATGATCCATATCATTCTTTATTACCCTTTGTGCTCTTCACACCCCCTCTCACTCATACCACTCCCTCTCATTTATCACATCTTTCCTCACATCGCTCACTCTCGCACATCACACCTTTGCAAACACCAGCATCAGCTGCATCAGCACCCTACACCACACATCAGCCACCAAAACAGCTGCAACATCAGCTACATCAGCCCTCCCATCAACACACAACTTCAGCCCCCATTTGCATCAGCTGCTACTACAGCCACAACAACAACCTCAGTCCCAATTTCATCACATCAGCAGTAGCATCATCAGCACCTATCAGCCTAGACCTCTGCTGCCTCAGCAGCAACCCCATCAACAACACCAACCCAACATCATATACTACAACCCACACCCCAACATCAGATACTTACACTTCACCACAAATACCCCCCCCCCTTCACTGCTGCAGCTGCTACTGCAACACAAGAAAAAGAAAAAGAAAGAAAAAGCAAAAGAGAAATGGCAAGCAGCAGAAGCAGCCCAAATTAAACCCACAACAACAACAGTAACACAAACAGCCCAAAGGAGCAGCTCGGCAGCAGCAACACAACCCTTCCTTCATCTTGATCTCCCCTTCTCCTTCATCCTAGGACTCTCTTGAGGTATAATCTTGCAACCCAAACTCCTATCTTGCAAGTTATGGGTAGTAGACTGAATGTAGTGTTATATTCGTGATTAGTGCTAGTTTAGGCAAATTTGAGTGAGACTTGACCAAGTGTTGGTTTTGATGGTTGGTATAACCTTATTAGGTGTATTTGAGACCAGTTTAACCAAGATTGCCCCAGATTTCCAGTTAGTTACCAGAATTGTTATACTTGGCGTATTTTAGCGATTTTGTCGATTTTGTGACCTTTCTGGTATCTGCTTCAACCCGAGCCTCCTAAAATAAAATTGACTTGGTAGTAAGCTGTGCAGGCATCCTGGAACCATCCCACAAAGCCCTAGCCCCCAACTCCCATACCAGGCCACAGATAAATTCCCTCTGGCCGCAATTTGCGGCCAGAACAGTAAGGAACCCCCTCGTTTTGCATGCATGGCTCTTTTTCATGTAAACTTGGCCCTGGGTATGTCTAGTTTTGACTGATTCCAGTTAGGATAGAATCTGGGTTGATTTTCTTGAGTTGGCGTATGATTTACGACTTGTTTTAGCATGGGTTTTAGTATTCGATGTTTCGTTTCCGTTAGGTGGCGTTTGAACGCCAACGACCAATGAACATTGGCTGTGTTTGCACGCGAGGCTACAGGTTTTTACCTCTGAGCGTAGCGCGCACCATTTTGGTTTCCGACATGGTTTTCATGTGTTTTAGCGTGTGATATCCTTGTAGGTACCCTACGTGGCGTCGAAGCGTTGGAGATGCAAATGGCGACATCGGTACCGGCACGCATAAAGAAAGGTGAGTAGATTTATATTTACGGGGAGAAGTCAGGTGGATGGCGTATAGCACCCCCGCAGTTCGTAGTGATGTATACGGATGCGTATACACACTGTTCCCGCCAAAAATTTCTGCGCAAAAGAGTCCAAGGTATCAAATGGCAGCGATACGCTTAAGGAAATGCGAACTAGTATCTTCCGGCTTGTATTTTGATAAACTCCCGAAAGAGGAACTGCTAAATTATGATGGTATTGAAAGCGTATCGAAAAACCCTTCGATTTGATATATTATGGGCCTCATAATTCATCCGGGATCAAAAGTTATGAGGCATCACGTGTCCACACGTGATGGACCTTTAAGAACCCGCCGGAGGAGTTAAAAGTTATAATAAAAACTCAGAAAAGACCCCAATCGGGCATCACGTGCTCACACGTGACCATGGGTCACGTGCAGACACGTGATGGGCTCTTAAGGCCTCTAAAATAATGAATAGAATTAAATTCTAAAATCTATTCCCTGATTAAAAATCAGAAGTTACATCAATGAGGTATCACGTGCTCACACGTGACCAATGGTCACGTGTTGACACGTGATGGTTAAAACAACAACATAAACAAGCGTCTGTTAAAGGAACCAATTTGGGGGTCACGTACTCACACGTGACCAAGGGTCACGTGCCAGCACGTGACAGGCTTTGAAAGCCTTACAGTTTAATAGAATTAAAATTCTAAATTTCTCTAAAATCTTTCGAAATAGAATTAAAATTCTAAATTTCTCTAAATCTTTCCAAATGGAAAAGGATTATGGGGACCGTTGGATTAAAAATCCAATGGTGATTAAAGATCACCAATTTATGGAAAGATTTGATACAAGGAAAGATTTCCCTAAAATCTCACCGAAAATAACAAACAGAATATCTTTGGATTTAAAATCCAACGGTGAATAAAATTCACTGAATGATCTAAAGGATCATATTAATTATGAAATCAAATCAAATCTTTCAATGAGAGATTTGCTAAACAAATTGATTCTCTTCCTTCTCCTATAAATAGGAGCCAAGAAAAGAAGAGAAGGGGACCTTTTTGGAGAGAAAAACAGAGAGAGGAGAATTTAATTCTCAAGAGAGAAGAAAAGAAAAGAGAATTTAATTCTCAACAAAGAAAAACCCTAGGTAAGAAAAGGGAGGCTTCAAAAGAGAATTTAATTCTCAAAAGAGTTTAACTCTTCTGCAAATAAAGAACTTAGTTCTTCTTCTGGTTGAAGATCTGTACAGAGCACATCTCCCCATAGGATGAGAATTTAATTCTCATCGGGTCGAGATCCTGCCATGCAGATCCTAAACTTAGAAGGGGAATTGAGTTTTGAGAATTTAATTCTCCCAAACTCACAGGAATTTAATTCCTCCTAAAATGAAACTAGGGTTTAAGCCTAATCAAGAATTTAATTCTTTTACATATCTGGGAATTTAATTCCTTTGAAAAGAAATCAGGGTTTTATCCTAAATAAGAATTTAATTCTTTCACGATAGGAATTTAATTTCTCCAAAATCATAATTAGGGTTTAACCCTACAAAGAATTCAATTCTTAAAAGATCTCTGTTCATGAAAAGAACTAGGGTCACGTGCCCCCACGTGACCCTTGAAAAGATCCCCTGCAAAGAACTTTGAAGCATCACCTCACGTGCTCCCACGTGACTCCCAAAACGCAGAAAGAAAAAGCAAAGGAAATGAAAGTTTTGGGCGCTCTCACGTGTTATCACGTGACCCCTCAGCAAATGCTTTAACAATTGGCGCACAGATCCCCATCACGTGCCAACACGTGATGCTCTAAAATAAAAATGAAAGTGTTTAACACTTAATGGTAAAACAAAAGAAAAGAAGCTTTGGGCGCTCTCATGTGTCCCCACGTGACCCCTCAGCAAGTGCTGTAATATTCGATGCATAAACCCCCATCACGTGCCAACACGTGATGCTCTAAAATAAAGATGAAAAGTGTTTAACACTTATTCGCAGATTTGAGGATAAAACAAAGGAGATCTGGCTTCACATTTAGGGCGCCCTCACGTGTCACCACGTGACCCCTAATGAGCATTCTAACAGACCAGAGCGGGGGCCTCCATCACGTGCTCGCACGTGATGGCCGTCAGAATTAAAAGTGTTAAACACTTACCTGCAGAATAAAATGAGGGAAATCAGGGCGCTCTCACGTGTCCGCACGTGACCCCTCCCTCCTTAGTGTTTAACACTCTATCTGCAGTGTTTAATACTGATTTTCTTAGTGTTTAACACTAATTTGGAAAACTCTATTTGCAGTGTTTAACACTGATTTTCTTAGTGATTAACACTAATGTGAAAACTCTGTTCCCGGTGTTTAACACTGATTTGCTTTGGTGTTTAACACTAATTTGAAATCTATGTTACCAGTGTTTAACACTGATTTGCTTTAGTGTTTAACATTAATTTGAAATCTCGTTGCTAGTGTTTAACACTGATTATCTTTTAGTGTTAAACACTAACTTGCTAATCATAATTCCAGTGTTCAACACTGTTGGTCTTTAGTGTTTAACACTAGCTTTAGCCCAATTGGCTAAGTTTCTAGAGGCAAAGCCTCTCCTTCAATGAGCCAACAAAGGGCCAATTTTTCAAACATAATTGGACTTAGCCCAAACTGGCCATAAGTCCTCAAATCATCTTGAACTGAGCACATCTGCTTTTTCAACCAACTCATTGGTTCAAGGGTACATCTCTGAACTCCTCTGATATTTGTCGTTGTAATCCTTCAACGTCTTCAGAGTGGTGACGGGTCCCGACAACCACACATCAACACGGACTGTGGGGTCCTTAAACTCATGGACTTATGCGTCCTTAAACCAAGATACGGACTGTGGGGTCCTTAAACCCGCGGACTTATGCGTCCTTAAACTAACGGACTAATGCGTCCTTAAACACACCCATATGGATTGTGGGGTCCTTAAACCCATGGACTTATGCGTCCTTAAACTACCTATGGACCGCAATGTCCTTAAACTACCAATGGACTACTATGTCCCTAAACTGGAACATGGACCACCATGTCCCTAAACTGGCAATGGACCACCATGTCCCTAAAATGGAACAATAGAGCCTAAACGCTCTTTTGTCGGATCTAAACGATCCTGTTAAGTTGATCTTAGTCTCAAACTGGACTAACGTATCCTTAACAAACGTTTAAGTTGATCTTAGCCTCAAATATGGCTAACGTATCCTTAAACCTTCAAACAGACTTTAGTCCCAAATTGGACTATAGATCCCCCAATCGACTTTGGTTCAAGGGTACATCTCCGAACTCCTCTGACACCTGTCGTTGTAATCCTTCAACGTCGTCAGAGAGGTGACGGGTCCCGGCGGCCATACATTTAATGGACCACTATGTCCCTAAACTGGAACAATAGAGCCCAAACGCTCTTTTGTCGGATCTAAACGATCCCGTTAAGTTGATCTTAGTCTCAAACTGGACTAACGTATCCTTAAAAAACGTTTAAGTTGATCTTAGCCTCAAATACGGCTAACGTATCCTTAGACCAAAACCCCAAACCTAAATCTAAGAAAATACGGATTTGGACTAATCCACGTCCTACGGGCGACGACATAAATCAGTCTCCGTATACAATCCACGGGCAACCAAACATAAAAAAAACACCCACGACACGAAGTGACCATCTGGATAAGGAGAAAGTTGTTACCGCGATGCGGTAGCGTAATTAACTGCAGGGCCTTGCGCCTGCAGGGAAGAGCGTCCCCACAATCAAAAACCCCTCAAACGAGGGGGAATCTGACGAAGTCTGCTACATCGGTCACATCCGTTTAAACCTTCGATACATGGTGCCATAAATCAACTTGGCATCTTCGGAGAGGTAGACGGATAACACCAATTAGCATCTGCCCCGAATCTCAGGCAAGACAGTCCATGTGTTGGCCGCCGTTCGGAGGGGAACACACACTAACAATTAATATATGTTGTTTGGGATTAATTATTGATGTTAAGATGGATATTGGTGTATTGGATTGATAAAGGTTACGAAACCCTAAGTAGTGGGTGCATTACACATACATATACACACATACATACTTGCATACATCCTTATTTCATATGTGGTTATGGGATTCTATATAGATATGTGTTCACATGAGTATGGGACTATGTGTTCACATACGGGTTTGAGGATGATACATGGGATTGAGATGAGTCGATGATATTTGATCCGAGATTATGATATCGGTGATATGGTAAACTTCATAGTTGAGATACGTCTTGATGCTTTAGCAGGATTTTTGGATGATAATGTCATAGGAATAGTGATATATATAAAATGATCGGCATGTGATTATGATACGAGATAGGATATGATATGATATGACAAGATAATTATGATAAGCCGCATTCGGCGATGTTTACACCTTGAGGTGATATGTGCTGATGATATCAATTCATATGAGACTGTTGATCAGTAGTCAGATCATGATGATAGTGATGATGTTAGCTTTGTACTAGATATAGGTCAGTACCCAGATTATGATATTTGATATAGAGATTACCAGATGAGTGATATGACGAATGTGATATTGACCCATACCCAGATTCGGGAAGCCGTACGATGGATTTACGTGCGAGCTGTAAATTGATGTTTGATCCACACCCTTGACTTGGGAATAACCGATTATAGAGACATGGTATCGGATGCGATATTATCTAGGCGGGATCACCGACTATATATATTTGTATGTATCGACTCAGAGGTTAGGCGGTTTCCCTTACCTACTGTTAGCTTTAGCTCAGCCTTATAGTGGTGTAGCTATATGACTCTTATGACATTAGATGCAGTTTAGCTACCTTTGTGTTTAGTATTCAGCTCCCGCACATTATTGTGGTTGCTCCGCATTGCATACTGTTGTGATTCATATTCTATTATTGATATCATGCTGTTAGGACACCAACACCATTACCGATGATGCGTATGTACCACGTACACTTACTTGCCAGTTCATACACATCTTCATCGGTAATTGCCATGTCACTACACAGTAGTATTATTGCTATAGGATATGACCCTTGTATGTGCATACTATTATTCCATGTTGCATGATATACTGTTATACTTGCACTTCATTGATATGTCACATGCATCATGTTTTCTGATTATGCGCATTGAGATATGTTGTTCTATGATATTTCTGGATTTGGGAACCGTGGGTATTTCAAAGAGATTATGTAATTGTTGTAAAAACCCAGTTACCCATGATATGATATTTCAGTGTGTCCACCATGTGTTTTCTCGGTGCTGAGAGCGACATGTGAAACCCGATTCGAGGAGGCGGATGAGGCCGATTGCGGGTACATGGTGGGCTCGATGCGGTACCCCGGGGAAAGAAGATCGCAGGAGATGGCGTTGAGCCTAGCAGGGGAGCACTACCGACCGGTGATTTTACCCGACGCGTCGGATATCCGGAGGATACCGTCGTGGTCTTGAGATTGATGGTAGGGGCTGGTCTGGATTGACGGCGCCCTAGATAGTGAGACTTATCAGAGGCATTGAGGTATTGAGATTGGGGCTATGTTTTGTGCCGATGCTGGGCACAGGTTTCATGATGTTTTCCATGATGTTGACTATATCCTCACATGTACATGCATAATGCTTATTGTCATTAGATGACACGTGGACGGGATCCACCTATATACAGACATTGGTCACATACAGACATTGATTACATTGATCATACTTTTCATGCATTCACACATCATCCATATGTCATATTGCCACCTGATGCACTGACACGGGCATATGGGATTACATTTGGGTTAGATATTTACCCTAGTCATTGTTATAGAATGCTGGTTATATATTTGAGGATTATATATTTTGATCGTATGACCTAGGATTGCGTCATACACGTGATTTTCTGTTCGTAGATGTGTTTCTATTCACGAGTTGGCAACTCACCCCTGTTGTGCTCCAGTTCTTGCAGGTTTTGCCGTACGGGTTCCATTACGGCTTTGCGGGCACAGCTTCTTCAGGTGACTTGCTAGTAGGTGGGTTATTTGTATCATAACCATCATTATACTTTGTATATTATATTTCGGTTGTATCTAGAAGTTCCATCAACCAAACATATACTTATTTGAGATAGAGACCAGTGGTGTTTATTTTTTCGACCTTAGAGTCGCACGTTATATTTCTCTGGGTTTCATGCTGTTCAGTTCCCTTTTCTGTTGTGATCCTCGCCTTTAGGCGTTGTATATTATGTTGCAAACTGGTTGATTTACATATGGTTTTTCCTTCACTCCACTACTTTTCTTGGTTTGGATTTCTGGGCACGGCTTACTTAGAGCACGTACGCCTTGAGACGTTCATAGCCTAAGTGCCGGTCATGTTCCGTACTTTCGGGTCATGACAAAGTTGGTATCAGAGAGTTAGGTTTTACCTTCGGAGTATAGGATGACCCTTGGTTGATGGAATAGGTGACTAAAGTAGAGTGACGTACCGTGGGTATGTCCGCGGCATATTTACGATACGCCACTCCACTTAAGAAGCCTTAGGATGTACATTTCCTTGTTCAGTATTATATCCCTTCCTGATGTAGCATCATCGGTACCAGTTATGGTTTTGCTGCCATGATTACGGGCAGGGAGAGCTACGGCTAGAGTTGCAGTCAGCATGAGCTCGTCACGAACGAGGACTGATCAGGGCGTGATTCTGGCGACACACGATTGTAGAGATGTGTCTTTTTACTGTGTTTTCGCGCCACGAGCGTTGGATGGATCGCTGTATGAGATTACTCGGACGTGCAGATTAGCACCAGAGAATTGAGCCACTGACAGAGGCCAGCCAGATTTTGATGACCGTTGAAGTATTGCTTATTCATGATGATTGAGGCACTATTCAGCGTGCAGACGAGTGAGCCAGTTATTGCTGCGAACGACGAGATATTGCCCCAGATGTTGGAGCTATTGCAGTGCGAGTTGTACTAAGAGATGATAGAAGGCCGCTAGTCACCAAGGACGAATGACTAAGACATGTGATTCGTTCGCTACCCCGATGCGAGGTCATCAGATAGATTGATTCCAGCTGAGACGACTTCACACGGAGACGTTGAAAGTCGACAGAGACGATCGGATGTCAGAAACCTATTATTCCAAGTTTAAAGTATTCGGGAAGACAGGCAGGCAATTCTATGGTCCCTCTAGAAGAATGAAACCCTAACTCGACATAATGACCGTGTGAAAGCCTTTGAACCTTAGGGTTTGCGGCAGTTCTGCGGCGCCATTAGTGAGGCTTGGGTTTGCCCTTCTACGGCTGGACCACCGATGCTGTGGTATGTACTCGATACTATTATACTGTACCCAAGATGTTGAGCTCTTGGGGGATTATGAGGTTTTTACGAATCGATCGGATGGCTCGACTTAATTCGGATGTTAGATGGTGAGATGCATTTCTTGGAAGACTCCAGATACGAGGATAGCCGTTGGAGCTCAGTCCATGCAGCCACGACGAGACGAGTCCGAAGCAGTCCACATTAGAAAAGATGGAGTAAGAGGTTCATACAAGATCCGGATATGATGACGTTCCACTCCGCCGACATCAGAGATGCGATACGCATGCCGATGCATAGTACTGGATATACCTTCCAGAAGGAGTCGCGATGAGTACGCAGCCTCTCCGGAACAAGAAGCAGATATGGTAAAGGACGATGACTTCCGGACAATTGGCCGAGATGAGACTTGGAAGAGACCTTGAGCAGGATTCCTTCCAGACACTGCTGCAATGATACTTGCACCCAGGATCGGATGTGTCACGTGCATTCCGAGAGCCAGAGGCCGATGCCAGTGACATGCGGCTTTACGAGTGGTCGTGATGATTGACCGAGGGATGACCAGAGAAGTGCCAGAACGGAATCGTCCCCGTTAGCATGTCTGACAGGGCCAACGAGACAATGGATCGTGAGACTGGTAATCCACAGAGAAGACTTAGACCCAGGAGTGGTTATTGATACGCGCACCAGTAGGCCAGAGTTCAGGATCGTCGACGAGATATGCTATGAGTGACCACGACAGTTAGCCAGAGATTCTTGGAGGATGCGCTTGAGCGGGACTATTCCGCCATACTTGATTTCGGTATTTTGGGTGATTTATTCGCATGAGTTGATTTTAACAATTGAGGATTTACGATTTTCGTACAGTTGTTGCACTTGATATCGTTTTCGTGCCTTGGTTTCACATGTTTGTGATTTTATGGGGTTTAGACAGTTGAGTTGATTTTGTACGTATGCACGCACACGATTTGGTTTTTGCACTCTGTATGGTTTACATATGCTTGCAGTGCAGTGACATATATTTTGTGCACTTGGATGCACTGGACTTCGATTTCGAGGGTGATGCTCGATATTTGTTTTGTGCATTTTATGCACTTGATTGGATTTGCGCGTGTTCGGCGCTCGATATTGGATTTCATGATTTCGTGCATGATGGATGCACCGGATCTGGATTTTTAGCGCATGTTGGGCGCATGTTATGAGATGCGATTTGATGCACACCAGATGCACTAAATCGAGATTCTTCGTGCATGTCAGATGCACCTGTTTTTGCTGTCAGGCACACACTTGGCCCATGACAGATGCTTCGTGCACGCCCGATGCACTTAGATGTTGTTTTGTGCACCTGCTTGGCACATGTATGGATTTTGATTTCCGTGCGCACCAGACGCACGTAGTATTCTTATACACATTTTGGTACTGATTTCTTATGGAGCAGTACGTTTTTATGATATTGAGATTTGTGTCTGCACTAAGCAGGACTAGTCAGATGACAGTACCGGAGTGTGTTTTGCATTCATTGATAGATTTCAAAGGGATTTCCAAAAGCGAGCTATAGTCTTATTATTTACATACGTGTCCGATGCGACACGAGACTTTTGGAACGAGGGGACCCTTCTAAATTGTTTTTAAAATGGCGGGTCGTGAATGTTAAACAAAAGGTATATACGTATATGGCCATTTTCTTATAAAGACGTCTGCCACTGTGCAGTGTTATGTGCATTACACATTGACTTTAAAAAAATTTGGCATGCATTCCCCTCAAGATATTTACATGTACGGATTTGGTAGTTACATGTATAGTTCCAATTTCTAGCATATCGGGTTTTGCCTTGGGTTTGGTATTCGTGTTTCACCTTGACTCCCATGATTGCAAGATGCTTGACGGAGTATTGACTTCGAATTATCTGCTCGTTACTCATGCGCATGTGTTGCGCTACGGTATGTTTTATGTATTAATGATTTCGGAGCCCCGTTGACTTGGACATTTTATTGAAATGTTTTAGAATTTGGGAGTTTAAATTTAAATTCGGGAACCGAATTTCTTTAAGGGGGGAAGACTGTAACATTTCAAAAAAATAAAATATTATTTTGGGAATTTCCATAATTTAATATTAATTTTTAATGAATATTTTAACAGTCGGTATAATTAGATACCGATAAATGGTGAAAATTCCGGAGAAAATTTTGGAAATTCTAAAATAGGTTATTTTGTGGAGATATGCCATTTTATAGTTTTTATGATGAATTATATGCGACTTTAGTGTTAACCGCGATCAAAAATCGCTAATTGGATTTTTGGCTTTTTGTGCAAAAATGTGCACATAACATTTTCCACACTTGTTTCATGTTTTGGTCATGGTAACCTAGGGTTGAACCATGCTTAGATGACCATGGTGGGTTGAACCATTTGGTTAGGTTAATGAGTTTTAACCTAAGGGATTTGGCCCTGTCTAAGGGTGATTAGGGTTAGTTGATCTTGTGTAGGGAGAGAGTGAGCCATGATGGCTTGTGGGTGCTAACATGTGTTAAGAGAGAGAGAGAGAGGTGGCTAGGGTGTGCCATGATCCATATCATTCTTTATTACCCTTTGTGCTCTTCACACCCCCTCTCACTCATACCACTCCCTCTCATTTATCACATCTTTCCTCACATCACTCACTCTCACACATCACACATTTGCAAACACCAGCATCAGCTGCATCAGCACCCTACACCATACATCAGCCACCAAAACAGCTGCAACATCAGCTACATCAGCCCCCCATCAACACACGACTTCATCCCCCATTTGCATCAGCTGCTACTACAGCCATAGCAACAACCTCAGCCCCAATTTCATCACATCAGCAGTAGCATCATCAGCACCTATCAGCCTAGACCTCTGCTGCCTCAGCAGCAACCCCATCAACAACACCAACCCAACATCATATACTACAACCTACGCCCCAACATCAGATACTTCAACTTCACCACAAATACCACCCCCCCTTCACTGCTGCAGCTGCTACTGCAACACAAGAAAAAGAAAAAGAAAGAAAAAGCAAAAGAGAAATGGCAAGCAGCAGCAGCAGCCCAAATTAAACCCACAACAACAACAGTAACACAAACAGCCCAAAGGAGCAGCTCGGCAGCAGCAGCACAACCCTTCCTTCATCTTGATCTCCCTTTCTCCTCATCCTAGGACCCTCTTGAGGTATAATCTTGCAACCCAAACTCCTATCTTGCAAGTTATGGGTAGTAGACTGAATGTAGTGTTATATTCGTGATTAGTGCTAGTTTAGGCAAATTTGAGTGAGACTTGACCAAGTGTTGGTTTTGATGGTTGGTATAACCTTATTAGGTGTATTTGAGACCAGTTTAACCAAGATTGCCCCAGATTTCCAGTTAGTTACCAGAATTGTTATACTTGGCGTATTTTAGCGATTTTGTCGATTTTGTGACCTTTCTAGTATCTGCTTCAACCCGAGCCTCCTAAAATAAAATTGACTTGGCAGTAAGCTGTGCAGGCATCCTGGAACCATCCCACAAAGCCCTAGCCCCCAACTCCCATACCAGGCCGCAGATAAATTCCCTCTGGCCGCAATTTGCGGCCAGAACAGTAGGGAACCCCCTCGTTTTGCGTGCATGGCTCTTTTTCATGTAAACTTGGCCCTAGGTATGTCTAGTTTTGACTGATTCCAGTTAGGATAGAATCTGGGTTGATTTTCTTGAGTTGGCGTATGATTTACGACTTGTTTTAGGATGGATTTTAGTATTCGATGTTTCGTTTCCGTCGGGTGGCGTTTGAACGCCAACGGCCAGTGAGCATTGGCTGTGTTTGCACGCGAGGCTACAGGTTTTTACCTATGAGCGTAGCGCGCACCATTTTGGTTTCCGACATGGTTTTCATGTGTTTTAGCGTGTGATATCCTTGTAGGTACCCCACGTGGCGTCGAAGCATTGGAGATGCAAATGGCGACATCGGTACCGGCACGCATAAAGAAAGGTGGGTAGATTTATATCTACGGGGAGAAGTCGGGTGGATGGAGTATAGCACCCCCGCAGTTCGTAGTGATGTATACGGATGCGTATACACACTAACAATTAATATATGTTGTTTGGGATTAATTATTGATGTTAAGATGGATATTGGTGTGTTGGATTGATAAAGGTTACGAAACCCTAGGTAGTGGGTGCACTACACATACATATACACACATACATACTTGCATACATCCTTATTTCATATGTGATTATGGGATTCTATATAGATATGTGTTCACATGAGTATGGGACTATGTGTTCACATACGGGTTTGAGGATGATACATGGGATTGAGATGAGTCGATGATATTTGATCCGAGATTATGATATCGGTGATATGGTAAACTTCATAGTTGAGATACGTCTTGATGCTTTAGCATGATTTTTGGATGATAATGCCATAGGAATAGTGATATATATAAAATGATCGGCATGTGATTATGATACGAGATAGGATATGATATGATATGACAAGATAATTATGATAAGCCGCATTCGACGATGTTTACACCTTGAGGTGATATGTGCTGATGATATCGATTCATACGAGACTGTTGATCAGTAGTCAGATCATGATGATAGTGATGATATTAGCTTTGTACTAGACGTAGGTCAGTACCCAGATTATGATATTTGATATAGAGATTACCAGATGAGTGATATGACGAATGTGATATTGACCCATACCCAGATTCGGGAAGCCGTAAGACGGATTTACGTGCGAGCTGTAAATTGATGTTTGATCCGCACCCTTGACTTGGGAATAACCGATTATAGAGACATGGTATCGGATGCGATATTATCGAGGCGGGATCACCAACTATATATATTTGTATGTATCGACTCAGAGGTTAGGCGTTTTCCCTTACCTACTGTTAGCTTTAGCTCAGCCTTATAGTGGTGTAGCTATATGACTCTTATGACATTAGATGCAGTTTAGCTGCCTTTGTGTTTAGTATTCAGCTCCCACACATTATTGTGGTTGCTCCGCATTGCATACTGTTGTGATTCATATTCTATTATTGATATCATGCTGTTAGGACACCAGCACCATTACCGATGATGCGTATGTACCACGTACACTTACTTGCCAGTTCACACACATCTTCATCGGTAATTGCCATGTTACTATACAGTAGTATTATTGCTACAGGATATGACCCTTGTATGTGCATACTATTATTCCATGTAGCATGATATACTGTTATACTTGCACTTCATTGATATGTCACATGCATCATGTTTTCTGATTATGCGTATTGAGATATGTTGTTCTATGATATTTCTGGATTTGGGAACCGTTGGTATTTCAAAGAGATTATGTAATTGTTGTAAAAACCCGGTTACCCCTGATATGATATTTCAGTGCGTCCACCATGTGTTTTCTCGATGCTGAGAGCGACATGTGAAACCCGATTCGAGGAGGCGGATGAGGCCGATTGCGGGTACATGGTGGGCCCGATGCGGTACCCCGGGGCAAGAAGATCGCATGAGATGGCGTTGAGCCTGACAGGGGAGCACTACCGACCGGTGATTTTACCCGACGCGTCGGATATCCGAAGGATACCGTCGTGGTCTTGAGATTGATGGTAGGGGATGGTCTGGATTGACGGCGCCCTAGATAGTGAGACTTATCAGAGGCATTGAGGTATTGAGATTGAGGCTATGTTTTGTGCCGATGCTGGGCACAGGTTTCATGATGTTTTCCATGATGTTGACTATATCCTCACATGTACATGCATGATGCTTATTGTCATTGGATGACACGTGGACGAGATCCACCTATATACAGACATTGGTCACATACAGACTTTGATTACATTGATCATACTTTTCATGCATTCACACATCATTCATATGTCATATTGCCACCTGATGCACTGACACGGGCATATGGGATTACATTTGGGTTAGATATTTACCCTAGTCATTGTTATAGAATGCTGGTTATATATTTGAGGATTATAAATTTTGATCGTATGACCTAGGATTGCGTCATACATGCGATTTTCTGTTCGTAGATGTGTTTCTATTCACGAGTTGGCAACTCACCCCTGTTGTGCCCCAGTTCTTGCAGGTTTTGCCGTACGGGTTCCATTACGGCTTTACGGGCACAGCTTCTTCAGGTGGCCTGCTAGTAGGTGGGTTATTTGTATCATACCCATCATTATACTTTGTATATTATATTTCGGTTGTATCTAGAAGTTCCATCAACCAAACATGTACTTATTTGAGATAGAGACCAGTGGTGTTTATTCTTTCGACCTTAGAGTCGCACGTTATATTTCTCTGGGTTTCATGCTGTTGAGTTCCCTTTTCTGTTGTGATCCTCGCCTTTAGGCGTTGTATATTATGTTGCAAACTGGTTGATTTACATATGGTTTTTCCTTCACTCCACTACTTTTCTTGGTTTGGATTTCTGGGCCCGGCTTACTTAGAGCACGTACGCCTTGAGACGTTCGTAGCCTAAGTGTCGGTCATGTTCCGTACTTTCGGGTTGTGACAGACATGCACCCATGCTGATGATACCTTTCGTGGTATGGCGGAGGGATGGTCCTCCTCTTGCCAAGCCTTCGTCTTCTCCAGCCGGCGAGAATAATCTTTGTCAATTACAGAGTCTTGGACTTTCAGCCAAACTCTGTGGATCTTGGAGGACAACCGCTGAGGAGGTTGTTCCGGCTTCACCTGTGTTGTGTTTTCAACAGGCAGAAGAGACTTCTTCAGTATGGCAGTTGGAGAGTTCTTGTGCACCCTCCTGAGCAGCTCGAAACTGTTTCCAGTTGGAATAGCAGCATCAATTTCCACCATTGGAACTGGTGGGGTAAGTCCAGAGGGGGAACTACCCCCAGCCTTCCTTACTCGGCGCCAGTGGCGACGTCGAGCATATCGTGCAGATAGGAATGGTTCAGTTACGGGAGTGGCATCGTCATGCCCCCTACTCTGATGGGGTGTTGTTGGTGTCAGCCTGTCGAAGACCGACGTCCGCTGAGAGGGAACAGTCAATCTTAACAAGATCGACTTTTGGGCAGAGGAAGCATTTTTAATGACCTTGTTTGCAGCAAGAGTTGGAACGGCCAGTCTTATGAAGACCGATCCCTTAAAAGGAGAAGCCCCTTTGACGACTTCGTCTACCAGAGCTGGAATGGCTATCCGCTTCGGGATAACCCCTTCAGGTATCGCGGGCCTCTTCGCGGGCCCACTTGAGCTTTGGCCCAGCCTGTCAAAGACTGGGGCAGCAAACTTGGACGACCCGTTAAGAGGGGCCGTGGTAGTTGCATGCCGATTGAAGACCGACTTCTTTAGAGCCTCCTGTGATGATATTGAAGCATTGAAGCTCATTGGCGGGAGCATAGTCCCGAAGAACAGTCCAGTGGTGGCCTGAGTCACCTGTTCCACTGTCATTGTGAAGATGGAGGCCACTTGGGGCCCATAAGTTACTCCTCTAGCGGGGACGGAGTGGGAGTTGTTGTTGCAATTGGTGCAGTTGGAAGCCATCGATGTCATCTTCTCTTCTGCATGGAGCAAGACACCAAATCTTAGTATCTCGAATCCAGGGGCAACCATATTACACCGTGATTCGTTCACGAATACGACACACGAAGTGTGGATTGGAAAGAGAAAAAGGTTCCACCGGGCATGCCAGAATCTGTTTACCGCCGAAAGCCGGAGACGAAACCGGGATGGATCATCTTGCCTGAATTTGGGGGCAGATGCTATTTGGTTTTATCTGTCCACCTCTCCAAAGATGCCAAGTTGATTTATGGCACCGTGTATCGAAGGTTTAGACAGATGCGACCATTGTAGCAGACTTCGTCAGATTCCCCCTTGTTGTGAGGTTTTTTTTATTGTGGGGACGCTCTTCCCTGCAGACGCAAGCCCCTGCAGTTAATTACGTTACCGCATCGCGATAACCACTTTCTCCTGCTCCAGAAGGTCACTTCGTGTCGTGTGTGTTTGTTTTATTTTTGGTTGCTCGTGGATTGTATACGGAGACTAATTTGTGTTGAATCCGTATTTTCTTAGATTTGGGTTTGGTTTGATTTAAGGATCGTTAAGCTTGTTTGGGATTAAGATCAACTTAAATATTTGTTAAGGATACGTTAATCCGATATTGGACTAAAATCTACTTAACGGGGGTTCGGGATCATTTTTGATCTTACGAAAGAGCATTTGGGCTCTATCGTTTTAGTTTAAGGACGTTGCGGTCCACAGCTAGTTTAAGGACATTACGGTCCACAGCTAGTTTAAGGATATTACGGTCCATTGGGGTATGCTCATAGGTTTAAGAGTGCATCCAAGAGCTGTTGGTTATCGGGACCCTCCACCTCTCTGATATCGTTGAAGAATTATGACATGTATCAGAGGTGTGGAGAGATGTACCCTTGAACCGAACTCCAGATTGAAGAGAAAGATCATGGTGGAACGAACATCATTTTAGATTCCATGTGTCAGGAGATCATTGGCCATCTTTGGAACTAAGATCGATTCGGGAAGACCTGAGTATATGAGGGCTCGGTTGATTGATGGTCAAAAGGTTTTGGCCTCGGAAGACTTGGCTAATTTGGGCTAAAGTTGGCCTCTCACAGTGTTAAACACTGATATCTGCTTGCCGCTCACGTGCTCCTACGTGAGGCTTATAATTAGTGTTAAACACTAAAATTTAGAGCGCTCACGTGTGGCACGTGAGGCACCTAAAAATTGGACGTTGCTTCTTTAGGTTTATTCCCTATCTATACATATAAGTGTTAAACACTTATATCTTGTAACCATCACGTGTGGACACGTAAGACGCCTCCAAGTTGGGCACTGCCTCCTTTGGATTTATCCTCCTATTCTTTCTAGATGCTAAGCACTATTGGGGGTCACGTGAGATCACGTGAGGCGCCCCAAAATGGGAACCGTCTTAATTTATTCCCCTTTCCTTTTACAAGTGCTGAGCACTATTAGGGGTCACGTGACTCGATCTCAGTCGTTCCTTTTTGGTCCTCAGAGGTGTTTACATGGGAACACGTGATCTGTTGTTACAGCGTTGAACGCTAATATGCATGGAGCTCTTGATCTAAGTCTTGAGAATTTCAAGTCCTTTATTTTATAAGAATTAAATTCTTATCCAGGGTTAAACCCTAGTTTTATCAGAGGAATTAAATTCCTATATGTTTGGAAGAATTAAATTCTTCAAACTTAGTTCTTTCCTCTAAGTTTTGGGACTGCATAACAGAATCTCCCCGATGAGAATTAAATTCTCAACTTGTGGGGAGATCTGTTTCTGCAGATCTTAACCAGAAGAAGAACTAAGTTCTTTTTTTGGAAGAGTTAAACTCTTGTAAGAGGAGATAAAATGATCTTTATGTCTTTTTTCTTACCTAGGGTTTCTTTTTCTTCAAAGAGAACTTTTCTTTTTTGTTTTTTCAAATCTTATGGGGGGGTCTCCTCTCCTTCTCTTTTCAGTCTCGAGTCCTTTATATAGTAGAGACAAGTTTGTTGATTTAGTTAAGAAAATCTCTCATTTAGAGATTTTTTTTAAATGATTCGTGGATTTTATCCACCGTTGGATTTTTGATTCAGGAACTTCTGTTTTACAGAACATATTTTTCTTATTTTTTTTAACAAGATTGGGAAAATATTTTCCCATACAGAGCTTATTCTGTAGCTTGGTGGTTTTTAATCACCGTTGGATCTTTAAGTCAACGGTGCTCTGTTTTACAGTGCGTAATCTTTCTTGCTTAGAAAGATCTAAGGAAATATTTTTCAAATAGGGTTTTGATCTCTCTTATTTAGAATTTAATTCTATCAGCTCAGAAGGCATTAGGAACGCTCACGTGTAGCACGTGACCCATAGCATTAAACCGGTTTGCTTATATGCAGCAGTCTCAGAGAAAAGCATCACGTGTTTGCATACGAGCTTTTCTGGCCTGTTATTTGTTTTAGGAAGGCGCCTATATACTTTGTATATAGATGCTCACATGCCTTCACGTGAGGCTCAATTTCAGCCTTATTTGTTAAGCGCAATGCCTATAATTTTTGCTCCAAGGCGCATCACATGCGGGCACGTGATGCTCCATTTGGGGAATTTTTCCCATCGCTTTTTGTTCATTATTTATTTTTTATAAGGAAACAATGGCCTCGTAGGGAGGGCTTTTGACCCACAGCGTAGTTGGGCAGGAAACTACCTGCTGCGGATGGACCGAGCAGGAAGCTGCTCATTGGCCTCGTGAGGAGGGCTTTTGATCCATATCGTAGTTGGGCAGGAAACTATCCACTGCGGATGGACCGAGCACGAAGCTGCTCGGTGGCCTTATGAGGAGGGCTTTTGGATCCACAGTGTTGTCGGACAGGAAGCTATCCACCATAGATGGTGTAAGTCCACGTTACCCGTCCCCGGTTCTTTGGGGTTGCGGAAATGGCGAAAAACGATTTTTTCGGTGGAGGTAACATGGACTCCAAAAACGGATCTTTGCTAAACAAAATATCTAACAACCTAGCTAAGAGTTTAGCTACTATGTTAGGGGTTATACCTAAACTTGAACTCCTTCTCTTCAACTTCTTATGGTGGTCGGATCGGCCTCACCTCGTCGTCTCCTTGTGCCGAAGATGGATCCACCCGAAAGCTCTACCTTTGGCTCCAACCTCAATCTAGCGGAAACTAAAATCCTTGGCTTGCTAGACCTTGGACCTTAGAATGAGTAGAGAAGTGTTTTAGGGTTTTATCTCTATAGTTCTTGCTTCTCAACACATGAGACAATAGAACTATGAACTAGAGAGAGAGCAAGAGGAAGAGGGAGAGCTTGAGGATGAGAGAGAATGAGAATGATAGAATGAGCAAGACTTTTCTCACCCTTGCTCTCATAATCCAAAATAATCATAACAAATAATAATAGTAATTGAGTATTATGTGATGGTTCATATCATATCAAATGGAAATATCATTTCATGCACTCATTTTGTAAAGTATAACAAGCAAGCAAAAGTCTTTGCCATGAAATGATAGCCATTGTAATGATGATGGTCAACAAGTCCAACCTAGTCAACCGGTCAACTAAGTCAACAAGTCAACAAAGTCAACCTTTCAACCCATCCATGGCACAATAATACTTAATTAATATTATTATTAATCATATTTTTTATTCTCATTAGGGTTTAGCAAAAGTCAACAGTCAACAACCCTAATGAGAATCCTCTGCCTCTGTCTCTCTGTCAACCGTGCATACACACCCGTATCCACGTTCCGAGGAACACGAATACAAACGAGATAAAACCAATCCTAAAACGTACATTAGGATCTGGCTTAAACCAAAGCCCGCTAGTGATAATTGCCCGGACACTAAACGTGCACAAGTGCACGGATGTGACCGAGCCCTGTCGCAGGCTTAAACCAAAGCCCGCTAGTGATAACTACCCGGACACTAAACGTGCACAAGTGCACGGATGTGACCGAACCCTGTCGCAAAACCATGCGACCTCTACTCTTTTGCCTAAAGGCGAATAGCTCTCTGTGTGGGACTCTAAAGACTCGACACTACGCTGGCAGTGGGTTTAACCACAGACCGCAAGCGGCACTAGCTGTGCGTAACGGCCCCCAGGCAGATGCCGATAAGAAGACGGACGAGGTGAAACCCATCTAAACTCCTACTGAGCCTGAATGTGACAATCTCCGTACAGTCCGGTCTGTTCGTCTGAGAATATCGCATGGCGGGCCTAGAGGGCGGTAAACGTCAGTCCCCTAATAGCGGTACAAGTCGTGTCGGAGTGTAGCCCAGAACACCCTGAGATAACACTGGAAACCTACCAGTATATCTCGCTTGCCCTGGCCAGGGACTTTGTGTAATGGCTCTCCTAGACACAGTGCGATATCAATCCCCAATACCGGGAGAGATGAATCATGTCTAACTGTCACTGCCTCCAAATGCTTCGGGACTGCACCCAACTACTACCTGTTTGCACGACTCCTTTGAACCATGGTAGGGTAGTAATCAAAGTACAGTGGGAACACACTCGAGGCGAAGTGACAGTGTCAAGTCAGCGGACTAAGCTGTACTCATGTCACCTGGGAACTGATAACTGACGATACGTATAGTACCAACCAACAGTTCCCGACGAGTCTTGTCCAGTGTACTCGTAACCTAACGAGCACCCGCATACTATCTCAAGTACGATGTACTGACAGCTGTAAGACAAACCGTCTCCCATACTGGGATGAGAAGCGCATACGCTAGTTTACTCCGGAGTATCGATGCCCTGTCTCGATAGTCCTACGACTAGGGACCTGTATAAGGATGTGCTTGTGGATTACCCAGCCCCCACGAGTGTGACTGCCATCACAACGCTGGTAATCAAGCAAAGATCCTAAGCGCTCCACTAATGTGTATAGGTGATATACTAAAAGAAACACATGTACACATTAAAGTAGAAATAAACCAAGTAGCATACTACTATTTTGAGCAAGATTGTCTATACAACTGTGAATATCCCAAGCTTCCATCAAGTAATATACAAACTAGTATGATACAGTAATGGCCTCTAGGGCATATACACTAACAATCTCCCACTTGCACTAAAGCCATGTACTGACGTATCGAAGACATGTCATCTCGATCAGCCGCTCGAACTGAGTCTGGGGTAAGGCCTTTGTGAGTGGATCAGCAGTGTTATCTTCCGTATTTACTCTCTTCACCTCGATCTCCCGACGATCTACAATCTCCCTGATCAGGTGGTACCGCCTCAAAATGTGCCTGGACTTCTGATGAGACCTGGGTTCCTTCGCTAAAGCTATAGCGCCGTTGTTGTCACAATACAGCGGTATTGGATCAACACTGGTAGGAACCACCTAAAGCTCCGTGAGGAACTTCTTCATCCAGACAGCTTCCTTTGCGGCATCGCAAGCAGCTATGTACTCCGCTTCCATAGTTGAGTCAGCAACGGTTTCCTACTTGGAGCTCTTCCAGCAAACCGTCCCTCCATTGAGGGTAAAGACATAACCCGACATGGACTTGGAGTCATCCTTGTCACTCTGGAAGCTGGAGTCAGCAAAGGCCTCGATCTGGAGGTCTTTTCCGCCATACACCAAGAACATCTCCTTAGTTCTTCTCAGGTACCTGAGAATGGTCTTTACCACTATCCAGTGCTTCTCCCCTGGGTCCGAATGATACCGGCTTACAACGCTCAATGCGTATGCTACATCTGGTCTGGTACACAACATCGCATACATAATAGAGCCTACCGCAGATGCGTAGGGTATTGATAACATGCGAGCCCTTTCCAAATCAGTCTTGGGAGACATCTCTTTGGAGAGGGTGATTTCATGACAAGCCGGTAGATTACCGCGCTTGGAATCTTCCATACTGAATCGTTTCAGTATGGTGTCAATGTACCTGGACTGTGAAAGTCCCAACATCCTTTTAGATCTATCACGATAGATTTGGATCCCCAGAATGTAGTTGGCATCTCCCAGGTCCTTCATGGAGAATCTCTGTGACAAGAATCCTTTGACTGACTGTAGCATAGGAATATCATTTCCTATTAGGAGAATGTCATCGACGTACAAGACGAGGAATACCACATTTCTCCCTACAATATTACTGTAAATGCATGGTTCATCTGGGTTTTTGATAAAGTCGAATTCTTTGACAGTATCATCAAAGCAGATGTTCCAACTCCGCGATGCCTGCTTCAGTCCATAGATGGACTTGAGCAACTTGCACACTTTACCGCTGCTCCCACTCTGAATGAATCCCTCTGGCTGATCCATATAGACGCACTCTTCCAAATTTCCATTTAGAAAAGCCGTCTTTACGTTCATCTGCCAGATTTCATAATCGTGGAAGGCAGCAATGGCAAGAAGGATCCGAATGGATTTGAGCATAGCTCCCGGAGAAAAGGTCTCGTCATAGTCCAAACCAGGTCTTTGACGAAAACCCTTTGCAACAAGCCTAGCTTTATAGGTTTCGACCTGCCCATCTACACCAATCTTCTTTCTGAAGATCCATTTGCAGCCTACGGGTTTTACCCCTTCTGGAGCAAAGTCCAAACTCCAAACTTTGTTGGTGTACATGAACTCCATCTCGGTCCGCATTGCATCCAGCCATTTTACTGAGTCACCGCTCTGAATGGCTTGCTGGAAGCTAGTAGGCTCATTATAATTAACAGTGCAATCCTCTCTATCCCCGTCTATGAGAAAACCGTAGTATCTCTTGGGCGGATGAGACTGCCTACTACTCCTGCGGAGCGGCGCAGGAATGTCCGGTTTTCCTGAAACTTCTGGTTCTTCCAAGCTTTCAGTAATAGCTTGTGGTTCTGGAATTTCTTCCAGTTCTATTGCGTTCCCACTTATCTGATTTTCCAAAAATTCAGTTTCCAAGAAGTGGGTATGCGGAGAAACAAAAACTTTTTGTTCTTCTGCGGAATAGAAAAGATACCCCCTGGAGTTCTTTGGGTATCCCACAAACTTACACAATACTGAGCGTTCCTCGAGCTTGTCTGCATGCTGCTTCTTTACAAAAGTTGGACATCCCCATATCTTAAGATACTTAAGACATGGTTTCTTCCTACTCCACATCTGATATGGGGTGATAGGCACAGTCTTGGTTGGAGCCTTGTTCAAGAGATATGCAGTTGTTTCTAGTGCATAACCCCAAAAAGATTGCGTTAACTCAGCCTTACTCATCATGGAACGAACCATATCCAATAGGGTTCGATTCCGCCTTTCAGATACACCGTTGTGTTGTGGTGTGTATGGAGGAGTACGCTGAGAGAGAATTCCATTCTCTTTTAAGTAGTCCAGAAACTCGGCACTCAAGTATTCACCACCTCGATCAGATCTCAGTGTCTTTATACTTTTGCCCTATTGTTTTTCAACTTCATTCTTGTATTCCCGAAATTTTTCAAAGGCCTCGGATTTGTGCTTTATTAAGAAGACATGTCCATACCTAGAGAAATCATCTGTGAAAGTAATGAAGTATGAATAACCACTTCGCGCATGTGTAGACATTGGACCACACACATCACTGTGTATGAGTCCCAAGAGCTCGTTCGCTCTTACTCCGTATCCAGTGAACGGAGTCTTTGTCATCTTTCCCATGAGACAAGATTCACAAGTGGCATAAGACTGATACTCGAACGGATTCAAGTATCCCTCTTTATGTAACTTAGTTAATCGTGTCTCATTAATGTGACCCAGTCTACAATGCCATAAGAAAGCCTGATTTGTTTCCGGAGACTTTCTTTTAAGTGTGTTCTGGACACTGAAAATCTGAGCTTGATTCAATACGTATATCCCGTTATTTAATGTACCTGACCCAATCAGAACTTGATTTAGGTGGATGTGGACCACATCGCTTACAAAAGTAAAATCATATCCTTCCTTAGAAAGTAAGGATACAGATATAATATTACAAGTCGCACCCGGTACATACAAACAGTTACGCAGAATCAATATCTGCCTAGTTGTCAGTCCAAGATAATATTCCCCTACGGATTCAGCATCCATGCTCATTCCGTTAGCAACCCTGAGAGTCATATCACCTTTCCTGATAACCCTACGGTTTCTCAGAGCCTGTAATGAATTACAGATGTGAGATCCTGATCCGGTATCCAATACCCAGGAAGTAGGGTTAACTGACATACAGTTCTCTATTACAAACACACCCGAAGCCGAAGCCACAACATACTTCGAATTCTGGCTACTGGCTTTGCTAGCCCTGTAATTCTTCTGCCAATGTTCATTCCCGTAACAACAGGAACGTCCATCTTTTACTACATCCAGTCCCGAAACTTTTGCCCTTTCTTTTCCTTCTTCTTCCCTGGTTTCCTTCAGGGTATAAGCAGAGGGCAGGGACTGTAGAATCAAGTCAGTATTTGACCCATTCTCCAACGTGGTCTTCAGGTCCGTGAGCTCAAAACAGCTGGTCTCTGTAAGGACGTTGCCCCCTACAGATGACCCGACAGCCAACCTCGCTTGAAGCAATTCGTTCGAGGTCTCATATCTTGCGATACGAGATTGCTCTCCATATAAATCTTTGTTATGGAGGAAGATAGAAATTGAGTCCATCTTCTCGTGCTGCCTCTGGTTTGCACCATCAACTGAGGCTAACACGAGGCACTTGGCTTTCGCACAGTCTTTTTCCGATGTCATACGGATGTCAATGTCCGTGACAGGGGAAACTGGTCCTGAGACGGCAGGGGTTTGATTAGTTAAGAGGTGTCCCAGCTTGTCATGGGTAATGGACATCTGGACAGACCTTTGCCAATCATAACATTCAGGTTCAGTCATTTTATTATCTAGATGTAACCTATGTGTGGTCACTGGGTCGTTGCAATTAAGAGAGAGAGAAGAAAACACTCAGCATGATGCTCTTGCAAGTTTAGATTGGTTTTTAATTTATCTAAACAGGATGGCTCTCACTGTTTCTCGAATCCCTCCTCAAACCAAAAAGGAAGAATTAGTCAGGATCAATCTCACCATACAATACTTGCTTAACCGTTCAGCCAGGCTAGTGTCGGTACTTCGAGGGAGGTTTTCCAACGCTTTCGCGAAGTTCCTTAATTAAATAACCTCTTTTCCCTGGGGGCGTAGCCCCTCTAACACCTTTCTTGACACCTACTTGGTTTATAGCATTGATCGTTAAGTGAGAAAGTTCCCGAGGAGTAGCATATACTCACAGTAGGATCGGGATCCAAATATCATCGCGTGACAAAACTGAAGGAATCCTACCAGAATCATCACACTCCAAATGGTATGCAGCGCTAGCAAGTTTCAGTTTCTTTAGAAACTCCCGATGTGGATTTTTGCCCCATGCTCTTATGACCTTGACGAAGGTCAACAAATCATAAGTCACATGTCAAGTTCTACCCGTCATTGTCCAGGTTAATTTGAACCCACCCGTATATACCCTTGACGAAGGTCAACAAGGTAATACGGCTGTCCCAAACCAACGCATCTATCTATGCTACATATGAATACCCAACAGCTACCAATCACTATGCCTTGACGAAGGTCAACAAACATAGCTTGAATACTATTGAATATTCATACGAAACGACGGAGGGCTACGAATGGTTTTGGCAAAACCGTGAACGTAGTGAACTTGATATAATCGAAGGAACCTTGATAGCTTTTAAAAGGAGTGGCTTAAGCTTCGCGTTTAAAAGTTGTTTTTGAAAAGAAACAGAGTGGTTTTTGAAATTGTTCCAACGACTTTTACTTGGTTTATTTTCTTGCATTAATTTTAATGTGTCCCATCATTTAATCCTACCATTGCAGAAAACAACGAAAATATGACGTACGCTTATGCCATCCACATTCGCCACGGGGCCCCGTCATTACCCGTTAGGTTACTTAACTAACGACAGAGCGGGGGCTGGACTAGCGCGGATGCAAAACATAAGTAACGCCTAAATAGATATCATATATAGATATACACATTCGTCACATGCAATGATAGCCATTCCAGATCACAGATGAACACATTGGATATACTAGGAATCAACATTCCATACGAGCCTGTAACGAAGAGCGGATTACACGGTCGTGATGAATAGCTAAGACCCCACCCTAGACCCCTACGGGTGCGGCAAACTACCCGCCAAGTACCCGAAGCGAAGCAACCTCCCTCAACACCGTGTGTAGGCCACTCGGCACTTCGAGATACCCGGTAGTTTGTGCACCCCACCTTGGGTCTATTCTAGGAGCAAAAACAGTAAAAGAAATTATACAATGACGGCTACAACCCCATCCCGGTTGTGCGGCCATATAAATAATATTACATCAATTACAAATTACATGAATTGAAAAGATAAAGAAAACTCTCATCTCACAATCCCCCGGCTATTCATCCGCGACAATCCAATGAATTCATATACACATACCATCAACATTACAGATCACAGATATGTATAACCCCCACTAATCGACGTATAGCGATTAGCAGACGTTCAATACATATATCACATCACAGATATAACCCGTTAGCTTAAGTCTTTAGAAGTTCGATCAAAATACGGATTTTTAAACCCCAAAAACAAATTTTGCTTTCTGTAAAATCTAGGCAGAAAAAATATATTGTAAAAATCCCAAAACACCCCCAGAAAAACACTGCAGGAAAATTGTGCCATGACCGAGTCAACTCGGCCGCGGATCCGCGGCGGGAGCACGCTCCTGCCGCGGTTCCGCGACGGTTTGACCGAGTTAGTGGACCATTTTTCTTGCTTGTTATTTAAAAACCCTGAGCCGATTTTTAGTACATGATTTATTATTTTTTGAACAGAAAACAAAATCGGCAGAAAGTTGATATTTCGGGCGTATTTTGTGACTTTTTCTCCGATCGAACTTCTAGTTACTTATCTAACATGTTAGATAGTGTTTAGCCTGGCTCTGATACCACTGTAAGTCCACGTTACCCGTCCCCGGTTCTTTGGGGTTGCGGAAATGGTGAAAAACGGTTTTTTTGGTGGAGGTAACATGGACTCAAAAAACGGATCTTTGCTAAACAAAGTATCTAACAACCTAGCTAAGAGTTTAGCTACTATGTTAGGGGTTATACCTAAACTTGAACTCCTTCTCTTCAACTCCTTGTGGTGGTCGGATCGGCCTCACCTCGTCGTCTCCTTGTGTCGAAGATGGATCCACCCGAAAGCTTCTACCTTTGGCTCCAACCTCAATCTAGAGAAAACTAAAATCCTTGGCTTGCTAGACCTTGGACCTTAGAATGAGTAGAGAAGTGTTTTGGGGTTTTATCTCTATGGTTCTTGCTTCTCAACACATGAGACAATAGAACCATGAACTAGAGAGAGAGCAAGAGGAAGAGGGAGAGCTTGAGGATGAGAGAGAATGAGAATGATAGAATGAGCAAGACTTTTCTCACCCTTGCTCTCATAATCCAAAATAATCATAACAAATAATAATAGTAATTGAGTATTATGTGATGGTTCATATCATATCAAATGGCAATATCATTTCATGCACTCATTTTGTAAAGTATAACAAGCAAGCAAAAGTCTTTGCCATGAAATGATAGCCATTGTAATGATGATGGTCAACAAGTCCAACCTAGTCAACCGGTCAACAAGTCAACAAAGTCAACCTTTCAACCCATCCATTGCACAATAATACTTAATTAATATTATCATTATTCATATTTCTTATTCTCATTAGGGTTTAGCAAAAGTCAACAGTCAACAACCCTAATGAGAATCCTCTGTCTCTGTCTCTCTGTCAACCGTACATACACACCCGTATCCGCATTCCGAGGAGCACGAATACAAACGAGATAAAACCAATCCTAAAACGTACATTAGGATCTGGCTTAAACCAAAGCCCGCTAATGATAATTTCCCGGACACTAAACGTGCACAAGTGTACGGATGTGACCGAACCCTGTCACAGGCTTAAACCAAAGCCTGCTAGTGATAACTGCCCGGACACTAAACGTGCACAAGTGCACAGATGTGACCGAACCCTGTCGCAAAACCATGCGACCTCTACTCTTTTGCCTAAAGGCGAATAGCTCTCTGTGTGGGACTCTAAAGACTCGACACTACGCTGGCAATGGGTTTAACCACAGACCGCAAGCGGCACTAGCTGTGCGTAACGGCCCCCAGGCAGATGCCGATAAGAAGACGGACGAGATGAAACCCATCTGAACTCCTATTGAGCCTGAATGTGACAATCTCCGTACAGTCCGCTCTGTTCGTCTGAGAATATCGCATGGTGGGCCTAGGGGGCGGTAAACGTCAGTCCCCTAATAGCGGTACAAGTCGTGTCGGAGTGTAGCCCAGAACACCCTGAGATAACACTGAAAACCTACCAGTATATCTCGCTTTCCCTGGCTAGGGACTTTGTGTAATGGCTCTCCTAGACACAGCGCGATATCAACCCCCAATACCGGGCGAGACGAATCCTGTCTAACTGTCACTGCCTCCAAGTGCTTCGGGACTGCACCAACCTACTTCCTGTTTGCACGACTCCTTTGAGCCGTGGTAGGGTAGTAATCAAAGTACAGTGGGAACACACTCGAGGCGAAGTGACAGTGTCAAGTCAGCGGACTAAGCCGTACTCATGTCACCTGGGAACTGATAACTGACGATAGGTATAGTACCAACCAACAGTTCCTGATGAGTCCTGTCCAGTGTACTCGTAACCTAACGAGCACCCGCATACTATCTCAAGTACGATATACTGACGGCTGTGGGACAGACCGTCTCCCATGCTGGGATGAGAAGCGCATACGCTAGTCTACTCCGGAGTATCGATACCCTGTCTCGATAGTCCTATGACTAGGGACCTGTATAAGGATGTGCTTGTGGATTACCCAGCCGCCACGAGTGTGACTGCCATCACAACGCTGGTAATCATTCAAAGATCCTAATGGCTCCACTAATGTGTATAGGTGATATACTAAAAGAAACACATGTACACATTAAAGAAGAAACAAACCAAGTAGCATACTACTATTTTGAGCAAGATTGTCTAGACGACTGTGAATATCCCAATATTCCATCAAGTAATATACAAACTAGTATGATACAGTAATGGCCTCTAGGGCATATACACTAACAGATGGACCGAGCAGGAAACTACTCGGTGGTCTCATGAGGAGGGCTTTTGATCCACAACGTAGTTTGGCAGGAAACTACCCGCTGCGGATGGACCGAGCAGAAACCTGCTTGGTGGCCTCGTGTGGAGGGCTTTTGGATCCACAACGTTGTCGGGCAGGAAGATACCCACCGCCGGGTGATTGATCTCAAAAACTATCTATTACCGCAATCAAGAACGGCGTTGCTTTGCATCTAGCCGGTGAGTTCGGGTCGGTCCACAGGGATGTTGTGAATTTCCGATTCGCTCTAACGAGTTAATTCCGAAGGGTGTTCGGATTAATTATTAAATCTAAAAACCTAATTAACCTAGGGCAATTATCTAGATCTACTCTTGCTAGGGCTAGGTTTAGGGATGGTTTGGAAATGTAATTAAATCTCACCACTTTCAATACCCGAATAAAGATTTGTGAGGAGTTATGGTAATTATCAATAAAGGGGATTAGATCCGTTCGGAAAGGTGTTCCTTCCTCTAGGTTCTTGTCCTTTCTTTAGAGATCCTTACCCTAACCTCCATGGAAAACATCACACCCGGGCCTTTATACTACGGTATCACCGCTACCTCGAGGGATAGAGTGCCGTAGGGAGCGGTATGTGCATGTATGCATGGAGTCCTATTGTAAATATTTGGTGGGTAAGAAAGGGATGAGAGATCTCATCTCTCAAAATCCTTCCTCAAAGCTAAACCCTAAACAAGTTCCTAGGGCATGAAATTAAATCTACCTAGGGCAAGAAATTAAATTACTTACAGATGGCTCTCTCCAAACATCAACGCAGGGTTGTCAGATCTGAATTCATGAAGTGAAAAGAGGCACCGATGCACTCCAAAAGATTTCTAAATTTTATTCATTAAAGGGAGGCATAAGAATTTACAAGCTTTAGAGTTCTATTTATAGGAAATAGAAACCCTAGGTTACATTTTGATCCGCATGTCTGAAATTACAAAAATAGCCCTTAGGTTGACTAGTCAGCGCAGCTTAAACATTTTGGTAAAAATTTCACAGAATACGGGCTTCTTCTGGCCGCGGAACGGCGGCAATAGTAGGCTTGGGCCGCGGTTCCGCGGCCCACTAGTAGGATCACATGCGGAAATTTTGTGGTAATGTTTTGGGCTTTCTGGGCTTTAATATTATTTGGTTCTTTCTTCACTTGGGCTTCTTCATTGGTTCCAGATCTTCAGTGAACAATTTTGCAATGGCTTTTTAACCGTTTGCCTTGATATTCTGGATCTTGTGTTGCCTTGTTGATTGTGAATTTTATCTTTGATGTAGGCTTGATCAAGAGTCCTCTGTTTGTTGGTTAAAGTCCATATTTTCATCGTTTTTACATTGTTTGCACTGTTGTCTGTCCAAGAACCTGTAACCTGTAACATATAGCAGACATGCGTCAAAAGCACCTGTTTATTTATAAAAAGAATAAGAATGGGGAATATAATAATACAATATTCTAGTGTGAACAAATACTCCCAAACTTATCTTTTGCTCGTCCTCGAGCAAACTTATTTTTATTCACTAAAAAAAACCTAACCGCACTTTCGCAGGGAAACGCAATTGCACTGAGCTCGTGCAACAAGCCGTTAAACCTCTAGGTGCCCCTAGTAGGAGGAGTGTTGTCTCCTGAGGGTTTTCAGCGGATACTACCCACAAAATCCTATCAATTTGGCTTTTTCGACTTTTGTTTTCCAATTAGGTTTTCTAACAAGGAATTCTATTATCTTTGACTCATAAATCATCCACCCATATTCTTCATGCTTCCTCATTATTTAACTTAAGATCATATATGTTATGCAGACCTACTTAGCTTTCGGCATTTCTTAAGTTTTCCTTCTAGGGTTCCATCTCCACTTAGGAATTTCTATCAACTCCACTAAAGATACAAGTTCTATTCTTCACTCCTTTCTCTCATCTAAACTCCAATCACATATCTCTACGTGTGTGTATAAGTCACCCCTACACTTGGAAATTCAAATCAAGCAATCATACTCTTGTCCGTTGTCCAAAGCACTTATTAATTGGTGAATTTTTAATTGAATTTTTGCATACACATCCTTCATGCGACCGTTAATACTTCTTGAGGTACCAACAACCGATTACAAGATGCGTTTGCACTTTAAAGCGTACTTCCTAGTCCCAAGGCTTTAGCAGTGACTCCCAAACCAGTTGGTCTAAGGCACTAGGTGATGAAGCACCCTCGCTAAATATTTTTCTATTTTTACAGCCTTAAGTAATCACAAAAACCAGTGTTCATTTTTTTTTTCTTTATTCACTTTTTTTTTCATTTATTTTCTTCGTACTAAGGACTTTAGACAATAGCATTTCAAGGTCTCTTCTACTATTCCAAGTTTCAAGGTGCTTGATTGTGCAAATTGTAGGGTATACATTTTCAGAATCTAGACTTAAGGTAGGAACTATTTTTCAAACTTATACTCTAATAAGAACATCAATACTCTTCCCTTGTTTCGACTTAGCCCATGAAGTGAACCCAAAATTTGCCTATTTCTAAATAAACTACAAGGCATATACTTTCTACCGTTAAACTTTAAGGAATGTTATCTTTAGGGTTTTTAATTCACTAAGTCTAAGATCTAGTTGTTCCTAGCCAGTTGACCTATTTATCAAACTCAAGTCAATTAGCCAAAATTGAATACAATAATTTTTATAATTTTTGAAATTTTTCAAATTTTTATGGGTTTTTCAAATAAGTATGCAAATGCAAAAATATGTACAAATGAATGCGAAGGAAGAAGACGTACCGAGCATACCCCCAAACTTGAACTTGACAGTGTCCCCACTGTCATGCTAAACCAAGAGGATCAAAATACCGGCACTCCCCTGTTTATTTATTTATAATTTTTATATTTTTAATGTTTTGAATTTTTTTTTATTTTTTTATAGAAAAGAAAACAAAAAATATATACATATATACAAAGATTCCCCCAAACTTAAGCTTGGCCTTGCATAAGCCAAAAGTTAGCACCAACCATTCAAAAATCTTATCGTGAAAATGGTATAGTTGGTGCAAGAAAATGAGAAGCACGCGAGACCGTGTGGAAAGAAGAATGGTAGAATATGGTCTCGGTGGGGGAGAAGAATGGCGAAAAGAAGAAGGAAGTGCAGTACGATCTTGAGGGTGTAAATTGAGTGAATAAATTAGCGCAATATGTGATGACCGATATGTTATAAGTGATTGCGCTGACCTATCTACTCGTCGAGAAATGGGATCAAATCCCTCAAGATTCGCAAGAAAACATGGGTACGCCGAACTTGGTATCGGAGATGAAAGCGTAACGGTCATTTGTACGGTCGGGACAATAGGAGAGACGAAAGGGAGTGAATTAGGGATAGTATCTTTCTCACCGTAGTAAACTGTTTCGAACTTGAAAGATTCCATTAATGGTTCGAAACTACTATAATCAACCGAGTCTGATGGCTCATCTGAAAATGTAAAGGACTTAAACTCGGACGGTGAGTCATCAATATCGTCCGAAAAAGTGAAACACTCGTAGGTGTCATCGTCTGTGAGAATTGTGTCAGATTCAAAGGAAAAGGTTTCAAGCTCACAGTCTTCAAGCGGGATCGGAACGATGGGAAGGAGGGAGGGTGATATAACAGTCAAAGGTTCAGGAGGATGAATTGGAAAATCAGACACATCAAACAAAAATGATTCAACCTCAATATTATCCTCAAGACTCTCCTCAATACTATCCTCAATATTCAACTCATCCATGCCATTATCATCAAAATCTAGACGCATATGAGATTCGGGAGAAACATTTAATAACTCAGGATGATGATTTGAACATAAAATTTCAAGCAAATCGACAGGTTCATCATCCGAAATATTCCCGGCGTCTATATCCTCAATCAAGTTCTTTAGACACCTCATCAACAGCATAGATATTTATCAATGTAGGTTCTAGAGTGGAGGTGTAAAGATCGAATGGATTAGGTGCGGTTTCACTCGAAAGGGGTTCCTCACAATTTAGCAAATCAAGCACTACAATATCACACAACTTATTTTTATTTTCAACTGGTGAATCATTTGGAACAATCGATGGAAAACCGGAATTGTGGGCTTCAATTGGGTAAGGGTAGGTTTGATTTGAAAATCCTCTCTCATTCTCACTCTGTCCAACCGCCTCCTTATACATTAAAATTTTTTGAGCTAGCGGGACACTAGCTACCGGTTCACTAGGTTGCATAAGAGCGGCCATGGACGCTTCCACATTCCTCATCATTTTATTTGTTGCAGTAATATATGCCTCCAACGACTCTTCCAAACTAGACTTGGATGGTGAGGGGGTTTCGGTAAAAGATTCAAAATGGTGTGGATATGCAAAACTCCCAACAGGCTGTGTAGAAACAGTGTCTAGTGAAGGTGGGAAGGTCGGGTAGGACTGGTAGGAAGTGGGTGATTGGACAGGGGTAGGGTCAACATATGGATAAAAAGATGAATAGTCGTGTGGATCCCTAGAATTAGATGAGTGGAGAGGGGTGAAAGATCGACTGCGAGATTGAGCAATATGCTCAGCAATGGACATCGGCCTAGGAGTGACAGAAGGACTTGAAGAAGTGGTATCAACATATGTAGGTGGTAAAGGTTGACTCGGTTGACACAAAGTGGGTTGAAAAGTCAAACTATTTCTCCTAGACGCCTCTATATGATCTTTCAACGAAATTTTTGGTAAGGAAGGATCGTTTTTAAATTGACCGAACAAATTAACGTACGACGCAAAATTAGGTTCGGGATACCAAAGTTCAGCTAATGATTTATCTTGTGAGGTACCCATGTTAGAAGAAGAAAGGTGACAAGAAGGAAAGTTGGGTCGTGCAAGGATTTATTTGGGGCTAAAAAATTTTGCAAGTTCTATAAAATATTTGTCCTTTTTATTTTCATTTTTCATTGATTTTTATTCTTTCTCTTTATTTGGAAAAATTTTGTTGCAAAAAGATTTTAGAGCAAAGATATGCAACAGCAAAATATTTTATAGAAAAGATATGCAACAGCAAAATATTACTTGCAATCAATTTAGTTCAAGCGGGGCCCAAAAATCCTGCACAAGACTGTTATATGGAAGGGAAAATATTTTTAAAGTGCACAAAATCCTGCAGGAATTTTTCAGAAAATATATTTCAAAAATTACAGAGGAGAAACAGAAGATCTTACAGAAAATTTTTCAGAAGAAGAATGCCACTGTACCGCCGCCTTTCCGCGGTAAAAACGCGTTTGTGCCGCGTTTTCGCGGCGAGATTGTCGGCTCGAGTCCCCAAAATTTTTTATATGCTCTGATTCCACTAGAAGGCCGCGGTTTTGCTGCCTAAGGTGGGTTCTGGCCGCGGAATCGCGGCGGGTTAGGGGGTTTGGGGCTCCAAAATTTTTGTGCTTCTCTGTTTTTTAAAATCCCTTCTGTTCCGGTATCTCTTTTTCCGTTTCGATTTCTGGAAATCTCCAGATCCGAATTTGTATATCCTGCAAAATTCAAACAACAAAGTATCCCTTCCAAAAATAACAAAATATATATTTTTTATAATTTTTTTTGATTTTTTCAGATTTTTCAGATTTTTTAAATTTTATGATTAACCCGAAATTGCGAAAAGGAAAGTTCTACGCCATCCCCGGCAACGGCGCCATTTGATTGATCTCAAAAACTATCTATTACCGCAATCAAGAACGGCGTCGCTTTGCAGCTAGCCAGTGAGTACGGGTCGGTCCACAGGGATGTTGTGAATTTCCGATTCGCTCTAACAAGTTAATTCCGAAGGGTGTTCGGATTAATTATTAAATCTAAAAACCTAATTAACCTAGGGCAATTATCTAGATCTACTCTTGCTAGGGCTAGGTTTAGGGATGGTTTGGAAATTTAATTAAATCTCACCGCTTTCAATACCCGAATAAAGATCTGTGAGGAGTTATGGTAATTATCAATAAAGGGGATTAGATCCGTTCGGAAAGGTGTTCCTTCCTCTAGGTTCTTGTCCTTTCTTTAGAGATCCTTACCCTAACCTCCATGGAAAACATCACACCCGGGCCTTTATACTACGGTATCACCGCTACCTCGAGGGATAGAGTGCCGTAGGGAGCGGTATGTGCATGTATGCATGGAGTCCTATTGTAAATATTTGGTGGGTAAGAAAGGGATGAGAGATCTCATCTCTCAAAATCCTTCCTCAAAGCTAAACCCTAAACAAGTTCCTAGGGCATGAAATTAAATCTACCTAGGGCAAGGAATTGAAATCTACACTAGGGCAAGAAATTAAATTACTTACAGATGGCTCTCTCCAAACATCAACGCAGGGTTGTCAGATCTGAATTCATGAAGTGAAAAGAGGCACCGATGCTCTCCAAAAGATTTCTAAATTTTATTCATTAAAGGGAGGCATAAGAATTTACAAGCTTTAGAGTTCTATTTATAGGAAATAGAAACCCTAGGTTACATTTTGATCCGCATGTCTGAAATTACAAAAATAGCCCTTAGGTTGACTAGTCAGCGTAGCTTAAACATTTTGGTAAAAATTTCACAGAATACGGGCTTCTTCTGGCCGCGGAACGGCGGCAATAGTAGGCTTGGGCCGCGGTTCCGCGGCCCACTAGTAGGATCACATGCTAAAATTTTGTGGTAATGTTTTGGGCTTTCTGGGCTTTAATATTATTTGGTTCTTTCTTCACTTGGGCTTCTTCATTGGTTCCAGATCTTCAGTGAACAATTTTGCAATGGCTTTTTAACCATTTGCCTTGATATTCTGGATCTTACGTTGCCTTGTTGATTGTGAATTTTATCTTTGATGTAGGCTTGATCAAGAGTCCTCTGTTTGTTGGTTAAAGTCCATATTTTCATCGTTTTTACATTGTTTGCACTGTTGTCTGTCCAAGAACCTGTAACCTGTAATATGTAGCAGACATGCGTCAAAAGCACCTGTTTATTTATAAAAAGAATAAGAATGGGGAATATAATAATACAATATTCTAGTGTGAACACCGGGGCACCTCTAACCTCCCTTTGGTCATCGCGTGTATCTAAAGACCTTTGGAAGTCATGCGGCTCAAAATCGTCGCCCTGCTCTCCGGCGGTGGACGTCGAGGCGAGGCAAATCTTAGCGGTTTGCTGGTCTCCGTAGACCCAGCCTATTCCCCATTGATCCAAAGAAAATTTGATTGCAAGGTGATAAGTCGAGATCTGGGCCCAAAGAGCGTTTGAGGTAGGACGTCCCAGGAGAATGTTATAGGACGAAGGGACTTTGGCGACGAGAAAGCCCACTGGTATGGTTCACGTATTGCCCGCTTCCCCAATGTTGAGGAGAAGGGTGACCAATCCCTCGGCAGGGACAGAATGATTCGTGAACCCAGAACATTTCATTTATAGTTAATGATCCGCTCTCTTTCGGAATGTATTCCAAAGATTCCCTATTATTCTACAGTGGGTCCCATGGATTCAAGAGGTAGCCCTTGCCCCCTTAACATGACACTTGGCGTAGCACTTTGTTCTGTGTTGCACTTTGTTCCGTGACCAAGAACCGGTCTCGACATTCTCCCCACCTTTGAACAATGGTTCGTCCTCGAACCACAGACCTACTATTGAGGGACCAGCTCTGATACCATTCTGTCACGCCCCACCCCCAATATAGAGAGTATTGTCCGCTCTGGCCGAAGCCGCACGGTTTTGTCCTTCGGGACGAACCGGACCTGACCAGGGGCTACTTCCTAAGAGGTCATCCATCCCAAGACTTCCCTGGCCTAAGCATGCTTAACTACGGAGTTCTCAAGCTCCTATAGTGCCGATTCACTTAAAAGGCGCATCTGTATTGAAGAGTGGTATTATTTCATTTATAGTTCCCGATCTGCCCTCTTTCGGAATGTATTCCAAAGATTCTCCATTGTTCTACAGTGGGTCCCACAGATTCAGGATGTGGCCCTCACGGATTCAAGAGGTGGCCCTTACCCCCTTAACATGACACTTGGCGTGGCACTTTGTTCCGTGTAGAAGTTTGTTCCATGAGCAAGAACCGGGTCCCAACATTCTTAACTGATGGAGGCCGTGATCTCCTTCAGATATTGTCCTCCGTCAATCCTGTGATGGCGGTCTTTGACTGTTGAGATTTGGTTTGGGAGTTGTTAAGCGTGTAGATCTCAATGGGTTGGCGTTGAGGCCAAGCTATTTGCAAAAGAAGTCCCGGGGTAGGTGACCACCGTAGGACCCTCTGACGATTAAGTTAGTGCCGAGGAATAGGTGCAGAGTAACGGTGTATTGGAATGAATTCGAGTTACCTGAGTCGTCTGAGAGAGGAGTTTATATAGTGGTCGCATGGTGCGAGCAGGTGCGAGATTATCGCCGTCAATTACGCCCATGCGTTATCCTCGCATTAATGGCGGGATACGCCCATTAATGGAGGGACGCGCTAGCGTAGGACGCGGAATGTGGGGAGGCGGATATTTCGCCCTGGCAGGATACGCAGAGCCGTTGCGGGGGCGCATGGGTTCCGCGCTCTCGGTTGATCGGGGAAGCCGAGGAAGCTCGGCTAGTCAGATTGTTCGGAAACGAGCAGTGAAGCCGAGGAAACTCGGTCTGACAGATGGCTCGGAGACGAGCAAGAAGACCGAGGAAGCTCGGTCTAACAGGAGGCTCAGAGACAAGCTGTTGGTTGTTTGCTAGGTGAAGGGGAAAGTACTCGGGGAGGTCTCCTAAGAGGTCGGATATGTCCTAGGAGACGACGTCCCGAGGAATTCCTCTAATGCAACTCATTTATTCCACCTCCGTAGCCTTCGGGACACGTCATCCGCCACGTGTCGTAATCTGAGGAAATACTACTTGTGAGCATCATCATTAGCCCCCCAATCTCGTACCGACCTATTTATGGGTCGGGTCGAGAGTGGCCTGCTCGGTTTTTTTCGGCTCAGTTTGGCGCCGAGAATCAGAATGTAGATCGCCCGGGAACGACATGGCGTTTGGTGGTTGCGTCGTTTTGATTTTTGGGCCCACGTGTCGTCTTGTCATGCGCCTGAATTTTCGCGTGTATCTTCGATGGTGTCAGCGGATCAGTGAAATGATTGCGTTTTAAAGAGGGGGCGCCATTTCAGTCGATTCGTCAGTTGGGGTACGGGCCACGTGTCCGACGTTGGTTGGCAGAAACGACAGGCTGTCTCTGACTCCTACGGTTGAAGAGTCGTTCCCAATGGCCGATTGCCACATGGAGCTTCGATTGCCGCTTGGGCGCGACGTTTCGTTTTGGCGGGAATCAATCTGGGCCGTATGATGTTCTCTTTTGGGGTGTATAAATAGGAGGGGACCGTCCTAGGGCCGACACTTTTAGCTCGTATACTTTTCATTGTTTGAATCTTCATTTTGCAAGTAGTTTTAGCTCGTAGGTCTTTTTATCTTACAAGTGCTTTTAGCTCGTAAGTATCTTTATCTTGCAAGTGCTAGGCCGGTGTCCACCTTTTCCCCGGAGTCAATGTGGCGATCGCGCATCGAGTCGAACGATAGCCAAGTGTAGGAAGGTCGGTATCCTTCTTTTCCCCGGAGTCGAGATGGCGATCGCGCATCAAGTCGAACAATAGCCAAGTGTAAGAAGGTCGGTATCCTCCCTTTCCCCCGAGTCGAGGTGGCGATCGCTCGTCGAGTATGAACCGATTGATGGGCCTAGCAAGAACCCACTCGGCGGCCTCATGAGGAGGGCTTTTAGATCCGTTTCTTTGCAGGGCAGGAATCTACCCGCCGCGGATGGACCGAGCAGGATGCTACTCGGTCGCCTCGACGTCAAGGGCTTTGGATCCACAGCATTGATGGGTAGGAAGATACCCACTGCAGATGGACCGAGCAGGAAGCTACTCGGTGGCTTCGTGAGGAGGGCTTTAGATCCACAGCATTGATGGGCAGGAAGCTACCCATTGCGGATGGACCGAGCAGGAAGCTACTCGGTGGCCTCGTGAGGAGGGCTTTTGATCCACAGCATTGATGGGCTAGAAGCTACCTACTGCGGATGGACCGAGCAGGAAGCTGCTCGGTGGCCTCTTTAGGAGGGCTTTAGATATACAGCATTGATGGGTAGGAAGCTACCTACTGCAGATGGACCGAGCAGGAAGCTACACGGTGGCCTCGTGAGGAGGACTTTAGATCCACAGCATTGCTGGACAAGAAGCTATCCACTGCGGATGGACCGAGCAGGAAGATACTCGGTGGCCTCGTGAGGAGGGCTTTTGATCCACAACGTACTTGGGCAGTAAGCTACCCACTGCGGATGGACCGAGCAAGAAGCTACTCGGTGGCCTCATGAGGATGGCTTTTGATCCACGGCGTAGTTGGGCAGGAAACTACCCGCTACGGATGGACTGAGCAAGAAGCTGCTTGGTGGCTTCGTGAGGAGGGCTTTTGGATCCATAGCGTTGTCGGGCAGGAAGCTACCCGTTGCGGATAGACCGAGCAGGAAAATACTCGGTGATCTCGTGAGGAGGGCTTTTGATCCACAACGTAGTTGGGCAGAAAACTACCCGCTGCGGATGGACCGAGCAGGAAGTTGCTCAGTGGCCTCGTGAAGAGGGCTTTTGATCCACGGCGTAGTTGGGCAGGAAACTACCCGCTGCGGATGTACCGAGCAGGAAGATGCTCAGTGTCCCCGTGAGGAGGGCTTTTGGATCCACAGCGTTGTTGGACAGGAAGTTACCTACTACGGATGGACCGAGCAGGAAACTACTCGGTGGTTTCATGAGGATGGCTTTTGACCCACAGCGTATTTTGGCAGGAAACTACCCGCCGCGGATGGACCGAGCAGGAAGCTGCTTGTTGGCCTCGTGAGGAGGGCTTTTGGATCCACAGCATTGTCGGGCAGGAAGCTACCCTCCGCCGGGGCACCTCTAACCTCCCTTTGGTCATCGCGTGTATCTAAAGACCCTTGGAAGTCATGCGGCTCAAAATCTTCGCCATGCTCTCCGGCGGTGGACGTCGAGGTAAGGCAAATCTTAGCGGTTTGCTGGTTTCCGTAGGCCCGTTCTATTTCCCCTTGATCCAAAGGAAATTTGATTGTAGGGTGATAAGTCGAGATCTGGGCCCGGAAAGCGTTTGAGGTAGGACGTCCGAGGAGAATATTATAGGACGAAGGGACTTTGGTGATGAGGAAGTATGGTTCGCGTATTGCCCGCTTTCCCAATATTAAGGAGGAGGGTGACCAATCCCTAAGCAGGGACGGAATGATTGGTGAACCCATAGAGGATATGGGAGGTAGGTCGGATGGTCCTAGTCTCATACGCTGGAAACAGTCGTAGAACAGGATGTCCTCCGAGCTTCCTGAGTCGAACAATATCCTCTGGACTTTGTAACGGTGGACTCTGGCCGTTATCAAGAGAGGGTCATTGTGAGGGAGCGATATGCCGTGGAAGTCTTCATCGGTGAAAATGATCGACTCGTCCCTTCTGCACCTCTTATGTGATATATCACCTGTACCATCGACTCGGAGGATGTGCTGGTTCCCTCTACTTTCCCGAGCTGGATCCGAGGTAACGACCATGATCTGCCCAATCGTTAATTCCCCGGAAGGGGTTAGGTCTTTTTGCTCCTGCTCCGCCTGTCGCTTGTCCCGCAGGTATTTTTCCAGGTGATCTGAGCGGATCAACTCCTCAATGTAGTCACGAAGTTGTTTGCAGTTCTCAGTGGGGTGATCCTGCGACCTGTGGAAAGCGCGGTATGGGCCGCGGAGACGCTTGCCTGCTCTTTGGGTGACTGGCGGGAGCTTGAAGAACCTCTCATCCTTAGCTTCCCCCAGCAGCTCGGTCTGAGAGATGTTTAGAGGTGTGTACTCCTGAAACCTCGGTGAGTAAGGCTTCAGACGATCGACTTTCTTCTCCTCCTCCCTATCTCTCTTCTTTCTGTCCGCCTGGTTGGCTCGGGGGAGGTTTGAGTTTATCTCAGACTCGAGCTGGATTTCTCGCTCTGTCCAGGCTTTCACTTCGGCCATAGTCTTAGGTTGCGCTAATTCAAAAGAGTGGAGCCACACTTTGTGCCTAAGACCCGACCTCAGCGCGGTGATAACTGATTCATTGCGGTGCTCGGGAACCTCCAGGAAGGCATTATAGAAGCGGGTGACATATCCTTTAAAGGATTCCTTGTCTCTGCTCTTGACAGTGAACAAGTAGTTGACCGTCCTCTTCTGTCGTCGGTTTCCGACGAAGTGACCGAGAAATTGGGTGGCTATCTCGTCGAAGGTCGAGATGGAGCGTGGCGTAAGTCCTCGAAACCAGTCCCGGCCAGCCCGGATGAGGGTGGTGGGGAAAGCTCGGCATTGAGCCACGTCCGAATTATCCTGAAAGCTCATGCTCGCCGTAAATGCATTTAGGTGATCCTTTGGGTCGGATTTCCCGTCGAAGAGGGCCACTTTTGGCAGCTTGTTCCTGGACAAGACATGCTCGGCTAGCAGCTCTTCTGTAAAGGTCTTTGTTAGTGAATCGGCGGAGTACCTGGCCCCTTCGCCAGACGCATGACCATTCCGTTGTATGCCTTCTATTTTCTTTTCGAAGGCTTCAAGTCAGTGGTGGTACCCCGAGGATTCTGTACAGTCGGAGTGGTAGCTACCTGATCAGTCGAAAATAATGTATTTTTAACACGGCAATTTCCCCTTCTTTCGCACTCATTTAGAAGTGTTCGGTATTCATATTTCACATATTAGCAAATCAGTCGTTAAATATCAGATTTCGTGTGTTAGACTTTAAAACCGGCACTTTAAGAGAAATTGACCGCATTTCATGGCATCGCATCATCTCTGTATTTGCGCAACACTTGTGTCGAGATTTGTGCAGGAAATTGCAGGAGCAAAGTCAAAAGAAGCTGATCAAAAATACACCAACTCAATGATTTCAGATCTGGTAGCAATTCAAAGGGGAAAATACAATTCAACATATCAAAAAAAGGCCCATACAACAGCCCAAGACCACTGCAGAAAGTACAAGCCATGAAGACTCCAAAGAGCCGCGGAACCGCGGCGAGAGTCGGCTTACGCCGCGGTTCCGCAGCGGCTTGGCCACATCATCATCCAATTTTCATTGCACAATTTATAACTCTGGGCCCACATTTCTTTTATATACTTCAATCTCCAGAAAACTCTCGAAGCTTCTGCCAGATCAGCAAAGATCATTAAGAAAAGCTAATCCTAATTAAGCTCCTAACTAACCTCTTATAGAAGCTCCCTCCTAACTAATCACATCTAGAAGCTTCTCCTCTAACTAACTTTTGGAGGGAAATTCAAATTTCCTCAACAAACTTTTGGAGGGAAACTTAGAATTTGAAATCCTAGATCTAGGGTTTAGATGTCTATAAATAGGAACCTAGACCTAGGGTTAAAGGCGAATCAATTTTTAGGGAATCAATTTTTAGGATTCAATCTTAGTTAGCTAATTCTTCATTAATCTTTAGTTTTCTTCAATTCTTCATCTTCTTCCACAAGTCTAGTGACAAGGCTTGTGCGAAAGCCTAACCCTAATTCCACTCCAAATTCAAGATCTTGAGTACCAATCAAGCGAGAAGCCTTCAACCTTTTATGAGCCGAGCCGATCTTCAATCGGGCAAGTGATCCAAGCCGATCCGCGACTCACGGGGACGAGCGAAGCCAAATCGACGATCGAGTTCTTCCTCTTGTAGTTTTTGAGTGAATGTAATAAAATTGTCGATATAAATAAAAGGTGATATTCTTTTATCTTGTTTCCTTTAAATTCTTGCATCATGATTCGATCTAAATTTCTAGTTGTAATTCTTGTTGTGATGTTTGAGTAATACTCCGCTCGTAAAGGAGTCGAGACGATCAATAGAATGATGATGTAATAGATCTGTAAACGATTCTTGATTCCTACAAGTTTTGTAAACCCTAGCAAGTTCAAGAACCGACAACCCATTTCGTTACGATGCTTTCTTGAATGATATCGCTCGAAATTAGGGATCTACGATCGTTTCTTGAATTTACTAGAGGCTAGAATATGAATGATATCGATGAAAGAACAATGGATAAGATGAAACCCTAGTTTCACTAGAAATCCCTAATTCTTGTCGATCATCATCGATCTAGTATCAATTCATTGAAGGATAAGAATACGTAATTGTAAGATTGCATCACATCTATAGATCCGATTGATTCCTACGAGCCTCATTTCGATTCTTGATATTTGGTTTGGAAAAATCATCAAACTATCAATTCTTGATTCTATCTTTTTCTTGTTATTAGATCTATGTTTTCTAATTCTTGAACTTCAACTATAAATCTTGAATTGTTTTGTTTTCTTTTCATTAAAGTTTCGACTCATCTAATTCAAAAGACGAACTATTACACTGTCCCTGTGGACGATCCGCACTCACTTACAATCTACATCCGACACCGTAGTTGATTGCGGTCAAATAATTTTTGGTTGTGATTTCTTTACAATTTCATAAACTACACAAACAAGAATTCGTTTCAATCACTACCCCCGCTCCGGGTCTGCATGATGGTGCGGCTCCGATTCTGCTCTATTAAATTTCTCAAATCCTCGGGCGAGGCCATCCTCGAGTGGTCACGGCGTTCGCAGTTCGTGTGGCCCCGGCGAGCGTGGGGGCATCGGTCATGCCTAGAAGCACACAAGCTGACCGATACCGCCTCAGGGGGAGATACCGCGCGGCGGGTATCGGAGCGACGGCCCAGTTTTCCCTGGGATCGGGGCATGGAGTTGTCCGGCGCCCGGTGGGTCATGGAATCAATCTCCGCATGCGGGTCATGGTGGCCGGAGTCGGCACGCCAGCGCTCGGTGACACTGGGATGACCATGAGTAAGATCGAGGGCTTGAGCGTGCCCAGCCGTCCTCCTGCGGACATCGTTATCCCGGAAAGGGGGAACGACGGTCTGATGGGTAAGGCCCGTCACTTGAACACGGACAAAAGCATCCACCAGCGATGTGACCCTGTCTATCCGAGCGGATAAGGCGTTGATCACGTTAGGGGAAGGAGACGAGGCGCTCCCACCTCCGTTGTGGCGGCTCGTATTTGGATCGTCGTGGTTGTCGCTCGCCATCGGGTCGAGAGCGGAAGATCAACTTTAAGGGTTGAGAAGCTTCTGAAGCGGTTCCCACAGACGGCGCCAACTGATGGAGGCTGTGATCTCCTTCAAAATGTTGTCCTCCGTCGATCCTGTGATGGCAGTCTTTGACAGTTGAGATTTGGTTTGGGAGTTGTTGAGCGTGTGGATTTCAATGGGTTAGCGTTGAGGCTGGGCTATCTGCAAAAGAAGTCCCGAGGTGGGTGGATCCTCCGACGATCAAATTAGTGCCGAGGAATAGGTGCAGAGTAACGACGTATTAGAATGAATTCGAGTTACCTGAGTCGTCTGAGAGAGGGGTTTATATAGTGGTCGTGTAGAGCGAGCAGGCGTGAGATCATCGCCGTCAGTTACGTCCCTACGTTATCCTCGCATTAATGGCGGGATATGCCCATTAATGGGGGGACACGCTAGCATGGGACGTGGAATGTGGGGAGGCGGATATCTCGCCCTGGCAGGATTCGCGGAGCCGTTGCGGGGACGCTTGAGTTCCGCGCTCTCGGTTGATCGGAGAAGCCAAGAAAGCTCGGCCTGTCAGATTGCTCGGAGACGAGCAGTGAGGCCAAGGAAGCTCGGTCTGACAGATGGCTCGGAAACGAGCAAGAAGATCGAGGAAGATCGGTCTGACAGAAGGCTCGGAGACGAGCTGTTGGTCGTTTGTTAGATGAAGAGGGAAAGTACTCAGGGAGGTCTCCTAAGAGGTCGAATACGTCCAAGGAGATGAGGTCCCGAGGAACGCTCCTAATGCAACTCATTTATTCCACCTCCGTAGCCTTCGAGACACGTCTCCTGCGACGTGTCGTAATCTGAGAAAATACCACTTGTGAGCATCATCTTCTGCGAAGAGCCAAATTTATCGGCCGCAAGGTTTTTTCATTTTTCGGCCTTATATTGTGCTGTTATCCTTGGTTCTATTTCATTATGCTGCTGAAATTCGCGTTCGTTACCTATTGAAATCATGGAAGATACATTTCTTTTGAAATCTTGGAAGATGCATTTTCCGTACTCGTTCTGTAAGTTCAGTGGAAAATAATTTACAATGATAAACCTATCAAACATTGTAATAGCAAATTAAATGGAGGCTGTTTCTGATTCAACTGTCATATCTGTTGAGCAAAGATAAATTAGGCAGGCGGTCAATTTTTGATGGATCTCCTTGCGAAGTATGGCACCCCTTTTAGGATTTGAATTACTAGCAAACTATATAACGCTAACATTTTCCATTGTAGAATTGTGATGCAAAATGTGGAAATCTCTGTTCCAAATTCGATAATTTGCTGTTCCGCACAGCACGGATATTATCAATGCATATTAATATAAAAGATAGAGGTTTATTATTTTTAAGCTATTACATAATCAAATATTACGACATTGATCACATTCTCGTTGATAAGAAAAGTACTGGTTGAAAGTGTTTGAAAATAGCTAGTAATAATAGATTAATACATGTAAATAGCTATTTCATTCCACCACAACGTTTCTGAAATGACCACCCTTATCATCATTCGTTTCACATACAGTCGCGTTTAGATAACTATGAATAGGATTAAATCCAAAACAATGGATTGGTTGCTAAGGTTCGCTGCTATGACTACATATGAAGAAGAAAAAGAAGGGTTTTTACATTTTGGTAGACTGTTGGGAGCTTAAAATGAGCGGACGCTGTCAGTTCCAAGTGTTGGGGGAGTTATATGCAGGAGAATTGTGACGAGAAGATCACAAGTTCAAAACATGTAATCAACACAAGAGAAGAGGCGATAAATCCTATTTATTTAGGAAGGGGTCGATCCTGCATGGAATAACCCTGTCACTTGGAAAAATATGAGTAGATTGTAATCTTGACATTTTAAAGTTTGATCCTCAACTTAAACCCCAATGTAACTTATTATTGACTTTTAAGTGGGGATATTAGAGATTGTGCTCTTTACAGCGACACAATTCAGAGCTTCTTGTGGACATGGTGAGGCAGCAGTTCAAGAAAAACATGCACGAAACCGATCCCGAAAAGATCCAGAAACTAAAGGATGAGTGAGTTTCCTATAGCCGCCTAATCTTCATAATATTTGAATTTATTTTATAGTAACCGTCGAAAGAAAAATCATCCGCGGTCTGTGTTGCTGCAGTGCTGCTAGAGGCCTTATCAATCATATTATCTACGAAGCCGAGAAGATGACCGGTCGCAAGTTTTCTGGCTCTAAGTGATCATCGCCCTCGTCCATTATTGCGTATAATCATGAAACTGTTATGATTTTGGGCCTATATGTACAAAATGACATCAGGATAAATATTTATGATTGATACATAATGCAACACCATTTGAGCAGCAATACGCCGTTTTGAATCTTCTTTCACTTGTTTCTTCTCTTTGATGCCCCCATATATGAACAACTAGTCCCTACAATATGATCAGGATTTTATTTGTGTAATTAATAGTTGAGAACAATAACAGGATTTTAGTTCTGTAAGAGGTAAGAAAGATGTTTTAGTTTTGGCTGTTTTCACACTTTATATATTCCTGCAATGTTCCTCCAATCTTTCAGAAAATAACTTCCACTGCTTAGTCTGTTCGAGTGGTTGGTGGGATATTAGGTTGATAGTATGAAGTGTGGGAATTGGTTGAGGTAATTTTCTCGGTTCTTGGAATTTTTCCATTAAAATTGATACTATCAATGGATGGCATGTGCTACATCTTGACTCCTTCAGTTTGCTTTACAAGAGTAAAATACATTTAAATTTTGTTTTATCTAGCCGTAGGTGTTGGATGATAGAAAAGTTTCAAATATTTTCGGAGATAGGTAAAATATTTCTCATCTTATAATCATTTTAAGGTCTTTTTTTATATGTAAAATGACAGTGTGGAAAGATTGATATAACATACGCTAAAATGACAGTGTGGAAAGATATTAGAATACTCAGTTTATAAATACCTAAAGTTGAAATGTTGAAGTTGTGGAGAGTCTTCCTCTCACACGTCTGAACAAAGGAGGTTCAGACGTCTGGGCATGCACGCATGCAGAAGCTAAAAGAGCAGAGCGAAGCCAGATGCTTTAAGGCAAAGTGACAGACGTCTGGCCAAATCCAGATCCGTCAAAGAGCACAGGCAGACGTTTGACCGAGAAGTGACAGACGTCTGCCCCAAAAGCTAAAAACCAATACAGAGAGGCGGCAGACGTCTGCCAATGAGTTTTCTGTGCGAATCGAATATTTAATATTCTGTTTTATCTCTAATTTAAATAGGAATTACGGTTAGGCTACATATAGGGATCTCTTATATGATAGAAATAAGGCCATTAAGATTATTGTATAGAGAGAGGGAGACGTCTGAGAGATTTGAGAGAAATCTCCTCGGGTTGCTCTTGGTGTAAAACTTGACTAAAATACTAGTAAAAGTTTTGCAGATTCCGCTCTGTCAGGGCCTAGTCATTCCGTGGGTGAATCTCGTTAACAAATATCTTGTCTTTCTGGTTTGATTTTCCCGTTCTCGCTTTATTGTGTTTTGTCTTTCGTTGTTTAATTTGCGTATTGCGTGGATTGGCCATTAGCATAGTTTCCGTGTTATTGTTCCTTCTCCCATCCCAACAAAATGGTATCAGAGCTTAGAGAACCAAAAGATCTTCAATTTTACGGTTTAAGTTTACGGTGGGTGACGACGCTTGTGTCTACTCTCCATATTCTTAGATCGTATTTTCGAAGGTGTTGGTTCAGATCCGAGGAGAAGGTAAAATTTGCAGCGGTGGTATAAACGAAAGATGGCGGAGCATAAGATCAAAATCGAAAAGTTCAATGGTCAAAACTATGGTTAGTGGCGTATGCAGATGGAAGACTACCTATATCAGAAAGAATTGTATCTTCCGTTATTGGACGACAAGCCAGAGAAGACTTTCGATGAGACATGGAATCTACTGGATAGGAAAGTCCTGGCAACGATTAGGTTATCGTTGACTCCGCAAGTGCCCTTTAATATCTCGAAGGAGAAAACAATCATAGGGCTAATGACGATATTAGCAAAGTTGTATGAGAAGCATTCAACGTTGAATAAAATATTTTTGATGACGAAACTTTTCAACATGAAAATGTCAAAACACGGTTTAGTGACAGAGCATCTGAACGAATTCAACAGTGTGACAAGCCAACTCGAATCAGTCTCAATCATATTTGAAAATGAGATTCGAGACCTATTGTTTCTACATTCGTTGCCTGAGAGTTGGGAAAACCTGGTTATGGCGGTCAACAACTCGATCTCAGGGATTCTCACATTTAATGATGCAGTGAGCAGTATATTAAGTGATGAGATGAGGAGAAAGGCTGTGAATGGGAGTTCGGGAACTTTTGCACTCTTAATTGAGAATCGTGGCAGGACAATGGAAAAGGGATAAAGAAAGAAATGGAAGTCAAAGAGCCGAGAAAAGTCAAAACGGAAGACCCAAGGCAACTGTTGGAACTGCGGAAAGAAGGGTCACTTAAAAACGGACTGCAGACTCTTGAAAAAGAGAAAGGCTTAAATGAGATGTCAGATGAAAATGAAGCCAATGTGGTGTCTACACATGAACAGGGGGAACATGGATTTTGTCTTTCGGCGAATGAGATCACAAAGGGAGATACCTGGTTTTTAGATTCGGGTGCATCCTTTCATTGCACTTCAGGTCGGTATCACTTTAGCGAATATATTCAAGAAGATTTTGGACATGTGATGGTGGGAAACGGCCAGCCGTGCAAAATCATTGGAAAATGGACGATTATACTGCAACCGTCAGAAGGAGGTTAGATAAAACTGAAGAACACTAGATACATACCAGATCTGAAGAAGAGTCTGATTTCTACAAGTTAGTTAGACAGCAAAGGGTGCATTACGGTATTTGGGAATTCTCGGTGGAAGATTTCCAAAGGATCGTTAGTGGTCGCAAGGGGCAAATTGAGTGGTTCATTGTATTCCTTCAGTGAGAGTAGTGGAGTTTTGATTGCATTGACAACAGGTTCAGATACAGATTCTGAGACTTCGCTGTGGCACAAGAGATTGGGAAACCTTAGTGAGAAGAATATGAAGATTCTTCAGGGTAAGGGGCTTTTATCTTGGCTGAAGAAGGTGGAGTTGGGGCTCTGTAAGAGTTGCGTTTGTGGAAAATAAAGCGTATTCAAATTTCAGATATATGGTGTAGCAAAGAAGACCAAGAAACTAGAGTTGGTACATACGGATGTATAAGGAACGGTCTCGGTAGAGTCTTATGAAGGAAATCGATACTTCGTAACTTTCATAGATAATGCAAGCAAGATGATATGGGTCTATGCAATGAAGAAGAAGTCCGATGTGTTTGGTCTCTTTAACACTAGATTGGACAGGTGGAGAACCAAACGGGGACGAAGGTTAAGTGCCTAAAGTCCGATAATGGTGGAAAATATTGCATACAAGAGTTCGATGGGTTTTTCTCACAGAATGGTATACGTTGGTTAAAGACGGTACCGGGGACACCTAAACAGAATGGCGTCGCTGAAAAGATGAACAGGACGATCCTAGAGCGGGTAAGGAGCATGACCTTGGATGCGGATGTACCGAATTTCCTATGGGTAGCAGCTGTGTATCTGATCAATCGAAACCCGGCAAGTACACTCGATGGAGGAATTCCGGAAGAAATTTGCCCAGGAAAACCAGTCAATTACTCGCACCTCAAAGTTTTTGGTTGTATTGCGTATTCGTTGATAGATAAGATGGAAAGGATTAAGCTTGACTCCAAGGCTAGGAAATGTGCGTTCATCGATTATGGAGGAGATGAGTTCGAATATCGGCCGCGGGTTTATTCAAGCAAGAAGATAATACGAAGCCGGAACGCCGTCTTTGATAAGCAACACTTGTATAAGGAAGCAGAGCAAGCCAATGAAGGAGCTGTCACTCCCCGCTTCCCAAAACACGAAATACGAGGATGATTAGGCCAGCCTTGCTCTTACAGTCAAGGAATAATCCTGCCGTACTCACACTTCGGCATCTGACAGTACATTGTAGCAGTAATCTAACACAGATAATGAGATAATACAATCACTAAAACTATTAGGTGAAAAGGAAACTGAGCGCAGCAAATACAAACAACTAACCAGTGATAATGAAAGGAACGATAGGGCTGGCTCACTAGATATCCATGATCTCCTCGAAATCAAACGAGTCCATTTCTTTCACTGAGCATGCATACTAATGTCGTCAAAGCGACACAATATAGCAAAAAATATATAATAAGTGCGATAGAATAAACAAGAAATAGTATGCATGGAAGTAATGACATGAGCATGAAATAACCGGTATAGGTAAACAGTAAAGCATGAGTATCGGATCAGTAAATCGATGCAAGCCCAAGTCATTAATCCTATCATTATCTAGGTCTCAATGTCCATGTCCCTATCTTATCGTCAGCTTGAGCGTAAGGTCGACCATTGGAAACACAGGGCCCTCTCCTGTAATCAGTAACAATCAATAACACGCTTTCACGTAATGAGACTGCAAGAGGGCTTTCTCTTGTAGTCAGTACACACTCATGTAATGAGACCCTGAAATTCCATTGACCGAACTCACACTCAAACTATCTTAACACCCACGGTCTACATCAAGGTCCAATCACGAATCAAAATACAGGCTAACCATGACAAGTCTACTCGAGAATTGGAGATAGGTCTTCATCAAGCATGACTAGAACAGTACTTTAGACAAGTGGGCAGTCCCCGATATCTTATCTATGACACTAATATAAGTGCTTCCATAACCGTTCCATTCCAGTTATAGTTATACTTATATATGTCTCACAGATGTTGACAATGTAATAATTAAATGGTCGTGCTGATTGTGTACAAGTACGCGTCATGATCACTATTCGTTCACGCTTTTACGTTAATGTACTTGTCACAGTTCAATCACTAACATTTCGGTAATCTAAAAACAGTCGCTAGGGTATCGATACAATGTTTATTAATTACTGGGGGTATAACGGTCATGCAACATGATGGAGATGAATAAAATGCACTACCAACAATATATGAGCAGCCGGTGTCGTTTGGATTAGGAAAATCGCATTAAATCATGCGTGCATAATTTGTAAAAACAATATAAGAGGCGTAAATATTCCATTTAATTTTATATACATAAAAATTGGTTTCGAGTCAATCAGGTATCTGGTTTTGGAGATACGGTTGTTTAAATGCGGGTGTTCACTGCCGGAGTTACAGTTTCTGAACTGAGTCTATTTTCAACTGTGTTTTACCCCTAGTTACAGTCATAGTTAGGCGTCGTTACAGTCAATGTATTTTAGGGTTATCAGTCAGGATTTCAACGCATAAAACGGATCAGAAATAATCATCGTGTGCTAAGAGTTATACTCAGTTTACTGTTGCTACGTAAAAACTTATACTGCAGTAATCAGCCGTATCTATCAACAGTGTAAAATATGTTATAAGTATCAAACGACACTGGAATTTGGTGAAACTAGTGTCAATAGAAAGATAACTCAAATTCCTATTCCTCGATATATGGTTCTGCATGCTTAAGCACTTAAACAGTGAGATATATGCATCCTAAAACAGGTAAAGGCAGCGATTCCTGCTCTGGGCTGCAGTCCAAAATCAGGCAAGTTCTCTATTTTCGATGGTCAAATGTTATATTTAACAGTAAACCTATACATCATGTTAAAGATTATGCAGTACACTTCGTAACAAACCCAAGCACGCTATGATTGGATTTTTCTATGATTTATAACGATTTTTGTAACGTGACAAGTACGGTGAAATCCAGTTTTAACATCGTATTCTGCTTACGACATTTCATGATTTAACGGCGATATTATGAGCTCAAATTCCACAAAATATTAGTCAACGTGCAAGTGAATTTATATCTGAGAGATAGGAGTATTTTCATTAGGGTTTTGATACACATATCAACTAGCAATAATCATGACATTTGCCACACGAAAATGTCGGTTTTATTTAACTGGGGGGTGTGTGTGTGTGTGTACGCGATAGCAAACCCGAATCGGGTTCCAATCACATAGTTACAAACCATAGTTCACAAGGTAATGATTCGAGTAAATATTCACGATGTAGATATAAACACACACACACATATAACTATGCATATACGTTCAATTAACTGTATTAATTTTGATTAATTAGCATGAGTAGCAAGTGAAAAGTTTCCAGTTGCCTAGAGACGATCGCGACGACGAATGGCACGAGCATGGCACGATCACGGGTAGAGGAAACAAGCTTGGGCTCGGCTTGCTACGGGGTTCTGGGTTGATGGAGTTGGCTGGAGCTCGGTCGAAACTCCGTGGCGAAGGCGGCGATGACGTCAGGGAAGAGGCCGGCGGCTCAGAGAGGTTGGTGGCACAGGGACGGCGGCTTTGAAGCGAGTCGAAAGGAGAGTAGAGGATGGGTTTGAAGGAGATGATGGTGGAGGTTGCGGTGGTGCTCAGGTGGTCACGGTTGGGAAGAGGAGATCGGTGGAGGTAACGAGGAGGTGTTGCTGGTGATCGTCGGTGATGAAGGTGGTCGGAGGAGAAAAGGGTCGGTGGTGCACGGTAGGGAGTGGTGGAAACGATGGAAGTTGTGGCGCGGGTTGTGGGGGAGCTTGTGTTAGTTGTATGTATGCCCTAGAGGCCATTATTGTACATGAGATATATATTATAGTGGATATTGGGACATATATAGGGAGGACTTTCTTGCTCGACATGATAGTACGCTATCTGGTTGCTCTTTATCTTAACATGTACACTTACTGTCTCTCTGTTACATATTGATAAAGCCCTTAGGATGTGTACTTGACTTCCAGGATTATGATGCAGATCATACTAGTGGGGCCTGGGTAGTCCATGAGTTCATCCTTCAATGTTCCTAGTCGTGGGAATATCGATATGGGGCATCGATATTCCAGAGTAGACTAGAGTATATCTTCTCGACCCATGCGATGGGCGATGGATGATCTCATATCCATTGGTGTTTGACATCAGAGATGGTATACGGGTGCTCAGTAGAGACTGGGTACACTGAACGAACTCGCCGAGAACTCCTAGAAGGTATTATACCTCACGTCAGAGAGCAGTTCTCTGGTGACACTGGTACAGGTTAGTCCGTCGACCCGAGATCGTCATAGAGACTTGTGTGTCTCCCACTGTGCTTTGATTTCCACCCTACCACGGCTCTACTGAGTCGTGCAAACAGGTGGTTTTTGGGTACAGTTCCGAGTCATATGGAGGCAATGAGCGATAGGAGGGGATTCGTCTCTCCTAGTATTGGGGGTTGATGTTGCGCTATACTCGATTGGCCATAACTGAAATCCTTGGCCAGGGTAGATGAGATTTACTGATAAGTGTTATCAGTAGTTTCTCGCCCGTTATGGACCTTACATCGGCATGACTTATCAAGCTATTGGGGTCTAACATTTACCACCCGTAGATGAGATATGCGACATATCAGACGAAGAGACCGGACTGTATAGTAGTGTTACTGATTGGATTCGCAGGAGTATGAGCAGGCTTGCTCGTTGATCTTCTGATCGCTCAATACCCGGGTGGCCGTTACTTTTAGCAGGCCTCTTGCGGCTTGTGGGTGTTTGATATGATCATCACCTACTGCCGGCGTATTGACGAGTTTTTAGAGTCCTACACAGAAGTTTCCTGGCTCAAGCGAAATGGAGTAGGAGCACATATGAGATATGTGCAGGACCGAGATTAATACGAGTATGTGATACCGTATTCTATTCTCGCGATTTGTGTCATCAGTTGGTTATATGTGATATAGCCGGGTTATCGAATCAAGTGTTGTTTCGATAAATTGATACACATGATATTAGTCGGTTATATATGATATATCCGGATTATTAAATCAGGTGTTGATTTAATAATCTAATGTATAATTAGATATTTGATATATTAATTTACATTGACTAGTATTGGCTCACTTAAGATTGCTTTTCTCACTTGATTGTATATTGAGTATATATGTGATATATACTTGTGTACATGTTTGTGTCATGCTTGATGATACATGCAACATGGGTGTGTGTGTGACTTACACCATACTTAAGATAATGGTTAGGGTTTTTATTTATTTTAGTAATTCAAAATTTGTGGCATTTTGTCATGGCATGTAAGCTTGTGGAAGCTTGTAGATCATTTGACTTGGTCCACTTGTTTTGTTTTACTAAAGATATTTATTAACCAAACAGTTAGCTTAAACCATGGTTATGTCTATACAAAGGTTAGTATATGATACTAACTCACCCATGGTTGTCATTCACCGCTTGATTTTTATTCTTGAGAGTTTTCTTCATCTCCTTCCTCTAGCTTTCTAGCTTCATGAAAAATGGTGAAAATGAGTTAGAAAAATAAATCTAAAGTGAGCCCACTTCCTTCATCATCCTCTACTACTTGCCATTTAGTTTACGGTGTTCTCTTCACAAAGTTCACCACCCAGTGAAGAGGTAGCTTGGGTTTGAGTCTCCTCGACGTAGATCATCTTCGGCCTCGAAGACTTCGAACAAGGTTGTTCATTTCTCTAAGGGAGCCCATACTAGAGTTCGGGAGATCAATACTCGCAGCGAAGGGACTACTACACGGAGCTTTAGAAGTGAAGGATCGGTCTACAAAGGTTGTATTTCTCATTCACTTAGTGTAATATTTGATTACACGTTTCATTTTGTCTATTTACTCTAGCTAGATCCTAGGTTAGGGTTCATTAGCACTCTAGAAAATTTGAAATTGGCATGGTAGTTGCTGTGAAAATCCAGTAGGGTGCTAAGAAATCCCAACAGTAGTATCAGAGCCGGGCTAGAGTATTAGACTATGTTTGTTAGATTACGAAACCGAAACTACTCCGAAACTTGCAACATCGAACCCCAGTTTCTGTCGAATTTTAAATGACTTCTAAATTTTTTTTAAACAACTGCAGAATGATGTATGTGATACACCATGAACACTACCAAAATTTGGTCCCATTTTGTCTAAAAGTGGCCGGCCACTTTGAGGAAAATACCGGTGAGCTCGGCCAAGTTGTGGCATTTGGGCTTCAAATTTTGGTATTGTTCTAGTCTCTGGTTTTGGTGTTTCAGGTGTTGTTTGTTTTTCCTAAGATTTCATGTGATGTAGTCTTACTGTATAGGCAACTCGGAGTGTTTCGTATTCGTAGTTTAACATTGGTTTCGTGTTTTCACATATTATCTAGGCGTAGTTAAAAAGTTCGATCGAATGTCAAAAACCTATTTTTCCAAGTTTAAGGTATTCGGAAAATCATGCAAGTCATTCTGTGGACTCTCTAGAAGAATGAAACCCTAACTCGATATAATGACCATGGAACCGCTTTGAACCTTAGGGTTTGTGGTAGTTCCGCGGTACCATTAATGATGCTTGGGTTTGCCCTTCTACGGTTGGTCCATAGGTGTTGTGGCATGTTCTGGGTATTTTTGAACTGTGTTCAAGTGTTGAGCTCTCGGAGAATTGTGGGACTTTGATTAATCGATCGAAAAGTTTAACGTCGTCCGGATATTTGTGATGGGATACAATACTTGGAATCAACAATATTTGAATTTTATAAATCTAGCAATTTAGTCTCATTTGATCGGTTGCCACGGTATTTTGATGTGATCAAAAATCCATCGCAATCATGTAGCGTACGTGGATACTCGACGGGTAACCTTACTAGATAGCCACGCCCCATAGTCCCGACCAAGTGACTGTAGGAGAACTCTGTTGCCAAAAGCATCCGTCCGGGTGCTCGCGGCCGCGGTATTTCGCCTAAGTGCACTTCGTCGACGGTATCAGGGGTGCGGCCGTTTACTAAAGTTTCCGACGAGCATTCGATCAGGATGTCGGAAATCTTGTTGAATTACCCGACTTATTATTGGAAAGTGTTTTCAATATCGAGACTAAAATGCGGGGTTTATAATTGTTAGGCATGTGATGTCTAAGGAATTCATATCGTTAGGCGTGAAATCCGAAATATGAGATATTACGGGTTTATGATGTATAAGGAGGTTGCGGATTCCAATTATTGTAGTTTTCACTTTCTTTTCTGCGACCGTAAGTGTAATATGTGGTGTATCGCCGGTTTCATTGCTATACGTCAACGACAATTGGGATACGCATATTTACTTACGTTGATGACATGTGATGTTATGTGTTGCTGTGATATGTTATATTGGATTGTCGTGTTTGAATAGCCGGGTTTTTTTTATGTGAGATGAGAGTTTGTCTTTTTCATTCATGTAAAAAATTGTATGTAATATTCTTTTATTGGTGCACTTCCGGGTTGAGGAAGATGTCACCGTTGATGTATATTATTTACTTTTCCGCATTAGGATAGACCTAAGGAGGGGAGCACAGGTAGCCGGGTTCTAGAGTCCAGTGGGAGACCATCTCGAGGCGTCGAGTCCGGGTCTCCTAACTCTAGAATTGGTAGGGTTGATTGCCGCTCTCGTAGGGGTCTAGGGATGTGGGTTTGGCTATTCATCGCGACCGTGGAAACCGTGTTTTATACTGGCTTAAATTAAAACACGGAATTCCTAGTATGTCCAATATTTCATATGTTGTCTTCTGCTGTGATCACTTTATATTCTGAGATGTGATCACTTTATATTCTGAGATGGATACATTATAATATATATGATATATTATAGACGTTGCTTATGTTTTTCACCCGCGCTAGCCTCGCCCCGCCCTGCCGTTAGTTACCTAACCTAACGGTGCATGACGGGACTTCGTGGCGAATGCGGATGGCATAAACGTACGTTGTATTTATCTGTGATGCTTAGGTAACTTAAATGATGGGACATTCCTTAATGAGATTAATGAAGGAAAATAAACCTAAAGATGTTGTGGAATCGAATTTTCAAAATTAGGTAGCTCTAGTTGTTGTTTTGCATAGCGGTATTCCTTGTAGAATATCCTGCACCTTATTCGATGAGGAATGAGCCGAGATCCCTTCACCGGAAGTGACCTCTTTAGCAATAACTAGCAGATGCTACAACCCTCGGTTTTGTCTTTTGATTGCTTTTCTAGTTCTTGTTTTACATAGTGATATTGTGAATATCCTGCACCTCATTCGACGAGGAAAGAGCCGAGATCCCTTCACCGGGAGTGACCTCTTTAGCGAAACTAGCAAAAGCCTAAAAAACACTCCATTTTAAATCATTTGATTCTGCAACGAGATCAAGTTCAAAGTGTTAAAGGTTTTCACAAAAACCATCCGCAACCCTCCGTCATTTTAGGAAGTAGGGTACTTAGTATTCGTGTTGTGTTTGTTGACCATAGTTAAGGCACATTGTACAGTAGCTAAGTGATGTCTTCCTACACAGCATATGATGCGATTAGTTAGGACAGTCATGTGACTTTGTTGACCATAGTTAAGGGTCATGTGGGTGGGTCTAATTAATCACGAAATGACGGGTAGAATTTGACTAGTGCTTATGATTTGTTGACCATAGTTAAGGTCATAAGTCACTAGGAGTAAAAACCATTATCGGGAGTTTCAAGTGTTGAAATTTGCAATGAGATTGCATACCTTCTATGAGATAGTTGGATCCTGATATCCACTGCGAGTAACAGTTACTCCTGAGAGAGTTTTGCACTTTACAATTAGCCGATTAAGTAGGTGTTAAGAAAGGTGTCAACGGGGTTACGCCCCTGGGAAAACGATGTTTAGTTTAATTAGGACCGTGCGAAAGCACGGGGAACCTCTCTCAAAGTACCGATACTGGACTGGATGAAAGATTGGCGAACTTGTAGGGTGTAATTAATCCCGGCTAGTCTTTCTTTTTAAGGTTTGAAGGAAGATTTGATAAAAACAGTGGGAGCCATCCTGATTAGATAAAATATATAACCAATCTAATCTTGCAAGAGCGCACACAGAGTGTTTTCTTCTCTCTCCCTCCAGGTAGCAACCATGTCACGCCTTACTCAAGATAATAATATGGATGTATTAACCGAACCCGCTTGTTATACTGTGCTGGGGATCGTTGGTCCTGCTCCAACTTATAATTGTTATAAGACCGAGCAGAAAATGGGGAATACCAGGATTCTCATGCCGCAGAAAATGAGCATCTTCTTCGGGTGTGTTTGTTACAGAGAACTATTTCTCAGTATCCTCTACGTCCTGGGTATTTGATACCGGATCAGGATCCCGTATATGTAATCTGTTACATGGGCTACGGATAGATAGAGAACTGAGAATAGGGTGATATGTCTCTAAGTATAGAGATTGGTGAAAATGCTGCAGCCAAATCAGTTGGCAGTTATCACCTTGTATTACCAAATACATTGATTCTGAACGAATGTTATTAGATACCGAACCTGATATACAACATCATATCAGTCTCTTTATTAAGTAAAGAAGGATATAATTTTGTATTGTTGGATAAATGTTTTGAACATTTCCTATATCAAGAGTTGATCGGTTCAGGCACGTTATCTAATAGCATATACGTTCTAAATCAAATCATAGTTCTTAACGTACAGAACACATACAAGAGGAAGAGTTCAGAAATGAATGAATCCTACTTATGGTATTGTAGACTAGGTCATATCAATGCGACCCAACTAACTAAGTTACATTAAGATGTATATTTAAATCAATTTGAATTTACATCTTGTGAAACTTGCCAGTCATGTCACAAAGATAAGATGACCATAGCTCCGTTTACTTGAAACAGAGAAAGGGTTAGTGAACCCTTGGGACTGATACATGATGATGTATATGGTCCCATGTCTACACATGCCAGGACTGGTTCTTTGTACTTCCTTACATTCACTGATGATCTCTCAAGATTCGGACACATGTTCTTTTTGAAACACAAATCTGAAGGTTTTGAGAAATTCAATGAATATAAGTAAGAAGTCGAGAACCAAAATGGGTAAAAGTATTTAAGTCCTTTGATGTGATCAATGAGGAGAATACTTGAGCATGGACTTCCTGAAATATTCTAAAGGAGAATGAGATTCTCTCTCAGCATTATTCCTCTATATACACCACAACATAACGGTGTATCGGGGCGGAGCAACAGCACCCTATTTGATATAGTGCACTCTATGATGAGTACTGCTGAGTTGCATGTTTCCTTTTTGGGGTTATACTCTTGAGGAAGCTGCATACCTATTGAATTGGGTTCCAATCAAATCGGTGCCTACTACTCCATATGAGATATTTTATGGGAAGAGCCCATCTCTTAAGCATGTTAAGATTTGGGTTGTCCGTCCTATGTCTAAAAGCAAAATCCGGACAAGCTCGAGGCAATGTCAGTTCTGTGGAAGTTTGTAGGATATCCCAAGCATTCGCAAAGGAATATCTTCTACCACACCGAGAAACAAAAGGTGTTTTATTTCTCGGCATGCCACCTTTTTAGAAAAAGGAATTTATTTTGGGAAGAAATTTGTGGTCATGAGGTAGAACTGGAAGGAGTTCCAGCTATACAAAGTACAGCTGATGATTTGGTAGAACCGAAGGATTCAATAGTTCCCGACGAACCTCAGCCTCTCCGCCGATCTGGTAGGGTTTCTCATCCGCCTGAGAGATACTACGTTTTTCTCGATGACAGTGGGAGCGAGGATTGCATCATGAGATGATGACCCAACTAGTTTCGAGCAAGCCATCATGAGTGGGGACTCTGTAAGAATAGCTGGATGCTAAGCGATCTGAGATGGAATCTATATACACCAACAAAGAATGGACTTTGGTTGCTATATTTGAAGGGTTAAATCCCCATCAGGAGGAAGTATATCTTGAGAAGATTACTAGGTGTAGATGGAAAAGTTGAGACTTTCAAAGCTAGACTCGTTGTAAAAGGTTCGCGTCATCTACCAGGTATGGATTATGATGAAACCTTTTCTCCAACAGCTATATTTAAGTCCATCCGGATCCTACTTGCCATTGCTACATATCATGACTATGATATCTGGTGGTTGAGTGTCATGACCGCTTTTCTAAATAATGATTTAGAAGAGAGCGTCTATAAGTACACAGCCAGAGGGCTTCGTAGATAGTGGGAGCAGCGGAAACGTGTGCAAGTTGCTTTACGGGTTAAAGCAGGCATCGCGGAGTTGGAACATCTGTTTTTATGTGGTAGTCAAAGTGTTTGACTTCTTCAAAATGGTAGATGAACCTTGTAAATTCAAAAATGTTGTAGAGAGTATGGTGGTCATTCTCGTATTGCACGTGGATGACATACTCTTGATAGGGAAGGTGTTTCCTATGCTACACTCGGTCAATCTCCTCTTATCACATTGATTCTCCATATAGGATCAAGGTGATACCTCCTAAATCCTGGATTTTGGATCTATGAGATATATCTAAGTGGATGTTAGGATTCTCACTAGGTGTAGTGAGATGGTATCAATCGATCCTGGGGAGAATCACTGGATAGCTTCCAAGGTGGTAAGGATGACTGAAAGTCAGTCACATGCATTGTCTTTACCCTCAGTGGAGGGACAGTATGATGGAAGAGTTCCAAGCTAGATACCGGGGCAAACTATACGATAAAGGCTGGATATATCTCTATCAACGATGCTACCAAAGAGATAGTCTGGGTGTATATTTGTTCATAAGATGAACTAGGTTTCCACCATTGTGTGACAATGGAGGTGTGGCTTTGACCTAGGAACACCGGTCCCATCAGTGACCCAGACACATTCTAAGGCAGTATCACCTGATCATGGAGATGGTTGATGATTGAATACGATTTCGGATTGTGTATGTTACTCAAATGTATATAGAAATCACAACTAAAAATATTTTGACCGCAATCAATAACGGTGTCGGATGTAGCGCGTTAGTAAGTGCGGATCGTCCACAGGGATTGTGCGATTCGTTCGTATTTTGATTTGTTTGAATCAAAACTTTAATAGAAAAGAAAAGAAAACAAACAATTCATGATTTATAGTTGAAGTTCAAGAATTAGAAAATCTAGATCTAATAACAAGAAAAAGATAGAATTAAGAATTGAGAGTTTGATGATTTTTCCAACCAAATATCAAGAATCTAAATGAGGCTCGTAGGAATCGATCGGATCAATAGATGTGATGTAATCTCACGATGTCGTATTCTTATCCTTCGATGAATTGATACTAGATCGATGATGATCGACGAGAATTAGGGATTTCTAGTGAAACTAGGGTTTCATCATTTATCCCCTGTTCCTTCGTCGATATCATTCACATTCTAGCCTCTAGTAAATTCAAGAAACGATCGTAGATCCCTAATTTCGAGCGATAACATCAAGAAAGCATCGCAACGAAACTAGGTCATCGATTCTTGAACTTGCTAGGGTTTACAAAACTCGTAGGACTTAAGAATCGTATTAAGATTTGTTACATCATCATTCTATTGATCGTCTCGACTCCTTTACGAGCGGAGTTTTACTCAAACATCACAACAAGAACTACAATTACAAATTGAGATCGAATCATGATGCAAGAATTTAAAGAAAGCGAGATTAACGAATTTCACATTTTATTTATATCAACAATTCCGTTACAATCACTCAAGAACTACAAGAGGAAGAACTCGATCGTCGATTTGGCTTCGCTCGGCTCCGTGAGTCGCGGATCGGCTAGGATCACTTGCTCGATTGAAGATCGGCTCCGCTCCTAAAAGGTTGAAGGCTTCACGCTTGATTTGGTACTCGGGATCTTGAATTTGGATTGGAATTAGGGTTAGGGTTTCGCACAAGTCTTGTCACTAGACTTGTAGAAGAAGATGGAGATTAAAGATTGAACTAATGATTATAGATTATTGAACAACTAAAGAACAACCTTTTAACCATAGATCTAGGCTCCTATTTATTGACCATCAAAACCCTAGATCTAGGATTTCAAATTTGAATTTCCCTCCAAAAGTTTGTTGAGGAGAAGTTTCTAGATGAAGTTTGTTAAGCCGAGCCTTCTAGATGTGCCACGTGGCGTTTCTACAATATTCTGGAAGCTTGGGCCGTTAGTGTAAGCACGTGCAGGAATTTTGAGCCAATGATGACGTCATCACGCCGCGGTTCCGCGGCGCAAGCAGGCTCCCGCCGCGGAACCGCGGCGCTTTGGAGGCCTTAGGGCTTAAGAACTTCTGGTGTTTCTTGGGCTGATTTATGGGCCTTGTTTTGATATGTTGAATTTCATGTTTCCCTCTAGATTGCTACCAGATCTCAAAACTTGGAGTTGGTGTATTTTTTATCAGCTCTTTTGGCTTTATTTCTGCAATTTCCTACATAATTTCTCGGGACAAGAGTTGCGCAATACAAGGATGATGCGATGCCATGATAAACACACAATTTCCCTAAAAGTGCCGGTTTTAAAGTCTAACACATGCAATCTGGTATTTCAGAGTTGTTTTGCTAATATGTGTAATATGAATGCCGAACACTTCTAGATGAGTGCAAAAGATAGGGAAATTGCCGTGTTAAAAATGCAGTATTTTCGACTGATCAAATTCCTCCAAACTTATTTTCGATCGTCTCGAGCGAACTATTTTATTAAAAAGAGAAGGAGAAAATAAAGAAAGAAAAAAAAACTAACTAGCACACTTTCGTAGGCAACACGATTGCACTGAGCACGTGCAACAAGCCTTTAAATCTCTAGGTGTCCCTAGTAGGATGAGTGTTGTCTCCTGAGGGTTTTCAGCGGATTGCACCCACAAAATCCAATAATAAAAGAAAGATCATGAATATTATATTTAAAGAAAAGAATTGTAAAAGAAAAGCTTTGAAAATTAGGGTTTCCAACTAAGCTAGCTTTTCGGTTGTTATGAGCCCTATCTTAATAGTCATGAAAAGATGTTAGAAATCACGTCCTCCCTTAATAAAACACCGTCTTATTCTTCATTCCTATTTGTTTTCCAAACATCGATCATATAACCCTGCGTGTGTGTAAAGACATCCCTACACCCGGAGAATTCAATTCAAGCTATCATACTCTTGCCCATCAGACTCGGTACTTTTTAATTAATGAATATTTAGATAAGATTGCTCACACGCTTTCATGCGACCGTTAATACTTCTTGAGGTACTAACCGACCGATTACTCATGTGCTTACTTATTTGGTGTATTTTCCTCGTCTTGCACTACCTCAGGCATAGCAGTGACTCCCAGAACAGTTGGCCTTAGGGCACTAGGTGAAGAAGCACCCTCGCTATATTTTTATTATTGCCCTCGGTGATAAAAAAACCAGTGTCCATTTTTCTCACCACTTTATATTTTCTTATTCACTTTTTTTTTATTTCCTTCATACTTTTGGCTTTAAGACAAGAGCATTTCAAGGTATCCTCTACTATCCCAGGCTTTAAGACGTGTGTAAGTGCGAATAGCAGGGTATCAACGTTCAAAATGTTTGGCTTCCAGAATAGAAACTATTTTTCAGACTTATTTTTATCCTCAGATTAGTGACGTCCTTCATCTTACTAACCCTTGGGACAACGGCTCATAACTACTTATTACTAGTTCGTATAAGAAAACTTCTAATTTTCTTGGTTTTCTTAAATTTTTTCTAATCTCATGGATGTAATTTTTCACTATCTAATCTTTTATTATCTTATTTATATACAAAAAATATTTTTATTTTTTAGAATTTCTTTAAAAATTTTTATAGGTTTTCAAAAATGTTTTGTGCTTATGCAAAGTATGATGCAAATGATGCGAAAATAAGCACAAACCTCTCCCAAACTTGTTTTCAACAGTGTCCTCACTGTTTCCATCTGCTAAATCTCGAAAAACCTGTAAGCTTGGGAGGAATTTATTAGTGGGGGCAAAATATTTAAGTGAAGAACCTCCCCAAACTTATTTTTGGCTCATCATTATGCAAAAAAATTTCTTTTTAAGAGCCAGAAAATATACCCCCCCAAACTTGAGTTAAGCAATGTTAATCTTTTGAAAATCATATGAGGGGGTCAAAAATCAGTGTTCGATGCCAAGCTTTGCAAAGACCGAACGTCAACACCAACTATTCGAAAATTTTATCAATGCAGTGCTCTGGTTGGTGGAAGAAGAAGTGGGGAAAGTGTAAGTGGTGGAATAGAATATGTGTGCGTCTCATTTTGGAGAGACGATGCAGTGAATGTGATGGATTACTCGCATTCTTTTTACAGTTCAGAAGAAGGGGTGGAGGTTCAATTTCATTGATTGGGAGATGATTCATCTCAACACCCGTGTCATTCAAAAATGCGAGTTCATCAGCGAAGATTTCCTCAAAAGTTCCATTAATACCCCGATGAATAATTTCATCACAAAGTACGGGGTGATCTTCAGACTCTAAAAACAGTTTATAATCAGTGTTAATTGTTGACCCGGACAACTTAGTGGAAGAGTCCGTATGTGTATGATACATAGTTAGGTCAAACAATAACGTATGAAAAGAGTCAAGATCGCTATCAGGAGGATCATCAAATTCGCTGCTGTCGACATCCATTAATTCGACAGAACAGACTTGAGCAATAGGTTCGGAGGGTACACTTCCCAACTTGTAAATGTTCAGCTCTATTGACCTATTCCCGAAGGATAGGGTCATAGAACCGTTACGACAGTTGATAATAGCATTGGAAGTGGCCAAAAAGGAGCGACCTAAAATCACCGGAATTTGATTCTGTGGGTTCGCTACAGGCTGTGTATCAATTACAATAAAGTCCACAGGGAAAATAAATTCCCCGATTTTTATTAACACATCCTCCAGTTCACCCCTAGGTTTGGTGATTGATCGGTCAGCCATCTGGAGAGTGCAATGGGCTGGTTTCAACTCTCCGATCCCTAGTTGCTCATAAACAGAGTATGGAAGCAAGTTAACACTAGCGCCAAGGTCTAGTAGAGGGCGGTTAATGTGTTTTTCCCCAATAGAAATGGAAATAGTAGGATATCCAGGATCCTTACGTTTCCTTGGTAATTGTTGGGGGAAAGCCGTGTCTACAGTCTTTGCCATGAATATCTTCTTGGGCACTTGAGTCTTCCTCTTCCTAGTGCACAAGTTCTTAAGAGTTTTCGCATAGGACGGAACTTGTTGGATGGCATCTAGGAGATGGATGTTGATGTTAACTTGCTTAAACATGTCCATAATCTTCTCCATATGTGGACTCGATATGTTAGCCCTTAACCGATTAGGATAAGGTGCTTTAGCTATAAGCGCTGGGTCCATCATAGGAGAAGGAAGTGTGTGTGGACCCGATCCCAGAATAGAAGTGGGGATCGTCGGTGGAGGAGTAGAAGAGGTGGACTGAAGTGGCGACCCTTTTGGGAAACGAAGAATAGGCTCGGAAGAAGGTGGTGGGGTAGAAGAACTGGGGTTAGAATTAGAAGTAGAAGTGGAAGGAAAGGTCTCAGCCGGGGTATTATCGATAGATTTTTCAGTGTCATCAATCTCTTCCCCAACGTGATTGTCAAGCACTCTTCCAGATCTCAACGTGAGTGCATTCACATGATGTGAATAGCCAGGATTGGGTAAAGGTTGAGCTGGAAGTTTCCCTTTCTCTCTTGCACGCATTTCGGCTTTTAGTTGTGCAATTTGTTCTTCCATCGATTTGATGTTCTCATTTTGAGAGATAATGATCTTCATCACATTCTCGACGGAAGATTGCAAACTTGCCGTCCCTTGGATGGATTGTTTCATGAAAGTATCCAAGGTTTGTGCTAGTGCACAGGTATTATCTGTACCGGTCAATTGCAAAGAGTTTTCATGTGGTGTAAAAGTGTTGGCCGGATTTTGGAAGTTTTGTGATTGGAAGGGGTGCTGACTCAATGAAAGTGGTGGTTGCTGTTGTGGTGGAGGGACCCTTTGGAAATTGTTATGGGTTGAAACCGTGTTTTGAGATTGTGATTGGTTCCAAGCAAAATTTGGGTGATTCCTCCAATCCTGATTATATGTGGAAGAAAATGGATCGTTTATAGGTCTTTAAAATGCGGCATTGGTATGCTCGTGACCTTGAAACAGAGAATTTCGTGGACATTCTTCCGTCAAGTGAGAAGGATCAGAACAACAGCCACATACAGTTTTGGAGAGTGATATTTGACTTAGGGCGGCTAAAAATTTGTTTTCCATAGTCTCAAGTTTCTTTTGCATAGCTGAAATGTCAGCTCTAACTCCTATGGAAATATTATTGACATCCCTAGACGATTGACTCACACCCTCCCACTGTAAAGATTTTTTAGCGAAATCTTCTAGGAATTTCCAGGCTTCCCCATCATCTTTGGTCATGAAGTTGCCTTGACACATGGATTCAAGGGTCTGTCTTGTGTTAGGATTAATGCCCTTATATATGATTCTGCAGATCCCATCTAGGGATTCCGTGATGTGGACATTGGACTAACAGATCATTGAAGCGTTCAAGACATCTTGAAAATGGTTCATTTGGAAGCTGGGTGAATTGATTTATTTCGCTACGGACTCGAGCTGTTTTATGACGTGGGTAGAATTTCTTAAGGAATGCTTTGACGAATTCTTCCCAATTTGAAATGGAATGTGCGGTAGTGTTATACAGCCACTTCTCGGCTATATCGCACAAGGTGAATGGGAGAAGACGTAGACGCATAGCATCCATAGAAAGCTGTGAGGTACCCATCATTGCGCATACATTTTCAAATTTGGTGATAAAGGAATATGCGTCTTCAGACTCGAGACCGTGAAATTTTGGTAGAAGGTTGATGTATTGGGGTTTAATTTCAAAATTTTCCCCGTTGGCTGGTGGAATGGAAAGACAGGTGGAAAGGGGACCTCGAATAGGATAGCACCTCTCTTGAAGAGAGATGCGGGATGGATTCTGCGCACCAACGGACGGCGGCAGAGTAGTGGTAAAGAAGTTCGATGGAGAAGGATCCATCGATGTGGGTGTGGTGGTGGGTAAAGAAGAGGTAAATGTAGAAATACCGACTTTTGGGTCGATCAAGGGAACGCGGACTAAACGGGCACTAGAATCCCGTGTCCAGCCTATCTTGCACTAAAAAGGGTTAGTACAAGTGGCAGCGTAACTTATAATTAGGGGAATGAATGAATGTGATTGGTGTTTGTTTTGAAAAATGATACGGATTTTTGAAAATATGATGCGATCACAACAAATGCAACAAGCAAAAACCCTAAAATCTAGTGGTCACCTAGGTCAAAACTCTAGACCGCTCCTAACTGCCAAAAGACAAGTCGAAGGATAAATCATCCACTGCCTCTTTGTCTCCCCTGTGGCCAGGTAAGTGCCAGGTAAATGGGAGGTTCTCCACTACGTAAGTAGTGGGCCTAATTAAGTAACCACTTGCCTTAGACACACTTGCCTTAGACACCACAAAAGAAACGCGGATAAGCAATAGATTACCCATGAACTTCTCCTGTCCTAAGCGAGCGCGACGGTCCTTAGAGTCAAGTCTAGATTTCTTTTAGTTAATGAGGGTAATGCGGATGCAGTTTTGTGATTTTCGGGGCTTAGGAAGGGTAATGAACTCCCCATCTAATCTGAATTTGGTCTTTGCCCCTTAATTTCCGTATTAATATGCAAACAACCAAGAATCAAAACACGCATAATTTTTATTGCTTTTTGCGGCGCTGCGAATTATTTGCAAAGAAACCTGCAGCAAATTTGTTATTTGAGCAGACAGAGAAAGAGATAAGAAAGTAAGAGAGGACCTGAGTGAAACTGGAACAGTGATGCCCTAGAATGGCCGCGGAAGCGCGGTGGGAGATAAGTATTTGCCGCGGAAATGCGGTGATGTTGCTCGATCTCTGCACAAAATTTCTTGAGGCTGCTTCTGTTCACTTACTTTACTCTCTGTAATATTCTGAAAATTTTTCCTCAAGCTCCACAGATTACAGATTTTCTCGCAACAAATCACAACAAATCGTTTAGTGTTTGCGCGAATTTTAACCTAAATTTTTTGATGGAATAAATTTTTCAACTCAAATTTCAAAAACGAACAAATTAGCACACTATCTCCGGCAACGGCGCCATTTGATTGAATACGATTTCGGATTGTGTATGTTACTCAAATGTATATAGAAATCACAACCAAAAATATTTTGACCGCAATCAATAACGGTGTCGGATGTAGCGCGTTAGTAAGTGCGGATCGTCCACAGGGATTGTGCGATTCGTTCGTATTTTGATTTGTTTGAATCGAAACTTTAATAGAAAAGAAAAAAAACAATTCATGATTTATAGTTGAAGTTCAAGAATTAGAAAATCTAGATCTAATAACAAGAAAAGGATAGAATCAAGAATTGAGAGTTTGATGATTTTTCCAACCAAATATCAAGAATCTAAATGAGGCTCGTAGGAATCGATCGGATCTATAGATGTGATTTAATCTCACGATGTCGTATTCTTATCCTTCGATGAATTGATACTAGATCGATGATGATCGACGAGAATTAGGGATTTCTAGTGAAACTAGGGTTTCATCATTTATCCCTTGTTCCTTCGTCGATATCATTCACATTCTAGCCTCTAGTAAATTCAAGAAACGATCGTAGATCCCTAATTTCGAGCTATAACAATCAAGAAAGCATCGCAACGAAACTAGGTCATCGATTCTTGAACTTGCTAGGGTTTACAAAACTCGTAGGACTTAAGAATCGTATTAAGATTTGTTACATCATCATTCTATTGATCGTCTCGACTCCTTTACGAGCGGAGTTTTACTCAAACATCACAACAAGAACTACAATTACAAATTGAGATCGAATCATGATGCAAGAATTTAAAGAAAGCGAGATTAACGAATTTCACCTTTTATTTATATCAACAATTCTGTTACAATTACTCAAGAACTACAAGAGGAAGAACTCGATCGTCGATTTGGCTTCGCTCGGCTCCGTGAGTCGCGGATCGGCTTGGATCACTTGCTCGATTGAAGATCGGCTCCGCTCCTAAAAGGTTGAAGGCTTCACGCTTGATTTGGTACTCGGGATCTTGAATTTGGATTGGAATTAGGGTTAGGATTTCGCACAAGTCTTGTCACTAGACTTGTGGAAGAAGATGGAGATTAAAGATTGAACTAATGATTATAGATTATTGAACAACTAAAGAACAGCCTTTTAACCCTAGATCTAGGCTCCTATTTATAGACCATCAAAACCCTAGATCTAGGATTTCAAATTTGAATTTCCCTCCAAAAGTTTGTTGAGAAGATTTGAATTTCCCTCCAAAAGTTTGTTGAGGAGAAGCTTCTAGATGAAGTTTGTTAAGCCGAGCCTTCTAGATGTGCCACGTGGCGTTTCTACAATGTTCTGGAAGCTTGGGCTGTTAGTGTACGCACGTGCAGGAATTTTGAGCCAATGGTGATGTCATCACGCCGCGGTTCCGCGGCGCAAGCAGGCTCCCGCCGTGGAACCGCGGCGCTTTGGAGGCCTTAGGGCTTGAGAACTTCTGGTGTTTCTTGGGCTGATTTATGGGCCTTGTTTTGATATGTTGAATTTCTTGTTTCCCTCTAGATTGCTACCAGATCTCAAAACTTGGAGTTGGTGTATTTTTTATCAGCTCTTTTGGCTTTATTCCTGCAATTTCCTGCATAATTTCTCGGGACAAGAGTTGCGCAATACAAGGATGATGCGATGCCATGATAAACACACAATTTCCCTAAAAGTGCCGGTTTTAAAGGCTAACACATGCAATCTGGTATTTCAGAGATGTTTTGCTAATATGTGTAATGTGAATGCCGAACACTTCTAGATGAGTGCAAAAGATAGGGAAATTGCCGTGTTAAAAATGAAGTATTTTTGACTGATCAGTTGATCTTCAAGAGATCGAGATTAGGAGAGTAGACTCAGAGGTTAACACGGCGGTCCACTCACTGAGGCCTTTCATGCGACAGACTTTTATAGGACGTTGGGTATGCTATACTACAACAACTGGCCTTATTGCAAGTGGGAGATTGTTAGTTGTATGTATACCCTAGAGGCCATTATTGTACATGAGATGTATATTATAGTGGATGTTGGGACATATAGGGAGGACTTTCTTGCTCGACATGATAGTACGCTATCTGGTTGCTCTTTATCTTAACATGTACACTTACTGTCTCTCTGTTACATATTGATAAAGCCCTTAGGATGTGTACTTGACTTCCAGGATTATGATGCAGATCATACTAGTGGGGCCTGGGTAGTCCATGAGTTCATCCTTCAATGTTCCTAGTTGTGGGAATATCGAGATGGGGCATCGATATTCCAGAGTAGACTAGCGTATATCTTCTCGACCCATGCGATGGGCGATGGATGATCCCATATCCATTGGTGTTTGACATCAGAGATGGTATACGGGTGCTCAGTAGAGACTGGGTACACTGAACGAACTCGCCGAGAACTCCTAGAAGGTATTATACCTCACGTCAGAGAGCAGTTCTCTGGTGACACTGGTACAGGTTAGTCCGTCGACCCGAGATCGTCATAGAGACTTGTGTGTCTCCCACTGTGCTTTGATTTTCACCCTACCACGGCTCTACTGAGTCGTGCAAACATGTGGTTTTTGGGTACAGTTCCGAGTCATATGGAGGCAATGAGCGATAGGAGGGGATTCGTCTCTCCTGGTATTGGGGGTTGATGTTGCGCTATACTCGATTGGCCATAACTGAAATCCTTGGCCAGGATAGATGAGATTTACTGATAAGTGTTATCAGTAGTTTCTCGCCCATTATGGACCTTACATCGGCATGACTTATCAAGCTATTGGGGTCTAACGTTTACCACCCCTAGATGAGATATGCGACATATCAGACGAAGAGACCGGACTGTATAGTAGTGTTACTGATTGGATTCGCAGGAGTATGAGCATGCTTGCTTGTTGATCTTCTGATTGCTCAATACCCGGATGGCCGTTACTTTTAGCAGGCCTCTTGCGGCTTATGGGTGTTTGATATGATTATCACCTACTGCCGGCGTATTGACGAGTCTTTAGAGTCCTACACAGAAGTTTCCTGGCTCAAGCGAAATGGAGTAGGAGCACATATGAGATATGTGCAGGACCGAGATTAATACGAGTATGTGATACCGTATTCTATTCTCGCGATTTGTGTCATCAGTCGGTTATATGTGATATAGCCGGGTTATCGAATCAAGTGTTGTTTCGATAAATTGATACACAAGAAATTAGTCGGTTATATATGATATATCCGGATTATTAAATCAAGTGTTGATTTAATAATCTAATGTATAATTATATATTTGATATATTAATTTACATTGATTAGTATTGGCTCACTTAAGAATGCTTTTCTCACTTGATTGTATATTGAGTATATATGTGATATATACTTGTGTACATGTTTGTGTCATGCTTGATGATACATGCAACATGGGTGTGTGTGTGACTTACACCATACTTAAGATAATGGTTAGGGTTTTTATTTATTTTAGTAATTCAAAATTTGTGGCATTTTTTCATGGCATGTCAGCTTGTAGATCATTTGACTTGGTCCACTTGTTTTGTTTTACTAAAGATATTTATTAACCAAACCGTTAGCTTAAACCATGGTTATGTCTATACAAAGGTTAGTATATGATACTAACTCACCCATGGTTGCCATTCATCACTTGATTTTTATTCTTGAGAGTTTTCTTCATCTCCTTCCTCTAGCTTTCTAGCTTCATGAAAAATGGTGAAAATGAGTGAGAAAAATAAATCTAAAGCGAGCCCACTTTCTACTTCATCATTCGCTACTGCTTGCCATTTAGTTTAGGGTGTTCTCTTCACAAAGTTTATCACCTAGTGAAGAGGTAGCTTGGGTTTGAGTCTCCTCGACCTAAATCATCTTCGGCCTCGAAGACTTCGAGTAAGGTTGTTCATTTCTCCAAGGGAACCCATACTAGAGTTCGGGAGATCAACACTTGCAGCGAAGGGACTACTACACGAAGCTTTAGAAGTGAAGCATCGGTCTACAAAGGTTGTATTCCTCATTCACTTAGTGTAATGTTTGATTACATGTTTCATTTTGTCTATTTACTCTAGCTAGATCCTTGGTTAGGATTCATTAGCACTCTAGAAAATTTGAAATTGGCATGGTAGTTGCTGTGAAAACCCAGTATGGTGCTAAGGAATCCCAACAGCTTGGGGTGGGACTTGGTGCTCGGATGATGGAGTTGGGTCGGCTTGGGAGCTCGGAGGAGTCCGTCGTCGTTTAAGGTGGGCCGTCGGCGAGGTGGAGTTCGGAGCTTGGAGATGGAGGAGTTAAGCTTTGAGAGAGGAGTTTTAAGAACGAGAGAGAGAGATAGAAATAGAGAGTGAAGTAGTGAGAGGTGGGAGAGACGAGGGAGAGATTTTGAAGTTGTTGAGGGGAAGATGGAGGAGATCTCGGAGGCGTTGGTGACGAGGGCCATGTTGGCATGGAACGGGTCCCGAGGAGGTGGGTGCGAGAATGGTAGGAAGTAGCCGTTGGATTTTAAAATGGTGAAGGAAAAAAGAAGAAAAGATAGAAAGAGAAGGGAGAGGGAGCCGGGTCGGGTTCGGTCGTGGGTTAGGGTTCATGGGCCTTAGGCTGGGGTGGGTTTAGTTGTAGAATTGGGTTAGGGTTTAATTAAGGTTTGGGTTTTAATCAATTAGGAAATTAGTTAAGAAAAATTGAACATTTAGATGGGATTTAAATGGGAAAATTTTTAAGGAATTTTTTTTATTCAAATACGGGGAAAGTTTACAAGGAACTGTGGTTTTACAGATGTAGTATCTAAATTCGTTGAGTTAGATGGAACTCAGAAGAGCAGTCAAGTGTCTACAGGTGCAGATCGGAATATGGAGAAGACGGGCACTACAGTGCAGGATCAGGTTCAGAAACTAGTTGAAGACCGGGTTCAGCAACCAGATATTCCAATTCTGAGGAGATCTACACGAAAGAGGAGACCACATGAAATATTAGTTACCGACTTCATATTGTACACTGATTCGGGAGACTCCGAATCCCTCACAGAAGCGACGCGGGACAGTGCTAGCAAGCAGTGGGAGCAAGCTATAGATGAAGAGATGGATTCATTGAAAAAGAATCGTACTTGGGATCTAGTGAAGCTGCTCAAGGGTTGGAAGGCATTGCTGAATAAGTGGGTGTACGGAATTTAGGATGAGGTCAATGACATGAAGCGGAACAAAGCTCACTTGGTAGTTAAGCGATATGAGCAACAACATGGGATAGACTATCAGAAGATATTGTCCCCAGTGGTGAAGATGATTTCAATTCGGCTTATACTCAGTATGGTGGCGGTTGAAAATTTGCATTTAGAACAGTTAGATGTGAAACCCGCGTTTCTTCATGAAGATTTGGAGGAGAAAATCTATATGATGCAGCCACGAGAATACGAGATTAAGGGGAAGGAAAATATGGTTTGTAAACTGCGAAAGAGCTTATATGGTCTCAAGCAAGTTCCAAGGCAGTGGTATCTCAAGTTCGATTGTTTCATGCTGGAGATAGGATTTGTGAGATGTGGTTCATATCACTGCATTTAAGGATGGTGATTACATTATTTTATCACTCTATGTGGATGATGTGTTGGTAGCGGGTCCGAATTTCAAGAAAATTCAAAGTTTGAAGAAGCTGATGGCTGAAAAATTCTCCATGAAAGATTTGGGTGCATCCAAGCAAATTCTGGGCATGAAGATCATTAGAGATAGACAGCATCGAAAGCAGTGGCTGCCGCAAAAGAACTACGTGGAGAAGGTTTTGAACGGTTCAATAGAGAGAAAGCAAAGCCGGTGAGTATGGCTTTAGCGAAGCATTTCAAACTCAGCAAAGAGTTGTGCACGACAACTCAAAAGCAAAAGGATGACATGGCAATAGTGCTATATGCATCGGCGGCTGGTTGTTTGATGTATGCAATGGTGAGTACACAATCAGTGAGAGTTGTAAGCAGGTACATGTAAAACCCGAGGAAGGAACATTGGAATGCAGTGAAGTGGATACTGAGATATCTCAGGGGAACGTCCAATCATTGCTTATATTTCGGGGGTGATTCTCTCAGTGTGCACGGTTATGTTGATGCGGACTACTTAGATGATCGAGGTAGTGGGAAAAGCACAACAGGGTATGCATTCATGGTTGGGGGAACATCAATCAGTTGGATATCCAGGTTGCAAAAGATTGTGCCATTGTTAACGATGGAGGCCGAATATGTGGCCATTTCGGATGCCAGCAAAAAGATGACATGGTTACAAGGGTTACTTGAATAACTGGGTGAGAAACAAAATTTCAATATTTTGTGGAGCGACGGTCAAAGTACGATACACTTGGCCAAAAATGCTGTATATCACTCTAGGACGAAGCACATCAAGGTGCGACATCACTTCATACGTGTAGCGTTGGAGGATGGTGACTTAACACTGCAAAAGATCGCGGGAGAAAAGAATCATTCGGATATGTTCACCAAGATTGTAGTCAGAGATAAGCATGATCTCTATTGCAGGTTGGTGAACTTTTCCGAGAAGATTTGATGAGGAAAGAGCAGATAGCGGAATCGTATGAAATCTACTAGTTTTTGGGAGTCAAGGTGGAAGAATTTCCAAGTGGGAGAATGTTGAAGTTGTGGAGAGTCTTCCTCAGACGTCTAAATAAGGAGATTCAGACGTTTGGGCATGCACACATGCATGAGCCAAAAGAGCAGTGCGACGCCAGACGTCTGAAGGCAAAGTGACAGACCTCTGGCCAAATCCAGAGCCGTCAAAGAACGCAGGCAGACGTATGACCAAGGAGTGACAGATGTCTGCCCAAGGAACTGAAGCCAATACGGAGAGGCGATAGACGTCTGACAAAATTTTTATCAGACATCTGCCGATGGGTTTCCTGTGCGAACCAAATATTTAATATTATGTTTTATCTCTAATTTAAATAAGAATTAAGGTTGAGCTATATACAAGGATCTCTCGTATGATAGAATTAAGACCATTAAGATTATTGTATAGAAAGAGAGAGACGGCTAAGAGATTTGAGAGAAATCTTCTTAAGTTGCTCTTGGTGTAAAACTTGACTAAAAGACAAGTAGAAATTTTGCAGCTTCCGCTGTACCGGAGACTAGTCATACGGTGTGTAAACCTCGTTAACAAATATATTGTCTCTCTGGTTTGATTCTCTTGTTCTCGCTTTATTGTGTTTTGCATTTCGTAGTTTAATTTGCGTATTGCATGGATTGACCATTAGCATAGTTTCCGTGTTATTGTTCCTTCTTCCATCCCAACATGAATCAGTCACATAAATACCTAAAGCTTTATTTTTTGACGCTTTGATTGTTAACACCGTTAGATTACTTCGTGAGATGCTCATTTGAGTTTTGCCAGATATATCTGACTTTGTAGTTTAATTTGTGGTCAATGGGGTCAACCGGGTAAAAACTTCCTTAAACTTATGTAGTTAAAGGGCGTCAGTCATCCAAATGCCAATGAAACTTGAGGTTTTTAAATGCCCGAAACAAAAATTAAAAGACAAATCTCACTTTATTCAGTCAGTAGAAGTTATTTTAGCCGTTTTAGTCATCAAGATGCCAAAACGCAACATCGGAACATGAACTTCTATTCATTCAGTCATAAAAACAAAAGTAAATTAAAAAAAAACATTTTTGTTTGGGTCCCACATGTCAGTTAGCAGAATGGTTAAAGACTGATAAAAAGACAAATCTCACCTCATTCAGCCGCCGCCATCACCCGCTAAAATACGCCCCTCCACCCCCAACCCCCATTCCGCTCCCCCATCGCCATCACCGCATCCACCCCCAGCTCACATTAGCCCCCCCCCCCCCACTACCCTACGCCTCCCCTCTCCCCAAAATCAAATTCTCACATCGTCGGCGGCGATCCACCTCGGCCTCATCGCCGCCTGCTTCGTCCTCCTCGTCCCCATGGCCCTCGCCGGGCTCCACATCAGCCGCCACAAGCTCCTATTCTCCAGCGCCGCCCTCTTCTTCTCCCTCTTCCTCATCGTCCACGTCTCCCCATTCTTCCCCTCGCTCCACCCCCCTTCCAAACCTAACCCTAACCCTAACCCTAACCCTAACCCTAGCCCTAGCCACAGCCTCTCCCCCTCCCAAACCCTATCCCTCCTCAACGCCTCCTCCATCTCCATCGCCGGCGACTCCCAGGCCCGCCTCTTCACCCTCTCCCTCCTCTCCCTCCTCGTCCCCGACCCCACCGCCATGGACGACATCCGCTCCTACCTCTTCCGCCGCCACACAGACTACCACATCGAGATCCCCGACCTCGGCCTCTCCCTCGACTTCATCTGGTCCCCCTTCGAGTCCAACATCACTTCCTTCTTGCAGGATCTGAACCTGCAGAATCATCATCATCATCATCATCATCATCATCAACAACAACACCCGCATCCTGACGTCCTCGTCGCCGGATCCGGGCTGTGGCACATGCTGCACGTGACTAACGCTTCCGATTACGGCGAGAGGCTGAGGGAGGTGAGGGATGCGGTCGCAGGGCTTGAGGTCAGCTCGCATTTGTTTTGGATGGGGCTGCCGGTGCTCTTGGACCATCTGTTGAACACCCAAGAGAAGAGATCCAAAATGAACCGGACCGTAAGGGAGGAGTATGAGAGGGAGGTTGAGAGGAGTGCGATTTTGAGGAGAGACGGGGGGCCGTTCTCCATGATCGACGTGGCTAGGTTGAGTAGGGAGTGTCGGTGTGCCAAGGACGGGATGCATTATGATAGGGCCGTGTACGACGCTGCGGTGCAGATGATGCTCGGTCATCTGGCGACCCAAACAGGTCAGAGGATTTGATGTGGCGGGATATTTATATATCTTCCTCCTTTCTTTTGGCATTGATGATTATTGATTACTTTTTTGGATAGGTTATTGCTATGGATTTGTTAGATTATATCACATGTTTTGAATTCATAACATGATTCTTTACGGCAAAAATGAGATTGATATGGATTATATACTTGCAACAAGTTTGTATATTCATATGGATTTTGTATTTACCGATTGACTTGCCATCAAATTTGCCGTATGAACTTCTTCATAACCTCATTTATCTTAATGCTTCAACTTTAATAGCTATTATACAATCTGATATTACATTCTCACTACATAATATGAAACTTAGTAGTTTAAATATCTGAAGATATATCGAAAGTGATATCATCTTGGTTATTTAAAATAGCTACCGGTTCCATTACATATCGTATTTTATTCCACCTCAACATTCGATGCCTACCCTTTTCGTTCCTCGTTTCATACCTTGTAGTGTACCACGTTTCTGTTTTACGAACCATCACATTCCTCGTTTTAGGTAGCCTTGGAATAGGGCAGAGGGATAAGAGTATGAGAGTGACATTGAGAAGAGCGGGATTTTGAGAAGCGATGGGGGACTTGTGTTGATGATCGATATTGGGATTTTGAGGAGAGAATGTGTGCCTGCAAAAGATGGGATGCATTATGATAAGGGTGGTTTTATGATGATGCGGCGCAAATGATGCTTAATGCTGATGAACAGGAGCAGAGGACATGCTATAGGTAAATTAAATGTGTTTTTTTTTATTATTCGTGATAGTTATTGATTATTTTTTGGGTAGGTTTTTTATATGGTAATTGTTATATTATCATGTTTTGTGAATTTATAACATGGTTTTTAACTGCGGAAATTAATGACAATAAAATGAGGTCGTTGAGGATGAGATTGATATACACTTGCAAAACTTTGTGTATTCATATAGATTATTCAATTTTGTATTTCATGAAATTTATAAAGCTTGTCCATAGTGTTATTTATCGTAGTATGTAAAAGTTTTGAGTGTTCAACACGGTAGGATGACATACCTAAGTTCCAATTTCTTGTATTGATGGTTGCTGATTTTTCTTTCCGGTACGATTTAAGTTTGGATTTGCTAGACTTAATAATATTGAGTCTATAATAATGATTCCTTACTGCGAAAATGAAGGCTGAGGTTGACATGGTAGCAAATACCGAAGAGAGGAGCGCGGATATGAACTGGGCAATGAGAGAAGATTAAGAGAGATTGAAATTTGAAAAGAGCGAATTTGAGTAGAGATGGGGGGCTGTTCTCGATGATTATTGTGGTAGATTGGGTAGAGAATATATGTGCACACAAGGATGCGATGCATCATGATAAGGGGTTTACGATGCAACAAATGATGCTCAATGCTTTGACGATCATATCTCAGCAGAAATATTTGATATAGGTAAAAAAAAAATTATTTTTTAAATCATTGGTCTCTTTTAGGTTGGAATTTAGTATGGAATTTTCAGATTAAGTCATGCATTGAGATTCATATCATGATTTATATGTGCGAAAATGAATCGCTGAGGATAAGATTGTATGCTTGCAAAAACTTTGTATATTCATGGGGATGCGGATTGAATTAATTCATATTGTTCATAAGGGGAACCTTCGCCGTTATTTATCTTGGTGTGCAGAACTTATTTTGTTCAACTTAATACACTTTTGACATGGGCAACATTAAAAATGATTCTTAAACGCTTATTGCAAAAATGAAGGCAAAAGAGGGTGAGAGGTTGTTAAGGATGAGATTGATATATGCTGAGAGCATTTATTCGTATGGATTTCATATCATGTGATGGTTTGTTCATGAAACTCGTTGAAGAGCCTTAGGGTGCTAGCTACCTTAGTGTGCAGAAATTACTTTAATTAGATCAATTTGAATTTCACATGGGTTGCTCTAATATCTTTTCCCTCCCAAATTTCTCAAGATCGATGGCTTCTGATTACTTCTTTGGTTTGGTTTTACTTTGGATTTTGTTACTTTGTATAATGTGTTAGCGAACTTGTAATAATGATTCTGTAATGCCAAAATGAGGGCTGAGGATGATTTGATAATATACTGAGAAATACTTCGATATTGTATTAACTTGATTGATTATTCATGAAATTGGTTCAGGGTGGTTTTTATCTTAGTGTGCAGATCTAATATTCAAATTGTACAGCCTTCTTTATAAAATTCTTTCTGAGTTACATTCATATATTAATTCATGTATAAAAAGGAATTTGTCATGCTTTCCTTCAGCGCTCTTATACCACGGTTTTTACTGAATTCTTCGTGTTAGTGATGAAGTGTGGTGGAGGTTGAACAAAAATCTGAGTGGATAGATGTACTATTCTAGCTGTACAAAATTCGAGGGGATATTGAGAATGCAAACTGTCCTTGATCGCCTTCCTATCTATTCTAGCTGACTTACGAATTGACGAATGTCTTAAAACCGGTACCCAATTAGCAATTTTCCGATAAATCCACGCACTATGCCTTTTCTCCCTTGGAGGCGGAGATCGATAAGTATAAATGTTTATTATTCCTATTTATTAATCACTTTCTGGGTGACTTTTTAGTTTGGGTTTGTTACTCGTTAGATTGTGTTTGTTGTGAACTTAGAATATATATTTTCCCCTTGTTGATCGCGATTTAATAATGATATTACTTTTACTTTCAGTTAGGTTTTATTTTGTATGTGTTAGGTTATATTATGTGTAGTAAATTTATCTTAGATGGTTTTGTAAACTACAAAATGAACACAACGAGGAGAGGGTTATTGAGGCTGAGATGGATGTATCCTGGCAAGCATTTAATATGATTTTTTATTAGCCCATTGCTTATTAAAGCAGTTATGTACTAGTTGTATTTCATTTGAGTTGGCTTGGTATAATTTTTTCTCCGCCTATGTACTTAAAACATATGACATTTCTCTTATCAGTTTATATTTCCGTAAGTCAGAGCAGAGGATTTGAAGGTGGAGCTTGGTAACCAAAGTTATTTTTCTTGTGATAATTGTGATTGTTGGTTTTATTTTTGGTAGATTTTTAGTTTGGTTTTGTTAAATAGTAATACAATTAACCCTTCATATTTTTAATGATTCCGTATCTAGAAAATTTTGGCAAAACATGCATATTCGTTTTGCGTTTTGCATTTAACTGATTGCTATTGCTCGTGAATCGGAAAGAAGATTTCGTCGTGCCGGCGGCCACGAAAGATAAAGAGATAAAAACATAGATCTCATCAAGCTCTATAAAATTCTCCGGCTCTTTTTTTCATCTACTCCGTGTGTTCCAACTTGTGTACCTAATAATTTCTCAATGAATTGTGTTACAGAACTGCCCTCTTTTTAATCTTAATCTGCAAAAATTTCTTAAGTTCAACGTGTAAAACCTTCTAATAAATAATTTTTCACTTAGCTATATATTTTCTTTTCTTGCAATCGGAATTGGTGGTCCATGTTAGTCTTCTCTAATTAAAAAAAGGTTAAGATATTTATTGTAATATACTTGAAAGTTTGTGGTATTTTAGTATAATCTAACCCTTAACAAGAAGGATAAGCTTTCATATGCTGTGTGATGTTATTGTTATTGCGTTAGCTTTCGCAGGATCTTATATTTTTTTTTAAATAACTAGCAAGAGATCCGTGCGCGGATGCAAGTTTAGTGGGTAATAAATTGTTGCTATATGTTATACTGTGTAATGATGATGGGACTTGATAAGAGTTTAGTGCATAAGAAATTGTTGCATATTAATATTTAAAAAATTGTTGCATATTAATATTTAAAATTATCATACAGGAGTATATTAAATATACTTAAATCACATCTAATTACAAACATTTGATCGAAGATCCAAATGAAAATTTCAAATAAAATAGGGATCTAAACTAAATTTGTTGCATATCGCCAAAATGAGCTTGATCGTAACGAAAAGATTGTGTTTTTTCACTTCTTATTCTTGATAAAAATTATGCACGAAGTGAGAAGAAGAATTATTTTTATTCAGTAATTATGAATAATGGAGGAAAGGGGCTTTGGAAGGTTTTTTATGTTAGTAGCGGAAAAAAATACACTCTTCACCATTTTTTCGATGATCGGCATTCGTCATCATCATTTTTATCATCTAAGATGTTGATACACTAAATTTCATGTGATTCTAACATTTTTTCACCGTTGAATTAGTAGGTGCAAATTTTACAGTTTACTGATAATTGAACTTTTTGCATTGTTAAATCAACGGCGAAAAGGTATTAGAATCACACGAAATTTGGTGTATCCACATCGTAAATGGTAAAGAAGATGATGATGAGTTCCGATCGTCGAATAAAATGGTAGAGGGTGTAGTTTTTTTACACCGCCTAGCGAAAAAACCTCCTAGGATCTCTTTCCTACATTATTCTTAAGTTATATTTAGTTATCGACAGTTTTAAAAGAATTGCATAAAAATACATGTAGCAATCAAATATTTTACTTGAAAGCCTGGCTATATAGTCAAGTGGTATCATTACGATTGGGAGCTACATACCATTTTCCAAGCTCATGATAGACTCACATGATTAGTTGGAACCATGCAAGAATAAGTAGGGATGGTTGGAAAGTTTGACAATTTCATAGCCAATTGGAAATATTTGAGCAAAGGTTCTTGATGAAAATCTCAAAAAAATTAAAAATCGAGGGCTAAATCTAATTTTCCGAGACGAAAATTGAGCTTAAGTATCTGAACTGACGGTCTAAATGGAATTATCCAGGAAAACATGGGGGTTACAGCTAATTTTCCATATCAAAGAAGCCAAAATTTAGCTAAAATATCAAAAAAGAACGGGGGCTAAAGGTAATTTTACATAGAAAATAGACAAAAAAAAGCTTGATTTTGGGACACGTTCCATATATAAATCTAGTGCGCACGCGACACCCTAGTTTTCTTCCATATATTTTGAAGCGAAATGAAGCGGCCATTTTTCAATACACTTGGATTAAGATGTTTGTCGCGAATTAATTGTTATGTACTGAAAACGACAGAAATGATGGTCCATAGAAAATACTGCAAAAATTAGGTTTTGATCTGTTGCATGATATACGATTAATATAAGTTAACCATGCAGAATACTGTCGCCGCAACGAAATCTTTCGTCTTTCGGCCATGCGTATATAAGTTTGAGTAGGGGGGCAGATACACTACGGAATATTCGAACCGAAATTTCTTGGAGAAGGCGAAGGCAAAATCAAATTTCCAATGTCTGGGATCCAGACCAACAAAGAAGGGGCAATATTCAAGTTTTTCAATCTAGGGGTCAAGCAAATTCAGACAGGAAATGTCCAAGTATGCAGCGATGAGGGGCCTAATGCAAATTTACTTGAGACGCGGCGGATCGTCTTGAGCTCATTATTATTGACGACAATCTCATAAGACTCTAAAGTATATATCAGTTTAGATAACGCCCGTAAACTAAATCAATTTCAAGTAGGAAGGAGAAAAAATGGGAAATTGAAACGAAAATTTTCCTCTTTCAACCATGTATAGATAATTTAAAGACGAGCAGAAGATAAGTTATGATTGATTTGAATGAAAATTTCAAGGAAAAGTAGAGGCTAAATCTTATCTGCATTTACATGAATTCCATGGACTCGAGCAAAATTTCCATGAATTCAGAGAGTTCGCAAAAGGGCTATTTGTAAATTTACATGAAATTCAGGGATTTGTGAAAAATTTCCAGGGGATTGTTTGCTGCTTGTATTGGAAGCTGCAGGGGTCAAATGTGCATTAACTTTGATCCCAAGGGATTAAAGATAATTTTCCACAGAAAACGCCAAAAAGGTGACGGATCGGCTACTGCTTACCACTTTTGCTAACGAGTGCGCTAAGGGCATCCGTTAAACCCAATTAATGGCCTAACTTTCACTTGTTCCAAAACTAATTAATGTTTTTCATGCTAATGTTGCATTTGATTTTTCTTTTGTTCCCAAATTACCTTTCTTTTCCAAGTTTATTTTATTTGCTCAACCTATTTGTCTCTCTTTCCGGTGTTCTTCCAAAAATTTGGAGTATCTGATTTAGAAATTAAATATCATTTTTTAAGCAAATGAAATCTATTTTCTAACCAACATATGGAATATAAAATATTTTTTTAAAGAAAATTGAATTGGTGGTATTTGATATGTAATTTAATCTGGAAATTTTTTCCTTTTTTGATTAACAACAAATCTGAAAATAGGTTGATTTATAAACCAAAATCTGTTTGAGCCATATTTGGATAAGGTATAGACATACCTACTAAATCAAATTTCATTGTATTTATATGGACTAAAATTGTTGAGTTTAATTTTATCCTAAATTGTAGCAAAATAAAAAAAAATTAAATATCTTAAGTTGCAGCAAAATTTAAAAAATTGAATACGGAGTTATTTTTCATCTTTTTGATGAAAAAAGGATAAATAAACATAGACAAATAATTTAGATAAGTTTCTACCAAAAAATTAAATAAATTGGAATTTTGATAAATTACAAGTGATATGTATATATAGCACAACAAAAAATAAAAGGAAACATTTCAAGAGTATTTATGGCATTAGACGAAATACTTTTGTGTGCATTGAAAAACAGGTGGTGTATTAATTAGGTTTTCTTTTATTCCTATAATAATGAATATTTAATGAGATTTTAACGAGTGCACATCGTTAGCAAAACCCTTCTTAATATTATATATAATTAATATAATATAATATATAATTCTTGCATCGTGTCATAAAAACAATTTAATATTGCAATATTATCTCAGTGAACTAGTTAATTAAGTCACATAAATATCATGTAAATACACCTCTATTTCTTACATTTCATGTGCAAGTAGCAATTGATCTGGACTGATGATAATATACATCATATGCTTTGGAAGCAACTTATTTCATCTTGGTTTATGTTAAAATTTGATAAAAATATTAGATTTTTAATATTCTCCTAGTGGTGTGTGTGTATGCATGTACCTAAGTTTCTGAAGTATCTAATACTCATATTATGATTTTTAAATAAGATGAACTATAAGATATTGAAGATTACTAACTATATAAATTGGAACATTAGTTTCTAAAGTTGTACCGGCATAGTAGGCAGCCGCTATATTACAAAGACTAGCATGAGCTTAGTCGATTGGTCGCTGATGGAGGGCGTGAATCTCCTTCAGATGTTGCTTCCCGTTGATCTGCTGGTGGCGGCGATGGATGACTGAGATTGGATCTGGAAGCTGTCGCTCCTGAAGCATGTGGATCTCAATGGGTTTGAGGTTGTGGTTGCCGAGCTACCTGCAAGGAAGCCCCGGAGTGGTTGTACCACCGAGGACCCTTCGACGATCAAGTTAGAGAGGAAATCCGAGCAGAGTAACGGCTTAGTGGAGTAAAAATGGCTTACCTCGATCGTCTGGGAGAGGGGTTTATATAGCAGCGGAAGCAGGCGAGGCAGGCGCGAGAATCACGCCGGCCGTTGCGCTCCCGACGTCACGTCCGCGTGATGAGCGTGACCTCCCATTAATGGCGAGACAGGCTCGTTAATGGGGGATCGTGGTGGCGTGAAAGGTGGGATGCGGCCGGCGGAGATCTCGCGCATGGCGAGATTCGCGAGATGACGGTTACGCCTGCAAGCGGTGCTGTTGGTCGGTCGATGAGACCGAGGAAAATGACCTCGGCGGGAGAGCTCGCGAAGGAGCGGGAGAGCCGAGATATCTTGGTTTTGCTCGAGCCCGGAGGTGAGCTGAGAGGGCCGAGAAGGCTCGGGCCTGTGATAGCTCGGAGACGAGCTATGGGGCCGAGGAGGCCAATTATGCTGCGGGCTTGGAGGTGAGCCGGCATTTGCTTGTAGGACGGGCATAAGAGTGGTTTGGTCGGCCACTGTAGGTCCTTCCTTGCATGCTCTGGGACACGTCATCTGCCACGTGTCATGATATAAGGAATTACCGTTATCGAGCATCATCATTAGCCCCCCACTCTCGTTCCGATCTATTCGTGGGTCGGGTCGAGAGTGGACTGCTTGGTTCTTTCTGTGCGGCTTGGCGCTGGTAATTCCTCGTGGTGGATTGTTCGGGGATGACACAGCGTTCTTGTTGTCGCGCATTGAGTATAAGTCGAACGAAGGATTAGTGTGGGAATGTCGGTATCCTCCCTTTGCCGGAGTTGAGGTGCTGATTGCGCGTTGAGTATGAGTTTATTCGGCGGGTCTTGGATCCGTGTGTTCGTAGGGTAGAAAGCTACCCGCTGCGGATGCGCCAAGCAGGAAGCTACTCAGCGGCCTCGCGAGAAGGGCTTTGGACCCACCGTGTTGATGGGCAGGAGGATGCCCGCTGGGGATGCGTCGAGCAGGAAAGAACTCGGCAGCCTCACGATGAGAGCTTCAGATCCTCAGCGTCTGATGGGCAAGAGGATGCCCGCTGGAGATGCACCTAGCAGGAAGGGACTCGGCGGCCTCACGATGAGGGCTTCGGATCCTCAGCGTCGGATGGGCAGAAGGATGCCCGCTGGGGATGCGCCGAGCAGGAAGGGGCTCGGCGGCCTCACGATGAGGGCTTCAGATCCTCAGCGTCTGATAGGCAGGAGGATGCCCGCTGGGGATGCCCCGAGCAGGAAGGGACTCGGCGGCCTCGCGATGAGGACTTCAGATCCTCAGCGTCTAATGGGCAGGAGGATGGGCGCTGGGGATGCGCCGAGCAGGAAGGGACTCGGCGGCCTCACGATGAGGGCTTCAGATCCTCAGCGTCGGATGGGCAGGAGGATGCCCGCTGGGGATGCGCCGAACAGGAAGGGGCTCGGCGGCCTCACGATGAGGGATTCAGATCCTCGGCGTCTGATGGGAAGGAGGATGCCCGCTTGGGATGCCCCGAGCAGGAAGAGACTCGGCGGCCTCACGATGAGGGCTTCAGATCCTCAGCGTCTGATGGGTAGGAGGATACCCGCTGGGGATGCCCCGAGCAGGAAGGGACTCGGCGGCCTCGCGATGAGGGCTTCAATCCTCAGCGTCTGATAGGCAGGAGGATGCCCGCTGGGGATGCCCCGAGCAGGAAGGGACTCGGCGGCTTCGCGATGAGGGCTTCAGATCCTAAGCGTCTGATGGGTAGGAGGATACCCGCTGGGGATGCCCCAAGCAGGAAGGGACTCGACGGCCTCGCGATGAGGGCTTCAATCCTCAGCGTCTGATAGGCAGGAGGATGCCCGCTGGGGATGCCCCGAGCAGGAAGGGACTCGGCGGCTTCGCGATGAGGGCTTCAGATTCTCAGCGTCTGATGGGCAGGAGGATGCCCGCTGGGGATGCGTCGAGCAGGAAAGAACTCGGCGGCCTCACGATGAGGGCTTCAGATCCTCAGCGTCTGATGGGCAGGAGGATGCCCGCTGAGGATGCGTCGAGCAGGAAGAGACTCGGCGGCCTCACGATGAGGGCTTTGATCCTTAGCGCGGGAGAGGCAGCGAGTGGCCTACTAAGGATGGGGCCGAGCAGAGTAGCTGCTCGGTGCCTCTTGGCGAGGGCTTTGATCCTTAGCGCGGGAGGGGCCGTGAGTGGCTTAGTAAGGATGGCCGAGCAGGGTAGCTGCCCGGTGCCTCTTGGCGAGGGCTTTGATCCCTGGTTTGTTAGGGGTAGGGAGCTATCAGCCAGGGTTAACCGAGCAAGGGCGGACCCGGTTGCCTCTTGCGAGGGCTTTGATCCTTAAGGACGGGCCGAGCAGGGTTACTGCCCGGTGCCTCTTGGCGAGGGCTTTGACCCCTAGCGCCGGAGGGGCCATGGGAGGTAACGACGCGGTGGTCGGCTGAACCGACACGAGCAGATTCTTCTCTCCCTCTGTAGGGGTCCCGGTCTCGAGGTGGAGGAGCGGCGACCTGTGGAACTTGCCCTACCGTTTGGACACGGATGAGCGCCTCCATGACAGACGCTAGTCGGTCTATGCGGCCGGCGAGGACGTTGATGGCATGCGGAGGAGGAGGTTCGTCCGCGCCTCTGTTGTGGGGGAGGCGCCGACTTGTGCTTGGATCGTCGTGATGATCGCTCGCCATTAGGTTGAGATCAGGAGGCGAACTTTTGTTTGCGTGGAATCAAGGTGTTCCCAAAGACGGCGCCAGCTGATGGAGGGCGTGAATCTCCTTCAGATGTTGCTTCCCGTTGATCTGCTGATGGCGGCGATGGATGGCTGAGATTGGATCTGGAGGCTGTCACTCCTGAAGCGTGTGGATCTCAATGGGTTTGAGGTTGTGGTTGCCGAGCTACCTGCAAGGAAGTCCCGGGGTGGTTGAGCCACCGAGGACCCTCCGACGATCAAGTTAGAGAGAAAATCCGAGCAGAGTAACGGCTTAGTGGAGTAAAAATGGCTTACCTCGATCGTCTGGGAGAGGGGTTTATATAGCGGTGGTAGCAGGCGAGACAGGCGCGAGAATCACGCCGGCCGTTGCGCTCCCGACATCACGCCCGTGTGATGAGCGGGACCTCCCATTAATGGCGAGACAGGCTTGTTAATGGAGGATCGTGGTGGCGTGGAACGTGGGATGCGGCCGGCGGAGATCTCGTGCATGGCGAGATTCGCGAGATGGCGGTTACACCTGCAAGCAGTGCTGTTAGTCGGTCGATCGATGAGACCGAGGAAGATAACCTCGGGGGGAGAGCTCGCGGAGGAGCGGGAAAGCCGAGGCATCTTGGTTCTGCTCGAGCCCGGAGGCGAGCTGAGAGGGCCGATGAGGCTCAGGCTTGTGATAGCTCGGAGACGAGCTGTGGGGCCGAGGAGGCCAATTGTGCTGGGGGCTTGGAGGTGAGCTAGCGTTTTCTCGTAGGACGGGCACAGGAGTGGTTTGGTCGGCCACTATAAGTCCTTCCTTGCATGCTCTGGGACACGTCATCTGCCACGTGTCATGATCTAAGAAATTACCGTTATCGAGCATCATCAGTCGCAATACTACTTATAATGTTTCTTAAAAAAACATCTTTTTTACCGATCTCTATAGCTAATCATCTTCTTTTGCTTCTATGTATTTGTTCATTTACCTGCTAATCTTTATGCTGCTAGAGTAGATATAAGTGTCTTTGAAAATCCATTGCAATTCATGTAATATTAGTTGAATATTAATAAAATTTTATAGTTGCACTTAATAATTTATAATGTTGGTATTCTTATTTATTTATAATTATTATAATATCCTTAGAAATTATATTGTTAGATCATGCACTGTGATGTGTCACTTATATAGAGATATGATTTAATTTAGTAATTTCTTAAATCAAGTACTCAACCTACAACTAGAATAGAATAGCTAGAGTTGTGACAGGTTATTATGCATGATACTGACATGTGAGATATGGTGATGTGCCTCAATCATCGAGAATGGAGATTCTGCAGGTGTATGTCATGAGTGCATATAATGATATGTGTAGTACATGACTATGTTTTAATTCTCTAAGATATGTTACTTATAGAGATGGAGAATTCAAAATACTGTTGTATAATCCCTCTGACTTGATGATATGATGGTAAATTTTGTCGTTTAGACAGAAATAAGAAACCTGAAATATTGAGCTACTTGAATGCATTTAGAAAAATCATGGATGTCTAGATAGGATCCGATATTCGCATATTGATAAGAATAAATTTACTGTTCAATCCCATAAAAACGTTAAATCCCGATTAGATATTTTGGAAATTGTTTTTTCAAAATTATATTATTATTATATTTATTTTCAAAATGAATTTATTGTGTTAATGGGTAATTGAAGATTTGGATTTTGAGCAATTGAGTGATTTTATCCTGCTCGGTTAAAAGACCTAAAAAAATAACTTAATGATGGAAGGGATGCATATAAATTAATATTTATTATTCTCTCACATTGAGAAGGAATTTTATGAACAATTGGCATGATAGGAATTTGATTGTTGAATTAAAATTGTGAATTGATTAATTGTGAATAAATTGAGATTGACAATTGGTTCTCGATGTGACACCCAATTGGTCCTATAACAAAGCCTTAAAGCAGAAGAGCAAACAAAAACAAATAATAGAAGAAATAATATAACACAATATGTTGTATTAACATGTTTAGGAGTTGAGTCCCACATCGGTAAAATAAAGAAAGGTATTGTACCACAACCTTATAAAAGAATGGTTATAGCAAACCATAAAGGATGATGAAGAAAAATGAATAATAATTAAAAGACAATTAAAAGCTTCTCTTAAATTAGAAGGCCTATCGGCCTAGTTTTTGGTTTGCCTACTACACAAGGTGGTGGACTTGATTGGAGGTTTTTGCGATTGTGATGCTTTAAAAGAAAATTATTCTGCTAACAGATATTCAGATCTGTAAATATATGTCTTTAATCATTCATATAGATGATGCTTACTTGTTATCATTTAAAGTTATGACATATAGCACATTGAGACATTGTATGTAAGCCCAGCTAATGAAGCGAATCGATTCGCTTCGCTTCGTGATGAGATGGGCGAATTTGGTGAGTCGATTTGCCTCACCCGCCACGAATTGGCGAAGCAAGTGGGTTCCCAATTTTTCCGGCGGTGCTTTGTCGTAGTTCGTCTCACCTAACTCGCTAACTTGTCTTGCTTCGTCTCGGAAATCGCCACGATTTGCCACAAATCTGCAAGACTCGCCGATTCGCCTCGTCTCGTTGACCGATTCGCCACAGATTCGTCTGGAATTCGCCGCCCAACGGTCATAAACAGCCGCCTGCTCGACGGATCGCTTCGCCTCGCCTTAGAATTCCTATGCAACGGTTACTAACGGTCGGATTTAGACGAAGCGAGGCGAATTTCGATTCGCTTCATCCCGCCTCGTAACGACTATAACGGCAAAAAAATTCAAAAAACCCCCTAAAACCTATAAATATACCCTCAAACCCCATTTTTTCTTATTTCAAACTCTTTTCTCTTCCAAAATAATAATTCCCATCTCTCTACAAAAGATTACTCTAAATCTCTTATACTATTGTGGTATTCCATCTCTCTAACGAATAGAAGTTCCAATCAGATCCTCCAACAGTGCGACTCCGAGTTTTCATAGCTCCGAGCCTCCGATCGACCCATTCTTTTTCCTTTCTTCTTTCTTATTTTTAATTTATTAATTCTAATTTTCTACTCTAACACTCCTATTTTTAACATTTAATTAAAATATTGATATGAAGGGTTTATCCGATACACATCAAACCCAAATTTCTCATTCCGAACAACAAGTAGAAGGATCCACCCATACATCAAGCGAAATTAAAAAAAACTTGCGACTACTAACGATGTTTGAGATCATTATAAAATTGAATTTGGGGACGGTGCTTGGTACGCCGTTTGCAAATATTATGGCAATGCATATAAACACAAGTATAGTGCCGGCACCGGTAGTTTGATAAACATGCAAAAAAAATTTAGAATTAGCCCCGGCCGGTTCCTCCACTACACAAACACAAATTGGTTTCGCCGGTCAAGATCTTTTTCAATATAATCATAATTTAAATGTTTCAGAAATGAAAAGATATTTTATGACAGTTGAACAGGTTCTCGGAATCGGAGAAAGCATGGCTTTTGAGCGGTATTTTCAAAAGGCGTTGCAACTGGCATTCAAAAGGGTTTCGAGGACTATGCTTAAAAGTCGTCGTTTTAGCCTCTACAACGACGATAAACATGTACTAATTATTACTCTTGCTTTTTTAGATACCAATAATTCATTAACTTTTGATATTTTAATCTTGTAGTACAGGATACATATATCATATGTAATACAAATATTCAAACAATTAAAGATGCATGTAGGATTATTAAAAGTTTTGGAAAAAGAAAAGTTGAATATAAAACTAGATGCCTAGCTGCAGGCGTAAGGCCGTCTCTTAAAAAAGATGTGGCCATTAGGTGAAATAGTACATATGACATGCTTCGTATTGTATTAAAGACCGCCGGAATTATTAGTAACATTTGGAATGAACAAATGCCGGTAGAAAACCACTGAACACCCGATCGTTGGGCGGATGCAGATCTTTTTAAACATTTTTTTATGACTTTTAAAATAGCAACCGAATGCTTTTCTGCTACCTATACCCGCATTTCTTATGTTCTTGTCTCTGAATTGTATAATATAGCTAATTGTTTTGCTAGTCATGCCGAAAATCCAGTACTTCACCATCCGATACTTATTATGCGAGCTAAGATTTCTAAATATTTTTCTGAAGTTCTAATTATTTACTGTTTATAATCGGTAATGGGCTATAAAATTAAATTAGAAGGTTTGGAGGCACTTTTAACTGGGTTCCACGTGGCCATGAGACATGGTGTAGATATTGATGCATATATTAGTATCACTAGAAGTAATTTAGATGAAGTGGTTGATTTGTATGTTACACGATCTTCTTCTGGTAGAACTAGTAGACCACCGCTCTCAATGATTCCGCGCGCTTCGACTTCAGCTTTAGTACTTATTCAATAGAAGAAAAGGGCAAAAGGCCCGGTAGTCTCATCATCGTCATCTTTAAATGAGTTATCAATAATTTTACAAACTGAGTCGGATGTAGATTTAACTATAGATGATTTTGATATTTTAGCCTAATGGAAAATCCACGGACATTTGTATCCGGTGATTTCTATTATGGCCCATGATTTACTAATTGTTCCGGTGTCCACAGTACTGTCGGAAAGTGCTTTTAGTACAGATGGTAGAATATTAATCGAGAAGAGATGCAGCTTGGTGCACGACACAATAGAGTGCATGATTTGCTCGCAAAATTAGGAAGCAACGGCTGTCAGGAAACAAAATGCAATCATTTTGGATTCGGATTATTTACCCGAGTAGCTTACAAGATCGGATGAGATCAACACCGAAGGAGGAGAAATCACAACCGGTACCGATGAGTAGAAAATCTATAATAGTAGAAAAAGAATTAGGTAGACCTGATTACCTCTCATTGAGATCAATATTTGGAAAGGATACGTAGGCAGCCCGAGTGGATTTGGTGTTTAATGTATAAAGACAACAAATTGTATTATGAAATTGTAATTTGATTAAGATTTTTTTTAATAAAAAAATTTGTTTAAATTTCAAATTTTTAAGTTTAAGTTTAATTTTTTTTTAAAAATTCTTTTAAAAAATAGCAGCCACAAAAAATTGGCTTGGCTCGGTGAATTTGCCTCGTCTCGCGAATCGGCGAGGAGAGCGGGTTCTGGCTTCGCTACTGTTGCCATCACCTCTCTCGTCTAGCCGGCGAAGCGAGCAAAATACGCTTCGCCGGCTAGGCGAAGCAAACGAATTCCGAAACGAATTGCTTCGATTCGCTTCATTAGCCATGCCTAACCGTATGGACTTCTATATTATCTATATATCAAATCACAATTTAATAAGCCAAATCACATAGTGATATTTTATCTCGGCCAATAGTTGTACACAACAATTTTCTTTTCCTTCGTTTGCATTGTATGTAGACATATTTTTTTCAAAATTGTCTTTTTCCTCATTTTTTTCCTTTCAGAACTGTAATTTTAGAAATGAGTGCTCATTCATTGTCTTCATGGTAAAAAGATGGGTAAAATAATTAAAAGGTGGTACTCGAATATAGTAAGGTTTATTTATTGAAAACTCTCAACAAGTTTGGACGAATATCACAAAACTTTCAATACTTTTAAAATTATCAAAAAACTACTAAACTTAACAGTGCCAATACAGTCAATTTTACCCAACGAATGCCTATGCCATCTCAACGCCATGTCAACCAAATTGCCACGTCAACAATTTTTTTAAAAATCTCCAAATTACCCCCTTCCAACCCTAAACTTAATTTCTTTAAAAAAATCAACCCCTTTCTTCCTCCCCAGCCACCACCACGGCAGTACACTGGCGCCGACGCCGCCACCCCCTCCCTGTCCTCACCCTCTGTGGTCCCCCATCTTCTCCTCCTCCTCATCATCTTCATCATCATCATCTCACCATCGTGCCGTCGCCGTTGCCACCGCCGGCACCACCCCTTGCCCCCCCCCCACCCTATGTGGTCTCCCATCTTCTTCTCCTCCTCTCCATCATCCCCATCTTCATCACCATCACCATCTTCTTCATCTTCTTCATTCTTCATCATCTTCTTCTTCTTTCTTACCCTCGCCCCCTCCACCACCACCCCCTACCCCGATCTCCCCCTATGCCTCCACCGCCTTCCCCTTAGACCCCAACCCTCTCCCAAATTCCCTTTACCTCCACCGCCTTCCCCTTAGACCCCAGCCCTCTCCCAAATTCCCTGCTACTCGATCCCGCCCCATCCCCCCAAACCTCTTCTCCACCCTGTGCCTCTCGACCGACACCATCATCTTCTTCACTAACCCCACACCTCTGTCCACACCCGATCTCATCTCCGACTTCCTCCGTCCAACGTCTTGGCCCTAACCCCACACTTCTGCCCATCCCTAATCTCATTGTTGACTTTCATTCATCCAACGCCTTGACCGTTGATCTCCTCCGCCATCCATGCTCAATTTAATAGTTGATTAAAATCATTAATAACATAATTAATAATTCATAACAATGTAATTCATAATTAATTAATTTTGTTATGAATTATCGTTCCAACATGGAGTGGAGTCAAACGGTGTTAGATTGTCACCGTTAAGATTGGCGGTTTATTAATGGTTTTAAATATATTGAGAGTTTTGTGATTTTGATCCAAACTTGTTAGGAGTTTCGAGTAAATAAACCATAAAATAAAGATAGTTCCAAACTAATATTTTTCCATCTATTTCGCTTCCAATTTCTTTCTCATTTCCGTTTTAAGCCAAAAAAGAATGATAAGAACTAAACTTCCGATCACCTCACTCTTCCAAAAATCCAGGGAAACAAGGTATAGGCGATAAAGGCGCTTTACCATCAAGGACTTGGGGCGCGCGCGCTCATCATCCGGTTGCTAATCATACTGTTCTTTTCAAAGCAGGTGACTAAGCTCGTTTCAAAACCAAAACAAAAACAGAAAAGCAAGCCATTGGTTTGGATGGATCCAGTGTAAGTATTACAAATAGAGAGGGCATGTATGGATGAGACTTTCAAAGTTTTACCCAATACGGAGGACCATCGATTTCTTCTAACAACGCCATTGCTATTAAATCTTAATAGCACGGATTCCATATTTGAACAACAGGGTACAATGGTGGGTGTGGGATTAGAAGAAATTCCGGATTTGAACCCACAACTGGAAGTGATGGAAGATTATAATAAAACATGCAACAAACTAAACGAAGTCTTAATCGAAAATAAGCTTAACATTTTAAAAATAAAAATAAAATAAATGGAAAAGGAAAAAGAAAAGACAAAGTATGAAAATTTAGCTGCATTACATCTCTCAAAGCTGCCCCACCACTACTTCACAAACTTCTTACACACAACAAAATAGAAACTAATAGCTTATAATAAACCCCCCAACAGGATACAAAATACAAAGCTCTCTACAAAAGACCAAATCTCACACAAGCTTATAATTGAACACGACCAAAAAGGAGACCCAAGCAAGGCAAGGCTTCACCAAATCCCCAGCTATTGGGTTCACCTTCCTAAAACACTGAGCACACATCCACATCACACCAAACATCGCCAGGCAGACCCCGAGCCCGGCCCGTGCGGCCCCGAGCCCAAACACCAATGGGCTCCACACAAGGCCCAAAACCAATTGGGCCAGATACAGGCCCAACACCGCCGGTTCCTTGTGGAAAGCCCCCTCGGCCCAGACGAGCCAGGCAGAGAGGCCCATCAGGCTGGAAGAAGAAATTGAGGCCAGATGGAAGGCCCAGACTGGCGGGTGCCACGTCTGTTTCCGGACGACACCCGCGGAGCAACCGGAGAGATAGGCCGCCAATGCCGCCAGCATCAGAGGAACAACCACGGCGATGACGAGAGAGCGAAGGCCCTTTCGGGCCATGTCCAGCTTCCTGGCCCTTCTGCTGTTGTTGGCCGCGGCGGCGGCAGCAGCCGCCGAGGAGGAGGTGGAGATGGTGGGGCCATCTTTAGGGCGTTGCCTTAGGGTTTGAGAGGCCATGGATTGAATTGAGAACGAAGGAAGAGGAGAGAGAATTCGTCTGAGTTTAAATAGGAGCCTTGTTTGTCGGTGGGGGTTGTGATGAGGAGGTGACACGTGTGGAGATGGTTAAGGAGAGAGTGGCACGTGTAAGCAGGGTTGGCCAGAGGGGCGAGAGTGGATTTGGTCTAAAGTGGGTTGATTGGTGTTGGGCCTAGCTTATGGGCCAGCGGTGCAGGCCCGACCTAAGAAATCAAATAATAGCATTGAAGATAACAGGGATTTATAGCGGTCCACAATATCATAGTGCGTATCATCTACAAATTGATAAAATACACTATTAGCTAATATGATCAAATGACGATCAACTGAAACGAGATACATTTTATCTCGTAATTTTAGAAATATGTACACATATTTCAAGTAATTCTATGTACCAATGATATGTATTTAGTCAACCCTCTCACAGTAACTCAGAAATATAACGAGGCCATGTTTGGAAATTGATGGAGGTCAGGATCTTCTTCAGATGTTGTCCTCCGTCGATCTGTCGCGAGCGTGGAAGAACGGGTGAGATTGGTGTTGAGGGCTGCCTCCTTGAACATGTGGATCTTAGTGGGCTTGCTTTGAGACGAAACCGAGCTATCTGCAAAAAAAGTCCCAGGATGGTTGTACCACCATGGACCCTCCGGCAATCAAGTTAGCCGGGGTATTTGGACAGAGTAACGACTTATTGGAATAAGATTGCGTTACCTGAGTCGTCTGAGAGAGGGGTTTTTATAGCGGTCACTTGGAGCGAGCTGACACGAGATATCCGCCGTCGCTTACGCCCCTGGCGTTACGCTTGCGTGAATGATGGGATCCCCCCTTAATGACTAGATACGCTCGTTAATGGGGGATACGACGGCGTGGAACGCGGGATTTTGGGGCGGCGGATATCTCGTTTCTGACAAGATACGCGGAGCCGTGGCAAAGACGCTTGGACTCCGCGTTCTTGGTTGCTCGATAGAACCGGGAAGGCTTAGCTCAGCAGGAGGCTCGAAAGCGAGTGGAAGATGGAGGAAACTCGGTTCTGTGATAGCTCGGAGGCAAGCAGGAGGCCGAGGAAGCTCGGCGTGTAGGAGGGCTCGAAGGCGAGCTAATGGTTATTTACATGGTGAGCACAGGAATGTTCAAGGATTCCTCGGAGGTCGGATCTTGCCACGGGACGATAGCCCGAGGACGCCTCCAATGTGTGGTGCTTGCCCTGTTTCCGTAAGCCCCGGGATACGTCATCTACCACGTGTCATGATCTGGGGTATTTCCACTTACGAGCATCATCAGAAATGGAGTTCAGTGTAGAACAAGTGTTTTACATAACTCCAATGACTCCATTCTAACCAAAGTTTTATAAACTTCAAAATTTACCAAGAAAATGCCTATTCTGGAGTTTTCTGGAGTTTAGAAAAGTACAAAACCAAACATCCTATCAAAATTAAACTTCAAAATGAAGATAAAGCTTTCCAGGCTAGAGTTCTAGTTAAAAATAAACTCCTGTTCTCCCAGCTCCATACCCAAACAGGTCCATTCTCAATCAATCAATATTTGCTTTTCTTTTTCTAGATAATTGAGATAAGTTTGTTTCTCACCATAATTCAAACACGACAACAATTGCAAAAAAAGATAAAGAGATAACAAACAAAAAAAAAACTCAATCATTCTCAAAAAATAAAAAAATAATAAATGAATAAATCTCACAATAATTATACATCACCAATCATCATCATACAGCTGGCATACATACCCATAATAATTAAAGCTAGCACACAGGGGCAAAATGGTAACTTACTCAGTAACGACACCTCGTGATCCTTGAGCAGCCGCGAGAGTAGGGGTTCGCCTGAGCCCCAGGGCGGCAGTTGTAGTACGACGCCCCTCGCCGCGAGCAGGGAACGCTGTCCCTCCTCAGCGCACCGTAGCTGATGTAGCGGTGGGCCGCTAACATGCGCCTGCTCGACTCCGACCCCAAGCCGAACTCCTCTTCGTCGGTGCCGGCGCCGCCGATGCACTCCCCTATCGTCCCGGAGCAGCTCGGCCTGCTGCCGGCGAGCCAGCCGAGAGAGGTGGATCCTCCGGCGGCGGTGAGAGCGAGGAGGAGGAGGAGCACGAGGAGATGGGCCCTCGCCATTGATGATGGATTTTTCCTTTTCTTGTTTTGGGGAAAAAGAAAAACTTTTGTGGGATTTTTAGGGGAAATTTTAGTCGACCTCTGAGCGAATGAGGATTTGGGGGCGATGTAAATGGAGAGGTTGAGGAGGTGAAATGACGCACACGGGGCTCGGAGTTGGAAGGAATTACGTAAGTGGCATTTTTTAAGTAATAAAGTGTGCGGGCAGTGTTGCGTGAAGTGTGGAGGATGTACTGCTCAGGTTATTTTGGTCAAAATTCTGTGAAATTCTTTACAACTCTATCAAAACATCTTAAAATTATGTCACAGAATCTTATCTCCAGCGGTAAATGCACCGCCGCACAAGATGGGAGGTACGATCCAACCCCCAAATGCTTACAAGATGTTGTAAAATGAAAATTGAAAGATAAAAATATCATGAAATCAGTTTTCTTATAAAACCCGCATCCTGCTTTGTATATTGGACATTTAAAAAAAACGACACATTGTGATGAATAATTATGAAAAAAGACCTTTTCGTATACAGTTTCGTCTTAAAGTGCAAATGAAAAAGGTTGCATGGTGGTCAAGATGGTTAACCATTTAGAATTATTTTGTTAGCTTAATAAATAATTTAGTAGCAACCAAATTCTACAATTTATGGAAAGTACAATTTGTTTTTGTCATATTAGAATTGTTGTCGTACCGCCAAACTCGAATAAGAACATTTTTAATGCAATTTGCAACCATTGTAAAAATTTTATCTGAAGGCAAGTGTTCTTCAAATTTTGTACAATAACTTTTTTCTTATCATTGATGCTGTAGTCATACAATTAAACAGGAGAATTGTTATTGTGGCAACTGATTAAATTATCTTAACATATTAATTATTACCATTAAATTATCATGAGATTCCAATCCCACTTACATAAATAAGGCAGAAATATCCTTGAAGCTATACCATTATCAGTTGCATGTACTATTAAACGAATATTATAAGCCAAAAACAAAAATAAATCTCAAAATGATATACTTAGAAATTAATTGGAAAAATAAAAATTCAAAATAACAAAATGTGCATTTGCCACGTCATTACCGCGTCCATGAGACTCACGGAGTGGTCGGTGTCCATCGTTTTTGGGGCCGTCACTGTATCCAGCTGTATCTTCTCTATATTCTTGTCTTTTTTTTCTTTCTATTTTTATATTGTTTCTAAATTCGAAACTTCTTGTTTTAATGTCACATATTTTCCAGTTCATCATAAATTCCGACATATCCAAAGTTTTGAAATAACATTCCTTTTGCTCTCTTGACAAATCTGCTTATCACCTATCCAAAAACATTCACCATGTTTTATAATTCCCATTATTGTGTTTAAATTGCACCCTGTTATTTACCGATCAACAATTCGTTAGTCTATAGCATAGCCGTACAATCTCTTACCATCTACTAGAAGATCAAGAGTTCAAATCCCGTTTATATCCGATTACGACCTACCATTCACAGCCAAAAGAATAAATGATAACCTATGTGGAATCTACCATGCCGGTATGGTTAGCATTTGTCATATAAATAAGTAGACATTATAAGTATCTACTATGATGTAATCAGATATACATTTTTGGTGAGAAGAAAAATGACCAAAATTTATTAAATATAATAAATCATAACTTATCTGCAACTGTTAGGGATTTACGGTCCAAGCTATTATGCGTGCTATTTTGATCCCAACCACACATTTTTTTTGTGTGTGGTTGAGATCTATTTCTATCACTATCAATTATTTAGGACCCACGAGATAAAAGAGTCTCTTAGAAAATGAATATATCCCAACCACACACAAAAAAATGTGTGGTTGGGATCAATATAGCATACATGCTATTATCTTTGTAATAGCATGCATTCCAAATCCAACTGGCAGTATTGTACATGTATCCATCTTAGTTGTAAGTTGTAGGCAGATCTGAGGAGTATAAAACATAAATTGTTTCTGAATTTTATCAATTAATTAATGTTGCCAACATCTCATTTATTTGTTTACTTGAACACACTAACAATTTTAGGCAAGCAGGGAGTACATGAGAGGTAGATATAAATTTACGAGAGCACTCTGCACATTTAAAACCATCATGAATCATAAACCAAACGAGAAAATTCTAGGCGCCAATAAATGCTGGAAAGGGGCAGAATTTTTTTCTAATAATACCCAAAAAAAAATGAATACGGGCATCAAGCAAATTAAATCCAGTTGCTTCCAATAATCATAAACTTCACATATTTTTGTAGTCAAAGTAAATCATAAGGCTGAAGCAAATCAAGCTATCAGATCTACCTCGCAACTTAAAACAACAATATAAATCGAAAGGTTGTTTCTCGAGATATTTGCAAAGATTTCATAACGGCTGCTAGAGACTGTGCATATTAGATACGGTGTATTAGCGATCGTTTAGTTTTATACGGTTGCTAATAGAGTATTAGCGACCGTTTATATTAAACGGTCGCTAATACACGGTCGCCAATGCATTGGCAACCGTACCCTGCGTATCAGCGACCGTCTGTCACGGTCGCAAATACACCCAGCAATTTTAAGTTGCGAAGGCTTTCCTCTCCCTCCCATTCCAATTCCTCTCCCACGACGAAAATAGCCAAGCCCCTTCTTCCCCGATTCCTCCTTCCCAATTTCTTTCCTAAATCCTTTCAATTCATCCCAATTTTTTTTTGATCTGTTGGTGCTGCTGCTGCCGGAGCTCTTCCCGACTCAAAAAGCCAGTCAAAGGTTAGGTTTTTCTCCCTCAAACTACTATTTTTTTCACTTAATACATGGAATTTTGAAGTTAATTAGGTTATGAATATGGAGAATTTGTAGAATGGCTGATGGGTTTTAGAATTAAGAAAGTTGATGAATTGAATAGGAATTTTGAAATTTAGAGTTAAAGGTAGATGATAGATTATAGGTAATTGAGAGTAATTAAGAATTAGGGTTACAGTTAGATGAATTTTGGTTAGATAATTGAGGGTTAGGATTCGATAAATATGTAATTTTGAGTTGAAATTGAGGGTTATGGTTAGATGAATATAAGATTTGGGATGAAATTAAAAGTTAGGGTTATGTTTAGATAAATTTTGATTTGGTAATTGAGAGGAATTTGTGATTTTGGGGTGGAATTGAGGGTTATGGTTCGATGACATTCTAACTCATGCGTGCACGCGCGCTCTTATGTGTGAGTGTGTGGTTGTGTGTGAGTGTGCGAGTGTGTGTGCACGTGCTCGTGCATGCACGCTCATGTGTGTGTTTGTGCATATGTGTGAGTGTGTACGCATGCGTACGTATGTGAGCGAGTGTATGTGTGAGTGTGTGAGCGAGTGTAAGTGTGAGTGTGTATATGTGTGTACGTGCCCGCGTATGAATTATTTCACAAATTCATCAGAACTTTTAGTTTGTATTTTGTAAATTTAATGATTCAAAATTTTGTTGTCGTGTATGATTTATTGCTTAGATTTTTAAATTGTAGCATAATCTATAAACCAAATCAAAATGAAAATAAAATCTTTTAATCCACTTAAACCATACAAGATGCGTAAATCAAAAACAAAATCAAACCCAGTAAGAAAACTTAACATTAATTAAGATATAACATTAATTACACTAATTAAGAAATCTTAATTAAGACCATATATTAGTGAACCGAGACCCTAATTAAAAAACAATTAAATAGAAAGTTAAGAGAAATTCTAAAATTTTGATTAGAAACTTAAGTAGGGTTTTATTTTTTCATTTAATTAGTAAGTTTCAGATCGAAAAATTAGAAACTTAAGTAGGGTTTTATTTTTTTCATTTAATTAGTAAGTTTAAGGTCGAAAGATTTTAAACTTGTTTAGAATCGACCTATAGTTTCTTGTCTGACAATTAGTGTATTCAAATCCTTTTCCTGTCGAATATGATTACAAATGTTTGTGAGAGATGAACGTCCTGTTCAATTTTTCCAAACGTATATGTAATACCCGACGAGGGGATTTGACATACAATAATTGTTGTATTTGTCCAGTGTGGACAAATTACGAATGCAACAAAACTCACATCTCACTTCTTACCGTATTTTCGTCCATTTCGAGAAGTTTCGATGATGCATTCCGCTTGTTCCCCGTATACAAATATATGTACGAACATGGGGAACATGAGGGGAGCGCTCCCGAAATTTTCTCGAAATGGACGAAAACAAAGGAAGAAGTGAGATATGAGTATTGCATTCGTAATGTGAATTAGGAACTTTTGCCCTGACAGCCGTGAGAGTAATTATCTGTCCCTACTTTTAGCATTTGACTTACGCCAACCTTAAATGACTTCAGATGCTTTCATGCGTCCATATCATGAAATCTAATTTAAGACTTGAAAATTTATTTAATGATGATCTTGTAACAAACCACTGAGATATGTTAGACTCATATTATTATCTGTGTGATAATAGATGAGAATTCTTCCGGATAAATCCTTTATGCACATGGAGAAAAAGATAAATATAGTTTGAAAGACACCCGATTTAAAGATGGACTTAAAGACCTTTTAGATTAAGCAGAGATGAACCAAAAACGTATTCGAGATGGGCTCATGTGCCGTCCTTATAAGAAATGTAAGAAAAAATGTCGTCTTCGACATGAAGTTATAGAAGAACATGTGTTTGTAGACGGTTTTGAACCAAATTACATACATTGGAATTACCATGGGGAGGGAGTACCTGACGAGGAAGTGAGAATGGATAATGTGACCGCAGCTTCGCAAGCTGAATTGCCGACGGGTGACAGGATAAATGACATGCATGAGATATTGGATGATTTATTTGCTGGCGAGAAAATAAATGATATTGAACCGTCTGAATGCACCGGTGGAGTATATGAATTGAAGAAACATCTGGAGAAAAACGAACTAGATTTGTACGAAGGCTGTACGGAATTTAGTAGGCTGTCATTTGTAATAAGGTTCCTCCATCTGAAGATGATTGGCGGGATGGTTAACAAGCACTTTGACGTGCTTCTTGATCTCCTACACAAGGTAATTCCTGAAGGGAAGGAAATGATTTCAGAGAATCATTACCAGGCAAAGAAGATTGTTAAGACACTTGGTTTCTCGTATGAGAATATCGATGCATGTCCCAACGACTGTGTGTTGTATCGCAAGAATTATGCGTCTCTCGATGAGTGTCCCACTTGCAACTTGTCTAGGTGGAAAAATGTTAAGCGAAATTCAATCGCAGAAACGCCCGATGTCAGCAAAAAGAGCAAGAAATTTGCATCTAAAATCCTTCGTTATTTTCCCCTAACTAAGAGGTTGTAAAATTTATATATTTTAAGGACATAGCGAAGAGCATGCGACGGCATTCCGATTTTCGGATCAAAGACGGGAAGCTGAGGCATCCGGCTGATGCAGAAGTATGGAAGCGATTAGACAGTTTTGATCATTTTGGGGATAAGCCGAGCAATGTACGTCTAGGTTTGGCAACCGACGGGTTCATGCCTTACGGACTCATGAGCTCTAATTTTCCACGTGGCCGATCTTACTTATACCTTATGTTCGCCGCCGAAAATAGAGACGAAACCGCGTAGGATCGTCTTGCCTGAATTTGGGGGCGGATGCTATTTGGTTTTATCCATCCACCTCTCCGATGATGCCAAGTTTATTTATGTCACCATGTATCGAAGGTTTAGACGGATGCGGCCGTTGTAGCAGACTTCGTCAGATTCCCCTTCATTGTGAGGGTTTTTGATTGTGGGGACGCTCTTCCCTGCAGGCGCAAGCCCCTGCAGTTAATTACGCTACCGCATCGCGGCAACCACTTTCTCCTTCTCTAGATGGTCACTTCGTGTCGTGTTTTTTTTATTTTTGGTTGCCCGTGGATTGTATACGGAGACTAATTTATGCTGTCGCCCGTAGGGCGGGAATTAGTCCAAATCCGTATTTTCTTAGATTTGGGTTTGGGTTGGGTTTAAGGATCGTCAATCTCATTTGAGACTAAGATCAACTTAAACGTTTGTTAAGGATACGTTAGTCTAATTTTAGACTAAGATCTACTTAACAGGATCATTTAGATCCAACAAAAGAGCATTTGAGCTCTATTGTTTTAGTTTAGGGACATTGCGGTCCATAAGTTTAAGGACATCATAGTCCGTGACAGTTTAAAGACATCATAGTCTGTAAAGTTTAAAGACATCATAGTCTATGAGTTTAAGGACCTCACAGTCCATAAAGTTTAAGGACATCATAGTCCATGAGTTTAAGGACCCTACAGTCCGTAAAGTTTAAGGACATTATAGTCCGGTTTAAAGACGTCATAGTCTGTGTGGTTTTGGTTCAACCGTTTGGGGATGCACCAAAAGTTATTGGTTATTAGGACTCTCCATCTCTCTGAAGACGTTGAAGAAATACAACGACATATATCAGAAGTATGAAGAGATGTACCCTTGAACCAAGGTTGGTTGGGAGATCTGTAGTCAGTTTGGGACTAAGATCTGTTAAAAAGATTTATGAGCATATGGGCTCAATTAATCTGAATTAGGGATCTGTGGCCAACTTGGGCTCGGCCCACTCTGTAACAACCTAGTTCATTTATACCAATTCAGTTCCCGTATTTATTTATCTGTGGTATTTCTTGATTTATCGTGTTTGGGTGCGAATGGTATTTTACTTTTTACATTGCATTCGACCCGACCCGCTTGCTTGAACTTGTTGATTCATATTTATAGATTACCTTAACTTGTTACATAGACACGTGCATCTCACGATTACTGCATATTGGCATTTCATCTGACATCGCACATTTTATCATATAACATTTTAGGTCATGTAAAATAGATTAAAATTGCATTTCATAGCCTGCATAATACCCCTAATCCCGTGGTAGCGTCTGCGCATCTTGTTCTCGTCCCGTTCAGTGAAACGGACGTGTTTGGATGGCTACGCGCACGTGCGTGCATCCGTTCTTGGGGGTATACATTTTCATTAACCGAGCATTCATTTTGAGATTTGAAAGTCGCATAAATTTTTCGTATTTTAAATCTGAATTTTTGGACCCAACCCGGACGCGTTTTGGAATATTTTGTATCCCGCCTAAATTCAAATTTATTTAATATTTATTTTAATTTTACCTTTAAAATCTCGTTAACTATTAAATCTTTAAAACAAATCCTTTTAAAATTTTAAAATATGAAATCCTAACTCATCACAACAACTAAAATCCTTTTACATTTTTAAAAAAATCCAAATCCTAATAAATTCTGATCTCTTCCCTCAGCTCTCTCTTTTTCTCTGGGCCCCATCATCACGAACCAGTGAAATCATTTCTTTTCCTAGCGCTGGGCCCCACGGGGGTTTATTTATTGTGGGTATCCGAATCTCCGGCGGCCGCGGACTAAGCTGCCATTAATTACCCCTCACTTTTGAAGCGAGAGAACCACCGATTGACGAGTCAAACTGATCATGCGAACTCAATGTGCCGTGTGCATGTGTTTTGTTTTGAAAGGGTTTTGGATATATCGGGGGCCTCGCAGATTTTGCGGGGGTCCCGCCATCTCTTTATCTTTGCTCCTGAGCTGTTCTCGAAGCTCTTGAAGCAGCTCTTACTCCGCGGTCCTGGGTTGGAATGTCGGCTCTTCCTCGCTGTCCGAGCTTGACTCCACATGGACTGAGGGATCTTTCAGTCTATCGACCTCATCGAGAGGATTTTCATCATCCAGCGGAGGCGACTGATCTTGGGAAGCGGCAACCACATTCAAGCCAGATTGGGCTTGGGATGTGGAGGCCCCATCCTTGCTTTTGCTGCGGAGGTTGTTGCTGGGGAGCGTGCCCGCCATATAGACAGTGTGGATAACATATCCGGCCGTCCTTTCATTATTGCTAGCTGATTTTGTGGACCACCATCTTGGTCCTTCTGTTTTGGTAACAGACAATTGATTAAAGATGGCTGGCCTGACCGACTTCTTGAGTAGTGCCGACGCTTCTTTTCTATATTTGCACTGTTTCTTTCGCGCGGCACAGAGCGCCTGATAGACTCTTGAAGAGACAGTGTCATGCTTTCTCTGTTGGGGCTGGTACACGTCTCTTTATAGCGTCGTTCGGACTGATGTCTCCTTGATTCTAGCGGTCATGGCGTTTTTCTGAACCTATTTCAGGGGTTCGAAAGAATTGCTGACTATTACGGACGACTCAGCCGTCATCGCGGGGTGACCCTGCTTTTGGAACCTCACAAGATTCCACTTGGCCGAATTCCTGGCCCTTTTGTTGGCTCGATACCTGAGCCGCTTCTTTCTCAACCTTTCTGTTTTGAGCACTTGTCAGGCTTCAGCCCTTAGGGACGACGTCGTAGACCGACTGACAGAGAGTCCAGAGAATATGCCTGCTCGCTCGATCGTCAAGGGCAATGTCTGCGCTTGCTGGAGCTTCTTTGTGGCCCCATTGGTGTTGACGGCCTTGCCCCCAGTTGGAACAGAGGAGAGCCATTCGAATACGGATTTGCATTTTGGGTGGGATGCTTTGGCGATCACAACGTTCAGTCTCCTGCCCCTTGAAGTCGGTTTGGCTTCCTGGTTTGTCGGGACCTCCGCCAGATGAGAGCTTCCAGCAGGGTAGATGATGACAGAACCAAATTGACGGGATGGCTCCTCCCATTGCCGGCTGAGACTGGCAGGGAGAACCACGCGGGCATTGCTCTTGACCACGTACGAGATCGGGATCGCGTCGGAAGCTGAATTCATCTTAGGAGACATCGTCGTTGAAAGTTGATTGCTGCACGAAAAGAAAACTACTTCGGTACAAACATCGGTATATGTGCTAAATGAGTTCGCATGAACACTTGACCAGAGATATGGGAGGAGAGAAAGGTCCTACCGAGCATGCCAGAATCTGGTGTTTTTCGTCACCCCATTAAGATGGGAATACGCACGCGCTTGTCAGGCGTACTACAGATTCCCCCTGCCTAGGGTAGGCGGGGGTTTATTGATTGTGGGTATCTGAATCTCCGGCGGCTGCGGACTAAGCGGCCGTTATTTACTCCTCGCCTTTGAAGAGAGGGAACCTTCGATTGACGGGTCAAACTGATCATGCGAACTCAATGTGCGGTGTGCGTGTATTGTGTTTTGAAAGGGTTTTGGATATATCGGGGGCCTCACAGAGTTTACGAGGGTCAAGGGGGCTAGCTTCCCCCTTGTGGGGTGCGGTGCAGCGCCCCGTAAGAAAAACTTTTCCAATGAGGGATGCATTTTGGGTGTGGAGTGCAAGGAAAATGAGGGGTGAGGAGCGTCTTAAAGACGCGTGCATGGCACATTGGTGCTAGACGCCCACGGGTCACATGCCTGGTGCGTGGGCGTTTGGCGCCCGCGGGTCACGTGCCCTGCACGCGACCTCTGAGCGATGGGCTCCCGCGGATCACATGAGGCGCACGTGGGCGCTGAGCGCCCATGGGTCACGTGACTGGCGCGTGGGCGCTCGGCGCCCGCGGGTCACGTGCCAAGCGCGTGGGCGCTTGGCGCCCTCGGGTCACATGCCAGGCGCGTGGGCGCTTGGCGCCAAAATCGATTTAAGTACAATTTCGCTCACGGCCCTCCCGCGGGCCTCATGCCCTGCACGCGACAGCTGAGCGCTGAGCGCCCGAGGCGCACGTGCCCTGTACACGACCGCTGAACGCTGGGCGCCCGCGGGTCACGTGAGGCGCACGTGCCCTGTACACGACCGCTGGGCACCCGAGGGTCACAAGCGCGGCACGCGACCGCTGGGCGCCCATGGGTCATGTGCGCGGCACGCGACTGCTGGAAACACCAACGGAAAAGGGGCTTAGCCCCTGGGCTGGGAGTTGAACTCCCAAGTGTCTTTGGAGTTGAACTCCTAACAGGGATTATGTGTGGATTTGGAGTTAAACTCCTAAAAGGGTTTTGTTTATGGAGTTAAACTCCAACAGATCTTGAATGGAGTTAAACTCCTATAAATCTTTGAAAATGACCGAAGGGGGCCCCTTTCTTCCCCCTTTTGGCCCTGGATCTTCCCCAAAGTGGGATTTTTGGAGGTGGGTATCCTTCTTCCTCCTTTTCTGTTGGCCGGATCTTGGAGAAAAGGTGGTGAGGTTTTAAAATCTCCCATTTTTGAGATCTGATGGAAGATCTGAGTTCCACTTCGAGGGTTTGATGGTGAAAACTTGTCACGACCCGAAAGTACGGAACGTGACTGGCACTTAGATTACGAGACGTCTAAAGGCGTACCGTAACCTAAGTCAGCCAAAGCCCAGAAAAATCTAAACCAAAATCAAAAGCGAGTGAAGGAAAACCTTTAATGAAGACGATTTTCAAATCAATTAAGTTGCAAAGAATCCCTTTTTAAAACATCAAAAATTTCCGAAAATTTCGGCAGAGTCTCCCCTGTATTTTCTATCCCCCAAAATGGGTACAACAAGATAATAAACCTGAAATCCTCAAGAAAATCATAATGTCCACATGTTATATATATGACAAATGTCTATGATATCAATGTGTATGATGTAAATTTTGGCTAGAGTTCTATGTAAATATGATGATGATGCGAGATATGTGCATGCGATGCAGTTTCATATATCAAGTATGAATGCAGGTGATGATATTAAGATAAACAGGTTCTATCGTGCACGTGGCATGTCAATTACCAAAGGCGTGTGTGTCACATGAATAGTGCGCGTGCAACATATGCCAATGATAAGGTGTTCGTGTCCTACGAAATGATATCGCATAGGTAGAGATGAATGTCCATGCAATTTAACATACTGTTCGCTATAAGGGTATGCAGTGTACATGAATGGATAAGCTAACTAACAATATAATCTTGCAAAAAGTAGGGTAATCCTAACTAGGGGGGCGCCTCGCGTCATCCAGACGATTCCCCCAAAGATGAATATATCTACTCACCAGAAATCCCCGCTAATCTGATCCGGCCACCGCTTTGCCTTTACGCGCCGTGTCCGATGTTTCTCCGACCGATCCTATATTTGCACAACACCAAGTATAAGATTACATAACCCTAAACGATGCAAGTCACATTATACAAATATCGACGCTCACAAATTAATCATAGCATGCACTCGGTGCGCGGAAAAACACACGAAAATCGCTAACCTTTAGCTAGAATCGTCAGTTCGGGGAAATCGACAAAACTACAACTCGACTAGACGAAACCCCGCGTTCGCGCATTCTAATAATCCTATACGAAGCTAATAATATTGCTAACCTAACGCAAATTGAACGCATTCTATTTTTCGTAAAAATCTAGCAAGCAAATTCAACGCCGATTCAATGCAAACATCGATATTTTGTCGATTTAGCGAGCATATAAATACACCATTAACCACTACAACCAATTAGAAACCCAAAGCCCTAATTTAACTCCAACCCCATGCTTCAAACCCTAATCCACAATCAAATCCCTTACTTGAATTTTCAAAACTAACCATTTCAATGAAATTAATCATTTTAAAATACTAAACTAGCTTTATTAAACTACAAATTAACAACTAGTTTAGGATTATACCTCCCAAGTGAACCCCAACTTGCACTTGACCTTGAAAGAACCCTCTTTTCACCTTGTTTTGAAACAATTTAGGGTGGGAAAGAGGTGATTTAGGGTTTTGATTTGAATTAGAGAAGAAAAATGTGCATTTTTGTGGATTTTGTGCACTTTTTCATGGATTTTTGAAGAAAGAAAATGGAAAAAAAATGAGGGCTGAAGGAGGGGAGGGCTCGGCCTGAGCTTAGGAGGAGGAAAAATGAGAGGGTGTGTAGAAATTTCCATGAGGAAAATATCATATAAGGTCACTTTAGGCTTTCACATCAAAACTTTTTCAAAAAACCCCTTTTTTAATTCATTTTTCCATTAAATTTCCCACCCTAAAACCATAAGTTTGCAAGTCATGATACAATTTTATTAACATCATATTTTAGCTTATAAAGACTCCTAATTATGAAATTTACCTAATTAAAATTGTATTTATCCCTAATTAAATGTAATTAAAAAGGCTTAAAATAATAAAAAAATAATTAATTACGATTTTTTTTTATTTAACTAGATAATTATAAGTGAAATTTTAGTGACAAAATTATAGTAATATCTTGTCTAAATTTTGTATAATTAGGTCTACAATGAAAAATACCTATTTTGACTTTTTACGGAAAAAGCCGAAAAATTGGCCGATTACCGAAAAACTGCCTAAACGATTTTCGAAGGGTTACAAAACTGTTTATTTTTTGAAAAGGAAGAGTTAAACTCTTGATTTAATTCAAAAGGGGGAAGAAAGTTTTAGAACCTTGAGGAAGGAGAAGGAGACACAGACCTTAATTTTTTTTTTTAGAGAGAAAAAAAGTTATCATTGATTTTTCATCATGTTGCCTTTATAGGCTATACACTTTACATATAGCCCTTTGGGCTTTGCCAAATGGCACTTATGCCACCCCATGCCTTATGTGCTTATCTTTTTTTGCACATAAGCCATGGGGTTTACAAAATTTTGGCTTTTTGCTTATTTTACATACATTTATTTCTATATATATATATATATATATATATATATATATATATATATATATATATATATATATAAAGAATTACATTAAACCAATTTATGGCTTCATTCCTTTTGTCATGGGACCGGTCCCTTTGACCTGGGCTTGGGTCCACTTGGCTTGGGGTTGACTTTGATTTTGACTTGGTCAACCGGGGTGTAATTTTTTATCCCAACAAAGTGCCCCCAATCAATACATGCACACCACATATATAGGCCGTGTGCATGAAATTGATGGATCTTCTTTTGCGTGGAGGTTGACTTGATTTGGCTCCCATTTTGACGACTTGGAGGTCGATGCTACCCTTTTCGCGACATGGACGGTCGGTGCTACCGTTTTTGCGACTTGGACAGTCGGTGTTGCCCTTTTAGCGACTTGGACGGTCGGTGCTGCCCTTTTTGAGACTTGGACGGTCGGTGCTGCCCTTTTAGCGACTTGGACGGTCGGTGCTGCCCTTTTAGCGACTTGGACGGTCGGTGCTGCCCTTTTAACGACTTGGACGGGCGGTGCTGCCCTTTTAGCGACTTGGACGGTCGGTGCTGCCCTTTTTGCAACTTGGACGGTCGGTGCTGCCCTTTTAGCGACTTGGGCGGTCATTGCTGCCTTTTTAGCGACTTGGACGGTCGATGCTGCCCTTTTAGCGACTTGGACGGTCGGTGCTGCCCTTTTAGTGACTTGGATGGTCGGTGCTGCCCTTTTTGCGACTTTGATGGTCGGTGCTGCCCTTTTAGTGACTTAGGCGGTCGGTGCTTGATCCGCTTTTTGCGGTGTCGGGATTTGATTTGACTTGCTTCGCTTTCTGCGGTGTCGAGGTTGAAGTTGACTTGCTCTGTTTTCTACGGTGTCAGGGTTGATTTGTTTAATTTGATTTATTTTAGGAGTTCCCTACCTGTCCAGCGGGACTTTTGAGCTTGGAAGTGCTACCGGGTGGGACATTAATTTGATCTTTGATTTCTGCCTTATTTGGCGGGACTTTTGAATTTGAGAGGAACTTGGAATTTGGATTTTGTTTGGCATCAGCATTGCTGCACTGGAATAATGCCAGGAGCAACTCATCATTTGCCCCAAGAGGACTTGGGATTTGGTTTTTGGGTCGGCATCAGCATTGCTGCACTGGAATAATGTCAGGAGCAACTCATCATTTGCCCCGGGAGGACTTACGATTTAGTTTTTAGGTTGGCATCAGCACCCCTAACACTGAAGAAATGCCAGGAGCGACTCAACATTTGCCGTTGGGAAAACTTGGGATTTGGGTTTTGGGCCGGCATCAGCACCGCTAACACTGAAGCGTAATGCCAGGAGCGACTCATCATTTTCCGTTGGGAAGACCTGTGATTTTGGTTTTTGGTCGGCATCAGCACCGCTAACACTGAAGCGAAATGCCAGGAGCGACTCATCATTTGTCGTTTCCCGTTGGGGAGTGATGTCTCGGGAGACAGGTTTAGATCCCTATCACCTAAGGCTTTTCAATTTTATGAGCCGCAAAGGTCTCATAAAAGCATTTTCTCCCTACAAGTCGAGGGGATCTCGCAGGTGTATTTCTCCCTAAGAATCGTGGGGATTCCTAAGTTTGTTACTCCTTTGTGAGTTATAAGGATCTCACGCAGGGATTTTCTCCTCACAAGGTCGAGAGGACTTCACGAGTGTATTTAATCTCTTTTCACGAGTTTGCACCCTTTCGGGTTTTCACAAACTCATCGGCAGTCCTGCTATTTTTACTCACGGAGCCCTTTCGGGTTTTCATCCTTGCCTGTTTTACTTGTGGTCATACCATTTTTTTCCAAGTCCGGTGGGACATTAAATGTAGTCTCGCCGGTAGGACTTTAGGAGAGATAGGGGTCATTTACGCCTGTGGATTGTATACGGTTTTACAGGATGTATGATCCAGACCGTAGGGCCGGTGTGCTCAATTCGTCTACGACTTGGAGCATTTACGCATAGTATTTCTTGAGATATCGGCCATTGATGGGTGGTATAGGCCTTTCTCCCTCGATATTTATCAGCTGGTAGGACCCTCCATCAAATACCTTCTCGATGACGTATGGTCCTTCCCAGTTTGGCTCGAATTTTCCTTTGGCATGTCGATTGGGGATAATCGGTCTTTTAAGGACCAACACCAATTTGCCTTTCTTAAAAGCACGGAGACGGGTCATCTTGTCATAGGCCCGTGACATTTGGGCTCGGTACAGTTCCAGATTTTTCTGTACTGCGAGCCTCTTTTCTTCGAGGGCGTCGAGCTCTTCGAGCCGGTGTAGCACATTTTCCTCCGCCGTCAACTCGTGTTGAACGGTCATTCTTAAGCTTGGAATTTCGACTTCGAAGGGGAGGATCGCCTCCACTCCAAAGAGTAATGAGTATGGAGTGGATCGAGTTGGAGTACGGTGCGTGGTACGATATGCCCACAATGCTTCGTGAAGTTTGAGATTCCAGTCTCTCTTGTTGGCTGAAGCATTTTTCCTCAGGAGCTTGCACAGAGTTTTATTGAAGGTTTCGGCTAGCCCATAGGCCCTTGGATTAGAGATGGAGGAATATCTACACCCTATCGTGTGTTGGGTAGCAAAGCTTGAGACTTTGAAGCTCTTGAAAAAAGGCCCGTTGTCAGAAATGATTCTTCTTGGTGTACCGAAGCGGTATAGAATATTATGCCGGAAGAATGTCAGAATATCCTCTGTCTTGACTTTTTTTAGCGGGACAGCTTCAGCCAATCTGGAGAAATAGTCAGTTGCGGCCAATATGAACCAGTGGTCTTTGGATGACGGAATGAGGGGTGAGGAGTGCATGGAAAATGAGGGGTGAGGAGCGTCTTAAAGACGCGTGCATAGCACGTGGGTGCTAGATGCCCACGGGTCATGTGCCTGGCGCGTGGGCGCTTGGCGCCGCGGGTCACGTACCAGGCGCGTAGGCACTTGGTGCCCGCTGGTCACGTGACCGCTGAGCGGTGGGCGCCTGCGGGTCACGTGCGTTGTTCAGTTGATAAAACTGTACTTTTAATATGACATTTTTCCTACTATTTCTATATAATAAAAGATGTTTATTATAAATATGAAACATATAAGGGTTTATCCGTAAAAATACTATTTTCATGTGTTTATATATTATAATTAATATTATTAAGGAAAATGTAAGCATATAATATTCATGTAATATTTGGTCTATTTAAATATATTTACCTTATTAAATATCTTTGACCAATTCTCTTAAAACTAAAATATCATGACAAATGGTTAAGATAATATCTCAATAAAAACAAATTCTACTAACATCATTTATTGAGATAATTGTGCAGGAATTATATCATGACTGAAATCAAGGAAATCCGAGTTGGCGAGATCAAATCTGCGGAAGATATTCAACTAAATTGAAGAAACCAATTCTGGCAGAAACGTAGAGAAGATTTTCAAAGTCTAGATATTCAAAAGATCACCAAGTGCTACAAAGATGAAGCCCCAGAAATTGGAGCCCAAGATCCCACCAGAGAGCGGCGGTTCCACGGCCAAAACCCACTATTGGCGGCGGATCCACGGCCTGTTAGGGGAGTTGGGATATTGGATTTTCTACGCAGGATTTTATCAACAAACCCTAACTAACACGATCTAGGGTTTTCAACTTCTGTGACTATAAATAAAATCGAGAGCCTCTTGGAAAATTTATCAAACCGACGCGATCACGAAGTCCACGACAGCTCAAGAATCATGGTTGATCATCGACAGTTCATCTACCTCCTTAAGAAGAGATCAAGAAGCAAACTAGGGTTTTGTAATCATTTTATAAAGGAACAAAGTGTACTTGATCTTGTTGATTAATAAAGGTAGTTGTTTTCTTATATCATTTTATTCTATTGCATTTTATTTTCTTCATGATTTCTATCTTTTCTTTTCCTAACATGCGCGAGTAATTCTCCGCTTGTTAGGGTTCGTAGGATTATGGTAGATTAATGGATGATGAAGATCCTTAAACTCTTTTTACATCCTATAAAGTTTATAAACTTTACCAAAAGAATAGTTAACATCCTAATCGGGCGCGCTATCAATTCATTGAAAGTCATGACCATGATTATAGATTAGATTAATAATTATTTTGGTAAAGGCTAGACATGAACGGTGATCCATGTCAAGATAGGGGTTAAGAGTGGGAACCCTTTTTCCTCCAGAAACCCTAATCTACATGCATCGTTGTCGATCTAGTTTTAAATCTATTAAAGGATAAAAGGAGTAATCTTTAATTAATCATCCATGACTACTAAATCTTAACGAACCCTACAAGCCCCTTTCTAATATAAAACCTACATCCGTAGTTAATCTAGATATATATCCTACATCCGTGTTTGACGTGGATCTAGAATCTACAACCATTCTTCACCATTCTTTATTCTTCTCTTTTTTTCAACACGTCTAAAGTAAGATTAAAAGATTCAACGTTTCCCTGAGGACGACCCGTACTCATCTCGGTCTAGCTATACGCGGCACCATTATTGATTGCGGTTACCACACAACTCTAAAAAATCAACTATCAAATGGCGATGTTGCCGGAGATACATGCGTATTTTTTTTCTTACTATTCATGTTGAATTCTTATTCGATCCATATCATAAATAAACAAAACTGCAAATTGTATGTTTAACGATTATTGTGTGAATTTTGCGAGGGAATTTGGAGTCATTTGAGTGAGGAGATAAAGATTCAGAGACATTCATCAAGACCCAGAGGAGGAAGGGAGGCCACGTAGCAAAAATCTTCATCAGATATTCCTAGTCGGCGGCGGAACCGCGGCGCTTTAGGGGATTTAGGGTTTCCAATTTCTCTGGTATTTTATTTACATCTTTCTCTCTCCTCTGAAATCCAATAAAATATTTTTTCTGCAGGATTCTTTGTAAAATATCGCCGCTCAAAAATATTTTTGCAAGTTTTGTACTTGGGTTGTTTTTGCATATTTTAATACGGACTTTAAGGGGCAAGACCACAATTCAGATTAGGTGGGGATTTCATCACCCTTCCTAGGCCCCACAAATCACAAAACGAGCATCTGCATAACCCTATATTAATTTTTAAAAAAACATCTAGATCAAGACCCTAAGGACCGTCGCGCTCAAATAGGACAGAGGAAGGTCGTAGGTAATCTATCGCTTATCGGCATTTCTTTTGTGGTGTCTAGATAAGTGTGTCTAAGGCAAGTGGTTACTTAATTAGGCCCGCTATTTTCGGTGATTCGTGTAGCGGATAACTCCCACTTACCTGGCACTTACCTGGCCACAAGAGTTATAAAGAGGTGGTAGAGGATTGATCATGCGGCTTGTCCTTTGGAAGTCTAGGAGCGGTCTAGTGCTTGACCTAGGTAACCTTAGTTCTAGGGCTTTGTTCATATCAGAAAATTGCATTCTAATACCGCTCATTCATTATCTAATTGTTGTATTTATCGGTATTATTGACCAGTGTCTGCTCAGCATTACAGATTACAGGTATCCATGATAAAATACTGGAAATGCATCCAACAGCACGGATATATCACTCGAGGGAAGACACTGCGACCAGAAACGCTAACCGACCGATACTTCAGGAGTTCCTTTACGCAACAAGTTGTGTACACATTTTTTTTCTAAATGGTCCAACACAACAAGTGTGTACACAAGACTTTTAAGCACATGTGGATATGATTTTATATGCAATCAAGGATATGATTCTATATGCAATCAAGGATATGATTTTATATGCAATCAAGGATATGATTCTATATGCAATCATCAAGGATATGATTCTATATGCAATCAAGGATATGATTCTATATGCAATCATCAAGGATACGATTTTATATGCAATCAAGGATATGATTTTATATGCATATGATATTATATGCATTCAAGACTAAAAAGCATGTGTTTAAATCAAAGGCAATCAAACAAATCAGCATGAGCCATAATGAGACAGATATGTATATTTCTTTCTGAGCCTATAAATAGAGACCAGAGGCAAGAGGAAAGAGTAGCTTTTTCTTTAGTTCTATCTTAGAATTCTTGTAATTTTTCTTTTCATTCTTGAGCTCTTGCCCCTTTGTCTTGATCTTGCAACTTCTCATTTAGAACTTGCAAGCTTAAGGCTTAGGTTCTTGACTTCAAGATCTCTTGTAACAAGTTTGTTCTTCAATAAAAGTTCGTATTTTTATTACATGTCTTGTTCCACTTTACATGATTTCAATTGTGAAATTCATGCTTTGCTTTGATCTTGCAACCTCTTAAGTGAGCTTGCAACCTTAAAGCTTGGTATTTGGATCTCACACGTTGCCGGGGATTGAACACTGGGAGATAAAACGCTTGAACTCATCGGTTCTCTTTTCCTCTTTATTTCATTGCATGTTTTTATGTATCTTCTTTTTTCTTTCTTGTTAAGTTGTAAATATGTGTGAGTAATCTTTTCACTTGTTAAGGGTGTAATATGTTAGATCGTATTCGAAGATTTTCTTTGTCCAAACTTTAAAACCTAAAACTTGCCTATTGAAACTTCGTGCAAATCACCCGCAACTCCGCTCACTAGGCATCCTATCCTACCCCGATAGTGATGATTCCTAATCATGACCGGATTGCCCGTGGTTTGCCGAAGGCTAAAGTCAAGAGATAACAACGGAAGGACAAGGGACAAGGAAAACGGATTTAGCGAAATACCGCAAATACCGTATTTCAAGTTCCCTAATCCGCGTTGTTACCTATTGCTTTAGTATCAATACCAAGTCGGGGCTATAAGGAATTGGCAAACATCACCTTCATATAATCTAACTTATTACTACCCTTAACAAGTCCTTTTTATTCATATCTTTGTTACGACAATTAGTTAACTAACAAATCAAAACACGGTATTAACTCGTTAAAACAAGATATAAAAAACTTACCATCTCCCTGCGGACGACCCGTATTCATCGCGGCTCGCTACAAGCGACACCGTTTTGATTGCGGTAATTTCAGAATTCTTTTTAAACACGACACAGTTAGATCTTGACAATCAGGCTTGCTTGTGCATTTTTTTGATTTGTTGAGTCGACCCTCAAGTCCCATTTTCAAAGCAAAACAATCCAAATAGAGCTTAAATCTTTTCACCCTCCTCCCTCTTTTCACCTTCTTATAATGGGTAACCCAAACAGACGAACTCTTGCCGAGCTTTGCTATCCACAACCAGATATTTCTTGTCTTCGTAATCACTTCGGTATATCATCCGACTCTCCCATGTCTTTAAGAGATCGGATAGAACAATCGGATAGAAACAGTTGGCCACCTCAGTCCAGGTCTTATCAACCGTATCTTAATTCTACATCTGTTTTAGTTGATACTCCAAGTGAGGATACCCCTAGACACATGTCCATTGCTGAGCATATAGCGAGGGCTAACGGCCAAAGTTTTAATCCGGACCAACATCAACCATCACCACCACTTTCTAAAGAAGAATTTCATAATAGGTTTGTGGCATATATGATGTCTATTGAAAATAGCCAACCAACCAACCCATATCAATATTCTTCTTATCATAATGTTGATCCTACTCCTGCCCAATTTTCGCAACCATTCTATTCCTATCAATCCTATCCGACCTTTACACCTTCTATAGACAGTTCTTCTAATCAGTCATTTGGGAGTTTAATTATCCACAAGAATTTCAATCTTATACTGAAACCCCTTACCGACCCAGTCTAGTTTTGAGCGGAAATTAGAAGAAGGTGTGGAATCGATGCGCCGCTTCAAAAAGGAATTGGCAGAAAGCATGGCTGAGTATAAACGAGCAACTAGTACTGAACCAGCTCAAAAAAATTCAGTGTATGATACTGCCATAGGACAAAGTGAGAATTTGGGTAGTGAGAGAGAACTGTACACCCTTCCTAATCAAACTTTCCCATCCCAAACTGAAATTCACAACTCTAGTTTCATAGATTCATCGAGTACACCAAATGATTCACCAATTGAAGATAGAATGTCTGATAAGTTGTGTGACTTTGTAGTGTTTGATTTACCCGATTGTGAAGGGTCTATTTCAAGTGAAACCACACCCAACCCTTGTGATCTCTACACCTCCACTCTTGAACCAAAATTGATTGAAAACGATAATTTTAATGAGCTGTTTGAGAATTCTAACCTTCACTTGAATGAGGAAATTGACGTTGGGGATATATTGAATGTGTAACACCCGAGCCCAATGCTACTATTTTCAGTGACAGTTTGAGCATAATATGGTACTCAGTTCATTTAGCTTGCTTGTTTGTGCTTACTGTAAAATTTTACCCGGCAAGGTCATTTTTGCATATAACAAATTTTGGCATCTAAAATAAAATTAAAATATCCATCTTGGCCTACTCGACACCCCTATCCTTGTGGTAGCGTCCGTGTATTGTGTTCTCGTCCCGTTCAGTGAAACGGGCGAGTTTGGACGGCTGCGCGCGCGTACATGTGTCCGTTTTGGGGGTATGCTTTTTAATCATAAAACACTTAATTTTAAAATTTGGAACCCGCTTAAAATCCTATTATTTCAATTTTAAATTTTTGGACCCGACCGGGGCGCGATTTGGAAATGTTTTATTTTAGCGCCAAAACCCAAATTTTAATATTTTGAAACCATCATATATTTTTCATAACTATACATATATTACTGTTCCGTATAATCTTCTAAATCTTTTTATCTTATATTTCCTAACCTAATCTACCCCCCTCAACCAATCAGAATCCCTAATCCCGTGGGCCTCCTTACCTCATCGTTTCTATCTCTCTCTCTATCTCTCTCTCTCCCACTTTTATATTTTTTTCTTCACGCAGCAACCCACGTTTAACCCATGCAACCCTAGCTACCGCCGCCTCCTTCACCTCGCCGCCGACCTCTCCACGACCTCGTCACCACCACCCCATCACCTTTATCATAACCTCCTCCGCTTCCTCCTCTTCCCTTCCTATCCCCGAGAACCCAAACCCGAGCGCCTGCAACCCCCGAGCAACCCTGGAACCCTTCATCACCGGCGACCCGCCGTAGCCACCACCCGACCTCATCTTCCTCACCTCCTTCTCCAATCCCCAACACCACAAACCACCACCACTATCAACCTCACCACCTTCCTGAGCCCTCACCTGCACATGCCGGAACCCTCTCTCGTCGTCGTTCCTTCACCTCCGACGACCCTAACCTTTCACCACCATCATCACCATCTCCTTTCTCTCCCTAGCTCCTCAGTCCTTCCTTCTACCACCTAGCAACGTCCCTGCACTCAACCCAAACCCTAACCGAACCCTAACAGCAAGATCCCATCGCCGGAGCTCCGTTCGCCGGCGTTGACCCCTTCACATCCCCTCTCTGCACACAGGAAACCTCTACGGAAATCCCTCTCTCGTACTTCTCTTCATCATTCTTTCTCTTCGTGCTTCATGTCTTGTTTCTCAATTTTTAACTGTTCTTGTGTTGCCGGAATTCCGCCGTGCCGACGACGTGTCCTGACGTTCCAGCGAGGTACCCCGACCCGTGTGGTTCCACTGGTCGTCGTTTGGGTTCAATCCGTGAACCGTGCGCCCGTCGCGAGTTTCCCCGCTGACGTTAAGTTCCGTTTTTCCCGGTTCGTGACCCGTCGAGGAAAGTACCCCTTGCTACATGCTATGCAATAATTATATATATATATATATATAGACACCCTAAATCGGTAAATTTAGTTTTGGTACAATTATTTCTCATTTTTCCGTGTATAGTATTACATTATATCATTTTACCGCTACACCTGGAAACTACAGTTTGCAAATTGAACTTGATAACCATATTTACCTGTTTAATCACATTTTTAATGTTAACGTAGCTTATAGCATTTATCCCTGTACTTCTGTTACATTCGGACATTCGTATGCATTTAACCGGAAATAGCTGTACTGAACCATTACATAAATCATTGCACCTCTAAGGGTTCTTAAACCTATTAACATGACTAAACGGCTATATCGTTTTACTGCACTCTTGTAATTTGAATGAAACTGCTTATTATGTAATTCATTGCTTATCTCATGTTGTTAATACCCATGTTTGATTATATATCTGATTGTGAGCACACCCATGAAATTGTTTACATCTTGACCTGACATTGCTACACATGTATATATTGATATACTGACATGGTACCGTATACTGTTGACTTGACCTGATATACCATGACCTGACCCGTTACCTGATCTTGTGTCTAATGCCAACAAACCTGACATGTAGTCCTCATGGACCGTTCCTGTTGTCTATCCAGACAAACCTGCTTTTACCTGATCCTGTGTTGGCATTAGCTCTTGATTACTGAATACCTGACTCGACATACATAACTTGGGGGTACGGGAAAATCAAAGGTGAAACCGACTTGTAACTCAACAGTTCGATACCTGTTCTGATCAGTCTTACGGGCTAGGCCAGCCCCGGAGTGATGATGCTGACATCACTTGCCCATCCTGCTACCTGTTACTGCCTAGCGGCACGTCTCGGATTCAGCCCCGAGGATCTTGACCGTGGTCCCGGGCACGCACGGGATACTATTGAGTTACATCGACGATTCATCAATTGATTTCAAAGACTTTAGAATAGAAAACCTGATAGAACAGTTTAGTTACCCACTGCACACTACCCTGCACTGCTTGATTCACATTATTGCTACTCTCGTTTTATTCATGTTTATTTTGCATTGCCTGCTACACTGTTCTTATTATATTACTTGATGACATGACGCGCTGACGTCTGGGTTTTGCATGGCCCAGATTCTGTACCGCTGTCGCAGTCCGAGCAGGAGTACGTCAGCCAGCAGGCTGAGCTGTGAGTTCAGTAGTAGTTAGTTTTATTTCCTGCATTTATTTCCTGATGTGAGCCCGCATTATGGGACACACTTTTCAGTATTTGTATTGGATCATTTGCTTCCGCATTTATTTATTATTGACTCCTGTTATTCTGGATTATGGACATGTTTTAGATAGTTTTATCTTGTTCTTGATATCTCTACAGCCGTAATGTGACTGTGGATGGATACTTCCTACCCATAGGTAGCATGGTTGGCTATGTCACGTGTCCAATCTAGCGTACTCTGGGAAGCGGGGCGTGACAGAATGATGAACCCGAAAATTTTTCCTACTATTTCTATATAATAAAAGATGTTTATTATAAATATGACACATATAAGGGTTTATCCGTAAAAATACTATTTTCATGTGTTTATATATTATAATTAATATTATGAAGGAAAATGTAAGCATATAATATTCATGTAATATTTGGTCTATTTAAATATGCTTACCTTATTAAATATTTTTGACCAATTCTCTTAAAACTAAAATATCATGACAAATGGTTAAGATAATATCTCAATAAAAACAAATTCTACTAACATCATTTATTGAGATAATTGTGCAGGAATTATATCATGACTGAAATCAAGGAAATCCGAGTTGGCGAGATCAAATCTGCCGAAGATATTCAAGTAAATTGAAGAAACCAATTCTGAAAGAAACGTAGAGAAGATTTTCAAAGTCTAGATATTCAAAAGATCACCAAGTGCTACAGCGATGAAGCCCCAGAAATTGGAGCCCAAGATCCCACCAGAGAGTGGCGGTTCCGCGGCCAAAACCCACTATTGGCGGCGGATCCGCGGCCTGTTAGGAGAGTTGGGATATTGGATTTTCTACGCAGGATTTTATCAACAAACCCTAACTAACACGATCAAGGGTTTTCAACTTCTGTGACTATAAATAGAACCGAGAGCCTCTTGGAAAATTTATCAAACCGACGCGATCACGAAGTCCACGACGGCTCAAGAATCCTGGTTGATCATTGACAGTTCATCTACCTCCTTAAGAAGAGATCGAGAAGCAAACTAGGGTTTTGTAATCATTTTATAAAGGAAAAAAGTGTTAGTTATATGTATGCTCTAGAGGCCATTGCTGTACATGAGATGTACATTGTAGTGGATGTTTGGACATATATAGGGAGGACTTTCTTGCTCGACATGATAGTATGCTATTTGGTTACTCTTTATCTTAACATGTACACTGATTGTCTCTCTGTTACATGTTGGTAAAGCCCTTAGGATGCGTACTTAACTACCTAGATTATGATGGAGATCATACTAGTGGGACAAAGGTAGTCTGTGAGTACATCCTTTAATGTCCCTAGTCGTGGGTGTATCGAGAAGGGGCATCGATATACCAGAGTAGACTAGCGTATAGCTTCTCGACCCATGTAGATGGGCGATGGATAATCCCATATCCATTGGTGTTTGACATCATAGATGATATACGGGTGCTCAGTGGTGACTGGGTACACTGGACGGACTCGCCGAGAACTCCCAGATGGTATTATACCTCACGTCAGATGGCAGTTCTCTGGTGACACTGGTACAGGTTAGTCTGTCGACCTGAGATCGTCATAGAGTCTTGTGTGATTCCCACTCTGCTTTGATTTCCACCTTACCACGTTCATGAGAACGTGCAAAACGGTGGTTTTTGGGTACAGTCCCGAGTCACATGGAGGCTATGAGCGATAGGAGGGGATTCGTCTCTCCCGGTATTGGGGGTTGATGTTGCGCTGTGCTCGATTGGCTATAACAGGAAGTCCCTGGCCAGGGCTGTTTCAGAGATTTACTGGTAAGTGTTACTAGTAGTTTCTCGACCCGTTATGAGCCTCATATCGGCACGACTTATCGAGTTACTAGGGTCTGACGTTTACCACCCCTAGACGAGATATGCGACATATCAGACGAAGAGACCGGACTGTACGGTAAGTGTTACTGATTGGATTCGCAGGAGTATGAGCAGGCTTGCTTGTTGATCTTCTGATCGCTCAATACCCGGGTGGCCATTACGTTTAGCACGCCTCTTGCGGCTTGTGGGTGTTTGATATGATCATCACCCACTGCCAGCATATTGACGAGTCTTTAGAGTCCTACACAGAGGTTTCCTGGCTCAGGCGAAACGGAGTAGGAGCACATAATATTAGTCGGTTATATGTGATATAGCCGGATTATTAAATCAAGTGTTGATTTAATAATTTAATGTATAATTATATATATTTGATATATTAACTTACATTAACTAATACATGCTCACTTATGATTTCTTTTCTCACTTTGTTTGTGCATTAGTATATATGTGATATATATTGATGCACATTATTTTGTGTCATGCTAGATGATATAAGAGGCATGGGTGTATGAGACTTACACTAAGCTTATGATAATCCTTGGGTTGTATTTATTTAAAGTTAATCAAATTAGGTGGAAAATGGTCAAATGGATGAAGCTTGTGGAAGCTTATGGATTCATTTGACTTGTCCACTAATTTGTTTTTACTTAAGATATTTTCTTAACCCAACCATGATTCTAAGCCTTAGTTAAGTCTCTACAAGAGTTTATATATGATAAAAACCCACCTATGGTTACCTCTCTCAAGAGATGAGTTCATTCTTCTTCTTCTACATCTAAACTCCAAAAGCTTTCTATGTTTTGGATTAGTGATGAAATATTATGAGAAAATAAAATCTAAAGTGAGCCAACTTCCTATTTTATCATCATATACACTTGCTTGGGTAGTAAAGGGTGTTCTCTTCACAAAGTTCTTGACCTAGTGAAGAGGTAGCTTGGGTTTGAGTCTCCTCGACGTAGATCATCTTCGGCCTCGAAGACTTCGTGCAAGCTTGTTCATTTCTCCGAGGGAACCATTCTATAGTTCGGAAAATCTTCACTTGCCATGATCGCAGCGAAGGGACGTCAACACGGAGCTTTAGAAGTGAAGGACCGGTCTACAAAGGTTGTATTCCTTGCTCACTACTTGTAATGGTTGATTACATGTTCATTTCGTTTATTTACTCTAGCTTGATCCTAGCTTTGGATTGATTAGCACCTTAGATTTTTTTAATATAGCATGGTAGTTGCTGTGAAAACCTAGTAGGGTGCTAAAGAATCCCAACACAAAGTGTACTTGATCTTATTAATTAATAAAGGTAGTTGTTTTCTTATATCATTTTATTCTATTGCATTTTATTTTCTTCATAATTTCTATCTTTTCTTTTCTCAACATGCGCGAGTAATTCTCCGCTTGTTAGGCTTCGTAGGATTAGGGTAGATTAATGGATGATGAAGATCCTTAAACTCATTTTGCATCCTATAAAGTTTATAAACTTTACCAAAAGAATAGTTAACATCCTAATCGGGCGCGCTATCAATTCATTGATAGTCATGACCACGATTAGAGATTAGATTAACAATTGTTTTGGTAAAGGCTAGACATGAACGGTGATCCATGTCAAGATAGGGGTTAAGAGTGGGAACCCTTTTCCCTCCAGAAACCCTAATCTACATGCATCGTTGTCGATCTAGTTTTAAATCTATTAAAGGATAAAAGGAGTAATCTTTAATTGATCATCCATGACTACTAAATCTTAACGAACCCTACAAGCCCCATTCTAATATAAAACCTACATCCGTAGTTAATCTAGATATATATCCTGCATCCGTGTTTGACGTGGATCTAGAATCTACAACCATTCTTCACCATTCTTTATTCTTCCCTTTTTTTCAACACGCCTAAAATAAGATTAAAAGATTCAACGTTTCCCTGAGGACGACCCGTACTCATCTCGGTCTAGCTACACGCGGCACCGTTATTGATTGCGGTTACCACACAACCGAGTAGATCCAGCTAGACAAGTGTGGTCAGCCCATTCCCTCTCTGCTTTATAAGTTCCGATGATTGTTCCAGTCCTTGATTGTATCCGCCCCGGAAAGTCCTGTTAGACTTCCGGGAAGCGCAAAAACAAAAGGGCACAACTCTAAAAAATCAACAATCAAATGGCGATGTTGCCGGGGATACGTGCGTAATTTATTTTTCTTACTATTTGTGTTGAATTCTTATTCGATCCATATCATAAATAAACAAAACTGCAAATTGTATGTTTAACGATTATTGCGTGAATTTTGTGAGGGAATCTGGAGTCATTTGAGTGAGGAGATAAAGATTCAGAGACATTCATCAAGACCCAGAGGAGGAAGGGAGGCCACGTAGCAAAAATCTTCATCAGATATTCCTAGTCGGCGGTGGAACCGCGGCATAAAGAGCCTATTGGCGGCGGAACCGCGGCGCTTTAGGGGATTTAGGGTTTCCAAATTCTCTGGTATTTTCTTTACATCTTTCTCTCTCCTATGAAATCCAATAAAATATTTTTTCTTGTCAAGATAGGGGTTAAGAGTGGGAACCATTTTCCCTCCAGAAACCCTAATCTACATGCATCACTGTCGATCTAGTTTTAAATCTATTAAAAGATAAAAGGAGTAATTTTTAATTAATCATTCATGACTACTAAATCTTAACGAACCCTACAAGCCCCCTTCTAATATAAAACCTACATCCGTAGTTAATCTAGATCTATATCCTGCATCCGTGTTTGACGTGGATCTAGAATCTACAACCATTCTTCATCATTCTTTATTCTTCCCTTTTTTCAACACGCTTAAAGTAATATTAAAAGATTCAACGTTTTTCTGAGGACGACCCGTACTCATCTCGGTCTAGCTACACGTGACACCGTTATTGATTGCGGTTACCACACAACTCTAAAAAATCAACAATCATGTGCGGCACACGACCGCTGAGCGCTGGGTACCGCGGGTCACGTGCGCGGCACGCGACCGCTGAGCGCTGGGCGCCCGCGGGTCACATGAGGCGCACATGGGCACTGAGTGCCCACGGGTCACGTGCCTGGCGCGTGGGTGCTTGGCGCCCGCGGGTCACGTGCCAGGCGCGTGGGCGCTTGGCGCCCGCGGGTCACGTGCCAGGCGCATGGGCGCTTGGCGCCTGCGGGTCACGTGCCAGGAATGTGGGCGCTTGTGGGTCACATATAGCACCTTGGGCTTTGCCAAATGGCACTTATGCCACCCCATGCCTTATGTGCTTATCTCTTTTTGCACATAAACCATGGGGTTTACAAAATTTTGGCTTTTTGCTTATTTTACATACATTTATTTCTATACATATATATATAAAAATAAGAATTACATTAAACCAATTTATGGCTTCATTCCTTTTGTCATGGGGCCGATCCCTTTGACCTGGGCTTGGGTCCACTTGGCTTGGGGTTGACTTTGATTTTGACTTGATCAACCGTGGTGTAATTTTCGACCCCAACAGTACCGAAATACGAATACCCAAAAAGATAGAATAAAATAAAGAACATAATACTAGAATATACATATCAAAATACATATACGTAAATTATTAAATCAATACCTGATTTAATAATCCAGTTCAATCTCGAGCCGACAAGTATTATCAACCGTCCGATCGAAAGTCCGGGTAACTAGTGCAATCATTCGATCGGAACCCTGCACGTATCCAATACGGCTACTACATCATTTCGCCAGAACCAGGAAAACACTTTGTGTGGGAATTTAAAGACTCGTCAATACGCTGGCGGTGGGTTTAACCACAAGCACGTCAGCGGCACTAGCTGTACGTAACAGCTACCCAGGTATTGAGCGAAAGGAAGGCCGACGAGAAAACTCATCTGAACCTCTACTGAGCCTGTCAATGACAATCTCCATACAGTCTGGTCTGTTCGTCTAAGAGTATCGCATATCGAGTTTAGGGGGTGGATAAAGTCAGACCCCTAATAACGCGATATTTCGTGTCGGTATGAAGCCCACCACCCGCTGAGAAACTACTGATCCAAATCAGTAGTTCTCGTCAACCTTGGCCAAGGATTTCTGGTGATGGCCACCCGTGCACCGCGTGACATCAACCCCCAATACCGGGAGAGATCAATCCCCGACGATCCGCTCATTGCCTCCATGTGGCTTGGGACTGTACCCAACTAAAACCTGTTTGCAGGACTTCTTAGAGTCGTGGTAGGGTAGTAATCAAAGTGTTAGTTATGTATATGCCCTAGAGGCCATTATTGTACATATGATGTATATTATAGTGGATGCTTGGATATATATAGAGAGGACTTTCTTGCTCGATATGATAGTATGCTATCTGGTTGCTCTTTGTCTTAACATGTTGACTTGTATTGTGTTACTGTCTTGCTCTCACATGTTGATAAAGCCCTTAGGATGTGTACTTGACTACTAGGACTATGATGGAGATCATACTAGTGGGGCCAGGGTAGTCCAAAAGTAAATCTTATAATTGTTCCTAGTCGAGGGTGTATCGAGACAGGACGTCAATACTCCAGAGTAGACTAGCGTATACGCTTATTGACCCATATGATGGGCGATGGATGATCCCGCATCCATTGGTGTTTGACATCAAAGATGGTATACGGGTGCTCAGTCGAGACTGGGTACACTGAACGGACTCGCCAAGAACTCCTAGATGGTATTATACCAATCGTCAGATAGCAGTTCTCTGGTGACACTGGTACAGGTTAGTCTGTAGACCCGAGATCGTCATAAAGTCTTGTGTGATTCCCACTGTGCATTGATTTCCACCTTACCACGTTCATGAGAACGTGCAAAACGGTGATTTTTGGGTACAGTCCCGAGTCACATGGAGGCAACGAGCGATAGGAGGGGATTCGTCTCTCCCGGTATTGGGGGTTGATGTTGTGCTGTGCTCGATTGGCTATAACAGGAAGTCCCTGGCCAGGGCTGTTTCAGAGATTTACTGGTAAGTGTTACTAGTAGTTTCTCGACCCATTATGAGCCTCACATCGACACGACTTATCGGTTACTGGGGTCTGACGTTTACCACCCCTAAAATGAATATGCGACATATCAGACGAAGAGACCGGACTGTACGGTAGTGTTACTGATTGGATTCGCAGGAGTATGTATAGGCTTGCTTGTTGATCTTCTGGTCGCTCAATACCCGAGTGGCCGTTACGTTTAGCTGACCGCTTGCGGCTTGTGGGTGTTTGATATGATCATCACCTACTGTCGGCGTATTGACGAGTCTTTTGAGTCCTACACAGAGGTTTCCTGGCTCAGGCAAAACGGAGTAGGAGCACATATGTGATATGTGCAGGACCGAGATTGATACGTGTATGTGATACCGTATTCTATTCTCGCAACTTGTGACATTGGTCGGTTATATGCCATATAGCCGGGTTATCGGATCAAGTGTTGATTCGATAAATTGTTGCATTTGATATTAGTCGGTTATATGTTCAATAGGAGGATTATTAAATCAAGTATTGATTTAATAATTTAATGTAGAATTATATATTTGATATATTAAATTACATTAACTAATATTAGCTCACTTAAGCATTACTTTTTCTCATTTGATGATACATTAATACATATGTGATATATGTTTAATGTATTCTTTTATTTTGTTACAAAATACTATATATGTGATATATGATATTGTGACATGCTAGGGTTATACATGCAACAAAGGTGTATGAGACTTAAACCAAGCTAGGTTTAATGTTGGTTAATATTTATTACTAAGTAATTAAAAATCATTTGGATTTTCTCATGGCATGGAGCTTACATGAAACTTGTAGAACATTGACTTAGTCCACTTGATTTGTTTTTACTTAAAATATTTGTTAACCTAACTTTAACCCTAGACTATGGTTTATTCTCTACATGAGTTAGCCATGACATATACTAACTCACCATGGTTGCATTTCTAACCAAAGCTCATTATTCATTCATCACTTGTTCATCTTCTTCTTCCTCATGAAAGCTTGCTAGCTTTTTCTTATGTGGTGAAATAAAGTGAGAAAATAAAATCTAAAGTGAGCAAAATTCCTACTTCATCATCCTCTTCTATACTAGTTATATAGTTTAGGGTGTTAGCTTCACTAATCCCTAATTAGTGAAGAGATAGCTTGAGTTCGTGTTTTCTCGAAGTAAATCATCTTGGATTTTGAAGACTACAAGCAAGCATGCATCATTCACCTCATGGAGCCTCTCAAAAGTCCGGGAGCTTGATGATCGCAGCGAAGGGACCACAACTTGGAGCTTATAAAGCGAAGGAACGGACTACAAAGGTTGTAATCCCTAATCACTTAGAAGTAAAGTTGTTTGCTTTTAGTTTCGTATGATTCTCTAGTTAAAGATCTTGTTTAGGTTGTTTAAGCATGGCAAAAATTTTAATTTGGCATGGATGATGCCACCCGAAACCTTGCTGTTGTGCTTAGGATCCCTACAGTGGTATCAGAGACTAGCTAGAGAATTAGACGGATTGTGTAGGATTACGAAACCGAAACAACTCCGAAACACCCGAATCGAAACCCTAGTTTCTGTCGAATTTATTAAGGAGTCAAAAAAATTTTAAACAACTGCAGAATGTTGTATGTGATATAACATGAACACAGTAGAAATTTCACCCCCCCTCGCCTGATTTTGGCCAGCCACAGGCATGAAAAAATCGGCCTCCTCGGTTTTTGGGAAGAGTTTGGGGTTGAAATTCTTACAGTGTTCTAGTCTCTGAGGTTTTGTATTTCAGGTGTTGTTTGTTTTTGCTAAATTTGCATGTGATGTTATCATTTTACAAAGGCAATTCGGAGTGTTTCGTATTCGTAATTCTAGTTTGTTTTCGGGTTAATTTAGACGGTGTTAAAAAGTTCGATCGGATATAAAATACCCATTTTAACCCTTGCTGGAAATTTTTCCAAGTGTTGGATTTTTCCTTAGTTTAAAACTTTCAGAAACACATGCAAGCGATTCTGTGGACCCTCTAGAAGAACGAAATCCTAACTCGATTCTGTGACCGTCAGAACCGCCACCAAACCTTAGGGTTTGTGGTAGTTCAGCGGTGCCACAGGTGAGGCATTGGTTGACCATTCTACGGCTGGTTCACAGGAGCTGTGACATGTTCTGGGACCTTTTGAACTCCGCTCAAGTGCTGAGCTTTTGGGGAAATTTTGGGTGTTTGTTGATTCGATCGGAATGTTTAACGTCGTCTAGATTTTTCTGGAATATGATACAATATGTGGAATTCATATAGTTAGGCATGAAATCCGTAATATGTGATATTTCGGGTTAATGATGCCTAAGGTGATTGTGGATTCCAAATGTTGTAGTTTGACATTTTCTTTTCTGCGACCGTAAGTGTAATATGTGGTGTATCGCCGGTTTCGGTGCTATATGTCAACGACAATTGGGATATGCATATTTACTTACGTTGATGACATATGATGTTATGTGTTGCTGTGATATGTTATATTGGATTGTCGTGTTTTGAATAGCCGGGGGTTTTATGTGAGATGGGAGTTTTTCATTTTCATTCATGTAAAATTCATTGTATGTAATATTCTTTTATTGGGGCACTTCCGGGTTGAGGATGATGTCACCATTGTATATTATTTACTTTTCCGCATTAGGATAGACCCAAGGAGGAGAGCACAAGCAACCGAGTTTTAGGGTCCAGTGGGAGGCCATCTCGAGGAGTCGAGACCGGGTCTCCTAACCTTAGAATTGGGAGGGTTGCTTACCGCTCTCGTAGGGTTCTAGGGATGTGGGTTTGGCTATTCATCACGACCATGGAATCCGTGTTTTATGCAGGCTCAAAATAAAACATGGACCTCCTAGTATATCCAATATTTCATATGTTATCTTCTGTTGCTGATATTCTGTGATGTGATCATTTTATATGCGTGAGACGAATGTTTTATTATTGTATAAATGATATATAATAAACGTTGCTTATGTTTTACACCCGCGCTAGTCCCTCCCCGGTATGCCGTTAGTTAAGTAACCTAACGGTGCATAACGGGACACTGTGGCGAATGCGGATGGTATAAGTGTACGTTGTATTTTTGTTTCTTCTATTATGCTTAGGAAGCATAAATGATGGGACTTAATTAATGAGATTAATGAAAGAAAAAGAAACCTAAAAGTTGTTGTAGAATCAAATTTTCAAAAAGGGCAGTTCTAGTTTTTGCTTTGTATAGCGGTATTCCTTGTAGAATATCCAACACCTTATTCGATAAGGAAAGAGCCGAGATCCCTTCACCGGGAGTGACCTCTTTAGAGAAACTAACAGATGCTACAACTCACTCGGTTTTGTTTTTGATTGCTTCCATAGTTTTTTCTTTGCATAGTGGTATTTGTGAAATATCCTGCACCTTATTCGATAAGGAAAGAGCCGAGATCCCTTCACCGGGAGTGACCTCTTTAGCGAAACTAGTAAAAGCCTCAAAACACTTCTTTTCAAAATCACTTGTTTCTACAACGATATCAAGTTCATAACCGAAAAGGTTTTCATAAAAACCTGTTGTGGCCCTCCGTCATTTCAGATAAGGACTAGTTAGTATTCGTGCTACGTTTGTTGGCCTTCGTCAAGGCGTAGTGTGCGGTAGCTGATTAGTACTTATCTGTCTATAGCATGAGATGCGATTGGATTAGGGTAGTCGTGCGACTTTGTTGGCCTTTGTCAAAGGTCATGCGGGTGGGTTTAATTCAATCAAGAAATGTATGGGTTGAACTTCACTAACGGCCTATGGTTTGTTGGCCTTCGTCAAGGTCATAGGTTGCTAGGGGTAAAAAGATTATCGGGAATTTCAAGTGTTGAAATTTGCAATGAGATTGCATACCTTCTATGAGATAGTTGGATCCCGATACCCACCGCGAGTAAGAGTTACTCCTGGGAGAGTTTTACACATCACAATTAACCGATCAAGTAGGTGTCTAGAAAGGTGTTAACGGGGTTATGCCTCTGGGACAATGAGATTTATTTTAATTAGGTCCGTGCAAAAGCACGGGGAACCTCCCTCAAAGTACCAATACTGGCCTGGCTGAAAGATTGGCGAACTTGTAAGGTGTAATTAATTCCGACTAGTCTTACCTTTTTGGGTTTGAAGGAAGATTTGATAAAAGCAGTGGGAGCCATCCTGATTAGATAAGATAATAACCAATCTAATCTTGCAAGAGCATACGCTAAAGTGTTTTTCTTCTCTCTCTCTCCAGGTAGCGACCATTTCAGACCTTAATCAAGATAATAATATGGATGTATTGACCGAACTCGCTTGTTATACTGAGCAGGGGAACGTTGGTTCCGTTCTTTCTTATAATTGTTATAAGACAGAGCAGGAAATAGGGAAATATCCGGATTCCCACGCCGCCCAAACGAAGAATAAGCATGTTGATGCATCTTCTTCGGATGTGTTAGTTATCGAGAATTGTTTCTCAGTTCACTCTACGTCCTGGGTATTAGATACCGGATCGGGATCCCACATATGTAATATGTTACATGGGCTACGGAAAGGTAGAGAACTGGGAAAGGGTGATAATTCCGTTAGAGTAGGGAATGGAGCAAATGTTGCAGCCAAAGCAGTTGGCGAATATCACCTTGTATTACCAAATGGTAATACATTAATTCTAAACGAATCCTATTGCATTCCGACCCTGATATTCAATCTTATATCAGTTTCTTTATTAAGCAAAGAAGGATATAATTTTGTAGTACATGATAATGTTATGAACAACTTCCTGAATCAAAAGTTGATTGAATCAGGCTCGTTAAATAATGGCATATACGTTCTAAATCAAACTACAGTTCTTAATATACAGAACACACACAAGAGGAAGAGTTCAGAAATGAATGAATCCTTCTTGTGGCATTGTAGACTAGGTCATATCAATGCGACATGATTAGCTAAGTTGCATAAGAATGGATATTTGAATCCATTCGAATTATCATCTTATGAGACTTGTCATTCATGTCTCAAAGGCAAAATGACCAAAACTCCATTTAGTGGACACGGAGAAATAGTTACAGAACTCTTGGGACTAATACACAGTGATGTATGCAGTCCCATGTCTACACATGCCAGGAATGGTTCCTCATACTTCATTACATTCACTGACGATCTCTCAAGATACGGACATGTGTTCCTGTTGAAACACAAGTCTGAAGCTTTTGAGAAATTCAAAGAATATAAGCACGAAGTCGAGAACCAAACGGGTAAAAGTATTAAGATCCTTCAATCTGATCGAGGAGGAGAATACTTGAGCAATGAGTTCCGGGACTATCTAAAAGAGAATGGGATTCTCTCTCAGCTTACTTCTCCGTATACACCACAGCACAACGGTGTATTGGAATGGAGGAATCGCACCGTATTAGATATGGTGCGCTCTATGATGAGCACTACTGGGTTGCCTATTTCCTTTTGGGGTATGCGCTTGAGACATCCATACACCTATTGAATATGGTCCCTACCAAATCTGTGCCTACCACTCCATATGAGATATGAAAGGGGAAGAGACCATGTCTTAATTATATTAAGATATGGGGTTGTCCGGCTTATGTTAAAACGCAAAATCCGGACAAGCTCGAGACAAGGTCAGTTCTGTGTAAGTTTGTTGGATATCCCAAAAATTCACGTGGGTATATCTTCTACCGTTCCGAGGAACAAAGAGTGTTTGTTTCTCGCAATGCCACCTTTTTAGAAAATGAATTTCTTGACAGAGAAATTAGTGGTAAGGAGGTAGAACTGGAAGAAGTTCCAGCAGATCAAACTACAACTGAAGATTTAGTGGAACCGGAGGATTCGATAGTTCCCAACGAACCTCGGCCTCTCCACCGATCTAGTAGGGTTCCTCATCCACCTGAGAGATACTATGGTTTTCTCATTGATGGTGAGAGCCAGGACTGCATCATGGAAGATGATGACCCGACTAGCTTCGAGCAGGCCATCACGAGTGGGGACTCTGTGAAATTGCTGGACGCAATGCGATCTGAGATGGAATCCATGTACACCAACAAAGTATGGACTTTGGAAGTTGCTCCTGAAGGGGTAAAACCTATTGGGAGCAAATGGATCTTTAAAAAGAAACTTGGTGTAGATGGAAAAGTTGAGACTTTCAAAGCTAGACTTGTTGCAAAAGGTTTTCGTCAACGACCAGGTGTGGATTATGATGAAACCTTTTCTCCAGTAGTTATGGTTAATTCCATCCGGATCCTACTTTCCATTGTTGCATACCATGACTACGAAATCTGGAAAATGGATGTTAAGACCGCCTTTCTAAATGGTGATTTAGAAGAGTGCGTGTACATGACTCAGCCAGAGGGCTTCGTAGACAGTAGGAGCAACGGAAAGGTGTGCAAGCTGCATAAATCCATCTACGGGTTAAAGCAGACATCGCGGAGTTGGAACATCTATTTTGATGTGGTAGTCAAAGAGTTTGACTTCATCAAGAACGTAGATGAACTTTGTATATACAAGAAGGTGGCAGAGAATAAGGTTGTCTTCCTCGTATTGTACGTGGATGACATACTCTTGATAGGAAATGATGTTCCTATGCTGCACTCAGTCAAGCTCTTCTTATCACAAAGATTCTCAATGAAAGATCTAGGTGATGCCTCCTGCATTTTGGGGATTAAGATCTATAGAGATAGATCTAAACGGATACTGGGATTGTCCCAATCCAGGTACATTGACACCATACTAAAGAGGTTTAGTATGGAAGAATTCAAGCATGGGAATTTACCCACGATCTCTGAACTCACTCTCTCCAAAGAGATGTCTCCCAAGACTGATTTGGAGAGAGCTCGCATGCAAGGGATACCCTATGCTTTGGCAGTAGGCTCTATCATGTACGTGATGCTATGTACCAGACCCGATGTAGCATACTCACTAAGTGTAGTGAGTAGGTATCAAGAAGATTCTGGAGAGAGTCACTGGACAGCTGTGAAGAACATTCTCAAGTACTTGAGAAGGACTAAAGAGATGTTTTTGGTGTATGGTAACGGAGAACTCCCAGTGGAGTCCTTTACCGATTCGAGCTTCCAAAGTGATAAGGACGACTCTAAGTCGCACTCGGGATTTGTATTTACCCTCAATGGAGGGGCGGTTTGTTGGAAGAATTCCAAACAGGAAACCGTGGCAGACTCGACGATGGACGCTGAATACATCGCTGCCAACGATGCTGCCAAAGAGGCTGTCTGGATGAAGAAGTTCATAACTGAACTTGGAGTGGTTCCGTCCATTAAGCATCCAATACCTTTGTATTGTGATAACAATGGAGCTGTGGCTTTGGCCAAGGAACCCAGGTCCCATCAGAGATCCAGGCATATTCTGAGGCAGGATCACCTGATCGGGGAGATAGTTGATCACCGAGAGATCGAGGTTAGGAGAGTTGACACGAAGGACAGCACTGCAGATCCACTCACGAAGGCCATACCCAAGATACATTTTGAAAGACTCTTCGGGATGTTGGGTATGAGATACTACAACAGCGGATTTAATGCAAGTGGGAGATTGTTAGTTATGTATATGCCCTAGAGGCCATTATTGTACATATGATGTATATTATAGTGGATGCTTGGATATATAAAGAGAGAACTTTCTTGCTCGATATGATAGTATGCTATCTGGTTACTCTTTGACTTAATATGTTGACTTGTATTATGTTACTGTCTTGCTCTCACAAGTTGATAAAGCCCTTAGGATGTGTACTTGACTACTAGGACTATGATGGAGATCATACTAGTTGGGCCAGGGTAGTCCAAAAGTAAATCCTATAATTGTTCCTAGTTGAGCGTGTATCGAGACAGGGCATCGATACTCCAGAGTAGACTAGTGTATACGCTTCTTGACCTATATGATGGGCGATGGATGATCCCGCATCCATTGGTGTTTGACATCAAAGATGGTATACGGGTGCTCAGTCAAGACTAGGTACACTGAACGGACTCGCCGAAAACTCCAAGATGGTATTATACCTATCGTCAGATAGCAATTCTCTGGTGACACTGGTACAGGTTAGTCTGTAGACCAGAGATCGTCATAGAGTCTTGTGTGATTCCCACTGTGGTTTGATTTCCACCTTACCACGTTCATGAGAACGTGAAAAACGGTGGCTTTTGGGTATAGTCCCGAATCACATGGAGGCAATGAGCGATAGGAGGGGTTTCGTCTCTCCCGGTATTGGGGGTTGATGTTGCGCTGTGTTCAATTGGCTATAACTGGAAGTCCCTGGCCAGGGCTGATATGGAGATCTACTGGTAAGTGTTATCGATAGTTTCTAGACCCGTTATGAGCCTCACATCGAAACGACTTATCGGTTACTGGGGTCTGACGTTTACCACCCCTAGACTGGATATGCGACATATCAGACGAAGAGACCGGACTGTACGGTAGTGTTACTGATTGGATTCGCAGGAGTATGTACAGGCTTGCTTGTTGATCTTCTGGTCACTCAATACCCGGGTGGCCGTTACGTTTAACTGACTGCTTGCGGCTTGTGGGTGTTTGATATGATCATCACCTACTGCCGACGTATTGACGAGTCTTTTGAGTCCTACACAGCGGTTTCCTGGCTCAGGCGAAACGGAGTAGGAGCACATATGTGATATGTGCGGGACCGAGATTGATACGTGCATGTGATACCGTATTCTATTCTCGTGACTTGTGACATTTGTCGGTTATATGTCATATAGCCGGGTTATCGGATCAAGTGTTGATTCGATAAATTATTGCATTTGATATTAGTCGGTTATATGTTCAATAGCCGGATTATTAAATCAAGTATTGATTTAATAATTTAATGTAGAATTATATATTTGATATATTAAATTACATTAACTAATATTAGCTCACTTAAACATTACTTTTTCTCACTTGATGATACATTAATATATATGTGATATATGTTTAATGTATTCTTTTCTTTTGTTACAAAATATTATATATATGATATATGATATTGTGACATGCTAGGGTTATACATGCAACAAGGGTGTATGAGACTTAAACCAAGCTAGGTTTAATGTTGGTTAATATTTATTATTAAGTAATTAAAAATCATTTGGATTTTCTTATGGCATGGAGCTTACATGAAGCTTGTAGAACATTGACTTAGTCCACTTGATTTGTTTTTACTTAAGATATTTGTTAACCTAACTTTAACCCTAGCCTATGGTTTATTCTCTACATGAGTTAGCCATGACATATACTAACTCACCATGGTTGCATTTCTAACCAAAGCTCATTATTCATTCATCACTTGTTCATCTTCTTCTTCCTCATGAAAGCTTGCTAGCTTTTTCTTACGTGATGAAATAAAGTGAGAAAATAAAATCTAAAGTGAGCAAAATTCCTACTTCATCATCCTCTTCTATACTAGCCATATAGTTTAGGGTGTTAGCTTCACTAATCCCTAATTAGTGAAGAGATAGCTTGAGTTCGTGTTTCCTCAAAGTAGATCATCTTGGATTTTGAAGACTACAAGCAAGTATGGATCATTCACCTCATGGAGCCTCTCAAGAGTCCGGGAACTTGATGATCGCAGCGAAGGGACCACAACTTGGAGCTTATGAAGCGAAGGAACAGTGAATCATTCACCTAATGGGATAAGGTGCTCGATAATAACATGGTGATCATGACTTTTCTGCTCGATCTTGCCATTCACAATCTTTATCTTCTTACTAAATGATCCTGAGAAAACTGTGGGAACTTTCATATCATCTAACACCGCAGGAACCTTTTCTTCTATGCTCTTGACATATGATACGGGATATTGGGAAATACAAACTTGCATGGTTTACTCGCTATCGGTTTAGGATCAAATCATCTCTAATTTTCCGGTCCTGAAGATCCATCCGAGTATGGAGGTTGTCTTTCGATTTTTCATCTTTACAAAGAAGCAAGTTAAGTATGTGCTCGGATACTCCTCAATATGCATGACGTCCATACAATGACGTATTAAATTTGTTGGCCGGTACGGTAGCTCGTAGAAAATTCTTAACTTGTTCCAGCCGGGTGGTGTGTCCTGTCTTGCCGGATCTATCCTGAAAGTCATATTATTTTAAACTTTCTACTGAGCAATCACGTCCTCTCTGGATAATGGGGCTGGAGGTCCAAGAAGCTCCTGATGACCATCAAAGTGAATATCGTCAAACCTATAGGGATGGTCTAGTGGTAGGAAACGCCGATGACCGCAATTACAAATATTTTGGCTAAAATTCAACCGTCTTGAAGTTGTATCTTGTTGGTAGTAAGGGCATGCTTTGTAACCATGTACGGACCAAGCTAATAGCATTCCATATACAAGAAAGTCATTAATTGTCCACATTAAATCCGTACACATCGTGAAGGTTGTATCTGTTTTTGCATCGTAAGTCTTTACGCCATCAATGAATAAGAATTTTAACTCTTCGATCAGAGTTCAGAGGTAGATGTCGATATTATTTCCTGATGATTTTGGTGCGTCGATAAGAAGGGGAATCATAAAGGAAGACTGATCCATAGCCAACCACAACAATAATTTATAAACCATCATTACAACGAGCCATGTACTGTGATTACCACCAATATATTTGAATGGACAGAAGCCATCACTAGCCAGTCCGAACCTGATATTGTGAGGATCACTGCTGAAAATTGGGTGCCTCCAATCGAAATCCTTCCATTCTAGCAAATCTCTTGGATGGCTCATTCTTCCATTTTCGCTTAGAGGAGCATGGTGATGCCAAAGTATTGCCTCCACTGTCTTCTTACACCTGAATAGCCTCTGCAGCCTCTGTGTTACGGGAAACTATCGTGCTACCTTGACGGGTATATCTTTCTTCTTTTCAAATACTTTCGACTTATACTTGTCTTTTCCGCATGTGGGACACTCTTTCAAATCTAAATTCTCTTTTCGATACAGTACACAATCTTTAGGACATGCATGAATCTTCTCATAGTTCAGAGCCAAATTAGACAACATCTTCTGGGCTTCGTACCAGCTCTTAGGCATGTTATTTCCCAAGAGCATAGAATATTTCAGGAACTTGAGAAGCATCGTGAATGACTTGTTGCTCCATCTATTTAAGCACTTAATCTGAAAAGGATGAGTGAACTATGATAGCGTGGAATACTTTGCATTCTCATAAATTGATCTCCTAGCATCATTTATGTACTTCTCGTACTTAATCGCACACTGTCCTTGACCGGAGGAAGGTCTTCTTCAGTAGGATTAGTATCACTGAGAGCAACATCTACCATATCCTCCATTTCCTCTCCTGAAAAGAAGTTATCTTCTTTTTCTTCCGCCGTATTACCGTCTTCTTCTTCTTCCCCGTGATATAACCAAGTTGTATAAAATCTAGTAAAACCATGCTTAACGATATGAACCTATACATCCCCTATCTTTTGGTACATCTTATTCCCACACATGTGGCGCAGACAAATGATCTTCCCCAACACTACTTTATGATGTTCGCGTTCAAATTCGATGAAAGCAGCAACTCTTACGAAAAACTTAGGGTCCGTGCGTTGTTGCCGATCGACGTACATAAATTTCTTAACTCTGATGTAATCATGGGCCATATTAGATTATATAACATATAAATTGTAAGTTTCACAAATGGAAAAAATTAGTGAAGTTATGGAATCGGTGCTTGAATCGGAGACTGTGGGGCTAGAGAGGTCGATGTATGAAACAAAAGGGAAGGGAAAGTTGGTTTTTGATGATGATTACATTGAGAAAGGTAAGAACAAGATGGTTATTGACAAAGAACGAGGATGACAATGGTGTCTCATTAACATATCCTAAAAGCACATGTGTGTGTGTGTGTGTGAGTATAAGACTATCGCTCTCAAGAATGAGTTGTTCATGTGATTTGAACCCTATTCATGTAGGGTTCCCTAGTGCCCACGGCGCAGCGGAACCGGATGACGAACAAAAATTTCTAGCTAACACGAAGGAACCCCGAACCATAGAATCGATCCAAACAACTAAACTAAAAAACCAAGCATGCAAAGGTTAGAAATACTACTTTCGACGCGTGTCTACCCAATCGTAGAAGACCCTTCCAACCTCAATATATGTCGTCCGGATCGAGCTTAAGTGGCGACCGCCCTTGCCAAAGATGATCCACCTGAGAGAACCGATCCAAGCTCCGGCTTCACTTAGTGAAGCGACCGACGCTCCAAGCTCGATACGATTGGAGAGTGGGGATGTAGGAATATTTTCACTAACTTTTCTCTCTTTTTCTAAGCTCAAGTGAGCTTCTAAGATGGAGGAGGAGGTGAAGAAGTGTAGCCATGGAAAAATTTGCTAAGTCTTTTGTGAAGAACCACCAGCAAAGTAGCAAAAGAAATGGCTAAATCTTTTAGCAACCATCCAAGAATAGTATTCACAAATGAAAATACTATATAATAACCAAGGCCATCCCTCTCTACCATGCTACATAACACCTCATCCTCTACCTCATTTTTGATTTTCTTTTAAAGGAAAATCAAGAAATGAAGTGTCCATCTTCTAGAACAAATTTCGTACAAATGCGGAATATAACCCGGTATACGTATCGAAATACATATATCGTATTTGTACAAAAATACGAATAACCAAGAGAGAGAAAATGAATAGTGAACAATAATACTAGAATATACAAATTAAAAATATACATATAAATTATTAAATCAAAACCTGATTTAATAATCCGGCTTAATTCTAAGACGCTAGTATTATCAACCATCCGATTAAAGTCCGTATAGCCTGTACACGTATTTAATCGGACACCCTGTATGCATCAACATATGTCATCTACATCATATCGCCTGAACCGAGAAAACCCTCTGTGTGGGACTCTAAATACTCGACAATACGCCGGCAGTGATTTACTGGATAAATCCAAAACCACAAGCACATCAGCGGCATTAGCTGTACGTAACGACTACCCAGGTATTTGCTAAAACGGAGGTCGACAATCAAGTTCGTCCTACCCTACTGAGCCTGAATGTGACAATCTCCATACAGTTCGGTCTTTTCGTCTAAGAGTATCGCATACTGGGTCTAGGGGTGGAAACGTCAGACCCCTAATAACCCGATAAGTTATGTCGGGGTCAAGCTCATCACCAACCGAGAAACTACTGAACTCATATCAATAAATATCATCCACCGTGGCCGCGAATTTAGGGTGATAGCCGACCGAACACAGCGCGACATCGACTCCTAATACCAAGAGAGACGAATCCCCGACAATCGCTCGCTGCCTCCATGTGGCTCGGGAATATACCCAACTAAAACCTGTTTGCATGACTTCTTTGAGCTATGGTAGGATAGTAATCAAAATACAGTGGAAACTCACACGAGAAAAATGACGATCTCAGGTCAAAAGACTAATCTGTACTAATGTCACTCGAGAACTTCCATCTGACGATAGATATAATATCATCTAGAAGTTCTCGGCGAGTCCGTCCAGTGTACTCACCTCCAGTGAGCACATGTATACTATCTTAGGTGACATAACACCAATAGCTTGTGAGACTGGCCACCGCCCCTCATCGGGGTCTCGAAATGTATACACTAGTCTACTCCGGAATATCAATACCTAGTCTCGATACTCCCTCGACTAGGGACATTTAAGGATGTGCTTATGGACTACCCAGCTCTCACGTATATGATTGCCATCACAATGCTGGTAGTCAAGCAAGAATCCTACGGGCTTCATCATTATGTATTAGCGACACGTAATAACAAGTAAAATGTGTATACATCAATGATAAAGGCAAACCAGATAGTATACTATCATTTCGAGTAAGATTGCTCTACGTGTATTGGTCCTCCCTCAATTATCATAATCGCGTGCCTACAATTACAATAATTGCTTTGAGGGCACTATATCCAACAATCTCCCACTTGCACTAAAGGTTAATTATTGCGGTACCGCATATCCATATCCCGTGTGCTATCGAATACCCAATTTCTCTACTAATCGGTTTCTCAATGCTCGTTTGAGGAACATCCGTGTTCGAGAAATAGCTTCAATGAGTGGATCCGCTACTATGTTCCAACTTCCTCTCTCTATATCTCAATTTCATGGAGATGAACAATCTCCCGAACTAAGCGATACCCCGCCTCAAGAATTTGTTTGGATACATGATAGGACCAAGTTCATAAATGAACAACTTTATCCTACAAACTTCTTGGGCCGTATCCTCCGTTGAGTCATAACCAGCATCCTGCACCATGCTTACCTCAGTATCCCTATTGGAACCCTATCTAATATACTGATCCTCAGAAGAGGCAAAAATCAAAACTTTGACATCATCTCTGTCATCCAAGTCACCTTGGAAGTCTAAACTGATAACCGCCTCCCAGAGGAGTCTGTCATTATCATATACCAAGAACATTCTCTAATGTTCATAACTGCTTCCTTTTGTTTCTCCAGGATTGGATTAATATCTGCTTACTATAGCAAGTGCATAAGCAACATCAGGTTTTGTATAAGACATTGCATGATTGACTCAATTGCCTAAGCAAATGATATGTCATTCATATCGGTCTCTTTCCTCATCAGTCTAGAAGACATCTCTTTAGAGAGGGGTGACTGCATCACCTGCGGGTACACCACCACGCCAGGAGTTGTCCATTCTAAAATACTTTTAGAATGCAGTTTAAGTACCTGGATTGGGACACCTCCCAAATCTAAAACTATAGATCTAGTCACCAGAATCCCTGATATATTATCCATATCCAACGTGGAGAAAATACTATGTGACAACCAAAGTTTGACCGAGTGTAGTATATGAACATCACTTCCTATCTGGAGTATGTCATCCAAATCCCAGGACAGTACTCTCTATACCCTTCTTACTAGGTGTATCTATTATTTTGATGAAGTAAATCACCTCGACTATCACATCAAAACATATGATCCGTCTCCGCTATCCATGCTTTAGTCTACGAATAGATATAAGTAACTTGCACACCTTTCGCTGCTCCCACTGACTATGATAACCCTCTGGCAGAGTCATATACATGTACACTTCCAAATTTCTATTTGAAAAGACGTCATAATCATCCACCTGCTAGATATCACAGTCATGAATAGCAACAGTGGTAAGTCATATCCGTATGGACTTCAGCGTAGACACTGAAGTAAAAGTCCCATCACAATCCACAACGGGTATTTGATGAGAATATTTACAACAAGTCTAGCCTTAGTAGATTAATACCTTTCCACCGCATAGATCTCGAAAGATCTACTTGCTCCTAATGGGTTTTACTCCTTTAGGAGCACCCAGCAAAGTCCAAAATCCAATATTTGCTGAAATGCGTGGAGTCCAACTTGGATATGAAGTATCTGGTCATCTGGAAGTTACCACTTTCTATGACCTACAAATAACTAGTAGGGCCATCATAACCATGATGCTGACCTCCCTATCACCGTCTACGAGAAAACAGAAGTATCTCTCAGATGGCTGAGGTCACCTATTAAAATCTGTGGAGTGGCTAATGGATTGTCAAGTCCAATTAAATCCTTAGGTTCAACTAAATTTTCGGTAACCGTTTATGGTTCTGGAATCACTTCCAGTTCTACCATACTCCCACTAGTTTCTTTTGCAAAAAGATTCATTTTCTAAAAAGGTGGCAAGTCAAGAACAATGTAACTATTGATCTTGAAAATGGTAGAAACAAAACCCAAGTGAATACTTGGTGTCACGCCCCTCTTCCCGAAGTACAGTAAGGAGACGCGACGGGTCACGCGACGTATTTACTCAGAAGTAAACACGCTAAGCGTATTTAAGCAATATAAAGTAAAATGTACACAAGAGACATGAATATAATTGAACAGCAACTTTTATTTATTTAACAATTCTTTACAAGTACAACTGGAAATATAAATACAGGAATAGAAAACAATGCCTAAACAATGGCATAACTGAAATGAAAAGTATATACAAGTGCCTACAGCTCTGGGTCGATGGCAAACTGCTCCAAGTCCTCTGTACTGGGCTCGATCTTTAGTGAGTCGGATCCACCTGACAACATTCCAAAGAAAGAAGAAAAGGAATGTCGTCAGCGAACAATCACTCGGTAAGTCCCAAAGAAGAGAGAAGTAGAATAGACAGAAAAGATAATATAATTATATAATGTTATCTTTTGTTCTGTTATCACGGTTGTTTGTAGTTTGGTACAAAATATGCCAGTGTATATGAGAGGAGTCCCACTATTCCGGAGACTAACGTATACGGAGCACAAGGAACCGTTAAGCCACGGTACAACAGCAATGGATATTTAGGTTAGGTGTATTAAAGTGACCGTCTCGTGCCACTTCTAACACATTCCGTACCAGTCTACCCCTTTAAAATCCCGTAATGTCTTTTGTATTGATTGTATTTTTTTTATATAGATGGATAACTTGCCGAAACCATGATATCATGTAAACAGAATGGATATAAATGGATAGTCATGTACTCAGAGTATATCCATGGTTCGGTTCGGTCAATATAGATTGATTTCTGGTATAAATGGATTCATGTTGTATTGTTGTTATACTAGAATTGAATTCAAGTCAGATTGATTTCATATTAGATGAAGACTCTATCTGAGTCGTGCACTTTTGAAAATAAATTGAAGTCCTGAATTAGTTTTGATGTTATCGGTAACTGCTGCACATGGACAGCAGAATTTGTGTCTTTTTCCAAGACAATTACCGTGTTGATAATACCGTTGTTGGGTTTTCTATCTTAGATAGGCAAGCACCCATATTTTCCGGCTCACTGAGGCTCAAGGGAACTGGTCCCGCTTTAACCTATGTTTACTAGGATCCTTATTGTAAATTAATATAACTTGAGGAGGTTTTATGAAAATAGTTTTGATACATTTTCAAAATACACCTCAAGTATTTAATTATCGTCTTTAGGGTTTTCATAATTGTAATTTTTATAAAGTGAAATATTCTAGTGAATATAACATAGTTTTCATTGTATATGGTATTTTAGTGTAAACTTGGAATGGTATTGAATTGTAAAGGTAGTTTCATGAAATTTGTGATTCCTTTAATTTAGAAAACATGGAATATATATATAATATATTTAAAGTAGATATTTTGATAATATTTATATATATCTAATATTTATAAAAATAGAATTTATTTATTAAATAAAAATCACATTTTTCTTAAAAATTGCATTAAAAATTCCATCGAGATCGAATGCTCCTTGCGGAGGTCTGTATCTCTCTCTACTAGGCCCGAGGATGTGCGATAACGCGCACCATCCCGATCGAGATTCCCCAAAATGGGTTGGAGAGGCGCAATTGCACGGAATTAAATAACATCCTTTTTAAAGAAAACGGTTTTTGAATGTTCAAGGTACTTAAATGTAAATTCGTATTTTCCCATATACTAATGTCCCAAGAGTTATCGTACTATGTCAAAAATGTGTGTTGTGATGAGGTAGGTCACTACCTCGTGAGTTTTCTAAAGGTAATACAAGAGAATATGTTGAATTGTGTTGAAAATAAAGTATATGGTATTTAACCGTAAAAATACGATAAAAGTTGTATAATAGATTCTTTTGAGATGAAACTTGTTCTAATGTGTTTGTTTATATTTACTAAACAATCTATTAAAAATTTGTAGGTTTGTTATTAAGAAAAAAATTAGATTTTTAAAGAAAAGAGAATCGAAAGCCGGAATAACTCCGCTTCCGACGAGTTTTGAAAAGGAGAAGTTTTAGAATAGCAAAAAAGGAGGGGAGAGGGGACTTACTGATTTGAATCAAAGAGAAGAGGTTAGGAAAGACTTTGGAATCACCGGGAAGTCGTTTCGTAGTCGGATTTTTCTTGAAACGTCGCCGGAACTTCGACCTTTGCTAACTCCACTTGTGCAACTTTGGACTTGGAAATTTTAGAGAGTTTTTGTAATGGAATTCTGAATGAGGAGGGGTGAAATGTAGTGTGGTATTTATAGAGAAAATTAGGGTTTAGGGTAATGAAGAATGGAAATAAAATTTGCATTAAAAATGAATTAAAGAGAGGAATTATCACTCTCTGGATGTTTTCAGAGTAAAAAAAACAACATGGGGGTAGTGGGGTAGGCGAAGGGGTTCAGAGGTAAAAAATTCTGAGCATTACCTATAGGGGGGCCCGGCGGCACCGGCCCCATAGGCAATCTCGCCGGTCCAATACCGTCGGCCTTGGCTTGGATTTTTGCCACGTGTCTCTGTCGGTTGGTATATCTCAGTGCACATGTTTGATTACTTTGTGACTTTTCATTTTACGTGTAGTGCACGTGTAAATCTTTCTAAAAGATTAAAAGAAAAATCAATTAAAAATATATTTGATTGGGGGGATTCGACACAGGGGCTACGTTACAGCAGTGCAAGGCTTTACCAATGAGCTACAAGTACTTTCTTGCCGTTCAAAAGTAAATCAAATACTTATAGCATACTCAGGATTGTAAATACTTTATTTGTACATTAACTTTTAATTAAATTTTCTGTACACTGAAACAGAGTTGTTACACTTGGGATAATCCATAAACAGCCATTACCGAAGTGTGCCTTGAGTTTGTCCAGATTCTGCTTTTAAAAAGGAACCGGATAACTCCATATTTTAATAATCTCAACATATGCAACCAATCTATGTCCATATAAAATCAAATGCACTAATTTAGATGGAACCGGATTCAAATATCATACAGTTGTTTCCAATGCATATCACCTAAATGGAAAAAAGCCAATACGGCATTACTCATTAAGGAGCGAAACCGCGGATGGGTAACCTAAGAGAGAATCAAGTTCTCATTATTACTATGATGGAATATCTAGCATAAGTATATCTATATCTTCGATCACTTCGAAGAATCCTGATATTTCCAATGTATTGTTCTCTACTTTATTCTTATACATATAAACTTCTCAAAAATTTTGGACCTTGCATTACAACGAATACGTGTCTAAAACCAGAAAACTCATAGGTAAACCTGAATGAAATAAGAGTACCAACCCCTTGTCCCGAAGGACACTGGAAAACATACATTTTCATGTATAAATCCCAAAAGTATACTAACTCAAATTCTATGTGTTGTAAGTTGAAAACTGTATTTTGCTCGAGAATGTCTTACACCGTTATTTAATGCACCGTACCTTATTCTCAACTGATAAAGGTAAATGTTTGGAACACAATTTTTCAAAATTTATATCTGTTCCCCGCCGAAAGACAGCACAAGAGACGCGATAGACGTCTTGCCTGAAATTCGGGACAGATGCTAATTGGTGCTATCCGTCCACCTCTCCGAAGATACCAAGTTGATTTATGGCACCGTATATCGAAGGTTTAAATGGATGCGTCCGATGTAGCAGACTTCGTCAGATTCCCCCTCGCTCGAGGGGTTTTTGATTGTGGGGACGCTCTTCCCTGCAGGCGCAAGCCCCTGCAGTTAATTACGGTACCGCATCGCGGTAACAACTTTCTCCTTCTCTAGATAGTCACTTCGTGTCGTGGGTGTTTGTTTTGTATTTGGTTGCCCGTGGATTGTATACGGAGACTAATTTGTGCTGTCGCCCATAGGACGTGGATTAGTCCAAATCCGCATTTTCTTAGATTTGGGTTTGGGGTTTTGGTTTAAGGATACGTTAGTCTGATTTTGGACTAAGATCAACCTAAACGTTTGTTAAGGATACGTTAGTCTGATTTCCAGACTAAGATCAACTTAACGGGATCGTTTAGATCCAACGAGAGAGCATTTGGGCTGTATCGTTTAGTTTACGGACATTTCGGTCGATTACCAGTTTAGGGATATGGTGGTCCATTGTAGTCCGTGGAATGTATGGTTGTCGGGACCCATCACCTCTCTGAAGACGTTGAAGGATTACAACGACAAATATCAGAGGAGTTCAGAGATGTACCTTTGAACCGGGTGTAAATTGATTGGGAGAGCAGTTGTGCTCAGTTCAATTTATATTGAGGACTTATGGCCAGAATTGGGCTAAGTCCAGTTGAAAATGTTTAACATTTTGTCCATGTTCTGCCTATTAGGCTTTTGCTTGGGCTCTGCCCTTTTACAATGCATAGCATTGGGCTCTGTAATTAAATGCATAGCATTTATGTTTGGCCTGTTAGGCCTTTACTTGGGCTCTGCCTGCATAGTATTTTAGTGGTCTGATAGTGTGCCATGTGGCTTGTCAGGCGCTTTGGGCCAATTAAAGAGCGCAAGGCGCTAGCGCATGTGGAGGTGACACGTGTCGCGCTCTGCTAAGCGCAAGTCTGTTAGCACAGTGCGCTGCGCCAGTGCGCTGCGCTAGTGCGCTGTGGACACGTGGCGCGCTCTGGTGCAGTGCGCCAATCCAAGAGCGCAGTGCTCTGTTTTAGAAGCGCAAAGCGCAGATCATTCTGTGATTGACACGTGGCGTGTTCTGGTGACTTGCGCCAATCCAAAGAGCGCAAAGGCGCATTTAAGAGTGCAGGGCACTGTACAATAGCGCAGAGCGCAACTCGATCCAATTCAGATCAAAGAAACAAGTTTTTCTTGTTCTAAAGAGGTTCTACCTCAAGATTCAAGAACCAATGGTTCATCAAAAGACTGTGCCTTTATATAGATCAAAAGATCTAGGGATGAAGTAAATTACTTCTTTAATCTTTTATGATCTTTTTTCTTTTTTATATTGAAGATCTTGATCTTGTTCTTAGATCTTTAATCTTTTTAGAAGAAATTCTTCTTTTTTATGAGGTGTTTTCATCTCCGTTCTTTCAAGAATTTAATTCTTTACCTTGAAGAAGATGATCTTCTTACTTCAAAGGCTTGCCTTTCAAATTTTTCAGAGGGTTCTCTCTTTTCTGTGTGTCTATGTCTATATATTTCTATATCTCTGAGACTTGGAGTCTAGGGGCCTTTATATAGGGCCAATTGGTTTGTTGAGTTAGTTACAGAGATTTTTCTCTGATTGATCTGGGGATATTTCCCCACCGTTGGATCTTTGATCCTAAGGCCTCTGTTTTACAGAAGATAATCTTCTTATTTTAATAAAGTTGAAAAGATCTTTCTAGAATTTTAATTCTGATTAATTAAATAATTTATTATTTAAATTCCAGTGCTGGTGTAATTGGCGCCAGCGCAGCTGCGCTTGACACGTGTCGCGCAGCGCAACTGCGCTAGCGCACCACTGTTTGACACGTGGCGCGCAGCGCAGAGCGCAAGTTATCTGAAGTGTTGCTTCCTTTATTTAAAATTTGAATTTTAAAACAGAGCCTTGCTCTGATTGGGGGTGCGCTGCCTTAGGCGCAGCGCTCCTTGCGCTGGCGTGTCTGCTTTTGAGACGTGGCGCGCTGCGCGCAGCGCAAGAAATCTGAAGCGTTGCTTCAACTTTTGAATTTTGAAATTCAAACAGAGCTTTGCTCTGATTGGGGGAAACAAATGCCCCCCCACCGTTGCGCTTACGTGGCCCCAAACGTGAGCACAGCGGTGGCAACATCTCGGTTGTTGGATCAACTTTTGGAAGTTGAAACGGCTCTCAATGCCTATAAATAGGACCTTTGGTCTCTTAGATGATTTTCATCTCCTCCTTGAGAATTATCTCTTATTCAGAGTATTGCTCTTAAGCTTTAAGAACTTTTCAGGAGTAAAACTCTGTTAAAACTTAGGTATAATTTAAAAAATTTAAGAAACCAGGGTTTTACCCATTAACAGAGCTTTGCTCTTAATAGATCTTTGATCTAAAGAGAACCATTTTAGGGTTCCAATAATAGAGCTTTTACTCTCTAAAAGGATTTTATTTATAATTTCTTGATTCATTAATGGAGCTTTGCTCCTTTTAAATCATATAGCAGAACTCTTAAGAGTTTTTCATGGATCTTCGAAGATTAAAAATGGGATTTTATTTTTTGATGAATTATATCATCTTTTCAGAGCAAAGCTCTCAATGTTCTCGGGGGATTTCTTTAAATTCCTTTTATAACTGATTTTAACGGGTGTCACTCCTGTCTGTAGAGCATTGCTCTCGGGGAGTTTAATTTCCTGTGCCTGTTTTGAATCAAAAATTGCTTAATTAGTCTGTCTGCTAATTTTGTTGATTTTCTTTTACAGGAGTAATGGACGCCCACATGTACGATCTCGACGAGATTATCTCTTATGGGGACATCCGCCGACTCGGCCGTTCTCAGAATCGAGAGTTCACAAACGCCGAGTGTGCCGAAATTATGAATCGCTTTGACGCATATAATGGCCAACTGCTTCCCCGGCGTTCCCCTCTTCTAAAGCTTATCGTGGGAGCAATCTGGGAAGCGCTTCCCTTGTTCTGTACTGGTGTGCCACTTGGGGCATTGGATGCCACCAAGGAGAAGGTGCACTCGGTGTATCTGATGAGCCTAATCTCAAAGAGGAGGCGAGATAACCTTATCGATCTTCTGCATCAAGCTTTTCAACAGTCTGCGATGCTTGCTGCCTATCGGAGGGAGGAGGACATCAGTGGGGATCCCGACGCTCATGCTCGCGAAAGAAAGCACACTAGGATGGTTCGCCAGGCTTGGAATGTTCTGGACAAGGTCACTTTTGAGTTCCTCAATCCATGTCCTGGATTTGAGGTTTTTCCATTGTAATTATTTTAATAGCATCTTTGTTTATTGCTTTCATAATTGTAAGAATCCCTTTTTTTTCTTGAAGTATGGATGGCAAATTTCTCATTTCAGCTTGTCTTATTTCATGTACTAAATCTTTTGCACATGCATGAATGGGTATGTCTCGAACGCTTAATCAAAATGCAAATTGGATGTTCGTTCTGTCGCTTTATTCACTTTGCTGTGCTGTTTGTCATATGATTTTAGCAAGTGCGGTCTGTAGATAGTATATAACTGTCAATCTTATACTTTTTGTAGAGCGGCGATGGCTTAGAAAACAGGGTTAGGATCTGTTACCTAAGACTTTTCAACTTTATGAGCCGTGAGGGTCTCATAAAGAATTTTCTCCCTACGGGTCGAGAGGATCTCGTAGGTGTATTTTCTCCTTAGGAATCGTGAGAATTCCTAAGTGCGTTTTCCCTTATAAGTCGTAAGGATCTTATAAGAGAATTTTCCCTCTTACGAGTCGAGAGGACTCGTAAGTGGTTGTCTCCCTCCTTGTCGAGATTCGACTTTGGAGAGTGTGGTCTGTGAATAGTATGCAAGAGTCCGTTACGGGCCGATTTGCAGGGCCCCAGTGCTTAAGAAACAGTTTTTTTAATCCCTGCTGCCTAAGGCTTTTCCTCACGAGTCGAGACGAATCGAGCATTTCTCGCAAGAATATCCTAACGTCACAGTTAACCTCTGCTCTTTACGACAGAGGTCCGTTAGGGTCTATGGTACTAGAGTTTTGTCCGTTGTACCGTCGTGTGGGCTGATGTATTCCTCGATAGGCAACCTTGCTATTCGAGTAGCCTTGCGACTGTCATGTCTCTGATTCCTTCGGGGGCTGGACAAGATGTCTTCAATCAATCCTCCTAGGCAGTTTGACCGTTGGAAGAGAAAGCGTTAAGAATTTTGCCATGCCGCTTTTTACTTGAGGTTAGGCTTATTTTGGAGAGCCCCGATGAGTCATAACCACTCCGCGCTGGTGTGGGATGATCTCCAATAGTCTTTCAGGTTTTATATGAGTTGCCGTCAAGACCTTGAAGCTAGGAATTTGGCCTTTGCTTTGTTTGCTGGCATTGCGTCTGCTGTATCGAGACGCGTGTCGCGGTTGTCTCTAGGTTGCTGGTGAACCGTTGAGGTCTGGAACTAAGGATTTTGCTGTGGCTCCTTTTGGGGATGTTGCGTCTGCTGTATCGAGACAAACGTCGAGGTGGTGACCACTCCATGCTGGTGTGGGATGATCTCCGATTGTCTTTCAGGTTTTATATGTGATACCGTCAAGACCCTGAAGCTAGGAATTTGGCCTTCGCTTCGTTTGCTGGCCTTGCGTCTGTCGTATCGAGACGAATGTCGCGGTTGTCTCTAGGTTGCTGGTGAACCGTCGAGGTTTGGAACTAGGGATTTTGCCGTGGCTCCGTTTGTTTGATTGGCGCGTCTGAATCCTGCTGGAAAAAGAACGTTGTGGTGACATCTCGTCTGCTGTATCGAGACGGATATCAAGGTGGTGACCACTCCATGTGGGATGATCTCCGATGGTGTTTCAGGTTTTATATGAGTTGCCGTCAAGACCCTGAAGCTAGGAATTTAGCCTTCGCTTCGTTTGCTGGCATTGCGTCTGCTGTATCGAGACAAATGTCATGGTTGTCTCTAGGTTGCTGGTGAACCGTCGAGGTTTGGAAATAGGGATTTTGCCGTTGCTCCTTTTGGGGATGTTGCATCTGCTGTATCGAGACGAATGCTGAGGTGGAGTTGGGATTTTGCCGTCGCTCCGCTTTGTTTTGACATTGCGTCTGCATCCTGCTGGATTGCGAAGGAACGTCGTTGTTGACATTACATCTGTTGTAACGAGACGAATGTTGAGATGGTCTCTAGGCTGTCTGTGAGCCGTCGAGACTTGGCTCTCTTTCTGGTGGAGCCTGGGGAGGAGGAGTGTGATTCCTTCTTTGTTTGCGCCCCTGGGTTGTATACAGGGACAGCTGTTATATCACCTGTAGGGCGTAAATTTCATTTTTATTTTTATTTTATCTTTTTCCGCGATGCTCTATCATTTCAGCTTTTGTATCGCGAAGGTCGCGATTGCCCAATCATTTCGGCTATTTATTTCATTTTTACTCGCTGCTTTTTATTGCGAGTTGCCCAATCATTTCGGCTATTTTTCACATGCATACATTTTTACTTGCTGATTTTGTCGCAAGTCGCCCCATCATTTCGGCTATTTCGTATGCATGTATGGCTTGTTGTCTTTTCGCTGCAAGCTTAGAATTAGACACCGATTTCGGCATCAGCACCGCTACAACTGGAATATTGCCAGGAGGGAATCATCATTTTCCTCTGTCGATGTCGAACAAAGGTGGCTTAGTAAACAGGGTTAGGATTCTGTCAACTAAGGCTTTTGACTTCATGAGCCGTAAGGGTCTCACAAAGGTATTTCTCCCTACAAGTCGTGAGGATCTCGTAGGTGTGTTTTCTTCTTAGGAATCGTGAGGACTCCTAAGTGTATGGCTTCTTGTAAGTCGTAAGGATCTTACAAGAGAGTTTTCTCCTTATAAGTCGAGAGGACCTACAAGGGTTGTTCACCACATGGACATATCCCTAGTCACGGGTGGGACTTGGTTAGGGAAATGTTTATTCGTGCTCGTGGATTGTATACAAGGGTCAGCATTGAGCCGCTTGTAGGGCAGTATCGGAGGTAGTGGGGGTTGCTTAAGAATAGGTTCAGATCTCTGTAACTTAAGACTTTCAAATCTTATGAGCCGTGAGGGTCTCATAAGAGAGTTCTCCTTACGAGTCGTGAGGATCTCGCAAGTGTAATTTCTCCTTAGGAATCGTAAGGACTCCTAAGTGTGTTGCTCCCTTGTGAGTCGTAAGGATCTCACGCAGGTGGTTTATCCTTACAAGGTCGTGAGGACCCTGTAAGTGTCCTTTAACGAGGTTGCGTCCTTTTCGGGTTTTCACAAACACTCGCCGGTAGCCCTGCTGTTTTTACTCACGGAGCCCTCTCGGGTTTTCATCCGTGCCCATTTTGCTTATGGACATACCGTTTTTTTTTATTGTTTTTTTTCTTTTTTTTCTTTCTTTTTTTTGTATCGGCTTTGGGATGCCGCAATCCACCATAGTTTCTCGACATCTCGTTCAACAGCTAGTTTTAGGACATAGTGGTCTGTTGTTAGTTTAAGGACGTTTCGGTCCGCTGTTAGTTTAAGGACGTTTCGGTCCGCTGTTAGTTTAAGGACGTTTCGGTCCGTCGTTGTCGTATTTGAGGCGGATTTTTAGTTTACGGACTTTTCGGTCCATGAGGCCTTCCCTATGAATGAGCATGATGCCCCCGGCATATCCATCTTTCTCGGAGCATGTGGTTGTGGCAGACTCGCCTTCCAGTTTTCGGATAATGCGAACTTGCCTTATTGGTATCGGTCTTCAACCCAATTTTTTAAGACGTAGCAGTTTTCGATCGGATGGCCCAATACTTGTTGGTAAGGGCAGTAATTAGAATTGTTGACCTCATTCAGTTGTAGCTGGCATTTCGGCTCTGGTAGAGTGATAAGCCCGTCGCGCACTGCTAGTTCGAACAGCGTCCTTGTTTCATCCCGGGGAAATGAGTAAGGACGTTTTAACTTTTCATAGAGGGGTTGCCGCTTGTTGTTTTGGCGAACAACCGGTCTAGGGCCACTCGATTGTTGTTGAGCATTGGCGACGAAGGTCGTTTTTCCCTTCCCTTTATCCTTTTTGTTCGATCCCTTGTTTGCGGGTCCGGGGTTCTTTCCGGGTAGCGTGTGATTGCACGGCTGAATGTTCTCGCAACCTCTCAATCCTTTCGTTTTAGAGATGGATTCCTTGAAGAGAGGGTCGAGGGCTACTTTTCCGTCGGAGCCGCTCCCGAAGGTGAGAACTCGTGGTCCCTCGGGATCAACCCTATGACAATTGTCGGCAATTCTTATACGCTCATCTGTCGCATTTTTCTGCTGTCTACGAGCTTCACGCTTTGTCCTGTTAAAGTGTTGCCTGTGTCCGACATACCCTTGCCACCAACGCTTAAAGGAGTTGCAATCTTCAGTAGGATGCGAGATCTTCTGATGATATAAGCAGAAGTTAGGATGTTCGTCCGCTTCATCAAGATGTATCTTACCAGGAGAATTTTCTCTGAAAGAGGGCAGCCTCATCCCCATCGACATGGCCTTGGCGAACCGTTTCCTTGTCTTAATCCTGCTTTCATTTGCGGTGGATGTACTTTGATCTGGTGGGAGTGTTTCAACCCTTTTGTCCAGTCGCTGGCGTTTGGCCTTTTCAAATATGGCTATCTCACGCTCCCGATCAGCTTTACTTCTCAGGAGAGCTTCGTTTAGGAATGCGTCGATCATTTCATCTGACGGCCCCAGAAGTTCCGATTCAGGCTCTGCCCCCAGTTTCTTTGTGCAGGGAGCCTCTTTATTGTCTAGCGATGAATGAGAGATCACATGGCAACTTACTACGTAATCCTCAGATTCGTCCGACGATTCTTTTCCGTCATCTCCTTCCTGAAGGACGTGGCTGAGGAATTCTTGGAGCGTAATGGGAGTCCGCGCCTTCTGATTATACTCCTCGAGCGCGTCGATCTGTTTCTGTAAGTCCGTGCGCTTATCGCCAGGCTTCACGGGCTTTTTGGATCTCTTCTTCTTTTTCGGAGATTTCGACGGCTGGGTGTGAGCACTTTGGCTATCACCACCAATCTTTGGAGTTGGGCGCGGCTTCAGCATTCCCTTGATGATCTCAGGTTCCAACGGGTTCTTCCATCTGATCACCGGGCATGTCTGAAGATCATTCAGCATCCTTTTGGTCTTGGCCGAAAGAGCCACCTCCCGTGGAGCTTCCTCAACAAAAGAGCACGATGCCCCCGACGTGTCCACCTTTTTAGGAGCATGAAGCTGTGGAGGGTTCACCTTCCAATTTTCGGATAACGCGAACTTGCCTTTGTAGGGTGTTTTTCATCACCCCATTGAGATGGGAATACGCGCACGCTTGTCAGGCATACTACAGATTCCCCCTGCCTAGGGTAAGCCGGGGTTTAATGATTGTGGGGATCCGAATCTCCGGCAGCCGCGGACTAAGCTGCCGTTAATTACCCCTCGTCTTTGGGGCGAGGGAACCTCCGATTAACGGGTTAAAATGGTCATGCGAACTCAATGTGCAGTGTACGTGTGTTGTGTTTTGGAGGGGGGTTTAAATATATCGGGAGCCATGCAGAGTTTTTACGGGGGTCCCGCTACCCGGATAGCGGGCTGGGGGTCAAGGGGGCTAGCAGCCCCCTTGCGGGGTGCGGGGCAGCGCCCCGTTAGAATTTTTTTCTAACAGGGACAGTGTCGTGGAGTATGTGCATGTGTACATTTGTATACATATGTATATATATAAAAAGGGGGGAAAAAGACATCCAAAGGATGCGTGGGGCCAGCGCCTAGGCGCTTGAGCGCAAGCGCGCCACGTGTCGGCACGTGGGCGCTTTGCGCTCAAGCGCAGAGTGCTTGGAGCGCAACGCGCCACGTGTCGGCACGTGGGCGCTTTGCGCTCAGACGCTGAGCGCTTGGGCGCAAGCGCGCCACGTGTCGGCACGTGGGCGACTTGCGCTCGAGCGCTTGCGCTTGAGCGCAAGAGCGCCACGTGTCGGCACAGGGGCGACTTGCGCTCGAGCGCCACGTGTCGGCATGGGGGCGACTTGCGCTCGAGCGCTTGCGCTGGAGCGCAAGAGCGCCACGTGTCGGCACGGGGGCGACTTGCGCTCGAGCGCAAGAGAGCCACGTGTCGGCACGGGGGCGACTTGCGCTCGAGCGCAAGAGCGCCACGTGTCGGCACGGGGGCGACTTGCGCTCGAGCGCAAGCGCGCCACGTGTCGGCACGCGGGCGCTCTGCGCTAGAGCGCCGGCGAGGAAAAGAGGCTTTTAGCCTGAAAAAATTTCTCAGAAGAGAAATCAGAGAGGAGTTGGACTCCTGAGTGTGTTTTTTCTTCTTTTTTGGGGGTTTATTGAAAGATGTTCTTCTTCTTCCTCCTCTGTTAGCTAGATCTTGAAGATCAAGAGCTGTGGGATTTTTAAAAATCTCTTCTTTTTGAGATCTAATGAAAGATCTGAGTTCCCCTTTATGGGTTTTGTGGTGAAAAACTATTTAGTTTTGAAAAAGGAAGAGTAAAACTCTTGATTTAATTCATAAGAAATAAAAAGGTTTTGGAACCTTGAAGGAGGAAGAAAGAGCTCTGTGACTTTTTTTTTGGAGAGAGAAAAAAGTTTTTTTTGGGATTTTTCATTATCTTTGCCTTTATAGGCCATACACTTTACACATAGCCCCTTGGGCTTCACAAAATGGCATTTTGCCTATCCCATGGCTCATGTGCCATTTCTTTTTGCACATAAGCCATGGGCTTTACAAAAATCTGGTTTTATGCCTATTTTTCTTACATTTATCCATAAAATAAAATAAAAGAAAATGCAACAAAATTATTTATTACAAATTTTTTATCTTGGCGTGGGGGAGGCCGGCCGCTTCATGTTCGGGCTCGACCCGGGCATGGGCCCACTGGATCTGGGCTTGGGCCCACTTGGTTTGGGGTTGACTTTGATTTTGACTTGGTCAACCGGGGTATAAATTTTTACCCCAACAGCCTTGTTGGTATTGGTCTTCAACCCAGTTTTTGAAGACGAAGCAATTTTCGATTGGATGGCTTACTGCTCGGTGGTAAGGGCAGTAATTAGGATCGTTGACATCGCCTGGCTGCAATGGACGTTTCGGATTCGGCAGATTGATGAGTCTGTTGCGCACTGCCAGCTCGAACAGTCTCCTCGTTTTATCCTGAGGAAACGAGTAAGGACGTCCCAGTATCTCCTCGAGGGATGGGCGTGGGCGTACATTGTTTTGGCGAACAACAGTCTTTGAGTTGCTCGGCTGTTGTTGAATATTGGCGACGAAAGTTGCTTTCCCTTTCCCCTTTTCATTTCGAGAGTCCGTCTTTGGAGGAGACGGTCTGTGACCCATCTGGTCCATTTGGGCCAATTTGTCGATCAAGGCCTAGAAAGTAGTTGGCTTGAAGAACATCATGAATTGTGAGATGGTCGCTTGCGGATCAAGAGTGCCCACGAACATGCCTACCGCAGGTGCTTCTTCGATGCTTTGTTTGCATTTCGACCATAAGTTTCACCATCGTATTGCATATTGAACCCATGTTTCGCCTGGTCTCACCCTTGCATTGATCAACGCCATCATTGGGGTGCGTTCGCTGGCGCTCGCGAATCGCTGAGTGAATAGCAACTCCATCTTTGCGAAAGTTTTGACGGAGTCGTTCGGAAGCTCGGAGTACCACTCAAACGCCGTCTCCGATAAACTGCCGACGAATTGGCGAAGCAAGAGCTTATCATCGCCGCCGGTGTTGCTACAAAGAGCCCTGAACTGGGCGACATGTTGGTGGGGATTGCCTGTCCCTTTGTAGACATGGAATTTCGGGATTGTGTAGCCCGGCGGGTAACTTATTTGGTCATACCAGCCCGGGTAGGGTCGTCCAGTCTTGACAACTTGGCCAGCCGCTTCATTCGCCTGATGAACTCGTATCTGCTGAGCAATATAGTCATTCAGAGCGGCCTTGGAAACGGTTTCCTCTTTGGCTGCTGAAAGAGCCGGAAGTGGATTAGATGTCTCCCTTTTATCGTTTTCAATAATGATCAGAGAGTCTTCAGCTGGGGGATCCGGCTGGATCATCATGCCCACCATATCTCGAAAGAGAAGCACCATTTGTTTTATTTTGGTAGCTTGTTTCGCCGCCTCTTTGTCCTTCTTCTCGAGGATCCTGCGGAGGAACTCAGCATCGGTTTCTTGTTCTTGACGCTGTTCCGACGACGCCTCCGGGCTTTCTTTTGGCTCAGTGAGTACGGCAATCTGTGTTAGCATCTCTTAGAGCTTCTGTTGCTGCTCCTGGGCTTTTGTTATGGATCTGGTGAGTGGTCGATGGCCCGTAGAAGCGCGGCTATCCTCCTTCCTAGATGTCATGTAAACGGTATGGACCGTTATGCCCCCAGACTTGGGGCGTTTAGATTCAGTGTCTTTGCGATTTTCCAAAGACACAGGGATCTTCTTCGACCCCTTCTTTGTGAGCGGTCGAAGTTGAGGGGGCCGTTGTAGTGGGCACCCAAGTAGCTGTTGCTTTTTCTGGATTGACAGAGTAATCCTTCTCCTGCCGAACCTTCATCTTTTTCTGTCGGCGGAGATAGTCTTGATCCATTACGGAGTTTTGGGCTTGACGCCAGACGTTGTAAATTTTAGAGGACAGCCGTTGAGGGGGCTGCTCCAGCTTTACCTTTGGGGCATTATCCACAGGTGTAGGAGATCTTTTTAATACGGCAATTGGCGAGTTTTTGCGCACCCTTCTTAACGGTTCAAAGCTATTCCCGGTCGGAACAGCAGCATTGATTTCCACCATCGGAGCTGGCGGAGTTAGCCCAAAGGGGGAGTTGCCCCCAGCCTTCCTTACCCGGCGCCAGTGACGACGGCGAGCATGTCGTGCGATTGGAGTTGGTTTAGCCGTGGGGGTGACCTCCTCATGCCCTTTGTGTTGGTCAGAATTCGCTGTTATCAGCCTTTTAAAGACCGACGTCCGTTGAATGGGGACGGCCAATCTATCAAAAGCAGACTTCCAAGTAGGGGAAGCAACCTTGGTGATTTCGCCTGGAACGGGAGCAGAAATAGTCAGTCTTGTGAAGACCAACCCTTTGGCAGGAGAAACTGCTTTGGCAATTTTGGGAGCATGGATGGCTATCCACTTCGGGATAACGCCTTCTGGTATTGCAGACTTTTTCATGGGCCCGTTTGAGCTTTGGCCCAGTCTGTTAAAAACTGAGGCACTGGACTTGGGCGATCCGCTGAGAGGGGTCGCGGTAGTAGCAAGCCGATCGAATATCGACTTCTTGGGAGCTTCTTGTGACGGTACAGGGGCGTTGAAGCTCATTGGTGGGAGCATGGTACCGAAGAATAGTCCGGTGGTGGCTTGAGTTACCTGCTCCACTGGTATCTTGAAAAAGGAGGCCGCTTGGGGCCCGTAAGTCACTCCTCGAGCAAGGACGGAGCGAGAGTGGCAGTTGCAGGTAGTGCAGTTTGAAGCCATTGGTCTTCTGTTTTCTGCACGGACCAAGACACCAAATCTAAGTATCTCGAATCCACAGGCAACCATAGCAAACCGTGATTCGTTCGCGAACACGACACACGAAGTATGGAGTGGAAAGAAGAAAAGGTCCCACCGGGCGTGCCAGAATCTGTTCCCCGCCGAAAGACAGCACAAGAGACGCGATAGACGACTTGCCTGAAATTCGGGGCAGATGCTAATTGGTTCTATCCATCCACCTCTCCGAAGATGCCAAGTTGATTTATGGCACCGTATATCGAAGGTTTAAACAGTTGCGTCCGATGTAGCAGACTTCGTCAGATTCCCCCTCGCTCGAGGGGTTTTTGATTGTGGGGATGCTCTTCCCTGCAGGCGCAAGCCCCTGCAGTTAATTACGCTACCGCATCGCGGTAACAACTTTCTCCTTCTCCAGATGGTCACTTCGTGTCGTGGGTGTTTGTTTTGTATTCGGTTGCCCGTGGATTGTATACGGAGACTAATTTATGCTGTCGCCCGTAGGACGTGGATTAGTCCAAATCCGTATTTTCTTAGATTTGGATTTGGGGTTTTGGTTTAAGGATACGTTAGTCTTATTTTGGACTAAGATCAACTTAAACGTTTGTTAAGGATTCGTTAGTCTGATTTCCAGACTAAGATCAACTTAACGGGATCTTTTAGATCCAACAAGAGAGCATTTGGGCTGTATCGTTTAGTTTACGGACATTTCGGTCGATTACCAGTTTGGGGATATGGTGGTCCATTGTAGTCTGTGGAATGTATGGCTGTCGAGACCCATCACCTCTCTGAAGACGTTGAAGGATCACAACGACAAATATTAGAGGAGTTCAGAGATGTACCTTTGAACCGGGTGTAAATTGATTGGGAGAGCAGTTGTGCTCAGTTCAATTTATATTGAGGACTTATGGCCAGAATTGGGCTAAGTCCAGTTGAAAATGTTTAACATTTTGTCCATGTTCTGCCTATTAGGCTTTTACTTGGGCTCTGCCCTTTTACAATGCATAGCATTGGGCTCTGTAATTAAATGCATAGCATTTATGTTTGGCCTGTTAGGCCTTTACTTGGGCTCTGCCTGCATAGCATTTTAGTGGTCTGATAGTGCGCCATGTGGCTTGTCAGGCGCTTTGCGCCAATTAAAGAGCGCAAGGCGCTAGCGCATGTAGATGTGACACGTGTCGCGCTCTGCTAAGCGCAAGTCTGTTAGCGCAGTGTGCTGCGCCAGTGCGCTGCGCTAATGCGCTGCGGACACGTGGCGCGCTCTGGTGCAGTGCGCCAATCCAAGAGCGCAATGCTCTGTTTTAGAAGCGCAAAGCGGAGATCATTCTCTGATTGACACGTGGCGTATTCTGGTGACTTGCGCCAATCCAAGGAGCGTAAAGGCGCATTTAAGAGTGCAGGGCACTGTACAATAGCGCAGAGCGCAACTCGATCCAATTCAGATCAAAGAAACAAGTTTTTCTTGTTCTAAAGAGGTTCTACCTTAAGATTCAAGAACCAATGGTTCATCAAAAGGCTGTGCCTTTATATAGATCAAAAGATCTAGGGATGAAGTAAATTACTTATTTAATCTTTTATGATTGGATCTTTATGATCTTTTTTCTTTTTTATATTGAAGATCTTGATCTTGTTCTTAGATCTTTGATTTTTAGAAGAAATTCTTCTTTTTTATGAGGTGTTTTCATCTCTGTTCTTCCAAGAATTTAATTCTTTACCTTGAAGAAGATGATCTTCTTTCTTCAAAGGCTTGCCTTTCAAATTTTTCAGAGAGTTCTCTCTTTTCTGTGTGTCTATGTCTATATATTTCTATATCTCTGAGACTTGGAGTCTAGGAGCCTTTATATAGGGTCAATTGGTTTGTTGAGTTAGTTACAGAGATCTTTCTCTGATTGATCTAGGGATATTTTCCCACCGTTGGATCTTTGATCCTAAGGCCACTGTTTTACAGAAGATAATCTTCTTATTTTAATAAGGTTGAAAAGATCATTCTAGAATTTTAATTCTGATTAATTAAATAATTTATTATTTAAATTCCAGTGCTGGCGCAATTGGCGCCAACGCACCTGCGCTTGACACGTGTCCCGCAGTGCAGAGCGCAGCGCAACTGCGCTAGCGCACCACTGTTTGAAACGTGGCGCGCAGCGCAGAGCGCAAGTTATCTGAAGCGTTGCTTCCTTTATTTAAAATTTGAATTTTAAAACAGAGCCTTGCTCTGATTGGGCGCATCGCTCCTTGCGCTGCCTTGGGCGCAGCACTCCTTGCGCTGGCGTGTCTGCTTTTGACACGTGGCGCGCTGCGCGCAGCGCAAGAAATCTGAAGCGTTGCTTCAACTTTTGAATTTTGAAATTCAAACAGAGCTTTGCTCTGATTGGGTGAAACAATATCTCACTTTATAAAATAAATATACAGATATTTCATTTTAAAATTAGTGCATAACAACGGTTATTCGAAACCAAATATTTATCGTTAGGCAAAACCAAGCGATTTAATTCAATATCACCAATTACAACGAATTCCGATATTGAGGATCAGATCGCCCATTTCCCAATATTCTACTCCTACTCAGTATCTGTAACGTCGTGCGGACGTAAGATCCAAATCCAGTAAATACTACCTTACAGTGAGAATTAATTGGGAAAACAGTTCTCATTTACAAGTACATAGAAATTCTGAAACATAAATGTTTCAAGGGGATGGTCGGGTATTCCTAGTAATGTCTTTTCACTATCCGGATTCATGATAGTAGTCGCAATTTTCTTTGCCCTCACTTAAATTCCTTTATATATCTCTACATATTACATTCTGTACACCGCACTTACGCTAACTGGTTTTCTTCTTTCCCTACCTTTCGGCACCAGCATAAGGTTTGGAAGAAAACTATCCAATAAGCATAATATGTGTACTCTCCTAATACAAGGTGCTCTCGCAATCTGAGAGAAGGTAAAAGGAAGAGACATCCAAATAATATAATCTAAATTCTCTAGAACCAGTGACCATTCTCGGCTGAAGTAATTTCTTTGAGTTCGTATATAACTATACGATAGCCATTTCCAAGCAATATAGATTATCGTGGTGATACAGAGTGTTCTGTAGAAATGCAAAGGAAAAGTAGGAGTAGCAGGGATATTTGCGACTTTGTCATGAATCACGACAATCCAAAACCAACGTGTGTAAGAAGGTTTGGTTAACTTGGTTAATGAGTTTTAGGTAAGTCATGGGTCGCTGTAACCAGAGAGAGAAAAAACATTTAGCGTGCACTCTATCAAGATTAGATTGGTTATCACTTTATCTAATCAGGATGGCTCACACTGTATCCTCGAATTCTCCTTCAAACCCTAAAAGGAGAACTAATCGGGATCATATACACCTTACAAGTTCGCTAACCGTTCAGCCAGGCCAGTGTTGGTACTCCGAAGGAGGTCCCCCCGTGTTTTCGCACGGACCCAATTAATAATCTCATTTCTACAGAGGCATAAGCTCGTTAACACTTTCTAGACACCTAATAGGTTAACTAATTGTGAAGTGAAAATCTCCCGAGGAGTAATACCTACTCATCAGTGGGAATCGGGACCCAACTATCATCATACGATAACTTTGACAGAATCCGACCAAAATTACCACACTCCAGAAGGTATGTGCAAACTTGGCAAGTTTCCCTTATATTTGAAACTCCCGATATTGTTTTTACCCCTAGGACCCAAGGATCTTGACGAATGATCAACAAATCAAGGGTCCTAGTCAAGTTCAACCCGTCATTATCTTGATTGCGTTAAACCTACCCATACGACCCTTGACGAATAATCAACAAAGTCGTACGACTGTCCTAACCAATCCACATATCTAAGCGATAGAAAAGCATTACAGAGCTACCGCACACTACGCCTCGGCGAATAGAAACGACAAACATAGTGTGAATACTAAGCAATACTAATCTGAAATGACGGAGGGCTACGACTGGTTTTTGACGAAAAACCTTTAACGTAATGAACTTGATATCGTTGAAGGAACTCGAGTGGCTTTGAAATGGAGTGGTTTGAGCTCCGTAATTTAAAACTAGTAACATAAACTTTTGCTCAAGAGCGAACTCTCCATGAAAGGATCAAGGCTCTTCCCTCATAGAATGGGTGCAGGATATTCCTAACCGGATACCTCTATACAAAGCAATAGAATATGACAGTTGTTTTGAATAAAACCGAGTAGTTTTAAAAACTGGTTCCGACAACATCAATTAGGTTTGTTTTCTTTGTATTAAAAATATAATGCAGTCCCATCAAATCTAGTTTCTAAGCTACACCTGAAACTACCAAAATAGTATGCTTTTATATGTTATCCGCATTCGCCATGAGGTCCCGGGTCTTCACCGTAAGGTTAATTAACTTACGGCAAGGCGGGGACGGGCTAGCGCGGATGCAAAACATATAGAAGCATCTACTAATAATATATATATATATATATATATATATATATATATATATATATATATATATATATATATCAACATCGCAGGCAGATAATAGTCATCACAGGCAGATAAGAATCATCATAGGCATGCGAACAACAATATGGAATAGCGGATAAACTTGGAGCCCTGCGTTTCATCTGAGCCGAAAATGAAACGCGACGTTCCCTAGTCGTATGGATAGCCCGTACAAAGTCGATCCTAGACCCCTACGAGTGCGGCAAGCCACCTGCCAATTCTAGAAACTGTGTAACACATTCTTAATAATATGAGTCGATCACCCGTCGCTTTCTATAATCCGATAACTTTTGCACCACTCCACGGGTCGATCCTATAACCCCTACAAATGCGGCGAGCAACTCGCTAATTCTAGAATAAGGCAGCCCGTTCTCAACTCCATGAGATAGCCACCTGTTGCACTCTAGAACCAGGCTACTCGAGCACTTCTCCTGGGTTAATCCTAGTACATAAATGAAATATATACAATGGTGACATCGACCGCATCCTGGTCGAGTCCCAATAAAAGAATATACATAATAAGGAAACGGAGGCCGCATGTTGGAGCTCATCCCAAACAAATGAATACAACAAAGTAAATCAAAACTATACAAGCAACACATGAGGGGCTATCCAACACGACAATTCGACTAAACCATAATCAAGATATATATCCACAAAAACAAGTAACCGAAACAAGTGTGTAATCTCGTCTAATTGAGCGTATAGAAATTAGACGAATTCAAAAACACATACACACACGCAAACAAAGTTACGACATTTGAATTCAACACACGAGGTGGTCTTGGGGAGTGGGCCCTGTAGGGTTGCTGGGTACGCGCACGAGGGTCTATGAGGTATCAACCATGCCCGATTAAAAATTTAGCCGTGCCGAACAACCCAAAGCAAGATCTTTAAACTAGAGTTTAGGCGAAAACAAGCATGTTAAACAGTTTAACACTAAGTGAGAGGGATTACAACCTTTGTAGATCCGGTCCTTCACTTCTAAAGCTCTGTGTTGAAGTCCCTTCGCTGCGATCATCGTGGTCCGGACTCTCGAGAGGTTCCACGAAGAGAAAGATGCAGTCTTGCTTCCGATCATCGATACAAAGATGATCTACCTTGAAGTTTCATTAACACAAGCTAACACTCATAATATGAAGTGAACACCCTCATCTAAATGGCAAGGATAGATGAGGATGATGAAGTAGGATTATTTCTCTCTTTTATTTTCTTATTCTCACTCATTTTTCATCACTAATAAAAAGCAAGAAAACTTTGCAAAAGGAGGAAGAAGAAGAAGAATAGTGATCCCTTTCTTTTGTGATGAAAAATGAAAGAATTAATATGATGAATAATGCAACCATGGTTGACTAAACCATTGTAGAGAATTAACCAAAGGCTAGGGTTTGGGTTGGGTTAAGTATGAGTCATTGATAAATATCAACACAAATATCTTTATCATGACAAAAAGAAACCTTCTAGAATCTACTAGAAGTCTTAACCCTAATCCAAACCCTAATCATGTTTAAACTCCACTAAACAAGTTTCATTAGTTATCATATCATGTTACAATATTATATATCACATATATAATATTTATCGTAACAAAATAAAATAATACATTTAACATATATCGCATATATATCAATGTATTACCCGAGTGAGAAAAAGAATCTTTTAGTGAGCTAATATTAGTTAATGTAATTTAATATATCATATATATTATTATACATTAAATTATCGAATCAACACTTGATCCGACAATCCGGCAATATCGCATATGACCGACTAATATTTATCCGTACCGATTCATCGAATCAACACTTGATCCGATGACCCGGCTGATATCAAATATCGCGAGAATATAATACGGTATCTCATATCGTATTATCCTCGGTCCCGCACATATCATATATGTGCTCCTACTCCTTTTTGCCTGAGCCAAGAAACCTCTGTGTAGGACTCTAAAGAATCGTCAATACGCCGGCAGTAGGTGATAATCATATCAAACACCTACAAGCTGCAAGCGGTCAGCTAAACGTAACAGCCACCCAGGTATTGAGCGCTCAGAAGATCAACAAGCAAGCATGTACATTCTCCTGTGAATCCAAACAGTAACACTCCCGTACAGTCCGTTCTCGTCGTCTGATATGTCGCATATCTCGCCTAGGGGTGGTAAACGTCAGACCCCAGTAGCTTGATAAGTCGTGTCGATACGAGGTCTATAACAGTTTGAGAAACTACTGATAACACTTACCAGTAAATCTCAGCAACCCTGGCCAGGGATTTCCGGTTATAGCCAATCGTACACAGCACAACATCAACTCCCTATACCGGGAGAGACGAATCCCCTCCTATCGCTCATTGCCTCCATGTGATTCGGGACTGTACCCAAAAGCCACCTTTTGCACGCCCTCTTGGACGTGGTATGATGGAAATCAAAGCACAGTGGGAATCACACAAGACTCTATGACGATCTCGGGTCAACAGACTACTCTGTACCAGTGTCACCGGAGAACTGCCATCTGACGTGAGGTATAATACCATCTGGGAGTTCTCGGCGAGTCCGTCCAGTGTACCCAGTCTCTACTGAGCACCCGTACACCATCCTTGATGTCAAACACCGATGGATATGGGATCATCCATCGCCCATCATATGGGTCAAGATGCGTATACGATAGTCTACTCTGGTGCATCGATGCCCTGTCTCGATATACCCTCGACTAGGAACAATTATAGGATGTACTCTTCGACTACCGTGGCCCCACTAGTATGATCTCATCATAGTCCCAGTAGTAGAGTATATTTCCTAAGGGCTTTATCAACATGTAACATAGAGACAATCAGAGTACATGTTAAGATAAAGTACAACCAGATAGCGTACTATCATGTCGAGCAAGAAAGTCCTCCCTATATATGTCCTAGCATCCACTACAATATACATCGTATGTACAGTAATGGCCTCTAGGGCATACATATAACTAACAGGCCCAGCCCTTCGATCCCCCTCGAGGTCTCCCCGGGGTGCCCACGCTCCACCCTGCGGCTTCTCGGTTCAAACCGTGAGCCCGCGGGATGTGCAAACATCTCAAAACTCAAAATTTCGGGACTATTTTTTCGACTGTTTTTGATACCGGAAAAAACGCGAATTCTAATGTCGTAACAAGCTAGTTTAAGGTGTTTGGGAAGCTCTGATACCACTGTAAGGTTTCTTAGTGCTCTTGACGCAGCGGAAGCAGATGAAGAACAAAAATTTCTAGCTAACACGAAAAAAACCCGAACCATTGAATTGATCCAAACACCTAAATTAGAAAACCAAGCATACAATGGTTAGAAATACTACCCTCGACGTGTGTCTACCGAATCGTGGAAGACCCCTCTAAGCTCCATGTATGCCGTCCAGATCGAGCTTTAGTGGCGACCGTCCTTGCCGAAAATGATCCACCTGAGGGAACCGGTCCAAACTCCGGCTTCACTTAGTGAAGGGACCGACGCTCCAAACTCACTACGAATGGAGAGTGGAGATGTAAGAATATTTTCACTATCTTTTCTCTCTTTTTCTAAGCTCAAGTGAGATTCTAAGAAGAAGGAGGAGGAGGTGAAGAAGTGTAACCATGGAAAAATTGGCTAAGTCTTTTGTGAAGAACCACTAGCAAAGTAGCAAAAGAAATGGCTAAGTCTTATAGCAACCATCCAAGAATAGTATTCACAAATGAAAATACTATATAATAACCAAGGCCATCCCTCTCTACCATGTAACATAACACCTCATCCTTCACCTCATTTTTTATTTTCTTTTAAAGAAAAATTAAGAAATGAAGTATCCATCTTTTAGAACAAATTCCGTACAAATACGGAATATAATCCGGTATACGTATCGAAATACATATACGCGTATTTGTACAAAAATAAGAATAGCCAAGAGAGAGAAAATGAATAGTGAACAATAATACTAGAATATGCATATAAATTATTAAATAAAAACCTGATTTAATAATCCGGCTGAATCCTAAACCGCTAATATTAACAACCGTCCGATTAAAATCCGTGTAGCCTGTACACGTATTTAATCGGACATCCTGTATGCACCAACATACGCCATCTACATCATATCGCCTGAACCGGGAAAACCCTAAGTTTGGGACTCCGAAGACTCGATAATACGCTGGCAGTGATTTACTGTATAAATCCAAAACCACAAGCATGTCAGCGGCACTACCTATAAGTAATGGCTACCCAAGTATTTGCCGAAAGGGAGGTCGATAATCAAGTCCGTCCGCACCCTACTGAGCCTGATGTGACAATCTCTGTATAGTCCGGTCTCTTCGTCTTAGAGTATCGCATACCGGGTCTAGGGGGTGGAAACGCCGGACCCCTAATAACCCGATAAGTCATGTCGGAGTCAAGATCTTGACCAACCGAGAAACTACTGAACTCATATCAATAAATATCATCCACCGTGGCCGCGGATTTAGGATGATAGCCGAGACATCGACTCCTAATACCAGGAGAGACGAATCCCCGACAATCGCTCACTGCCTCCATGTGGCTCGGAAATGTACCCAACTAAAACCTGTTTACACGACTTCTTTGAGCTATGGTAGGATAGTAATCAAAATACAGTGGAAACTCACACGAGAAAAATGACGATCTCAGGTCAAAAGACTAACATGTACTAATGCCACTCGAGAACTTCCATCTGACGATAGATATAATACCATCTAGAAGTTCTCGGTGAGTCCGTCCAGTGTACTCACCTCCAGTGAGCACCTGTATACTATCTTAGGTGACATAACACCAATGGCTTGTGAGACCGGTCACTGCCCCTCGTCGGGGTCTCAAAACATATACACTAGTTTACTCCGGAATATCGATGCCCAGTCTCGATACTCTCTTGACTAGGGACATTTAAGGATGTACTTATGGACTACCCAGCTCTCATGTATATGATCGCCATCACAATACTGGTAGTCAAGCAAGAATCCTACGAGCTTCATCATTATGTATTAGCGACACGTAATAACAAGTAAAACATGTACACATCAATGATAAAAACAAACCAGATGGCATACTATCATTTCGAGTAAGATTGTTCTACATGTATAGGTCCTCCCTCAATTATCATAATCGTGTGCCTACAATTACAATAATTAGCTTGATGGCATTATATCCAACATTACATGTCACTATATTGTTATACATATTCATCCTTCTTCATTGATAACAAACCAAATAAAATATGCAATTTTAAGAAATTTTAGTTCTTAACAATATCACACGGTGTAAGATATTCAGGGATCATACTTGACGGCTATGAAGATTATCTAGGTTCAAGAGCAAATGCTCATAGCTCATGAGTTGGATTCTTCTTCCAAGAAAGATGAAAATGATATTAACAGATCTATATTAGATTTCGAGCGTAACGACTGTCTGGTAAGACTTTTATCCCATTAAGAATGTATAGAGCAAACACCCATTCACTTGTGTTTTCATCCATTTCGAGAAAATTTCAGTAGCACCTCCCGCTGTTCTCCGAGTACACTGTAATAGAATAGATAATCATTCAATGCTGTGAAATAATATTAAAATGAACATATAATCTATTTTTGTACATGGAGAACCAGCGGAAAGGTACTGACGAAATAACTCGAAAAGAATGAAAACACAAGTGAATATAGGTGTTTGCTTCATACATTCTTAACTTGTCTATACTGTACAAATCTATAGGTTATCATACATCGAATCTTCTCGTCACATAGACTATATGACGATTGTTAGCACCGAACGATACCGTCCGATTTTAACAACTTTCGTGTAGTTTTATGTCACGAAAAAAATCGAACGTATGTTAACCGATAGATGGGGGCTATAGCGCGTAATTTAGTTTGATAAATTATCTAAGTTTCAATTTATGATTTCGCTTAGGTGTAGGGTTGTTAATGTGTATGTGCTTTGTGTATGTGTGTGTTGTGTATGCGTGTGGTATGTGTGTGCTTTGCGTGTGTATGTGTGTGTTTTCGCTTAGGTGTTAGATTGATGATTTAGTTTATGTGTATATATGGTGTTAGTGTTAGTGTTAGTGTTCAATTGACAAATTTGTTAAGTTTATTTCAATTGACGATTTAGTTTAGGTGTATGTGTATGCTAAGCATCATGCATTCGGATACGGGATATGATACCCTAAAATTTGCTCAATTTTCCTAAACGCCATAAATTTGCTCAATTTTACTAATTACACTGAAATACCCTTAACTATTGTGATTTTTCACTAAACTATCTTAAAAATTTTCATAAACAACCTATTTCAATTTTACTAATTTCACTAAAATAAATTTAACTGTTGTTGTTTTTTGACTAAACTATCTTTAAAATTTTAACTAAAAAACCACCATTTGTTGAGTTTTACTTTTTTCACTAAAATACCCTTAACCATTATAGCTTTTTCACTAACATACCCTTAACTATTGTTATTTTCACTAAACAACCTAAAAAATTCACTAAAATACCCTAACTCTAATACTTAACCCAATCACCCTAATCAATTAACCCTAACCCTAAGACCTAACCCTAACCCTAAGACCTAACATCTTCATAAACCTAACCCTAACCCCTAACCAGCCGAACACCCTCATCACTTCTCAACGAACAACAACAATAGAGCAGCAGCAGCAGCAGCAACAACAATTAACTGCCCCCAAATTAAAGCCCTAAATTAGACAATTTTAAAAATAGGTGGAAAACAGTAACTTAATCGATCGCGAAAGGGAGCGGTGGCGGCGAAGCGACGACGGGCGGGGACCGAGGGAAGGAGGAGCTGGCAATAGCCGAGTGAAGAGCTAAAGGGGAGGGTTCGATGGCGAGACAAAGAAGAGGAGGGTTCAACGACGGTGAAGGAGAAGGGTTCGAGGTCGGGGAACGAGGAGGGCTCGAGGGCGAAAGGTTGAGGAAGGAGGAGGAGGGTTCGACGACGTCGAAGTGATGGAGGATTCGAGGATGACGGGGAAGAAGAAGGAAGAGGAGGATCGAGGGTGGGGGAAATTTTGGAAGGGGGCATTTGAGGATAATTGGGTGTGGAGGAAAGAGGGAGGGGATTTTCAGTTTTATTTTTTTAAAAGCCTCTACTTTTGCCCTACGGTGCTCACGGTAGGGGTTTCTCTTGCGACACCGTAGGGACAATTACAAAAGTTAATTTTTTAATAATATTTTATATATAAATGCCTCTATGGTTACTACCGTAGGTGTCCTGTTTTCCCCTACTGTGTGAGCTGTAGGGGAAACCTAAAATTTCCCTTACTGATTTTTCCGTCCGTAAGGACAAGCCATCTTTGTACTAGTGAGGAGTTGTGTTGGACTATAATTTGCTAAATTATGACATATATTCATAGTTTAATTAGAAGTTTAGTTAAAACTACTTTTATAACTAATAGGATTAAGTTGTTTTAAATTAGGTAATATGAAGAAAGTAATCAATTTCTATGTTTTGTCTTTTGGTCATATATGGATTAGGAGAATATTGAGGCTATGCGTCTCATTGTAATGAGAGGTTTTGAGTTTGTAACTTTTGGTATTCAAATCTCTTGGTTAAAAGCATTTAAAAGTTCATTTGGAGAGGAAGTCCCGTCCTCCACCAAAATCACTGTTTTTCTATTTTCCTTTTATTTTTCTTCCGCGTATGTCAAAACCATCACAGATCCACATCTCGTCTATTGAATTAGGTTTCTCAATCCGTCTCCATAGATTTGGAATCAATTCGCTAGAAAGTTAACACCAACATTTCTTCTCAAAAATTATGAGAAATTCAAATACTCTCATGCAGTTCAATCCAATGCCATATATGATGATCATTTTCTTGAAGAAAAGAGGATTTTTCTTTTCTTCTTTTCTTGAATTAAGAACCAGCAAAATTTCACCAAGCGTTATATTTTCTCCTTTTATTTTAGTTTATGTTTCTTAGAATAACAAGCCTAGAAACTTCTCCTTTTTCAAATGAATATTCTTGTGTTCGATGAGTAAGATGTGTCATTCAGTAATATATATCTGTCTCTAATGGGTTATAGACACGTTTAATATGCCCACCCGCATGTACATGTTTACTCTCAAGCATAATATGAAGAATTATCTAACTTTATTAAATTGCATTCTTCTTATTGTAGAATGAATTTGGTTAGGGTTTTTCTTCTTCATAAACGTTTTGATTGATTTTTTGTATTAACTAAAAAAAAACTAATGTAAGGTTAAAAGCCATCGTAAAAGTGCTCAATTCTTTCATGGAGTCCTTTTTTCTCTACTTGGCTTAGTTTGACATAGAAGTATGTGATTTTCAACTTTCAGCTTTCATTATTTGAGAAACAGATACTTCTACAAAGTAAAATTCTGTTGTAATATCTATATAATTGAAAAGTGCAATTATTGATACAATCCTTTTAATTACACAAAATAAATGATCGTATTTATTTCTCTTCTTAATTTAATCAAATTCCCTTTTCTTCTTTTGATACACAAAGCATGCATGCCTTTTTCTCTCATGTATGGCTCCAAGGACCCAAGAACATAACTCTCCTTATCGGGTCTTCGGGTGAAGGCCCATTCCAAACCCGATCCAACCCGTTAGCCTTCGGCGTCTCATAAATTATACTCAAAGGGATCATCGTAGCATCATAGGCTCTCCTTAGCCCATCTCCGATCATGCGCTTCATCTCGTGCCCCCATGAATCCTCTCCTTGTAGATGCGGCGGCTTCATGATGGATCCCAGCCCGAATTAAACACTACTTGGTACAGATGGAGCTCCGAATCCGAAATAAGTGAAGTTTCATTGTGGATACGGATTAGTATTTATAGGCAAATGAGTGAGATAGTGGGGGGCAAGGATTTCTAGTCACGCTTGAGATTAAAAGGATAAGGGTTGAGAGTCATTTTCGCGGGCCCGGGTCGGGTTGGAATATTTGCGCCCAGTGGACACGAGATTCTTGTTCCTTTGTTACTTTTTTGTGCATTGGCAAGGTTGAGTGGGGAGTGGTCCTAGGAAAGTGACCACATTTTATGATAATATCCATTATTTTGGTCAGTGTTTTTGTGAATTTCCTTTAAATGATGGTTAAACTTTGTTGATGACAACAATATATATTTTTCAAAATCACTCTTCTAGTACACACTACTAAAATAAGGGGTTGCCCCTACGGATATTGAAATCCGTAGGGGCAGATTTATGTTGGCCCTACGGATTAATCCGTAGGGCTATAAGGTTGTCCCTACGGGCCAAGACGTTCAAGAATAAAAATATTAATTCTTAATTTGGTGTTTGCCCCTACGGAGCCGCAAACCAAGGACCTACGGACAAATCCGTAGGGGCAACTAAATAGCGATTTAATAAAGGGCGCAGATCGATCGCCTACGCCCGTTATCTCTTTCTCCCTCTCTCGATCGCGCGCGAAACAAAATCCCCAAATCATTCCCGCCGTTCTCGTCGTCGCCGCCGTTCTCGTCGTCGCCGCCGTTCTCGTCGTCGCCGCCACCACCGTTCTCGTCGTCGCCACCGCCGTTCAGGTTAGTAAATCTTCAACTAAATTAAAGAAATTTTTGATTATTTAGGGATAGGGTTCATGGCTGGGGCTGGGGTTGCGGTAGGATCAGTTGGGGTTCGGCAGGGGTTGCGGTCGGGGTTGGGGTTGGGGTTAGGGTTGGGGTTCGGCTGCGGCTGCGGCTGGGGCTGGGGTTAGGGTTTGGCTTAGGGTTGGGGTTAGGGTTTAGCTGGGGCTGGGGTTGGGGTTAGGCTGGGGCGGAGCGGGGCTGGGCTGGGACGGGGCTGGGCTGGGGCTGGGGCTGGGGCTAGGGTTAGGTTGGGGTTGGGGTGGGGCTGGTCTGGGGCTGGGTCTGGGGTTAGGGTTGGGGTTGGGGTTTAGCTGGGGCTGGGGTTAGGGTTAGGTTGGGGCTGGGCTGGGCTGGGCTGGGGCTGGGGCGGGGCTAGTGCTAGGGTTAGGTTGGGGTTGGGGTGGGGCTGGGCTGGGGCTGGGGCTGGGGTTAGGGTTAGGTTGGGGTTGGGGTTTGCTGCATTTGGCAAACCTGAGAGGAATTTCCAGCAATTTTAGCTTAGTTTGATTACTAAAATTATTGTTGATCGAGAAAATCTTGGGTCCTTCTAATCAAACATTGTTTGTTACTATATGTCAACGAGTCCTGATAAAAGAAAAAATCGATTTCAAGTGGAAATTAGGTATGTACAATGTTCTAATATAATTTGTATTTCTTGCCATCATCAAACATATAAAAGTACTAATATGAAATGGAAAATAAATAAATAAATAATCAAAGCTTTGGCATGTATGTAAAATCCGTTGTTACTTTTTCTTGGTTGCCCAACTTTGAAAATTCTATCTATTAAATTAGACATACTCTAAAAAGAATGATATTGTAAGAATTTGACTTGGTGGAGACTTGCATCATTAATAGAAATATGAAAGTGTAAGGACGTTCTTTACCTTCGATAGGGTTCGGTTGGGGTGGGGCTGGGCTAGTTAGGGCTTGGGCTTCATCACCTGATATAGCGAAATACAAAGCGTACTTCAGTACACCCGACCTTATTGAGTTTCCTATTGAAGTCCCCGGTCAAACGGCATATGCATATTTTTATTCGCCATGAAATCCCAATTATCAAGCTACCGAGGACGAAAAGCCACCTTTGTTAGTCGAGAGTTATGGTAATAGACTTGTCATTATAGATCATAGTCAATTGTTTTTCCTATCATTTTCTTGATCCAGATGCTAATCAACTTGTTAATTAGTTACTGTTTTTATAACGTATTTGTCTATATTTGTTGACAGTGGCCTTTCTTTTGGATGAACATATTTTTTTGATGCATGTTTCAGTCATGTGAATTCATATGTTGCGTATAACGCTTTATAATATCAGTATCCTATATTTGTAGTTTTAATTGTTGATTGTTATAGATGAATGTCATTGCAATAATAGTTTTTGGTTGATGAATGCCATTGCAATGTAGGATGATCAGTTCTATCAATCTTGATCTCAATGGTTTAAAATCATGTTACACATACAACACGAATGCACAACAAACGCATCATTAGAGAGTGATTCAAGATGTTCAATTTAAAACCAATATATGATACTCGATGATAATATGAAACCTTCATATTCTCATCGATACTCATATATGAAACTAAAAGCGCCACTTAGTCCCCGTCTATCGGTTAACATACGTGCGATGCTCGTCGTGACATAGAACTATACGAAGGTTGTTAAATATCGGACAGTATAGCTCGATACTAACAACCGTCGTATAGTCTACGCGACGAGAAAATTCAATCGTATGGTAACCCATAGATTTGTCCCGTGTGGACAAGTTAAGAATGTATAAAGCAAACGCCTTCATTCACTTGTGTTTTCATCCATTTCGAGATATTTCGTCGGTACCTTTCCGCTGGTTCTCCGTGTACAAAGATAGATTAGATGTTCATTTAAACGTTGTTTCACAGCTTTGAAATGATTATCTATTCTATTACAGTGTATTCGGAGAACAGCGGGGAGGTGCTGCCGAAATTTACTCGAAACGGTTGAAAGCACAAGTGATGGGTGTTCGCTCTATACATTCTTAATGGGATAGAAGCCTACCCCCGACAGCCGGAACACACACATACAACAAGAATACACAACAAACGCATAATTAGAGAGTGATTCGAGATGTTCAAGTTAAAACCGATACTTGATGATAATATGAAACCTTCATATTCTCATCGATACTCATATATGAAACTAAAAACGCCACTTAGTCCCCGTCTATCGGTTAACATACGTGCGATGCTCGTCGTGACATAGAACTATACGAAGGTTGTTAAATATCGGACAGTATAGCTCGATACTAACAACCGTCGTATAGTCTACGCGACGAGAAAATTCAATCGTATGGTAACCCATAGATTTGTCCCGTGTGGACAAGTTAAGAATGTATAAAGAAAACGCCTTCATTCACTTGTGTTTTCATCCGTTTCGAGATATTTCGTCGGTACCTTTCCGATGGTTCTCCGTGTACAAAGATAGATTAGATGTTCATTTCAACGTTGTTTCACAGCTTTGAAATGATTATCTATTCTATTACAGTGTACTCGGAGAACAGCGGGGAGGTGCTGCCGAAATTTACTCGAAACGGTTGAAAGCACAAGTGATGGGTGTTCGCTCTATACATTCTTAATGGGATAGAAGCCTACCCCCAACAGCCGGAACACACACATACAACAAGAATACACAACAAACGCATAATTAGAGAGTAATTCGAGATGTTCAAGTTAAAACCGATACTCGATGATAAAATGAAACCTTCATATTCTCATCGATACTCATATATGAAACTAAAAGTGCCACTTAGTCCCCGTCTATCGGTTAACATACGTGCGATAATTTATTCTTTTCAACGACAAACGCACACACAAAGCATATACACGGATTTTCTCCTTTGTCAGTAACTATCCCGTTCTTATATTTCTCAATATAGTCAGCATAACCTACAATTTATATGTTATACAGTCTAACATGGCCCGTGAGTACGTCAGAGTTAAGGACTGGATGTATGTGGATTGGAAACAACGTATGCAACCTAAGTTTGTCGCAGGAGTTGCTGCTTTCCTTGAATTTGCACGCGCACATAATAAGATCATAATAGAGAAGATTCTCTGTCCGTGCGATAGATGTGGCAATAAGTACTGGCAGAAGGTAGAATTGGCAGAGCTTCATATTGTAAAACATGGGTTTACTAGACTTTATACAACTTGGAAATATCACGGGGAAGGAGAAGAATGCAGTACTGCGGCAGAAGAAGTAGAACACGATAATGCGGCAGGAGAAGAAGAAGAATTCGGTAATGCGGAAGAAGGAGAAGGCGGTAATTTATTTCCATCAGAAGAAATGGAGGATATGGTAGAGGCTGCCGTAGGTGAATCTATTCGTACCGAAGATGACATTCCTTCCGGTCATGGACCGCGTGCGGATAAATATGAAAATTTCATGAATGATGCTAGGAAACCAATTTATGAGAATGCGAAGTATTCCACCCTCTCATGGTTCGTCCAACTTTTCCAGATTAAGTGCCTAAATGGATGGAGCAACAAGTCATTCACAATGCTTCTTTCGTTCTTGAAAGATTCTATGCCTCCGGGAAATAATGTGCCCGACAGGTGGTACGAAGCCCAGAAGATGATGTCTGATTTGGGTCTAAAGTGCGAGAAGATTCAAGCATGTCCTAAAAATTGCGTGTTGTACCGGAAAGAGAATTCAGATTTGAAAGAGTGTCCAACATGCGGAGAGGCCAGATATAAGCCGAAAGATTCTGATAAGAAGCCTGATATACCTGTGAAGATAGCACGATACTTTCCCATAACACAGAGGCTACATAGGCTATTCAGGTGCAAGAAAACAGCCGAGGCAATGATTTGGCATCACCGTGCTCCTCCAAGCGAAGATGGAAAAATGAGCCATCTAAGAGATTCACTGGCATGGAAGGATTTCGATAGGAGGCACGCAATATTCAGTAGCGATCCTCGCAATGTCCGGCTCGGACTGGCTACTGATGGCTTCTGCCCATTCAACTATATGGCTGGAAGTCACAGCACATGGCCCGTTGTAATGATAATTTATAATCTGTCGCCTTGGTTGGCTATGGACCAATCATACTTTATGATGCCTCTTCTTATCGACGGACCAAACTCACCGGGGAACAATATCGACGTCTATCTCCGACCTCTGATCGAGGAGTTGAAATCTTTGTTCATTGATGGTGTAGAGACATATGATGCAAACACAAATACAACCTTCATACTGCGTGCGGCTTTAATGTGGACAATTAATGACTTTCCTGCGTATGGAATGCTATCAGGTTGGTCCGTACATGGTCACAAAGCATGTCCTCATTTCCATGAACACACAACATCGAAATTCTTGAATTTTAGCAGGAAGGTTTGTTATTGCGGCCATCGACGTTTCCTGCCTCCAGACCACCCCTATAGGTTAGACACGGTTCACTTTGATGGTCATCAGGAGCTTCTTGGACCTCCATCCCCATTGTCCGGAGAGGACGTGACTGCTAAATGGGATGGTTACAATAACGTGACCTTCGGGATGGATCCGACGAAACAGGTCAAACCACAATATTGGAACAAGTTAAGCATTTTCTTCGAGCTTCCGTACTGGTCTACAAATTCAGTGCGTCATTGTTTGGACGTCATGCATATAGAGAAGGGAGTATCAGAGCACATACTTAACTTGCTTTTATGTAAAGACGGGAAATCGAAAGACAACATGAATGCTCGGATGGATCTACAAGAGTGGGGAATAAGAAGTGAATTGCACCCTAGACCGGTAGCGGGTAAACCGGACAAGTTTGTACTTCCCAATACCGCTTATCATATGTCACAACCGGAGAAGAAAAGATTCCTGCAGGTGTTGCATGATTTGAAAGTCCCCACAGGTTTCTCAGGATCATTCAGTAAGAAAATAAAAATTGTGAAGGGCAAGATCGATGGGCTGAAAAGTCATGATCACCATGTTATCGTGGAGCACCTTCTTCCATTAGCCCTCAGGACTTCTCTCCCCGACTCGGTTGGTCTAGTAATCAACGACCTATGTTAATTTTTCAGGGAGTTGTGTGCTAAAACACTGGAGGTTACGACGCTGGATAAACTAGAAAATTCTATTGCGTTGATACTTTGCAAGTTTGAGCGTATTTTCCCACCGTCATTCTTCGATATCATAATACACTTGACGGTTCATCTTGCAACTGAGGCGAAGTTAGCCGGACCGGTACAATATCGATGGATGTATCCCGTCGAGAGGCACGTGTAATTTTTCGTTTCGCGCAATTTATAAATTTATTGTTGTCCTGTATGCCCGTATTTATTTATTCAACATATTCTCATTAGGTACCTCTACACTCTTAAGAAGTATATACGCAATAAAAATCGACCAGAGGGTTCTATCATACAAGGTTATCTTCTTGATGAAGCAACCACATTTTGTTCCCGCTATCTGGACGAGAACATTGAGACAAGGCTTAACCGACCACGAAGAATTCAAGACGGGCCATATGGTAAAGCCGAGTATAAGAGGGTAGACACTATGTTTATTAACAAGATATACCGGTTTATCTTGCTTAATTGCGCATGTCTTGAACAAATTAGAGAGTAAGTTTTTTTGGATTAATTGTTATATCTGTGTTTGTATGTGTATGAAATAATATAATATTAATGTCACAATTATTTATCGAAAACAGAATTCATTTTAACGAGGTACGTGAGGGGCATCCTGATTGGAACGAAGAACGTTTTGAAAAATACCATCAGGATAATTTTTGTGATTGGGTCACAGATCATGTAAGTTATTCGAATAACATTTTATTGCTATCAGTTTTAATCTAAACTTGTATCATTATGTATTTGTCGTAAAATTTGTTTTGTTAGATCCACGATCCGAACTTTTCTGCATCATTTGAGAGTGATTCAAGATGTTTAGCTCAATTTCCTAGTACGAAGGTTGCATATTACAAAGGATTTGGTGTCCTTGGATACAAATTCGAAGTTAAGGACATAGAAACATCTAGAACCACTCAGAATAGTGGGATTGCGACGGTAGGATCGGACGGTGTGATTTACTTTGGGTACTTAAATTGTATACTCGGCATCCACTATCCCGGACGATCAGAACCCTTTTATATATTCCAGTGTCCGCGAACCGATACGGACAGGTGGAGAAGCAATCTTGGGACTTGGAAAGATGAATATGGATTGACCAGTGTGAACACACTTCGATTTTACGGTCAGGACGATCCGTTTATCTTTCAGAACCAAGCGTTCTAAGTATACTACTCACAGTGTTTGAAGCATCCGGGATGGAGTGTTGTATGCCGATGAAAACCCAGAGATGTCTATGATGTCCCAGAATTCGAGGACAGCGATGAGGACGAAGAAGAAAGAAGGCTTAAAGTGCTCCGACCGTCTGTTTCGAAGGACGGGTCGTCTTCGACCGATCATGAAGTTACGTGGGTTAGAAATGACATCGACAATGAAATCCAAGTAGATATGTATAATACGCCCACGAAATGAAAAAGGTTATCAGTAATGTTATATTATTACTTCACATTTTACGCTCTATACATATATAGTCAATACTTTTAATGATTGTCTAATGCGTCCACGAACCGTTTATCTAGATTTGATGACGATGTTGGGAGCAGCGAGGGGCGGCAGGAGCTCCAGCCGTGGCAGAGGCAGAGGCAGAGCGGTTCTGCCGCCCGGAGAGCTCCGTAGGGAGCTTCAGAGGGCCGGTCTTGCACCCAGATCGGAGACCCCTTCGGATGCCTCCTTCCGTGTGGATTTTACCACACCTCCAGGTATACTGCACGCATATCCATTTTGAATGTAATATTACAGATATTCATGCCTGTTTATGTCAAAATTACTTATATTGTCAATGTTTGATTGTCTAGTTGTTGGTGATGCGTCCACATCTGGGACAGAGGCCACTCCCGCTCCTCCAGGTATGTTTATATATCATATAGTGCATGTATATTGATTTAGAATACTATATCATAAATACACACATTCATTTTGCTCTTACTTAGCAATTTTTATTATTGTCTAGCTGTAGGTGGTGACACCACCGCACCTGCGAGTATGTTTATATATCCTATAGTGCATGCATATTGATTTAGAACGTTATATTATTGATCTACACATTCTTTTTGCAATTACTTATATAATCTATTTTTAATTGTCTAATTATAGGTGGTGCGTCCACATCTTCCGCAGGGGCCACTCCTGCCGTTTCCATACCCTCCGCATCGTCTGCAGGTTAGTATGAATAAATTTAAAATATTTATTCATTTTACATATGCTCTATAGAATAAATATGAACTTCATGGAAATTTAGCGTCGATATTTATTTTCTAGTTGGAGGGGATGCGTCCGCATCCGGGACCCCGGTTGTTCCTCACCGGAGGAACTATCGTCCCGCTCGTGCTGCTGCCCGGGCCCAGGCTCGTGCGATAGTCACCGAAGGTATATATCACACTTGAATTTTCGTTTAACCTTGATTTCTTAATACAACTTTGTCTTAATATTGATTGTCTTGATATTTCGTGCAGACGCAGGGCCTCCCCATCCCCAGAGGGGGACTCGAGGCTCGAATCAGTCCCATAGGCTGAGGCCTGACAGAGCTAGGGGGAGGCAGCATTCCCCCTCTTTTTTACCCTTGACTATCGCTATACCGGTCCTCATGCCGAGAGGTTCGACCGGTATATGGGGGACGAGAGCCGGCTCGTGAAGAACTATCTGTAGGGTGTTTTTCGTCACCCCAGTGAGATGGAAATACGCGCACGCTTGTCAGGCGTACTACAGATTCCCCCTGCCTAGGGTAGGCGGGGGTTTAATGATTGTGGGGATCCGAATCTCCGGCAGCCGCAGACTAAGCTGCCGTTAATTACCCCTCGCCTTTGGGGCGAGGGAACCTCCGATTAACGGGTTAAAATGGTCATGCGAACTCAATGTGCAGTGTACGTGTGTTGTGTTTTGGAGGGGGGTTTGAATATGTCGGGAGCCACGCAGAGTTTTTACGGGGGTCCCGCTACCCGGATAGCGGGCTGGGGGTCAAGGGGGCTAGCAGCCCCCTTGCGGGGTGCGGGGCAGCGCCCCGTTAGAAATTTTTTTCTAACAGGGACAGTGTCGTGGAGTATGTGTATGTGTACATTTGTATACATATGTATAGATATACATATATGTATAAAAAAAAAAGGGGAAAAGACATCCAAAGGATGCGTGGGGCAGCACCTTGGGCGCTGTGCGCCTAGGTGCTGTGCGCTCAGGAGCTAGAGTGCCACGTGTCAGCACGTGGGCGACTTGCGCTCGAGCGCTTGCGCTGGAGCGCAAGCACGCCACGTGTCGGCACGGGGGCGACTTGCGCTCGAGCGCAAGTGCGCCACGTGTCGGCACGGGGGCGATTTGCGCTTGAGCACAACCGCGCCACGTGTCGGCACGGGGGCGGCTTGCGCTCGAGCGCTTGCGCTGGAGCGCAAGCGCGTCACGTGTCGGTACGGGGGCGACTTGCGCTGGAGCGCTTGCGCTTGAGCGCAAGCACGCCACGTGTCGGCACGGGGGCGACTTGCGCTCGAGCGCTTGCGCTGGAGCTCGAGCGCTTGCGCTGGAGCGCAAGCGCGCCACGTGTCGGCACGCGGGCGCTCTGCGCTTGAGCGCCGGCGAGAAAAAGAGGCTTTTAGCCTAAAAAAAGATTTCTCGAAAGAGAAATCTGAGAGGAGTTGGACTCCTGAGTGTGTTTTGGGGGTTAATGGAAGGGGTTCCTTCTTCCTCCTGTTGTTTGCTGGATCTTGAAGATCAAGAGATGTGAGATCTCAAAATCTCTCCTTTTTGAGATCTGATGACAGATCCAAGTTTCCCTTTGTGGGTTTCGTGGTGAAAAACTATTTTGTTTTTGAAAAGGAAGAGTAAAACTCTTGATTTAATTCAAAAGAAAGAAGAAGGTTTGAGACCTTCAGAAAAGGGAAAGAGATACAAACCCTAGGTTTTTTGTGAGAATGAAAAGTGTTCTTTTATTCATCATCATTTTGCCTTATATAGGCTTACATATTTGCACATAGCCCCTTGGGCTTTACAAAATGGCATTTTGCCTATCCCATGGCTCATGTGCCATTTCATTTTTGCACATAAGCCATGGGCTTACAAAATATTGGCTTTATGCCCATTTTACATACATTCATGTATAAAAAATTACATAATAATTATTTATTACATGATTTTGTCGTTGCCATGGGGAGGCTGGCCGTGGGCTTGACTTGGGCATGGGTCCGCTTGACCTGGGCTTGGGCCCACCTAGCTTGGGGGTTGACCTTGACTTTGACTCGGTCAACCGGGGTGTAAATTTTTACCCCAACAAATTGCCCCCCATCAATAAATGCACACAGCATATATGGGTCGTGTGCATGAAATTGATGGATCTTCTTTTGCGTGGAGGCGACTTGCTTTGGTTCCTACTTTTTGGGATGCAGTGCCCTTTTTACGACATGGACGGTCGATGCTTGACGCGTCTCCGAGACGGAGTGTCCGTGTTGGACGTTTCCCTGATGCGGAGTGTCTGTATTGGACATTTCCCCGATGCAGAGTGTCACTTGCTAACGTGTCCCCAGCACGGAGTGATCTGGTCCCTGCTTTGTAGGAAGCCTGCACTTCCATTTTTGCGACGTGGACGGTCGACCCTTGACGCGTCTCCGAGACGGAGTGTCCGTGGTAGACGTTTCCCTGGCCCAGAGCAATCTGGTTCCCGCTTTGTAGGAAGCCTGCACTGCCCTTTTTGAGACATGGACGGTCGACGCTCTGTTACGAAGCGATTTGGGTTCCCAATTTGCGGGAGCCTGCATTACCCTTTTTGCGACATAGACGGTCGACGCTCTGTTACGAAGCGATTTGGGTTCCCAATTTGCGGGAGCCTGCACTGCCCTTTTTGCGACATAGACGGTCGATACTCTGTTACGAAGCGATTTGGTAGACGTGTGCCCGGCACGGAGTGTCGTTGATGGACTTTTCCCCGGCGCGGAGTGTCAGGTTGACTTTTCCCCGGCACGGAGTGTCGCTGATCGACTTTTCCCCGGCGCGGAGTGTCGGTGGTTGACTTTTCCCCCGGCACGGAGTGTCGCTGATGGACTTTTCCCCGGTGCGGAGTGTCGGGTTGACTTTTCCCCGGCACGGAGTGTCGCTGATGGACTTTTCCCTGGCGCGGAGTGTCGGGTTGACTTTTCCCCGGCACAGAGTGTCGCTGATGGACTTTTCCCCGGCGCGGAGTGTCGTTGACTTTTCCCCGGCACGGAGTGTCGCTGATGGACTTTTCCCCGGTGCGGAGTGTCAGGTTGACTTTTCCCCGGCACGGAGTGTCGCTGATCGACTTTTCCCCGGCCCGGAGTGTCGGTGGTTGACTTTTCCCCGGCACGGAGTGTCGCTGATCGACTTTTCCCCGGCGCGGAGTGTCTGGTTGACTTTTTCCAGGCACGGAGTGTCGCTGATGGACTTTTCCCTGGCGCGGAGTGTCGGGTTGACTTTTCCCCGGCACAGAGTGTCGCTGATGGACTTTTCCCCGGCGCGGAGTGTCGTTGACTTTTCCCCGGCACGGAGTGTCGCTGATGGACTTTTCCCCGGCGCGGAGTGTCGTTGGTTGACTTTTCCCCGGCACGGAGTGTCGCTGATGGACTTTTCCCTGGCGCGGAGTGTCGGGTTGACTTTTCCCCGGCACAGAGTGTCGCTGATGGACTTTTCCCCGGCGCGGAGTGTCGTTGACTTTTCCCCGGCACGGAGTGTCGCTGATGGACTTTTCCCCGGCGCGGAGTGTCGTTGGTTGACTTTTCCCCGGCACAGAGTGTCGCTGATCGACTTTTCCCCGGCGCGGAGTGTCGGTGGTTGACTTTTCCCCGGCACGGAGTGTCGCTGATCGACTTTTCCCCGGCGCGGAGTGTCTGGTTGACTTTTTCCCGGCACGGAGTGTCGCTGATGGACTTTTCCCTGGCGCGGAGTGTCGGGTTGACTTTTCCCCGGCACAGAGTGTCGCTGATGGACTTTTCCCCGGCGCGGAGTGTCGTTGACTTTTCCCCGGCACGGAGTGTCGCTGATGGACTTTTCCCCGGCGCGGAGTGTCAGGTTGACTTTTCCCCGGCACGGAGTGTCGCTGATCGACTTTTCCCCGGCGCGGAGTGTCGGGTTGACTTTTCCCCGGCACGGAGTGTCGCTGATGGACTTTTCCCCGGCGCGGAGTGTCGTTGGTTGACTTTTCCCCGGCACAGAGTGTCGCTGATCGACTTTTCCCCGGCGCGGAGTGTCGGGTTGACTTTTCCCCGGCACGGAGTGTCGCTGATCGACTTTTCCCCGGCGCGGAGTGTCGCTGGTTAATTTGATTCCGAGGTGAAGCATAATTCCGGCAGGGAAGGTAGATATCCCGAGGCGAAGCATGATTTCGACACGGGGTAAATTCTGGGACAGAGCATGATTCCGCCGTAGAGGTTGTTGGTTTGATTTGATTTGGGTTGACATCAGCATCGCTACACTGGAATATGGTACCAAGAGCGAATCATCATTTGTCATGAGAGGGTTTGAGGGTTTTTGTTTTGGTCGGCATCTGCATTGCTGCACTGGAAGAATGCCACAAGCAACTCATCATTTTCCTCGGAAGGATTTGGGAATTGGTTTTTATTTGGCATCAGTATCGCTACACCGGAATATGGTACCAGGAGCGAATCATCAATTGTGCTTGCTTATCAAGAAGCGATGGCTTAGGAGACAGGTTTTAGGTCCCTATCACCTAAGACTTTTCAATTTTGTGAGCCGTAAGGGTCTCATAAAGCATTTTCTCCCTACGGATCGTAAGGATCCCGTAAGTGCATTTTCTCCTTGGGAGTCGTGGGGACTCCCAAGCGTGTTGCTCCTTTGTGAGTCGTAAGGATCTCACGCGGGAATTTTCTCCTCACAAAGTCGAGAGGACTTTGCGAGTGCATTTCCTCCTCTCTTTTTTTACGAGTTTGCGCCCTTTCGGGTTTTCACAAACTCGCCGGCAGTCCTGCTGTTTTTACTCACGGAGCCCTTCCGGGTTTTCATCCGTGCCCGTTTTGCTTGTGAACATACCGTTCTTTTCTTCTTCTTTTTCTTTTCTTTTTCTTTTTTTTTCTTTCTTTTCTTTTTTTTTGTGGAGAGATCGGGATTGTTTTACGCCCATGGATTGTATACGGTTTTGCAGGATGTGTGATCCAGACCGTAGGGCCAGAAACATTTCAGGACTTTGTTGGCGTCTGCATCGCTGCACTTGAGTGTAGTACCAGGAGCGACTCATCATTCGCCGTTGGTATGAGATTTGGAATTTGGTTGGCGTCTGCATCGCTGCACTGGAATATGGTACCATGAGCGACTCATCATTCGCCGTTGGGGATTGGGGAGCGAATTTGGTTGGCGTCTGCATCGCTGCACTGGAATATGGTACCAGGAGCGACTCATCATTCGCCGTTGGGGATTGGGGAGCGAATTTGGTTGGCGTCTGCATCGCTGCACTGGAATATGGTACCAGGAGCGACTCATCATTCGCCGTTGGGATTCGGAATTTGGTTGGCGTCTGCATCGCTGCACTGGAATATGGTACCAGGAGCGACTCATCATTCGCCACTTGGGGACTGGGGAGCGATGGCTTAAGAGACAGGTTTAGATCCCTATCGCCTAAGGCTTTTCAATTTTATGGGCCGTGAGGGTCCCATAAAGGTATTTTCTCCCTGCGAGTCGTAAGGATCCCGCAGGTATACGTTCTCCTTAGGAGTCGTGAGGACTCCCAAGTGTGTTTTTCCTTCATGGGTCGTAAGGATCCCACGAAGGTTTGTTCTCCTCATGTATCGTGAGGACATATGAGTGGATTTCCCTCGTTCCCAGTTTAATGACTTAGAGGTCGACTGTTTCCAGTTTTAAAGACGTGGAGGTCTATTGTTTCCAGTTTAACGACTTAGAGGTCTTCTGTTCCCAGTTTAAAGACTTAGAGGTCTGTTGTTTCCAGTTTAACGACATAGAGGTCATCTGTTTTCAGTTTAACGACTTAGAGGTCATCTGTTTCCAGTTTTAAAGACGTGGTGGTCATCTGTTTCCAGTTTAATGACTTAGAGGTCATTTGTTTCCAGTTTTAAAGACGTGGGGGTCCTCTGTTTCCAGTTTAACGACTTGGAGGTCATCTGTTTCCAGTTTAACGACTTGGAGGTCATCTGTTTCCAGTTTAACGACGTAGAGGTCATTTGTTTCCAGTTTAACGACTTGGAGGTCATCTGTTTCCAGTTTAACGACTTGGAGGTCATCTGTTTCCAGTTTTAAAGACGTGGAGGTCTATTGGATTGATTTGGAATTTTGGGATAGGGGGCCGGCATTAGCGTTGTTAAGACTGAAGCACATGTGCCAGGACACATTAGTGGGTCTTCCTAATGGAGCACAATTCCGAGGGCGGAGGCCAACCGTTGGACTGGTGATTGCAGTGGGGCATGGTTATGCTGAGAATTATTTAAGCCCATGGATTGTATACGGCAGTCAATTTGGGGACCAGCCGTAGGGCCGGAAAATTTCGGGAAATTGGATTTTTGTTGGCGTCAGTATCGCTACACTGGGATATGGTACTAGGAGTGACTCATCATTCGCCGTTGCTTTGTTTTGTTTATTTTGTTTTTTTTTGTTTTACCGCGATTGCTCTATCATTTCAGCTTTTCTTATCGCAAAAGGTCGCGATTGCCCAATCATTTCGGCTATTTATTCGCGGTTGCCCTATCATTTCGGCTTTATTTTCATCTTTATTTTACTCGCTGATTTTTATTGCGAGTTGCCCTATCATTTCGGCTTTTCTTTATTTTTCTTTTATTTACACATTTTTTTATTTACATATATATTTATATATTTTTACATTCCCAGTTTAATGACTTAGAGGTCAATTATTCCCAGTTTAGTGACATGGTGGTCAATTGTTCCCAGTTTAATGACGTGGTGGTCAGCGGGTGTTCCCAGTTTAACGACGTGGTGGTCCTTTTTGCTTATCCCAGCTCCTTGAACTTTGATCTTGGCGGAGCTGTGTTGATGACCTAGCTCTGTGGCTTGCCGATACATCCGAGGATTGTGAGGTTTTTCCCAGCTTATATTGGTCCTCTGCCCAATCTTTGAAAATATAGCAGTCTTCGATGGTATGACCCACCACTCTATGATATGGGCAGTATATGGGATTGCCGGTCATGTTCATTTCCTGTGGCCTCTTTGGAACAGGTAGTTGCAGACCGTTGTTCAAGGCGTCCATGAATATTTTGCGGACTTCATCCCTCCTGAAGGAGTATACCTTCTTCGTTCTCTCCATTGGGGTAGGTGCCTTTACTGATGTTGGTCCTCGAGGCCGATCGGTCTTTGGTTCGCCCCTTTCAAATAATGGCACATGTCTGGGAGGATTAGGTTCCCGAAAGGCTTCGGTCTCCATTTGCATGAAATCGGCGGTCGTAGCTTGACTGTTTGCTAACGCGCCTTTAGACAATTCTATCTCTCCCGCCATGTATTGCCTTTCGACCCAATCTTTGAAGACGAAGCAGTCCTCAATGGCATGACCTATCACCCTGTGATACGGGCAATATTCTGGGTCGTCGGTCATATTCGCTTCTTGCGGTCTCTTTGATTCTGGTAGTTGTAGACCGTTTCTTAGGGCGTCCTTGAATATCTTGTGGACTTTTTCCCTCTTGAAGGAATAGACTTTTTCCAGCTTCTCTTTCAGAGGCGATTCCCCCCCGGCGTATGTATCGGAGGGACTGGAGGCTGATTGCGGCCGTTTCTCACGAAAGCGCTCCGCTTTTAGATTTAAAGGGATATCAGTTGGCTGCTCCCGGGTACCAATCCCTGGCTCATGAGCCAAAATTTGATTCTGCTGTAATTGCAACCGGGCGACTTGGGTCGCGAGATCTGCCACAACGTTTGCCAGCTCGTCGACTTTGGAATAGACCTCGGCCATCTTCTCATCCTTGTCCTGAAATTGCCTATGAAGCCATTGGAATAATGCTTGTTCTGTAGTTCCAGTTATGACAACCGGGTAATCTTTATTGCCTGAGCTTAATTCTGCAGGAACCACGGGCTCCTCTGGCTTATCGGCCTGAGCGGGCTCTTCTTCAATTAGATCGAGCCGATGCTGGGTAGGGTCAACCATTTCATCACCATGGTTGTGAAGAAGAGGAGGGTTCGTTTCTTCATATCCGGCCATGTAGACAGTGTGGATAACACATTCAGCCATTCTTTCATCACTGGCAGCTGGTTTCGTGGAGCGGTCCGGGCTTTGGAAATTCATAAATTTTAACATGGCCAGAGCCCTAGCCCTTTTGTTGGCTCTATATCTGAGCCGCTTCTGCCTCAGCTTCTCTGCCTTAAGCGCTTGGCAGGCTTCTGCTCTTTGGGAGGCCATTGTGAGTTGATTAGCGGGGAGCTTAGAAAAGACACCCGATCGAGCAGTTATCGGGGGTACCGCTGGAGCTTGCCCGAGATGCCCAGTTGCTTCGTTGACGTTGATGGCCATGCCCCCAGCTGGGGCCAAGGAAATTCGTTCAGACACCGACTTGCGTTTGGGTTGGGGCGCCCTTGAGATCACCACATTTGGTCTCCTGCCTTTCGAGACCGGTTTGTCTGCCAACGGGGCTTGAGGAGCTGGGATGGCGCCAACTGGCATGAACAAAATAGAGCCGAATGGTAGCAACGGCTCCTCCCATTGTCGCCCGAGGCTGGCCGGAAGGACCGTCCTAGAGTCTATCCTCATCGTGTAGGAGACGGGAGCTGAGTTCATCGTCGAAGACATCGTCGAAAGGTGATTGCTTGAAGATCTGCATGAAAAAAACATTATTTTTAGTATAAATATAGGTATGTACATTGATTGAGTTCGCATGAACACTTAACCCGAAATATGGGAGGAGAGATTTGTCCCACCGGGCGTGCCAGAATCTGTAGGGTGTTTTTTGTCACCCCAGTGAGATGGAAATACGCGCACGCTTGTCAGGCGTACTACAGACACCCGATCGAGCAGTTATCGGGGGTACCGCTGGAGCGCAAGCACGCCACGTGTCGGCACGGGGGCGACTTGCGCTCGAGCGCAAGTGCGCCACGTGTCGGCACGGGGGCGATTTGCGCTTGAGCACAACCGCGCCACGTGTCGGCACGGGGGCGGCTTGCGCTCGAGCGCTTGCGCTGGAGCGCAAGCGCGTCACGTGTCGGTACGGGGGCGACTTGCGCTGGAGCGCTTGCGCTTGAGCGCAAGCACGCCACGTGTCGGCACGGGGGCGACTTGCGCTCGAGCGCTTGCGCTTGAGCGCAAGCGTGCCACGTGTCGGCACGGGGGCGACTTGCGCTCGAGCGCTTGCGCTGGAGCGCAAGCGCGCCACGTGTCGGCACGCGGGCGCTCTGCGCTTGAGCGCCGGCGAGAAAAAGAGGCTTTTAGCCTAAAAAAAGATTTCTCGAAAGAGAAATCTGAGAGGAGTTGGACTCCTGAGTGTGTTTTGGGGGTTAATGGAAGGGGTTCCTTCTTCCTCCTGTTGTTTGCTGGATCTTGAAGATCAAGAGATGTGAGATCTCAAAATCTCTCCTTTTTGAGATCTGATGACAGATCCAAGTTTCCCTTTGTGGGTTTCGTGGTGAAAAACTATTTTGTTTTTGAAAAGGAAGAGTAAAACTCTTGATTTAATTCAAAAGAAAGAAGAAGGTTTGAGACCTTCAGAAAAGGGAAAGAGATACAAACCCTAGGTTTTTTGTGAGAATGAAAAGTGTTCTTTTATTCATCATCATTTTGCCTTATATAGGCTTACATATTTGCACATAGCCTCTTGGGCTTTACAAAATGGCATTTTGCCTATCCCATGGCTCATGTGCCATTTCATTTTTGCACATAAGCCATGGGCTTACAAAATATTGGCTTTATGCCCATTTTACATACATTCATGTATAAAAAATTACATAATAATTATTTATTACATGATTTTGTCGTTGCCATGGGGAGGCTGGCCGTGGGCTTGACTTGGGCATGGGTCCGCTTGACCTGGGCTTGGGCCCACCTAGCTTGGGGGTTGACCTTGACTTTGACTCGGTCAACCGGGGTATAAATTTTTACCCCAACACTATCCACTTCACGTTGAGTGGGGCGAGCCGCACCAGCGCTCATTCGCCCTCTTCTTTGATCAGGCTCGGGTACGTATTAATATATATATTCAGTTGATCTATCCGCTTATCATATTTATTATTAACACTTGCAATCTAATAACAATTTTTTTTTTGTATTTTCAGTTGGATTACGATTTTCAGCCTGTAGCCGACCCTGATCATCCGAGGAGGGTGCTCGACCTTCATGCTCTGTACAATGGCCTGATGAAGAACATGCAGGCCAAGGTCCGATACAACAGCAATGAGCTGAAGGCCGACTGCTACTCCTTGTGGATGGCGACCCCCGAGGCAGAGAGAGCGGGCCTCCTATCTATTTCGGCGTTTGCGAAAGTCGACGTAGAGACATGGCCTCTATTGTGCGAATATTTCGACTTCTAGCGTAAACAGGTATGTATTTTAAATGTAATTCATTATTTAGGATATAATTTATTTTTTGTGTTCCTTAATTAGAAAACTAAATGTTAATGCATTGTGCAGAAACAGTCCGCTCAGAATACAGAGAACAGGAAGTCGGCGAAACGGGGTCGCCCTACTTACACAGGTGGCTCGAGGAATATTGCTCGAGCCATGGAGTTATCGGTAATTACAATAGACCGACCTTTGTGATATTCTGCAATATTAAGAGTTATTTTCTAATATTTCTAATATTCAGAGTTATTTTCTAATATTGCAGATAGCTCGGACCGTGGCGTCAGGTGGTACACCGAGCGTGCTGTCCGCATATCTTGCCGTCCACAGCACCTCGACAGATCCCGCCACAGGCGAGCTTCGATATCCCGACGTCGCTACCCAGGAATATTGCGTAAGTGTTAATATTTTTTCTACCCAAATTTGAAATTTTAGTTTTGGAAGGTTCAAGTTTAAATTTTATACTTATACTTTACTGCTTAATGTGGGTGTAGGAGCGGGTGGTTGAGCAGGCCGAGGCCTCGGGGATCGATTTTACCGGACAGAGCGATCCGAGGCTGCTGACCCCAGTTCTGGACGCCGCACACGGAGGGCACCACGGAGGTTGGGAGAGAGGCCGGGGACTGGGCCCTAGCAGGGCCCATATGAGGTTGGACTCCACCCCGGCGGTTACTTCCTCCGTCTCCAGTGACCGACGTGTCCATCAGGAACTGGAGAGCTTGAGGGCCACCGTTCAGGAGTTGAAGGAGATGCTGGTATGTATACTACTTTATAGTAAAATATCATGTCATATTATATAGATATCAACATATCCATAATTAGTACGTAGCTTGAGCTTATTTGGTTTTAGACTTAAGTTTGATTAATCATACATATGTAATTAAATTAAACAACGGTTTTCCAAACTAGATATCCAAACGGGGTTTCGAAATAACTTAATAATGATACGAATTCGAATAATACACAGTTCTTACACGCTTCTTACACACGTTAGGTCCAGACGCGACATGGTACATCTACCGAGCCTCCACATGCATCTCCTTCGGCTGCGGCTCCGCAAGCCACTACATCGGCTACGGTTCCGCAGACAGCTCCTATTGCTCCACCGCCCGCTCAGACTCCCGCAGCCGCGGCTCCGCAAGCGACTATCTCGACGGCGGCTGCGCAGACCACATCGCCAGCTCCACAGGCCGCTCAGACTCCCGCTCGCGCCGAATTGCAGAGTTTATTGACCGAGGAGCAGGCGCGCATTATTCTATCGTTATTCAGATGTGGAGCTGGACCGAGCTAGGGTAGCTTTTTGGTTCTTATTTTTTGAAACATGTATTTATTTATATCATACATATTGAACTACATTTTGAAACGATATTGATTTATATTTATATCATATTCAGTTTTTGGGTTTCTTTTGTATATTATATGCGTGAGATGTAATTATGAATACTGCGATATATGTTGTGTGATGATTAATTTTATATTTTATTGTTATATATATTATTGTGCACAGGACGGGAAAAAATCAGGCAGCCCTTTTTTTAAAAAAAATACAGATAAACCTACGGCTATATCCGTAGGGGCAACATATCAGCAGTAACTGATATTTCCCCCCTGATCAGTATCAGGGGGGTTGGGAGTGCCCCTACGGACATATCCGTAGGGGTCATTGCTTCGTCCCTACGGAGTTACCCGTAGGGGCAAAATATCAAGATTTCTGATATTTTGCCCCTACAGATAAGTACCTACGTAGATATCCGTAGGAGATAGTACGTGGCCCTACGGTTATATCCGTAGGTACAGTTAATATATTTAAAAAAACCGTAAATAATATAATTTTTTTTACCCTACGGTCTACTCCGTAGGTGAAACATGACCTATACAGAAATCCTTAGGGGCAAGATTTTGCCCGTAGGGGCAAGTTCAGGGCTTCAACTTACACCTGCGGCCTTTGCACCTACGGGGTCTTTTTTCGCCCCTACGCACATCTCCGTAGGGCAGTGGGTTGCCCCTACCGATAAATCCGTAGGGGCAACCCTTATTTGTAGTAGTGACAATAGAAGTGAAGACGATTCAGTGATAAGTGAGAAAATCATGGATTGAGTTCATTATGATTAAATATATTAGATTTCATACAAAATTATTATAAAATTGTAAATCATACAAAATTGTTATAAAATTGGCAAATATTACTTTTCCGCTATTTAATTTAAAGGATCAGAGAAGACAAGAAGAAGATTGCGATATTATCGTGCATCATAACAAGATGACGGTAGTAAATTCCGTAATTCTCTATTATGGATTGTGATGAAATTACGGGAGCACAGATTGTTTAATTACTTTTAAACAAATTCTAGATATATATGCAACATATTGTGAGCCGAAATGAATTAATCCTGTTTGGAGCATATCATACTTTTATGCAATGTTCTAGAAAGCGGAAATCATAGCGAAGCGGATGGACATGGTTTTAGCTTTAGCGGGGATTTAGCTGCAAAAAACGTCAAGACAATTTTTAATAATAAGTAAAATAATGATGGAATTTTAGAAACTCTTAGAAATTGAATAATATAAACATAACAAAATATCTTATTGTCATAAAGTTTGAATGCAATAACAAAAATATATTGAACAACTTTAAGAAATTTTCATCCATATAAGGTATGAAAGAGATAATTTTGAAAATTAAAGACAATAATGAGATTTAATTATTCGATCATTTGAAATGATAATCTATAATTTTTAAGAAAATATTAACTATAGTCCATTTGAATATTTAAAGACGGATTTAAATGGGGTTTTCAACCAAAAGCGAGCCACAACGAGGGCTTCAAGCCATTAACGCGGCAAAAAGACGTTTTATGCAAAAGTGAAGCGTTTCATGGCCACTTTCCGCTAAAGCCGGGTATATTGTGAAGCTTTTCAAGGCATTTTACGATTTTGCACGTTCATTCTAACTGTTTAAGAAATAATAAGAAATATGTATCTCCAATATATTTTCATGCAAAATTGCAAACAAACATAAAAATCAAAATCAAAACGCGAACTCTTCTGCTATTTAAGACATATTTAGATTTACATATTTCACTTCCCATATCTCCAAACTGCCTCTTGTTGGAACTCGAAGACTTTTAAACTTTCTTTGTGGTTCATTATCTAAATAATTCAAAAACATTTTTACTGTCAACGTCATATGTTTTGTATTTTAACCAAATTTCTGCTCCCAAAAATATATTTATTTATAATTTGACTACAAAGCTAACTGACGTGGCATTTGATGGTGATCAATGGCATATCCCTTCGTGTCATCATCACGTCAGCTGGTGGTCTGATTTTTCATGGGATGCTTTCAGGAACCTGGGCTTCAATTTTCTCAATTGAGTTTGGAATCAATCTTTTTCCAAAGTTTTGAAATTAGGATTTAATTTACATCTTGCTAGTGAAGTTTCAGAAAAAAATCATAATGCCATTCTCTCTCACTCTCGCTGTCCTTCCGGCCGCGGCGGCGGCGGCCGCCGGCGTCCTACTATTATTTTGAGCTCTGCTATTCCTGCTATTAATTCAATCCGACAATGGGAATTAGGGTGAATCAGGGTAGCCGAGGGTTTGTTGTTCTTTTGGTATATAATCCAAGGCGCTACCCAATCTTGTAACTGTTCATTTGACATTTTTAGGTATAAACGGCTAATTAACCTTTAATGATGTGATATATGCACGATTGAGATTAAAAGAAAAGGAAAAACCTAAATCTAGAGTTATTTTATCTCTCTAACTGAATCCCGGTCCATTAGTATATCATGGAATGAATGATGGATAATCCATATTTACTTAAAAATGTCAAGCATGGAAGTTCAACAATTAGAATTACACATGATTCTCACGGAACAACTTATTTATGCAAATAGCAACCTGCAAAATTGATTTTTTAGTCTACTCAAAAATTTGAATTAAATTCATATTATTTTTCGCTTTATAGCAGGTGTTCTCGGTGCAGAGTTTTAACATTAAATAAGAGGTCACTTTACTAAGCCACCCTAAACTCTTACCTGTTTTTTAACTAAAACTAACCCTTTAAACCTTTTATATTTTATGGATAGATTTGATCATTTAGCTTAGAAATTACTAGTAGAACCTTCAATTTTCTCTAACATTGTATAAATCTAAGTATATATATAGTGCGACTTAAATATCATCATTTGAAGTTTATAAAGTTCAAGGCGATACCTATAATTTATAAAGTCGAATAATTTTACAAAGAAAATTCAAGAGACCTAGCAAAGGATAGTGAGAGTTTGATGTCATGTAGAGTGCTTGCACGTCCATTGAAGAATTTATTCTTGCATATATGGCATCATATATATTCCTAAAAAGGAGCCAAGAGTTAGATTAAAGTATCTGATACCTTGTTCTTTTGCTACCTAGTGGTATATATAATATTCGAGATGTGAGATTGAGCTTTTATTCCATTTGAATTTGATACCAAAACAAGTTAATTCATAGAGGTTGCAAGCATAATATACTGATGAAGTATATACTTCATATAAGTACATTCTTGGAATTATGAAACCATGCTTGCAACTAGGGAGCTAATCCAACCGAGTTTGGCTCAGGTTCGGGTTCTGCTTACTATAAGAGCTTGTTCAAGCTCGGATTGTTACTAGACAAGCCAAGCTTGAGCTAAAAATTGGGCTCATTCGGTCAACAAGCTGAACTCGAGCTGATCCTGATTCCTTGCTTATTTGTGTAGAGTCTAAATGGGGCTCATTTATGTAGCATATCATTTTTTATGTAGTTTAGAATAATTTAATTTCCAAGCAGACAAATAGTCAATCCTGATAGGCATGTATTCACTAAACTCTCATGCGGCATACCAAACCAATAATCAATACATTAAACTCATATCAAATGCTCAATAATTAATCATATTTCTTTAATTCGGATTAACAAGATATAAGCAGGCTGAACTTACAAATGAGCACGAGCTATTGGGCCGACGGAAGTCTAATGGATAATGCGGAACTGGATTTGAAAAAGCAAACTTAATTGAGAGAATTAAGTTACAAACACTTTGTGTTTGTTACAGAAACAAATATTGAGAAGAGATGATTTTATTTAAATACCTTTGTTTTGAGGCTTTTCACTTCACTGGTTTTGAGACGACTTGATTGCATTAGTTCATATATTTGATATCTATTTATAGATAATACAGTCACAATGTGAAAGCAATAAGAAACATGATAAATAAAAGGTTGTTCAAAATTGCATTTATGGTTTGGTGGACAGCGGCCCATATGAATAAGATGTGGGCTTCATTTGAATTCTACTTCATTTAACTCAACTCTTCTAGAGAATCATAAATTAATTCTAACATCCCTTTTTAATTTGTAGTTTGCAAAAAAATTCTGAAGTGGATGAATTTTTCCGTCGTCACTGCTTTGGTGAAAATATCTGCAAGTTGTTAATCTGTTGGGATGAACTCTAGCTCGACTTCCTTTTCTTCTACGAGCTCCCGGATGAAATGATGTCGAATCTCGATGTGTTTGAATCTTGCATGAAACACCGGATTCTTTGTCATGGTAATTGCCGACATGTTGTCGCGGTAGATTGTTGTAGTAGCGTCTTGTTTTTATTGCAGATTTGAGAGAATTTTTCAAAGCCAGATTGCTTCACATGCGGCGCTTATGGATGAAATGTATTCAGTTTCTACATATGAGAGTGCTACCGTTTGTTGTTTTTTGTACGACCAGGATACTACTTTTGAACCGAGAATGAAAACATACCCTGAAGTGCTTTTTCGATCATTGACGAAACCTGCCTAGTCACTGTCGATGTTGCCAACCAGTTTGTTCTCTTTTTTGGTTGTGTACTTCATACCGAACTTCTTTGTGCTCTAAAGATATATGAGGATTCGCTTAGTTGCGGCATAGTGCAACTTTCTTGGACCACTCATGAATCTTGAGACTACGCTGACTGCATATAGTATGTCGGGCCTTGTATTTGTAAGGTAGTTCAGCGATCTGACTAGGCTTCAGTAGGTTGAGGAATCGAACTTTTGTGCACTGTCATGCATGGTTAGCTTCTTGTTCAATGCTGCTGGTGTGGCGACCGGCTTGCTGTTTGACATGTGAAATTTCTTTAGAAGATCTTCAGAATATTTTTCTTCAACGAAAAATATTTATTCTGCAAATTGTTTGACTTGTATACCAAGAAAATATCGCATCAAGCCTAAATCTGTCATCTCGAATTCTTTCATCATTTTCTTCTTAAAATCTTCTATCATCATAGAATTAGTGCTATAATATATCAAATCATCAATATAAAGACAGACAATAAGATAGTCTGTACCTTACATTTTTACATATAATGATGCCTCACTTAGGCTTCTTTGAAATTCATTTTTGCGAAAATGTTGATCGATTTTATTATTCCAGGCTCGCGGTGCTAGCATTAGCCCGTACAATATTTTTTAAAGGCGATAGATTTTGCGTTCTTCTCCTTCGACACTATAGCCTTGAAGTTGTTCGACGTATACCTCTTCTTCAAGCTCTCCATTAAGAAATATTGATTTGAAGCCTAACTGGAACACCTTCAGTTTGAACTATGCTGCAAGTGCTAAGACAGTTTTGATTGTCTCCATACGAGCAACTGGGGCAAACGTCTCGTTAAAATCGATGTCTGGCTTCTGCTAGTAGCCTTTTACTACAAGTCAAGCTTTCAGCTTTTGAATTGAGCCGTCTTCATTGTACGTGGTCTTGTAGACCCATTTGAGCCCGATTAATTCTTTCCCTTTTGAAAGATTAGTCAGCTCCCGCATTTTGTTCTTTTCGATCATCGCAATTTCTTCTTTCATTATTTTGACTTAGTTTTCGTCATTTGCAGTTTCTTCATATTTCTATGGTTCAAAAGAGAACAATACCATAACACAAAAATTATAAATATCCTGCAATGAACGTATCTTTCATGGTGAAGATTCGGAGTCTGAAGAAGATAAATCTCTAGATCTTGCGTTTTAAGGGTCTTGGTTAGACAAACTAAACCCTCTGCTTTCTTCTTCAATAATTATTGGTGTTGCTGTTTGATTTTCTTTCCAGATGCATGCAGCCGATTCATCGAAAATAACTTCTCGTGAAATCACCAGCTTATCGGCGTTAGAATCATACAACCTGTAAATATTAGATTCATTATTTTATCCGGTGAAAATGTATTTTCTACTTTCTTATCGAACTTTTCTTTTCTCTTTGGCGATGAAATGTGATCATAAGCGATACAGACGAACAATTTCAAGAAATCAATTTTTGCTTTGCGACTGTACCAAGCTTCGTATGGTATTTTGTTTGGCAAGGCTTTTGTTGGTAATCTGTTCGAGATGTACACAACCATATTTACTGTTTCTGTCCAAAACATATTTCGAATATTTTACCTTTCAGCATACTTTTGCCTATCTCCACGATCGATCCGTTTCTTCTTTCAGCTATGCCGTTTTGTTGAGAAGTGTATCTAGCTGTAAATTCTTTCTGGATGACTTAAGCCTTGCAGAAATATTGAGACTGTGTAGAAGTAAACTCTCTTCCATGATCCGTTCTTAGCATCTTCAATTTATGGCCGCTTTGTTTTTCTATGAATGCTTTAATTTAAACAAATATAGAAAATACTTCAGATTTTTCTTACAGAAAATAAACCCACGTCACTCTACTATAATCATTAACAAATAGTAAGAAATATATGTCATTTAATGATGGAGTTTGAGTATAACCACATAGATCGACATGCACAAGTTCTAACGGAGGTTTGGCCTTCCAAAATATTTTTGTAAACGGGAGTCGATATATTTTGTCGTAAATGCATCCTTCACAGACTTTTTCTTCTTTGGTTATTTAAAAAAGACCAATAACCATATTTTTTGTATTTAGTGAATCGAGACTTCTAAAAAATTTAAATGGCCAAATCTCAAATGCCATAATAGAGAATCACTGTTTTCTTCAAATTTTAGTGCAAGATTCTCATATGACATTTTTAAAAGAAAACTTTATTTGGTGTCATTTTAATTTTAGCCATTATGTGTTTATCGTTGTTATGAACAATCACACATTCATCTTTAACAAAGATTACCATATATTCTTCTTGTATTAATTGTTCCACACTTAGCAAATTTGTTTTTAGTTCTGGAACATAAAGATCATCTGAAATAAACTTTGTATTACCTCTTTTTGTTTGCACGGCTATCTCTCCTTTTCCTTCGGTTTTATGTAGATTTTCATCTCTGAACTTTATTTGAGAATCGACCCTTTCATTTAGGCTGACGAAGATATTTTTATTTCTTGTCTTATGATTTCTGCAACCGCTATCCAGATACCAAATATCATTTGCGTCTAATTGAGCATTAAAACATGAATAGAACACATGATCTGCTTTTGAAAAATTAGATTCATCATTTTTCTCACTTTTCTGAAACCAGCAATCTCGTTGCGAATGATTAGGAATTTTGCATCTTGTGCATTTGTATCGGCAATATTTTGATTTATGATTGAATTTTTCACCAACTAAACAATTTAAGGAATTTTTTTTTTGAAAAGTTTTTATTTTGATTATACCTCATTCTTTGAGATTGATCATAGCCTTCATGCTTCTTTGGGAACCGTTGCTTTTGAAAAAAATTATTTCCATTTTTTTTTTGAAATTGTCCTCTCTTTTATGATATTGTCACATTTGACTGAAATACTTGCTTCACCTTTTTTGTTGCAGAACTGTTCATTCTCAACTCATGTGTCACACCCAGCTTCTCAAAGTATAGGGGTGTAGACGCGACAGGACCCGCGGCATATTTTATACTGATAAGCACAACTTATCGGTATAAATACGCTAAGCGTTTAGAAACAGTTAATAATAACAAGAATTTAAAACACACCAACATCCATAATTATTACAAAACAAGTTCAAAATATTTATTACAAATTCGACATGTTCCAAATTGCTATAAATAAAAGAGCTGAAAATAAAAGCCTTTACAGACGGTTATGAAACTAGAAATCTGCATGGCTAGCATAGTCTTATATGTCCTCCTCGACGGGTTCCAGCTCAAAGGTCTCTTCTTTGGTGCTACCTAAATTACCTGACGGACATTTTAAGAAAAAATGTGGAGAAATTCCCGTCAGCGATCTGAAACTCGGTAAGTCCCATATTTAAACATGTATAAATAGTGAAATAAGAATATGCAAACAACAACATAAGATACATAATAATGAATATAGTATGAAGTATGCAAGTAAAAAATATAACATGTGAACGTAGTGTGAATCATGTAATGAGTTTTGCTATATTAACGTAGAGTTTAGGTACAGTGCATCTGACTTGTTTCAAAAGTATTCCGTTTGCCCCACGGATTCAGGAGTTAGTACTGCATTGTTCTGATTCGGTACCACGGTTACACGGATTCACGGATTCATATGTTAGTAAGGGGACTTTCGAAACAATCGTACGCTCTATTTCCAAACTACCCCAAATACCCCGTCAATAACTAGCATGAAATAATAACTTAACGGTTCTAACAGAAGTCATGAATACATGTGTTCAATGCAAGTACATGCCAAGTTCACGGATTCATGGATTCACGGTAAACATGTATTCATGATACTCGAGTCGAAAAACCATAGAGCATGAAACAATAAACATAAACATGGGTTAAAGTGTAAAGGTTTAGGTTTCAAGATAGAAAAGTTGTCACATGTTCGACTGCAGAAATGAGCAGGTTAAGGTGGTAATATGGCTTCACTTAAAAAAAAGAAAGTTGTAGTTTAAAGAATTCTGAAAATTTATCAACTAAGTTTATGTCATTCTCAGTCCGAACGAGGGAGTTATGGAGGTTACGGTGACAGTGCGCAGTTTTATCCAGAATGCTTTTTAAAAAGCACTATCGACTTAACGTACAGTTTTAAGGGGTTTATGTATAGAATTAATAGAAACATAAAATACAGAAAACTTATGTCCAAGAGTTACAGTTACAACACAATGAGAAACACATCAATCCCACAACTACAGAAAGAGATATGTCAATTTTACAATGACTCCGCAGAAGGGCTCTACATCAGTCCAGATTTGAAATGTCGACTTGCAAGGCTTTTTAGGTAAACTTCCGTTCATTTTTTATCACGTCCCGATTCCCAGTAGATGGAAACGGTGATGTGGTAAGCCCACGTCGTATTTATTTAGAGAATGTCATTTCTCAAAACAAATACGCTAAGCGTAATATAAGCAGACAATGACAAGAAAAGACAGGTGAAAATAAAATCCAACCACTTTATATATTTACATTCTTAACTTTACAGAATTTAACTGATACAAGAAATCTGAATATAAAAAGAAAGTGTCTAAACATGTGGCTTACTAAAGAAGAAAAGCAAGAAAAAAAACTAATGATCTTCTTCAGGTGCGAACTGGTTGTAATTCTCTGCAGTGGATTCCACCTCCTCTGATCCTAAGTCACCTGACGAACATTTCAAGAAACAAAACATGGGTGGAATCCCCGTCAGCGAACTTACGCTCGGTAAGTCCCAAAAAGATATGTAATATATAGATTGAGTGCAAGATGACATGTAATATAGTATAAATGGAAATTGTAATATATGAACAATTATGTTAATGTATATGGAAACTATGTCAGCATGGCAAATAGGTATAACATGGCTATGGAGTGTGGGTATAGTGAACATGAAGTGGATGTCCGTGTCCTAAGGGGTCTCTACAAGGTAATATATTCTAACGTCGGTTCAAGTGTGCATATCAACCAATCTCAAGAGTATTCTTGAACCCAAGACTATCGTTTAGGGACAAGGAATCATGGGCCCAAAATAGCGGGATTTCAATTGTTATTGAAGTATTCTAAACCCAACAGGCTATCATCCAGAGGCTTGGAAACACAGGCCCTCATTTATGAATTCGTGATATACCGTTTCAGCCCGGTACCACAGTAACATTATTTGTACCGTTTCATCCCGATACCACAGCAACATTATTTTAGTAATGGGACTCCCGAGATTCCGTTGGATTCATACTCAAACTATCCCAACACCCCGTGTATATTAGTCTGTGATTAAAATTACGCGTCTTGCCCAAATCCATGAATATATAAGAGAGTGCAATTCAAGTATGAGTCGATTTCAAGTATTCAAGTCAATTGTTCATGTATTTATGTCAAGTGTTCATGTCAAATCATTACGTATTCATGGTTCGGATCAAGTCGAGTCAAGTGTACATATTGGGTTCAAGTATTCATGATTGAGTCGTGTCAAGATCAAGTCAATTCTAGCATGTAATGGTTTAATCACAAGTCATATAGATAAAAATAAATAAGCAATCACAGAATATGATATAAGTATACAAGTAACGTCCAAAAACAATGTTATAAATAAGTGTTGTGTACGACTAATCAATCAAGTCAATAAATTTCAGAATATAAACAGAAATATATATCTAAGTGTTATGCACGTGTGAGTTCCAGTCTCGCCTAAATACAACTACCGGTTTGGGAGATATACCCATTTTCGTATCGTCGAACAAAACAGACCAGAATCTGTTCAGCACCATCATATATTTTTAAAACGCAGTTTGAATTAATTTTCATCGGGTTTCAGGTTACAAAAATTAATATAAAATTCCAGGTCTTTCAATGTACTTATCCAAAACACCAAGATTCACGTGATTTGGATTTCTAAATCTCTAGTTATGATCATTTTAACATCAGCATTTAAAACGGAAATTCAGATTTCTAGACAGTAACTATATGTTATATTGCAAAGCCTATAAAGGGCTGTTTCATGTGTTTTTAAGTAATCTAATATACAGAGAATTATAGTTCTATCAATTTTTCATCTACACATCTAAAGTTTTTCACGAACAGATATCGGGAGTTCAAGTTATGTCCTATTTAAAAACAGTGTGCGAATCAGGACAGATTCTGTCCAAATTCGTCGCTTAATATTGTCACGCAGTTTTCTATATTTTACGTCGATTTTCAGTAAACATTTAAAACTAAGAAAATCTATATATTTCAATGTAGATATTCAAAACATCTGAAAACACTTAATTTCGATCAACTATTATATAGTTATGGTCTCTCAAAGAAGACCCTTATTGGCAGTTTTCTGGTTTTAAAAACAGTGAATAAAAACTACGTAACTTCTAAACCGTTATTCGGTTTAATATGAAATTTTTACTATAGATTTAGAATTCTATCTATTATTTTATCCTAATGTTCCAAGAATTTTCAGAAGTGGAAATTAATTTATAAAAATTATTTTAAAGATAAAGGTTTTGTAAGATCGTATTTGAAAATGATAAATGTATGGTATTTATTTTTAACTTTGTTTTCTTGTATGAAAAAATAAATATAAACAATTAAAATTTCAGTGATAAATGACATGAATTAACATATGTGAAGCAAACATATGATCCGGTCATGATTAACCATCTAAAACAATAATACTTAACATGTTATCAACCATTACATGTAAGATTTTATAACTAAACATATATACTTTATTTCAACCATTTTTTAATTTAACAAAAAACTTTATCATAAGACTAACTAGTTATCTCAAGATCCGGCATAATGGAGGCATGATAAGGGGGGTGGATTTCAAGTAGAAAAAAGGAGGAGGAGAGGGGACTTACATACACAAGCCGGTATTATCACCGGATTTGTCTATCCGCCGATAACCTCGTGTTTTTAGCGAGACATTCTTGAGAACTTTGTCATTTTTTTCTCGAGAAATCTAGATGAAGAGAGAGATGGAAATGATAAAATGTGTGATGAAGAAAAGAAAGAGAGGTGACATATAAAAAAGATTTATGGCCATAATAATTCTAATAAATTATAGCTCATAACCATTCTAATTATTTTGGAATCTAAAAGGAAGATGAAATGAAATGTCTCATTTGTAAATTATGAGAAGGATAAAAATTGATAAAAAATAATTGCAAGAATGGAGATTTAAACATGTGACCTATGGACTTAACCATTGAGCTACAAGCTTATTCATACACATATTTAACAAGAATTAAATATATGTCGTACATTGAAAAGAAAGTGGGCTTAGAAAAAGGAAAGAAAGAAATCAAATGGATTTGTCTTGGCTTGGATTTTGGCTTTGAAAAATTATAAAACGGATAAAATAAATAAAGTGATAAAATAATATATTTATTAGAAAACAAAAATATCAAAAATAAATAATTGTAATATTTTATTAAAGAAATGAAACGCGAAAATATAGGATTTTTATTATCGTTGCATTTTTAGATAAAAAGGTATAAACAATAGTTGTAGGGCTCTCTGTTGTGATAAATTAGCATATAGGGTTTGCTCTATTTGAGTTCCGGAAAAGAGAGTTACACTTGTTTTCATATCGCTGCGCATAGCAGCCCAACCAGATTTTCAGATTTGAGTTACAAACTTTAAAGTGCCAAAATCGTATCTTACATCAACTTTTAAGGGAAAACTTAAATACAGAAATGTGCATCTTTCATACTATTTATATTTCAAACAAGATTTTATTAAAAATTGATCGCAATGCTTGGTGTATGCCTATTCGAAGTTTGGGTATAAAAATGGTGAAATTATGTGATAAAAAGTTGACTTTGCATAAGTTATATATATCCATTCGATTCATACAACATAAGAATTAAAATAGGTAAACGCGGTGCACCCGTGATCTGAGGTACACCAAAAATCACCACAATCAGATAACCATACAAAAGAAATAACATCATGTATATACACTTTTCTTGGTCCAATATCACACAAGTACCATATACTTATTATGTCAGGTTGTAGAGTTAAGGGTTAGGCTCAATTAGGGCTAGGTAGGGATCATTATAGAAGCGTCGGAGTGAGAAGAGAGAGAGAGAGAGAATGTGGGGCTTACAATTTCCACTCATACTAATACGAGTGAAAAGAAAATGAAGAAGCCTCGGTTTGAATAACCAAGACAACCGAAGAGAAGAAGGAACTGTGCTTGACGTCCTAGCGTGTCTTTGGTGATTGGTGGGGCAACAGAAATGGGTGATGGAGCTCTGGTAGCGGAGTTCTTAAGTGAAAAATATGAGAAGGAATAACTTGGACTTAGGAAAATATGAAGTGAAAAGAAAAGGAAGAAAGGGGTAATATAATAGTATGCATACTTTTGAATTTTAAAAATCAAAAGACCCCAGAATCTCCCCAAAATAATATAGCATTCAACAAAATTGACTTGGCCTCATAGTCCAAGTCAAAATTAAAAAAGAATAAGAAGAAATAGGTCACTGGGATTTGAACTTGTAACATGTAGGATAGGATTACTTATACTAAAACTAACTTAGCACAAGAGACTTATTAATTCAAAAGAACATGACAAAAGAGTTAACCTAACCACAGAAGAAGGGAAGGATTTTAACTAAAATACCATCAAGTACAAATGAAAATACAAAAAAGGAAATAAGAAAACACGGTCGTTACATCATGTGTCTCCAAAAATACCATTAGTTCATTGAAAGTCAACGTTGATAGTTTTTCGACTCTTCAATAGCAGCTACAATATGATCCCATTTTAGCGGTAAATTTCTTTAAAAAAATTCAACAATCTTTTTCTTATCAATAGTATATCCATATGTTCTAATTTGATTAAGTATTGCGGTAACTCAATCAAAAAATAATTTCGTTGATTCATTATCTTTAACGCCCAAATTGTCGAAATTTCACTATAAATGTCACGCCCCACATCCCAATATACTCAAATACGGGAACGTAACAAAACCAACAATGCTACCTACGGTAAGGAAATATCTTTCCATAGTCACATTACGGCTGTCAATCAGTAATCAAGAACATTATAATAATAAATCTATCTATCACATGTTCAATAGCCACAAGAAATAATAATAGAAAATAATAGCGGAAAAAATAAAAATCCAAGGAAATAAGAGAATACATAAACCATCAATAAGAACTTGATTAGTAGGATACTTCTCACTGATCGGCAATCCTGTCAAAATAATCACAATCCTCCTGTGCTAAGTTCAAGCATCTGGGCCATGCAAAACCCAGACGTCAGTACGTCATAAATATTATAATAATATAACCAGTATGATATAGAATATACCATGTGCAAGAACTGAATGCCAAGAGTATAAACGATAAGTAATAGTAGTACATGCGATACAACAAGCAAGATATCAGTATCAACCATATCATGTGTATCCTGATGGTTCATGTCGCCGTGTTATCTATCTTAAAGGTATTTGAAACCAATCAATGGAATTCTCGATGTAACTCAATAATATCCCGTGCGTTTCCGGGAACACAATCATAATTCTCGGGGCTGAATCTGAGATGTGCCGCTAGACAATAAAACAATATCATGTATAGATAAATGGTGTCAACATCACCATTCCGGAGCCCGAAGCTCGTATCGACTGATTAGTCTCTAGCATTCAATAACTGTTGAGTTACAAGTCGAGTTTCTGTAACGACACTAAAATTTCTATATCTTCATATTGCCTTTTTTATATATAAAATACTGTATTTATTTGTTATTGATATTTTCCGTATATTATGTTTTCTATTATATATTATTTTGTTATTACTATTTTTATCCCTCCATCTATTTTTCTTATTATTTTCCTTGCGCCTAAAAGACCATTTATAGTATTTAATCACTTAGCTATTTCTTCTCCTCTTTATATTACCAAATAAACATTCTTAATAAACCTATTTTCTTTTATTAAATTCCCAAATCAATTAACCCATTTTCCTTTCTCTATTTTATTTTAAACCCATAAACCCATTTTTATTTTTATTAACCAAAAAAAACGCCCAAAGCCTAATTCCATTTTCTATAATTTTTTACCCCTCTTCATTTTCCTTGCAAAACCTAAGCCTAAGCCCATGCCAACAACCCAAATGCCCATGTAGGCTCTTCTCCTTCTTCTTTCTTTTTAAACAAACTCTTCCTCTTCCTTCATTATTTCTCTCCTAACCTAATTAAACCCCACAAAATTACCATGCAACAGTTTTTTCTTCCCTTCCCTATTAAATCCATTTCAATGTAATAAAACAAAATTCATTCACATTCCATGCGTTAACTCTCCACTGTTCATCCATTTCTCCATTTGAAACCGATCTCTCTCTTCTTCATTTCCCTCTCCATCAAATCCGTAACCGAATCTCTCTCTTCCTCACTGTGTCTCTTTCTAAATCTATCATTTTCTCTCTCTCTTTCTCCCTCATCCCCTACCTTCCCGAGCACTTCGCTGGCCTCCACCCCCAAGCCACACGCCACCCCCTCCGAACTTGAGCAGCCGAACTCAAGCTTCGAGCCAACTCAAGCATCCTAGCCCGAGCCCCATCGTCGCAGTGTCACCACTGAGCCACTGCCGGAGCTCCTAGCCGTCGCCCGCGGCCGCTAAGGCCATCGTCGACGCCTATAAACCCTCATCATCGACATTTTAGTTTGCACCGGAATTGTTCAACAAAATATCTCAATGAGATTATGTCGTATTCCATCGTGAGTAAGTCTCCTCCGTCTCTCTCCCGCCTTTAGATCTTTCACATTTCCAATTGATTGCAATCTTATCATATTACTAAATCATTTTTTTCGATTTTGAAAGAGATCCAGAGTTCAGATACTTTCACGCCCCGTTTCCCAAAATATGGAATACGATGGTGACAAGGCCAGCCATACTCCTACGATCTAGGAAAAATCCTGCCGTAGTCACATTTCGGCTTCTAGCATTATATGGTAATCAGTAAAACTCAGCACGGATAAAGAAAATGCAGTCACTAAAACTATCAGATATAAAGGAAACTGAAAGCAATGGAAGTAAACAAGGGGCAACTAACCAGGGATATCAATGGAGAAATATAACTGATTCACTGGTCTGGATCTTCACGGTCTTCTCGAGATCAGACGAATCCACCTCTATATCTGAGCATGCATACTCAGGTCATCAGGTTATCATGTGATGATAGTTGGATCCCGATTCCCACTGATGAGTTAGTTTACTCCTCGGGTGATTTTAGATGATCTCGACTAATTCTTCTTTTGGGTTTGGAGGAGAATTTGAGGATGCAGTGGGAGACATCCTGATTAGATAAAGTGATTAACCATTCTGATCTAAATTAGAGTACACGCTGAGTGTTTCTTTTCTCTTTCTCTCTCTTTGGCAGCGACCATGTCCCGACCCTAAACTAGAACTCATAAACCAAGTTAACCGAACCTTCATAAAACACACTGGCTTTTGGATTGTCAGAGTTGCATACTTCATTGCCACTCCTACTTTTTACCCTTTCCTTTTCTCCAGAACATTCCGTATCACTACGAAGACCCACATTTATTGGATATGACCATCATAGTTACATACGAACTCGAAGAAACTTGTTTCAGATTCGAGAATGGTTTCCGATTCTGGAGAAATTGAATAGGTCTATTCAGTTGTCTTTTCCTTTTTCCTTCTCTTGGGTTGTGAGGGCTTCTAGTATTAGGAGAAGGTACACCTATTGCGCTTATTGGATAGTCTTCTTCCAAACCATAGGCAGGTGCCAAAAGGTGGGGAAGGAAGAAAACCAATTAGCCTAAGTGAGGTGTACAAAAGGCAATAAGTAAAGACAAATAAAGAGATTAGAATGAGGGCAAAGTAAAATATGACTGCTATCATTCACGACAAAACCGCGTATATCATCGCCACTCCTACTTCACCTTTGCATTTCTCCGGAATATTCCGTATCACTACGAAGATCCACATTTATTGGATACGCCATCGTATAGTTACATACGAACTCGAAGGAACTTGTTCCGGTTCGAGGATGGTTTCTAGTTCAGGATAAATAGAATAAGGATTATTCAGTTGTATTTTATCTCTACCTTCTCTCAGGTTGCGAGGGCTCCTAGGATTAGGAGAGTACACCTATTACGCTTATTGGATAGTCTTCTTCCAAACCATACGCTGGTGCCGAACGGTAGGGAAGGAAGAAAACTATTTAGCCTGAGTATAGTGTACAGAAGGTAATAAGGGAAGACAAATAAAAGGATTGGAGAGATGGCAAGGAAATATACAGTTACAGTCATGAATCTAGATAGTGGAAGAGGCATTACTAGGAATACCCGGATACCCCTTCGAAACATTTTCATGTTTCAGTTTCACTGTGCGTTGTTAATTGAAAACTGATTCCCAATTAGATCCTTGCTCCAGGATATGTATTTACTAGGTTTGGTTCTCACATCTGTATGGTTTTACAGATGATGAGTGGGAGTAAGTTATTGGGAATTAGGTGATTATATCCTCATTATATCAGAATTCGTTGTAATTGGTGATATTCGAGGAAATCACCTGGGGTTTTGCCTGACGGCAAATATTTGGTTTTGAATATCCGTTGTTGTGCACCAATTTCAAACTGATATTGTCACGCCCCGCTTCTCAGAGTACGCTAAGGTAGGCACGTGACATAGCCAACCATGCTACCCGTGGATAGGAAAAATCCTTCCACAATCACATTACGGCTGTAGAGATATCAAGAACAGGAAAGTAAACTGAACTATCTAGTACATGTCCATGAAGCCAGAACAAATGAGTCAAGAAAAGATAAAAATGCGGAAGCAAAAGATACAATAAATAAAACACCTGAAAGTAAAACTGCATACCGATAGGATTTTCACCGCTCGGTCTAACAGTGGCAATACTCCTGATCAGTCTGCAACAAAGGTAGAAGGATCTGGGCCATGCAAAACCCAGACGTCAGCGCGTCATAACATCAAGCAATAATAAAACAGGGGTAGCAATACATGCAGGTAAGAGTATGAACAGTAAAACAGGTATAACAGTGATATAAGAGAGGACAGTGAGGGTAATGTGTAGTGAGTAATATAAACTGGTCTACGGGGGTTAACTACTCTCAAGTCTTTGAAATCAATTAATGTAATCCTCATCGTAACCCATCGGTGATTATTCCGTAACGTCCGGAAAGACGGCAAACAATAGGTATTCTGTAACGCCCGGAAAAACGGCAAACAATGGGTATTCCGTAACGCCCGGAAAAACGGCAAACAATGGGTATTCCGTAACGCCCGGAAAAACGGCAAACAATAGGATGGCCCTTTGAGTTACGTTCGGTTACAATACTGATTTCCCCGTACCCCCAAGTTATATATGTTCAAGTCAAGTATTAAATAATCTAGAGCTAATGCCAACACAGGATCAGTCAGGTACAGATTTGTCTGGATAGACAACAGGAACGGTCCGTAAGGACAACAGGTCAGGTTTGTTGGTATTAGACACAAGATCAGGTAACAGGTAAGACCATGGTACATCAGGTAATATATAAAGGTATCATGTTATGTCAAGAGTTGTACGGTGCCATGTCGTGTCAAGTAATAGGTGTAATAGGTCATATCAGGATGCACAAGATGTCAGGTGGGTGCTCATAATCAAACTACCATAAACATGATTATAAATAAACAAGCATGGGTACTATCAGAACAATAAACTGGAACATGTAATATGATAAGCAAATAGGTGCAGATTAAACTACTTGGATGTACGGTTATCTGTTTGAGTTTAAGGGATGGTTTCAACCTTACATGAATACAGTATGACAAACATGGAAGTTAAAATCATGTTAATATGTATTAAGTAATCTAGAGATGCAATGATATGTATAATATGTTCAATGGATGCAATTATAACTAAAACAGGTTAAAGATGCACACGAGTGTCCAATGGAGTAAAACTATAGAAAGGGTACCATAGACTATGTAACTAGTTATTATGTGATTTAAAATATAAATGTGGTTAATAGGTTTAGTAAACTAAATGCAACAGTTATGTTTCAAGTTCTGAATCTAAAATATGTAAACAGAACATCGCACTGTTAACTTGGAACTCATGAATTTAGATTCTATCTATAGATTTAATATGAAATTAGATAAATAAATATAGGAATAGTATGAATAGCATGTAGCAAGTTTCACTTGCATGCACTAGATGTGAAATACATGATACGGATGTAATCGGACATCCGAAAATGATAAAACATGAAAAGTGACAATGCGGGTTGCACAATAATCATTATGGGGTATTATAATTTAAATATACATAGAAGGTAATAGTATAGCATGTAGCAAGATTAACTTGCCTTGACCGGATCACGAAGCGGTATACGGAACGTCACGCGTCGGCGGGAAAAGTCGCGACGCGCGCACGGTACACGGAAAGAGTCCAAACAACACACGATGGGATCACACGGGTCCGATATCCTCGCTGGGTCGTCGGGATAGTCGTCGGCACGACCGGATTTCGGCAACTAAAAGAACAGTAATCTTTTAAAAGAAGAAAAGTGATAAAAGAAAGAAAAAGAAGAAAGGCAGAGGAAGAAGTGGAAAGAGAACAGGGAACGTGGGTTTTAAAAAATAAATAGGGTTTTAAAATATATATATATATATAACCACAAAGAAAGAGAAAGAGAGAGAGGAGAGAGACAGAGAGAGGAGAGAGAAAGGGGGAGAGATCGTCACGAGGGGGGAGAGAAAGGGAGAGCAGAGAGGGTTAGTTAAATATTAGATTAGAAAATATAAAATATATATTTACAGCAAGAGAGAGATAGAGAGAGAAACGGCCAGAGAGAGAGAGAGAATCAGAAGAGAGGGGGAGAGAGAGAGAATCGGGAGAGAGAGAGAGAGAGACGGCCACAGAGAGAGAGAGAATCATGTTAATATTAAATGATTATAAAATATTTATATAGTTAAAGAAGGTTTGAATAATATTATAATATTATTCCGTTTTGAGATTTTGGCAAATACAAACTTACTCCAAAACACGTCCGGGTCGGGTCCAAAAATTCAGATTAAAAATATGAAAAATATAAGCGACTTTCAAATTTCAAAATGAATGCTCAGTCAAAGAAAATGCATACCCCCAAGAACGGATGCGCGTACGTGCGCGTAGCCATCCAAACACGTCCGTTTCACTGAACGGGACGAGAACAAGATGCGCGGACGCTACCACGGGTTATGAGTATCATGCAGGCTATGAAATATATTTTTAAAATATTTTACGTGACTTAAAAGGTTATATGGTAAAAGATGTCATTCCAGATAAATGCCAGTATGCGATAAAACTGAAAATGCACAAGTCCACATAACAAGTCAGGGTGATTCATAAATATAAATCAAACAAGTTTCAAAAAAGCAGGTTGGGTCGAAAGCAATGTAAAGTGTAAAATACCATTCGCACCCACAATACGTTAAATCAAGAATATCACGAATAAAGAATTACGAGAACTGGAATTGGTATAAATGAACTCGGCTGTTACAGATATATATGTACGTTTATTTTATAAAGTGAGATATAATTTTTTGAAATTATGTCCATGACATTTACCTATATCAGTTAATGATTGGGTAAGGAGTATTAAACAGCGGTGTAATTCTTCTTAACCATAGTACAGTTTTCAACCTACGACGCACAGGGTTTGAGTTATTCAACTCAGGGGACTTATACAAAATATTGTATGTTGTCCAGTGTCCATTAGGACAAAGAGGTTGGTGCCCATACTATATTCTGTTTACTTGTGACTTCTCCAGTTTCAGACAAGTGTTTCGTAGAAATAAAAGATCCAAGTTTTGAGAAGTTATAGGTACAAGAATAAAGTAGAGAACCATATGTTGCAAGTATCAGGATTCTTCAAGGTGATCGAAGATATAGATACTTGTGTCTGGTATTCAGTTAATAGTAATGGTTTTTGAGAACTTGTTTCTCTTTCAGGTTACTCATATTTGGATGCACTCCTAGTTGAATAATGCTGATCGGCCTCCTTCCATTTAGTTGACATACATTGGAGACAGCTGCATGATTTAAATCCGGTTCCAATTAAATCAGTGCCTCTGTTTCTGTATTGTATCTAGAATGGTTCATATCTTAACGATGTTAAGGTATATGGAGTTGTCCGGTTTATACTTAAAACCAGATTCTGGATAACTCAATGCACATTTCTGTAATGGCAGTTTGTGGGTTATCCCGGGCTATGACGAGGATTAACTTTCTACCATCTGGAAGATCAATAGTGATATTGTTCTTGACTCGCCACAGTTTTAGCAAAATGGACTTTTTCAGAAAACAGTAGTGGGAGTATGGTAGAACTGGAAGTGATTCCAGAACCACAAACGATTACTGAAAATTTAATAGAACCTAAAAATTCAATCGGGTTTGACATTCCATTATCCACTCCACAGATATGGTGAGTAACCTCAGGCGCCCGAGAAGTACTTCAGTATACTCAAAGATGGTGACAGGGAGGTTCTTGTTTACCCAGACTTGTCATTACTGCTGTTCTAGACTATGAGACCTGGCATGAGGATGAGTATAGCGCCGTTCTAAACTAACTTTAGAAGTGCACGTGTATATGACTCTGACAGAGGGTTGTTGTAGTCAGTGGGAGCAGCGGAAGCATAGTGGACAAGTAGCTTGTGTTTATTTATAGACTAAAGCAGGTATAGCGGAGATAGATCATCTATTTTTGATATGGCAGTCATAGACTTTGACTTCATCAGAATAGGAGATGGAACTGTTAAGAAGGTAATTGGGTGTCATGTCCTGGTATTTGGATGGCATACACTTTGTAGGAAATAAAATTCCTGCACTATGATCGGTTATACTGTGGTTGTCACACAGTGGTTTCTCCACATAGGATATGGATATTATATCAAGCATTCTGGTTACTAGATCTATGGTTTTAGATCTAGATTTGGGTAGTTTCCCAATCTGGGTACTTAGACAGTATTCTAAAGGTGTTTTAGAATTGACGACTCCTGGTATGGTGGTGTACCTGCTAGCTTGCTTCATATATATCACTCACAACAAAATAACTCACACAACACAAGGAAATAAAAAGGCAGCAGCCCAAAACTTTTCTTCACTTGACATTTCATTGCTTCACACTTCTTCTCCCCTGGCATCTTCTTCAACCTCCACCCAAACCCTCTCATGAGTTGAGAATCCTTGGGTGTATTGAGACAAAGTAATCACAAACTCTCTCTACTTCATCTTGGCTATCTAGGCTAGCAAATTAGATACTCGAGTTTCTTCGGTTTTGAGATCGGAGCCCGTATTACTAACCCTCGACGTGGATCTTCTTCGATGTGGGGAGACTAGAGAACAAACTTGATCAATGAAGCCGCGAGGAGTTTGGGACAGAGGTTGAAAACCGAAGGACACGGGTCGTTCGGTATAACCTCTCTAAACTCATTTACATATTGTTATCTAGGGCTTATGGGTAGATCCGGGTAATTGGTTGTGATAGCGCCGGGTTTTTAAAATTTTTGTTCCGCATTTGGTCACGGATTGATGGCTGGGGCGCTGCCGTAACCCAACAGGAGCATAACCTACCGGTGATCGTTGACGCGGCGGATATCTGGAGGATACCGACCGTAGTCATGAGATTGGATGAATGGGCCGATCCGGACTGACGGAGCCCGGGATTTGAGGATTTTATATCGATGCTGATACGGATTTTTGTCGATTTCATTGACGATACTCCAGTTTTTATACAAAAAGCTTACCAAGAAAAGAACACAGCTTTCTCGTACAGATATATTCTGATTTCATTCTTCATGCTTTCATACATCATATATATAATATGTTACTACTTGAGGCACCAACACGAGTACATGGTATTACACTTATGCTAGATGATTACCCTTGCCACTGTTAGATATTTCAGTGTTATATTTGAGTATGTTACTGTATGACCTAGGAGTTTGTCATACATTCGGTTTCTACTCGGTGATGTCTTCTACTCACGAGTTGGCAACTCACCCCCATTGTGCCACAGTTTCTTACAGGTTTAGCCGTACAGGTTCCATGGCGGCTTCACTGGCACACCACTTCCTTCCAGGTGATTGCTTTGGTAGGTGGGTTCGCTTGCATCGTGACCACCGTTGTACTTTTATTTATATCAGTTGTATCTAGTAAGCTCTATCAACCAGACTTGTATATTTAGTAGACTTAGAAAACCACTGTTGTTTATTCTTTCGACCTTAGAGTCGCGTTCATGTATTATTATAGTTTTCTGGCTTCTTGATGATGTTGAGTTCCTTACTTTCTTTCCGTGTTTTGATTCTCGTCCTTCGGCGTTATATATTTATTTTATCTTGCGTGGTTGTTTCCGCCAATTGGAGAAGAGCTAGCTCCCGCTTAGGGATGCCTTATATATTATTACTTGTATTCGTTTTTGGGTTACAAATTACAAAGGAGGTGTTGCCCGAATTTCAAACGACAAAAGGGTTTTCAAGCTGGATACAAATATAGTGTTTCCATATACTACTACTTATGTTTATATAAGAATAAACTTGATTTTCAGTGTACCTTATTTCAAACTGCACCTCCACTATTTTCCTCTAATAAGATTTAGATTTCTGGGTTTTGGTTTACTTGAATTAGGTGGGGTCCTATAGACTTCACTTGATTCAAGTGCCAGTCATATGCCATTTTTGGGTCGTGACAAAGTTGGTATCAGAGCACTAGGTTTAACCTTGGTTCGAGTCTAGGTTTGACTATGCAGAGTCTAGGACGTATATTTATATTCAGAACTTAGGCTTGACCTTACGGAACTTAGACTTGGCCGAGGGGGTATTAGACCCGAACTTTCGTCGCGTAGGTTGACCTTGATTAATGGAGTAAGTGACTTAAGTAGAGTGACGTACCGTGTGTATGTTCCGCGACATACTTACGATATGCTACTTCGCTTAAGATGCCTTAGGATGTACATTTCTTAGGTACTGTATTTGTATTCATTCCTATGATCTATCCTCATCGATGTCGGATGGTGGTTTCCGTTACCATGATTATACGAGCAGAGAGAGTTGTGGCTAGAGGTGCGGTCAGCACGAGCTCGTCATGGACGAGGACTGACCAGGGCGTAATTCCGGTAACACATGATTGCATCGATATGTCGTTTTACTATGTTTTTCATTGACGTGAGCGTTTCGATACATTGTTTTGCTAAGATTTCTTGTTGACGCAAGATCCACACTAGATGTTTGGGCTTTTGCCAGGGGCCAGCCGTATTGTAAAGACTACTAAGGTACCGTTAACTCCAGATGGTTGAGGCATTGTCTATCATGCGGACGGATGAGCCAGCTGTTGCTACGGCTGACAAGATATCGTCCCAGATGGTTGAAGCTATTCCAGCATGAGGTTATACTCAGGAATGCGAAAGAAGATCGCTAGCCACCCTTGGAAAAGACTAGGACCTTTTGTTCGTTGGATGCTCGATGCGAGATCATCAGTTTGACTAACTTCAGCTAGAGGAGGACCTCGTCCAGATGCGATGTGAGTCGATCGAGAACGAACGAGCGTAAGCGCATCATTCCGATGATTTGGAAGAGTCCCCGAGGATGTAATTGGCAAGATGCCTACTACAGGATATTAAGGATACTGAGTTTGTAGCTTTGGAAAGGAGACTCTGGATATGAGTGCAGCCGTTTGGAGCGCAGTTCACACAGCTACGAAGAGATAATTCCGAATTGGTCCACATTGAAGAAAAGTAGAGTAAGAGATTCGTACGAGATCTTGACAAGATGACGTTCCACTCCGTTAACATCAGAGACTGGATGTCTATGCAGAGGCGTTGAATGCAGCCACAATTCTATAGAAAAGTCATGAAAGGATTGCAGATGTTCCGGAACAAGAAATGGATTAAATAAAGGGTGATAACTTCCGGGAAGTTCGGCAGAGATGAGGTTTGGGAGAGACCCCGACAGAATCTTTCTGGAATACTACAAAAGAAGACTTGGACCCAGGATCAGATTTATCACACACCTTTAGCGGGCAGAGGTTGCCATCGTTGACGCGATAGGTTACGAGCGACCATATTAATTGGTCAGGAAATCTTTAGAGAAGCGCCAGAGCGGAACGGTTTCCGTCATTACTCCGTATCGGGCTGTTGAGCCGAAGAGTCATGTAACTGGTAAGCCGTAGAGAGAAATAAGACCTAAGGGCAGAAGGTGCCAGACCGTGAACAGGAGGCAAGTAGATGCTTGCTCTGCTATCTTTGGATGCACCGACACCCTTCGACGTTGAAGGAGGAGCATATCGACGACAGTATTTATGATTTGCGATTTGGTGATTCGAATATCACATTTCCGTTGTTTTGGATTCTGGGATTGTAAGGATTTTGTTTTATAATTGATATTTCCTATGTGCACCACAGTTGCACATGATTCGTATTTCCATGTAACAGTTGTGTTGATTTTTGTTTTGTGCACATTCATTGCACTCGATTTCGATTTCATGCCGTCTGAAACATTTGGTTTGGATTTCATACGTATTGGCATACATATAATTTGACTTATGCTTTCGGCATAGTTTTCATGTGCTTTTAATACCTTGATTTGGTTTTGTGCATGCTAATGCACATGTTTATGAGTTTATGCACTGCGGTATACTTGAGTTGGATTGATATATGTTGTATACCGTCGATTTCGATTGAGATGTTCGATACTTGTTTTCGTGCACCATGTGCACTTGATTGAGATTCTTGCACGCACTTGACGCACCTGATGCGATTTTGTGCACACCAGATGTACAAAATCGGGATTCTTCGTGCATATCTGATGCACCTGATATTATTGTCGTGCACACCCGTTGCACTCGACACGTGTTTTCGTGCACACCTGTTGCACTTAAATTTTGTTTCTGTGCACATGTAAGGCACATGTTTTTTATTTTGATTTCCATACGCACCAGACGCACGTGGTATTCTTTGTCTACATTTTTTAGGATTGATTTCATTTTGAGCATCATGTTTTTACGACATATACTATATGGTATAGTAACTGAGCAGGACTAGTCCGAGAACAGTACCTGAATATATTTTATATGCATCGATATTTACCAAAGGGATTTCCAAAAATGAGGTATAGTCTCAATATTTTCGTACGTGTCCATGATGACATCAAACCTTACAAAGGAAACCCTTCTAAATCGTTTTCAAAGGGCGGAACGTATATGTTAAACAAAGGATATATATTTCTTATAATGAACGTCCACTGCATATGCCGTGATTTGCGCATCGCACGGCGATTTGAAAAGGGGTTTTGCATGCATTTTCATTTAGTTGTTTTGACGATTTCACAACAATGCGTACTGCATATAGGCTATAGCCCTATTTATATTATATGTAATTTTCGTAATGGTTTTAGACACTAGTGTTTTCACATTAACTCTCAGGATGGCGTGGCGCTTGACGGAGTTTGATTTGAGTTTTACCCTCATTTTCATACGCATGCATTGCGCTAAGATATGTTTTATGTATTCTTGATACTCGGAGCCCCGTTGATTTAATTTATTGATTGAAATATTTTAATTATTGGGGGAGTTTAAATTTAAATTCGGGAACCGAATTTATTTAAGGGGGGAAGATTTGTAACATTTCAGAAAATAAAATATTTTTTTTGGGAATTCAAGTAATTAAAATAATAAATATTATGAATATTTTAAGGTATAGAGATTGGTTGTAAATGAGAGGGTATAATTATATACCGATAGATTGGAAAATATTTGGAAATTTATATTAATTATTGATTTTTAAAGAATTTATGAAAATTTGGGTATTTTACAATTTAGTATACAATTAATTGTATATAAGTTAATATTAAACTCGATTAATGTTTTACTAATTTTTTTTTAACCATGATTAGGTACTTGGCATGCAACAAATCATGTTGCAAATGACTTGCTTCATTTTTATTTTTTAACCATGGCTCCTTTTACATTTAAATGGTTTTGTTTTGTTTTAAAAAGAAAAGAGAAAAGATAAAGGTGTGAGAGAGTGATAGGACTTGTATTATGGCTATGTGAAAGAGAGAGGGGGACTTTCTACACATATGGGCACTTTTATTCCTCCTTCTTTCTCTTCTTCATCTTCAACTCCTCCATCCTTCACCTTCTCTACCACCCTCTACCACCCCCAAAACCCACTCAAAACCTTATACTTACTTTACAAAAATTGATCCCAAGCTCACTACAAACCCTATGGAGGCCTCAAGTTTAGATTTTGAAGACCTTGAGCAACTCAAGAAAATTCTTGAATTGCCAAATGAGGTGATTTTTGCACTCTTAGTTTAGAATCTTATGTTTCCTTAACTCCTTTAGTAGTTTTGAGTTGATTAAGTGAAGTTTAGTGATGTTAGAATATTCCAAGATGAGAATTAGGGAATTTTATGAGTTGAAAAGGTGTATTTGAGGTGTAGTAGTAATCACAGACCCCTTTAGTGAAAGAATTCTGGTTTAAACTTGAATTTAGGTAACCCAAACATGAACTGAAATTTTTCGATATCGGGGTTTTATGAGAATTGTGATGACTTTTAGAAATCTGCTGTGACCCGGAGACTTGGAAAAATATTTAGCGATTACTGAGAGATGTGCAGGCAACCTAGAAGCTAACCCCAAAACCTGAGACCCCCATTCCAAGTTCTGGATGCCAATTTTCTTGTTTTGGCCGCAATTTGCGGCCTGGGTGTGAGAAAAAGAGTTCGGGTTTGGTTCATGGTTCAATCATCCTCAAATTAGACCCATCATATATGCAACTTGTCCCAATTCTCACCTGAGACAAATCTGGAGCTGTTTTCCTAATGTGCTGTTTTGGTTTTGCAACTTTTTATGACTTGGATTTTAGTATTTGGGTTTTGACTCGGTGATTTGACATTTGCACGTCAACCTCGAGGGTTGTTTGGCTATTCTTGCATGCGTAGGCCGTAGGTTCTAATCTATGTGCACTTCGTATGCCGTTTCGGTTCTCTCGTGTTGATTCTTGATTACGATATGACGTATTTGAAATGTAGGTATCTTGCGTGGACTTCAGGACGACCAAAGAGAGATTAGGTTGATCGAGGAAGACCTATCCGAAGGATGATTACCTTGGTGGTGAATCGCAGGTTATACGTAGTCACGCACACACATACATACACTTGATTTCTTGTGTGTGTGTGTGTGTATGTATGTATGTATGTATGTATATGAGTATATATGTATATATATACCTATACACGGATGATGAGGATAGCATGTGATATGAGGTGATGAGTCGATATGATCGGGCATGATGCCATGAGATGTTGATAAGTGATTGAGCCATGATATGGTATATGATATGATATTATAAAGAATCGTGAGGCGATATGTATTCATACATACAATAATATGTGATTGATAAAATAATAGATTGTACGAGACCTTAGATCCGTACCACTGATTACGATTTTGATATTGTACGACAATTGATACCGTACGATTGATGATTCATATGATTTTGAACCGTACCCTTGACTTTAAAGATGACGTACGATGGATATTACAGTACGAGACATATAAGATGATAGATCCGTACTCTTGACTCGAGGATTCCGTACGATGTATTATACAGTACGTGACGCTATGAGGCTGGATCGCCGACTACTAGATATATCGACTCGAAATTTAGGTAGATTTTCTTATCTTTCCAACTAGTTCCTTAGTTTAGTCTTTTAGTTGTTTGGATAGATGCTAGGCTAGACTCGAGTCATACCTATTTTCAAAACTAATGAATCGTGAGTATTTTCAAAGGACCACCGAGGGATGCTACGGATTTTTCAAAAGACATATATTTTCCCAAAAAACACTGTAGCCCCTACTTTTCTAAAAGCCATGATTTGTGCTATTTCAAAACACCAAAACCGTATGACTCGTACACCGATAAGTATATTGATTAATGTTACGTTTACCATTCCCTTTTCTGTTATATTTATGTTGTTCTCATTGCATTGCATATTTATCACATGTGCTTCTTTAGCTATTATGAATCCTGTCTGATAGGACACCAGCACCATTACTAATGATGAGTATGTTCCACGCACACTTTCCCGCTGGCTCACACATCATCATCGGTAATTGCCATGTCATGTACACTTTAGAAAAAACGTTACTTCATAGATATAATCCGTTAGCTGGTAGTTTCAACATAGTACTAGTATGTTTATTCTCATATGCTAATTTAGATATTGCACTGTTTACTTAGATACCCCATGCATTTATATATTCATTTTGTTGTGCAATATTGTGGGCTTTATACCGATGTTCACTGCTTATTGACTCTTGATTTTGGGATTTTGGGCTTCAATGAGATTTCTGGATTTGGGGGAAAACCGCAAGAATTTTATAAACTCATTATCATTTTAAAAATATAAGTTGTGATTTTCTCGTGATATGATGTGTATGGCGTCCACCATGAGTGTTCTCGGTGTCACGCCCCGCTTCCCGGTATACGGCGAAGGGGACGCGACGAGGCTCGCTACGTATATACTCAGAAGTACATACGCTAAGCGTATCTAAGCAATATAAAATAAATACACAAGAGACAAAATTTAAAAGAATAGCAACTTTTTTTTATTAACATTCTTTGTACAATGCATGAAAGGAAATACAACTGGAATAAAAGATGCCTAAACAGTGGCATAACAGGAATTGAAAAGTACTGAAAAGAAAAGTGTACAATGAAACTACTGAGCAGGGTCTTCAGTAAACTGCTCCAAGTCTTCTTGCGATGGCTCAACTTCTGCCGGGTCCAAACCACCTGACGACATTCAAAGAAGAAAGAAACAGAATGTCGTCAGCGAACAAATCGCTCGGTAAGTCCCAAAGATAAGAGGAGAATAGATAGAGAGTAAGAGAGAGAGAGAGAGAGAGAGAGAGAGAGAGAGAGTTGCTTTTATAGTTGTATTATATGAAAGGTTCCTAGGCACCCTAGTGAGGTCTCACAAGTCATCATCCATGCAAATTTCTAAAAAATACGGTGCCGAGAAACCCTAGAACGGATCGTTGACTAGATATATAGGCGATAAAACAAACTAGTTAACACTTAACTACTAGAATACGGAAATACAACCTTTGTAGATCCGGTTCTCCACCTCCATAGCTCCGCGATGATCTCCCTCCGCTGTCCAAATCGATCCCTTGACTCTAGTATTGGCATCATCGAAGAATAGGCGGGCTTGATCGTCGGTTCGATGCCAAAGATGATCTACGTCGAGGCATCGCTAGAACAAGCTCCAACTTCACCAAGCCTTGAAAACTTGTGAAGGAAACACCCTATACAACTTGGCAAGAGGTAGAGGATGAAGAAATAGGAAGTGGGTAGACTTTAGATTTGGATTTCTCACTCATTTTGGCTAGTTGCCATTGATGGTGCAAGCTTTCTTCAAGTTGAAGATGAAGAAGAAGAAGAAGATATGATGAAGATCAAAAACAATAATAAAATCTAATTGATCTTATCATAATGCAACCTTGGGTTAGATTTAACTCTTGTAGAGAGCAAACTCTAGTTTAGCTAATGGTTAGGTTTAAACATAAAACAAAATGGTTACAAATTCAAAGCATCATGAAGTTTCCACAAAAGACAAAATTAGCAACCATTTCATTTTAGCCAAAAGAAATAAAGAATATAAATGAAATGAATAAGTGAATACTTTAAAACCATAACCATTAACCTAAAAATGGTTTCAAATCAAACATACACCCAAGTTTGCATGCATCATCAAACATGATACAAACTAGTGCACAAAACTATATCATATATACAATGTGCACATCAAGTGAGAAAATCCATCTTAAGTGAACCAATACTAGTTAATGTAAAGTAATATATCAAATATATAATTATGCATTAAATCATTGAATCAACACTTGATTCTATGATCCGGTCATATCGCATATAACCGGCTAGTATCCAATGTATCGGCTTATCGAATCAATCCTTGATTCGATAACTAGGTTATATCGCATACAACCATTCGACACATTCATCGCGAGAATGAAATACGGTATCACATACACGCATTATTCTCGGTCCCGTACATATCTCATATGCGCTCCTATTTCGTTTCGCTTGAGCCAGGAAACCTCTGTGTAGGACTCTAAAGACTCGTCAATACGCCGGCAGCGGATGATGATCTTATCAGACACCCACAAGCCGCAAGCAGTCTGCTAAACGTAACGGCCACCCGGGTATTGAGCGATCAGAAGATCGACGAGCAAGCCCGCTCATACTCCTGTGAATCCAACCAGTAACACTTACCGTACAGTCCGGTCAGTTCGTCTGATATGTCGCATATCTCGCCTAGGGGTGATAAACGTCAGACCCCAGTAGCTTGATAAGTCATGCCGACGTGAGGTCCATAACATTCGTGAAACTACTGATAACTCTTACCAGTATATCACTGCAACCCTGGCCAGGGATTTCCTGTTATGGCCAGTCGAGCATAGCGCAACATCAACCCCCAATACCGAGAGAGACGAATCCCCTCCTATCGCTCATTGCCTCCATGTGAATCGAGACTGTACCCAAAAACCACCTGTTTGCACAACTCAGTAGAGCCGTGGTAGGGTGGAAATCAAAGCACAGTGGGAGACACACAAGACTCTATGACGATCTCGGGTCAACAGACTAAGCTGTACCAGTGTCACCAGAGAACTGCCATCTGACGTGAGGTATAATACCATCTGGGAGTTCTCGGGGAGTCCGTTCAGTGTACCCAGTCTCCACTGAGCACCCGCATACCATCTTCGATGTCACACACCAATGGATATGGGATCATCCATCGCCCATCGCATGGGTCTAGAAGATATGCGCTAGTCTACTCTGGAATATCGATGCCCCGTCTCGATATTCCCTCGACTAGGAACATTTGAAGGATGTACTCATGGACTACCCAGGCCCCACTAGTATGATCTACATCATAGTCCTGGAAGTCGAGTACACATCCTAAGGGCTTTATCAACATGTAATCAGAGAGACAGAAAGTATACATGTTAAGATAAAGAGCAACCAGATAGCGTACTATCATGTCGAGCAAGAAAGTTCTACCTATATATGTCCCAGCATCCACTACAATATACATCCAATGTACAGTAATGGCCTCTAGGACATACATATAACTAACAATCTCCCACTTGCACTAGGGCCATCTGTATCAGCGGTTGCAGTATCACATACTCAACCATCCCCTAAAAGTCTCTCTTTGGGAAAAAGGCCTTCGTGAGTGGATCCGCCGTGTTGTCCTCTGAGTCTACTCTCCTAACCTCGATCAACCTGGAGATCAACTATCTCCATGATCAGGTGATGCTGCCTCAGAATTTGTCTGGGTCACTGATGGGACCAGGGTTCCAGGGCCGAAGCCACACTTCCATTGTCATATAATGGCAGGAACCTAGTTCATCTTATGAACCAATATACACCCAAACTGCCTCTTTGGTAGTATCATTAATAGAGATGTTACCAGCCTTTATCGTCTAGTTTGCCACGGTATCGAGCTTGGAACTCTTCCAACATACCGTCCCTTTACTGAGGGTAAAGACAGTGCCTGTGACTGACATTCAGTCGTTTTTATCACCCTGGAACTCTTCCAGTGATTCTCCCCAGGATCGATTGATACCATCTCACTACATCTAGTGAGAATCCTAGCATCCAATTACATCTATCTCATAGATGAAAACTCAGGATTTAGGAGGTATCACTTTGATCCTATTTGGAGAATCCTTGTGATAATAGGAGATTGACCGATCGTAGTATAGGAAACTCTTTTCCTATCAAGAGTATGTTGTCTACGTACAATACGAAGATGACCACCTTACTCTCTACTACCCTTTTGTATATACAAGGTCCGTCTACCATTTTGATGAAGTCAAACACTTTGACTATCACATCAAAACAGACGTTCCAACTCCGCGATGCCTGCTTCATTATGTAAAGCAACTTGCACACGTTTCCGCTGCTCCCACTGTTTACGAAGACCTCTGGCTGTGTTCTTATAGACGTTCTCTTCTAAATCAGTATTTGGAAAAGCAGTCAGGGACCCAACCACCAGATATCGTAGTCATGGTATGTAGCAATGTTAAGTAGGATCCGGATGGACTTAAGCATAGTCACTTGGAAAAGGTTTCATCATTATCCATGCCTGGTTGATGACTAAAACCTTTAATAAGCCTAGCTTTGAAAGTCTCAACTTTTCCATCTACACCAAGTAATCTTCTCAAGATATACTTGCTCCTAATGGGGATTTAACCCTTCAGATATAGCAACCAAAGTCCATACTTTGTTGGTGTATATGGATTCCATCTCAGACCGCTAAGCATCCAGCTATTCTTACAAAGTCCCTACTCTTGATGGCCTGCTCGAATCTAGTTGGGTCATCATCTCATGATGCATTCCATGCTCCCACTGTCATCGAGAAACCAAGGTATCTCTCAGGCGGATGAGGAACCCTACTAGATCGGCGGAGAGGCTGAGGTTCGTTGGATTCTATTGAATGCTTTGGTTCCACCAAATCATCAGCTGCAGTTTTGTATAGCTGGAACCTTTTCAGTTCTACAGAATTGATCCTGCCTCGATCTTGTCCGGATTTTGCTTTAAACATAGGCCGGAAAATCCCAAATCTTAACTAGCTTAAGAGATGGGTTCTTCCCATACCATATCTCATATGGAGTGGTAGGCACTGATTTGATTCAAACCTAATAGGTATGCAGCTTCTCAAGTGCATAGCCCCAAAAGGAAATAGGTAACTCAGTAATACTCATCATAGAGCACACCATATCTAATATTGTGCAATTGCTCCGCCCCGATACACCGTTGTGCTGTGGTGTATTCAGAGGAGTAGTACGGAAAGAGAATCTCATTCTCCTTTAGAATGGTCCAGAAATGCCATGCACAAGTATTCTCCTCTCTGATCTCATCATAGGACATAATACTTATAACCAGTTATTGGTTCTCTACTTCTAACTTATATTCTGTGAATACCTCAAAAGGTTCGGACTTATGTTTCAACGGGAACATATGACTGAATCTTGAGAGATTATCAGAGAATATAATGAAGTATAAAGAACCAGTCCTGGCATGTGTAGACAGGAGACTTTACATACATCATCATGTATCAGTCCCAAGAGTTTACTAACTCTTTCTCTGTTTCTAATAAACAGAGCTATGGTCATCTAATCTTTATGACATGACTGGCAAGTTTCACAAGATGTAAATTCAAACTGATTTAAATATGCGTCTAAAATGTAACTTCATCCAGTCGGGTCGCATCGATGTGACCTAGTCTACAATGCCTCAAGAAGGATTCGTTCATTTCTGAACTCTTCCTCTTGTGTGTGTTCTGTATACGAGGAACTGCAGTTTGATTTAGAACGTCAATGCTTTTAGATAACGTGCCTGAACCGATCAACTTTTGATATAGGAAATGTTCAAAACATTATCCAACAATACAAAATTATATCCTTCTTTACTAATAAAGAGACTGATATGATTTTGTATATCAGGTTCGGTATCTAATAGCATTTGTTCAGAATCAATGTACTGGTAATACAGGGTGACAGTGACCAACAGACTTGGCTGCAACACTTGCCCCGGTTTCTGTCTCATGAAACTTATCACCCGTTCTCAGTTTTTCTACCTTTTTTTAGCCCTATGTAACAGCTTACATATCTGGGATCCTGATCCGGTATCATATACCCAGGATTCAGAGGATACTGAGAAACAGTTCTTTGTAATGAACATACCCGAAGGAGATGCATCATATGCACTTTCTTCGTTTGGGCGACATAGGAAATTTGGTATTCCCATATTTCCTGCTCTGTCTTATAACAATTATAAGTTGGAGCGGGACCAACGTTCCCCAGCTCAGTATAACAAGCGGGTTCGGTCAATACATCCATATTATTATCTTGATTAAGGCGTGATATGGTCGCTACCTGGAGAGAGAGAGAGAGAAGAAAACACTCAGCGTGCGCTCTTGCAAGATTAGATTGGTTATGTATTTTATCTAATCAGGATGGCTCCCACTGCTTTTTATCAAATCTTCCTTCAAACCCTAAAAGGAAAGACTAGCCGGGATTAATTACACTCTACAAGTTCGCCAATCTTTCAGCCAGGCCAGTGTCGGTATTTTGAGGGAGGTTCCCCGTGCTTTCGCACGGACCTAATTACAGTAAACCTCGTTTTCCCAGAGGCGTAACCCCGTTGACACCTTTCTAGACACCTACTTGATCGGCTAATTGTAAAGTGCAAAACTCTCCCAGGAGTAACAATTACTCGCAGTGGGTATCGGGATCCAACTATCATATAGAAGGTATGCAATCTCATTGCAAGTTTCAACACTTGAAACTCCCGATAAAGGTTTTTACCCCTAGCACCTATGACCTTAACTATGGTCAACAAATCATAAGTACTAGTCAAGTTCTACCCGTCATTTCGTGATTAATTAGACCCACCCACATGACCCTTAACTAAGGTCAACAAAGTCACGTGACTGTCCTAACTAATCGCATCATATGCGGTGTAGGAAGACATCACTTAGCTACCGTACACTGTGCCTTAACTAAAGTCAACAAACACAGCACGAATACTAAGTACTCTACTTCCTAAAATGATGCAGGGTTGCGAATGGTTTTTGTGAAAACCTTTAACGCTTTGAACTTGATCTCGTTGCGGAATCAAATGGTTTTTAAATGGAATGTTTTCGAGGCTTTTCTAGTTTTGCTAAAGGGGTCACTCCCGTGAAGGGATCGTCGGCCCTTTCCTCGTCGAATGAGGTGCGGGATATATCATATATATCACTGTGCAAAACGGAAACTATAGAAGCGATCAAATGACAAACCGAGGGTTGTAGCATCTGCCAGTTATTGCTAAAGGAGTCACTCCCGGTGAAGGGATCTCGGTCCTTTCCTCATCGAATAAGGTGCAGGATGTTCTATAATGAACACCGCGATGCAAAGCAAGAACTGTAGCTACCTGTTTTTATTTTGAAATTCGATTCCACAACATCAATTAGGTTTATTTTCTTTCATTAATCTCATTAATGAATATCCCATCATTTAAATTACCTAAACATCACAGATAAATATGACGTACACGTATGCCATCCGCATTCGCCTCGATGTCCCCTCGTGCACCGTTAGGTTAGGTAACTAACGGCAGAGCGGGGCAGGGCTAGCACGGGTGTAAAACATAAGTAACGTCTATATAATATATCATATATACTATATACTACATCTATCTGAACAGAGCACAGAACATCGCATGATCACATCACAGATAAAGCACAGCAGAAGAAACATATGAAATATTGGATATACTAGGACGTCCGTGTTTTCAATACGAGCCAGTATAAAACACGGATTCCACGGTCGTGATGAATAGCCAATCCCACACCCCAAGACCCCTACGAGAGCGGCAAGCAACCCTACCAATTCTAGGGTTAGGAGACCCGGACTCGACTCCTCGAGTTGGTCTCCCACTGGACCCCAGAACCCGGTTACTTGTGCTCCCCTCCTTGGGTCTATCCTAATGCGGAAAAGTAAATAATATACAACGGGTGACGACTTCCGCAACCTGGAAGTGCCCCAATAAAAGAATATTACATACAAGTTTTTACATGAATGAAAATGAAAAACACTCATCTCACATAAAAAAAACCCCGGCTATTCAAACACGACGATCCAATATAACATATCCAGCAACACATAACATCACATGTCATCAACGTAAGTAAATATGTCCATCCCAATTGTCGTTGACATATAGCAACGAAACCGGCGATATCACATATTACACTTACGGTTACAGAAAAGAAAGTGTAAAACTACAAAGTTGGAATCCGCAACCTCCTCAGACATCGCATGCCTGACCAAATGAGTTACTTAGACATCGCATGCCTAACAATTATAAACCCCGCATTTTAGTCTCAAAATCGAAAACACTTTTCAATATCAAGTCGGGCAATTCAACAGGATTCCCGACATTCTGATCGAATGCTCGTCGTAAACTTCAGTAGACGACCGCACCCCCGACGCCGTCGACAAAGTGCACCAAGGCGGAACACCGCTGCCGCGAGCATCCGAACGGATGCTTTCGGCGACGGGGTTCTCCTACAGTCACTTGGTCGGGGCTATGGAGTGAGGCTGTCTATTAAGTTTACCCGGCGAGTATCCGCGTACGCTACGTGATTGCAACGGACTTTTGATCACATCAAAATTCCGTGGCAACTGATCAAGTGAGACTAAACTGCTATGTTTATAATATTCATTCCGTTATCTCATAACTATTTGTGAATTCCAATTATTGTATCACATTCCGGATAAATAGAAAATGCTAAACTTTTCGATCGAACAATCGAACACCCAAGCTTTCCCGATACAGCTCAACACATGAATTAAGTCTAACAATATTCAGTTCGTGCCTCAGAACCAACGGTCCAGCCGTAGAAGGGTCAAGCCAACGCCTCACATGTGGCACGCCGTACTGCCCCAAACCCGAAGGTTCAAAGGGCAGTTCAAGACGGTCACATAATCGAGTTAAGGTTTGTTGTCTTCTAGAGGGTCCATCGAGTTACTTGCACTACTTAGAACGTCGTTAAACTACGGAAAAATCCAACAATTGGAAATTTCCCGGCAGGGGAAAAAGTGGGTATTTATATCCGGTCGAACTTTTTAACATATTCTAAAAATACCCGGAAAAGCAAACAGACAGAATTCGACAATCCGATCGATACACCGAGTCCCCAATACAACCCAGAAAATAAAACTCTGGAAAAAATATTAAAAACATCCAGAACACACAAGAAACACCAACAGAAACAACTGAAGAAACCTCACAGCCTGATCATCACAGACGGCCGCGGAACCGCCGCAAAAGGGGGGTCAACGCCGCGGTTCCGCGGCCGTACTGTTGAATTAGGCTGTCGTTTTCTGCAGTTTTTCTTAGAATTTCCTGCACATTTCTCTGCATATTTTTAATCTACAAAAATCCACATTTTATAGAATTGTCCAGAGAGCATTTTTCAAGTCGGGGTTTTGGGTCGATCGGACTTCTAACTCCGTCGGGACTTCGCCTAAGGCTCTAGCTAGGCTCTGATACCACTGAAAGGTTCCTAGGCACCCTAGAGAGGTCTCACAAGTCATCATCCATGCAAATTTCTAAAAAATACGGTGCCGAGAAACCCTAGAAAGGATCGTTGACTAGATATATAGGCGATAAAACAAACTAGTTAACACTTAACTACTAGAATACGAAAATACAACCTTTGTAGATCCGGTTCTCCACCTCCATAGCTCCGCGATGATCTCCCTCCGCTGTCCAAATCGATCCCTTGACTCTAGCATTGGCACCATCGAAGAATAGGCGGGCTTGATTGTCGGTTCGATGCCAAAGATGATCTACGTCGAGGCATCACTAGAACAAGCTCCAACTTCACCAAGCCTTGAAAACTTATGAAGGAAACACCCTATACAACTTGGCAAGAGGTAGAGGATGAAGAAATAGGAAGTGGGTAGACTTTAGATTTGGATTTCTCACTCATTTTGGCTAGTTGCCATTGATGGTGCAAGCTTTCTTCAAGTTGAAGATGAAGAAGAAGAAGAAGATATGATGAAGATCAAAAACAATAATAAAATCTAATTGATCTTATCATAATGCAACCTTGGGTTAGATTTAACTCTTGTAGAGAGCAAACTCTAGTTTAGCTAATGGTTAGGTTTAAACATAAAACAAAATGGTTACAAATTCAAAGCATCATGAAGTTTCCACAAAAGACAAAATTAGCAACCATTTCATTTTAGCCAAAAGAAATAAAGAATATAAATGAAATGAATAAGTGAATACTTTAAAACCATAACCATTAACCTAAAAATGGTTTCAAATCAAACATACACCCAAGTTTGCATGCATCATCAAACATGATACAAACTAGTGCACAAAACTATATCATATATACAATGTGCACATCAAGTGAGAAAATCCATCTTAAGTGAACCAATACTAGTTAATGTAAAGTAATATATCAAATATATAATTATGCATTAAATCATTGAATCAACACTTGATTCTATGATCCGGTCATATCGCATATAACCGGCTAGTATCCAATGTATCGGCTTATCGAATCAATCCTTGATTCGATAACTAGGTTATATCGCATACAACCATTCGACACATTCATCGCGAGAATGAAATACGGTATCACATACACGCATTATTCTCGGTCCCGCACATATCTCATATGCGCTCCTATTTCGTTTCGCTTGAGCCAGGAAACCTCTGTGTAGGACTCTAAAGACTCGTCAATACGCCGGCAGCGGATGATGATCTTATCAGACACCCACAAGCCGCAAGCAGTCTGCTAAACGTAACGGCCACCCGGGTATTGAGCGATCAGAAGATCGACGAGCAAGCCCGCTCATACTCCTGTGAATCCAACCAGTAACACTTACCGTACAGTCCGGTCAGTTCGTCTGATATGTCGCATATCTCGCCTAGGGGTGATAAACGTCAGACCCCAGTAGCTTGATAAGTCATGCCGACGTGAGGTCCATAACATTCGTGAAACTACTGATAACTCTTACCAGTATATCACTGCAACCCTGGCCAGGGATTTCCTGTTATGGCCAGTCGAGCATAGCGCAACATCAACCCCCAATACCGAGAGAGACGAATCCCCTCCTATCGCTCATTGCCTCCATGTGAATCGAGACTGTACCCAAAAACCACCTGTTTGCACAACTCAGTAGAGCCGTGGTAGGGTGGAAATCAAAGCACAGTGGGAGACACACAAGACTCTATGACGATCTCGGGTCAACAGACTAAGCTGTACCAGTGTCACCAGAGAACTGCCATCTGACGTGAGGTATAATACCATCTGGGAGTTCTCGGGGAGTCCGTTCAGTGTACCCAGTCTCCACTGAGCACCCGCATACCATCTTCGATGTCACACACCAATGGATATGGGATCATCCATCGCCCATCGCATGGGTCTAGAAGATATGCGCTAGTCTACTCTGGAATATCGATGCCCCGTCTCGATATTCCCTCGACTAGGAACATTTGAAGGATGTACTCATGGACTACCCAGGCCCCACTAGTATGATCTACATCATAGTCCTGAAAGTCGAGTACACATCCTAAGGGCTTTATCAACATGTAATCAGAGAGACAGAAAGTATACATGTTAAGATAAAGAGCAACCAGATAGCGTACTATCATGTCGAGCAAGAACGTCCTACCTATATATGTCCCAGCATCCACTACAATATACATCCAATGTACAGTAATGGCCTCTAGGGCATACATATAACTAACAATATATTGTTATATTGTTGTAATGTTGGGTTAACGCTGTTGTTTGTAGCTTGGTATAGAAGGATGCCAGTGTATACGAGAGGAGTCTCTATATGCCAGAGACCAGGGCAAATGGAAGTACAAGGCTCCGTTATACAACCCGGAACAACGGCAATTGGATTCATGTTAGGTGTCTTAATCTTACCGTCCCGTGCCACCTTTAACACCTTCCGTACCAATCTACCCCTTAAACCCCGCGATGTCTTGTTTGTATTGTTATCTTGTAAATTATGTTGGTTGTATGATTGATTGACTGACTGACCGAAACCATGATATCAGGAAACGGTTATAACCGTAGAGTCATGTAAATGGAATACTGGGAATCATGTAAAAGTAATATATCCATGATTCGGTTCAGTCAAGTTGTGTAAATTGATGATTGTATTCATGGATTCATGTGTTCATATTGACTTAGAATCTTGTAGATTATAGATTGACTTGAATCATATTCAAGTCAGATTAATCAGACTCAAACCCGAGTCAGACAATCAGAAATGTGAATCGAAGTCTTATAATTGCTAGGGTCTTTAGGGTAATTTATAAACTTGAGGGGGTTTTATGTAAAAATACTTTTATATACTTTTCAAAATACACCTCAAGTATTTATTACTCGTCTTTAGAGTTGTAGATTTTATGTTGTGATATTTCTAATGAAAATATCCTAGTTTCATAAATAATAATATTTATCTGTAATATTGATTATTTGAAGTTCATGGTATTTTAGTGTAACCTTTATTCTTTTGTGATTTTTAGAAAAAGGTGGAAAATTTATATTATAATAAAATAGGTATTTAAAAGATAAATATACATATGTTTATACAAAAATAATTTTAATAAATATCTTATATTTCAAAAATCTCATTTTCTTAAGATGTCGTATTTTAAACCTTTCGAGACCGAATGCTCCTTGCGGAGGTCTGAATCTCGCGCTACTAGCCCGAGGGTGCGCGATAAACCGCACGATCCCGAACGGGTTCCCCAAAGATGGGTTGTAACGGCGCTTTGCAAAGATTGTAAAATACTAATCCTTTAGAACACGATTTTATAAAGTAAAAGGTATTTATTTGAAAAGTGTAATTTTCCGTATTTTAGATTCTAGGGTTTCCTAAGCCAACTAGCCTATTTCTAAATGGTCTAAACGACAAGTCGTTAGAAGCCTCAAATCGCCTCTTCACCGCCAATTGTGCCAGGTAAGTACAAGTGAGGAGGGAAGGATCCGCTCACGAATCGTGAGGCGGGCCTTTTAAAGTTACCCAAGCTCACTTGCCTAGCCTAGACACTACAAAGTCAGTTTAGATAAACGATCGATGTCCACAACTTATCGTATTTTCCTAGTAAGAAGTATTTACTTAAAAGTGTAACAAATCTAAAACCTTTAAGAATGGTTTTATGAAGATTATGGTATTTTAATGAAAATCTCGTTTTATCGTATTCTAAGTTTTGATGCCATCATTTTAGGGTTTGTATTTGCGTGTGTGTGGAGGTAGGTCGTTACCTCGTGCTCTACTTTAATTGTATAGCAAGTTAAGGGTTAAATGTGAAATTGAAACATGATGGTATTAAAGTGTAAGAATACGGTAAATTGAAAAGGTTATCATTTCATGTGTGAAAACTGATTCAAATTGACTTTTACAAGTTTAATGGTCAATATAGCGATGTTTAGGAATGATTTAATTGATTAGAAGAAGAAAAATAAACATTATGGTATTAAAGCGAAAAAGAATACGATATTGCAAAAGCTTATCATTTCATGTGCGAAACTTTGTCCAAATAAATTGTTACGTGATTAATAGTCAATATGGATGAGTTTAGGTATTATGCAATTAGTGACAAGTGAGATTTTATAGAAAAACCGAATCGGAAATCGGTATGTTCCGATTTCCGTCGGGTTTCATAATTCCGTATTTTTTAGAAGTAGAAAGAAGAAAAGAACGGGACTTACGGGTTTCGATCTATACTAAAGAGTATAGGGGAACTAGGGAAGTGACCGAGGCGTTGTTCGTCGCCGGTTGTTTTAAAAAACGTCGCCGGAAATCCGTCAGCGCTTCGCCGTGAACTCGGTTTCAAAGCACACCCTTCTTGTAAAAACTTCAAGAGAGTAAACCTAGTGTTTTGGAATGAGAGGGTAGAGGGTAGGGGTGTCTATTTATAGGGTAGGCTAGGGTAGGGTAGGTGAAAGGTTTTTATTTTAAAAAAATTGTAAAAATTTAAGAAAAATCATTAAAATTTGTATTAAATTTGGTGTAATTAACATTTGAGAACCGATCCATTAAAATGAAGTAAACAGGGGAGTTTAGAAGACGAAAAGGCGACTTTTTCGTTTTGGGGGCTCGGCCGTCCGGCCGAGTCCGGCGATCGTCGGGTGCGGGGTCCTCTGATGTAGCTCATGGTATACTCACTTTTTTGGGTTTAGTTCAACTTTTGAGAGTTATGGCCTGTGGACTGTTGGGCTTCCAAGAATTTTAAAAGAAAAATAATCTAAAAATAATGTGGGACATGGGATTCGAACTCTGGTGGCTTGGTTCAGCAGTGCAAGGTATTACCAATGAGCTACAAGCTCTTTCTTGTAATTATGGAATTATTTAATTAGTTAAAATGATAGCAGCAAGAGTAAATACTCCAAGTATGCATTAAATTTAAAGTAATTTCTTGTACACTAAAAATGGAGTTATTACATTATTGTAGCTTGTAATTAAAAACAAAATAATTACCTATATCTTGTGCTCAGGCTAAAATACCCCTTTGTGGATTTTTGAAAAAAATATTTGAAAAAATTTGTATAGGAAAAAGTGTTTAAGAAAATTATGGTTGTTACATTCTACCCTCCTTATAAAAATTTCGTTCTCGAAATTTGTAAAAGGAAAGTGTAACAGTGCAAAGAAGTTTGGTGACTGTAGTATAGATAGTGTATAAAATAACAAAGAGATACAAGGGTGAAAAAGGCTTACCGGTGTTACCTTGACCTACAGTCTCGGCTTCTACGGCTTCTAATGTGAAGGTCTGTCGGCGTGGTATATTCCTTCTAGCTGGAGGCGCATTCTGCCTTTGAGGCCTGTTTCTCTGTCCTCTAAGCATGTCCCTCATTGCTTGTTGGAATTGGCGAGTAGGCTGTGCAGGTGGTGGAGCAGGTAGTGCAGGACGAGTTGCAGGAGCCTGGATGGTTGGCCGCTGCGGGTGGTTGGTGGGTGTGTGAGATGCGTTGTTGTTGTAAGGACAGTTTCCAATGCCGTGGTTGGATGCGCCACAAATTAGACACAGACCTTTTGCGTGCCTACAGTCCTTCCACGAGTGTCCCTTCCTATGGCAGTAATGGCAAATTTCTTCAGTTCTCCTGGGTTCAAACGATGGCCTGGAAGAGGCTCCACCTGCCATTTGATTGGCAGGGCGTTTGACTCCTGCATACTGAGGTCTGCCTCTTTCCTTTATCACTGCCTCATAACTGTGGGCAGCTTCCAGAGCATCCTCATGAGTTAAAAATTTTCTTGTGGCTAAAGCAGCCTAAATCTCCGTGTCCAGTCCTTGTTGAAAGCGACGGGCTCTGACCTCATCCGTCGGTATCAAGTGTGCCGCAAATCGACTGAGCATGGTGAATTCAGCGTCATACTCATCTACTGACTTGTCCCACATCGAACCTTGTTGTAGATGAATGAAGTGCTGCTCCATGGCAAACCTGGCAGTCACAGGGAAGTATTTCGTGTCGAACTTCTCGCGAAACGTTTTCCATCCAATAGGCTGCGCAAGGCGGCTTTCTTCCGCCTTCCACCAGTTGCGAACGTTGTCCGTGAGTTGTAGTTTCGCTACACGGACCCAAGCGACGTCTGGCACTTGTGCTGCAGCCAGATCATCCTCGATACTTTGAGTCCATTTCTCAGCTTCCAGTGGGCTCCTCTTTCCTGAGAATTGCTTCGGATGTAAAGCCCTGAATTGCTTTACTCCAGGAGCATCAGTCTCGGGACGGTTCAAGAGTTGTTGCTGTCCCTCGAGAAGGCTGCGGATTGCATCAGGTAATACTGTTTGCTCGGTAGGTGGCACAGGAACAGCTGGTGTGAGAGGTAGTGCTGGAGGTGTGTTGGTGCTGGTGTTGTTTGGAGAATCCATAACCCTGAAGAAAAATTTGGGTTAGGACAGATTCAAGTACATGAAATGACAAGATTCAAAGAATATGAAATGGCAAGATTCAAGGAACATGAATTGTAAAGAATGTTTTAGTTGCTGGTTCTTGTGTTATATTGCTTAGCTTGTTCACGCAGACCAGAACTGCATGATAGGGATTCATACAGTTCTGACCTGCATGGGCCGCCAACAAAAACCTGTCACGCCCCGCTTCCCGGTATACAGTGAAGGGGATGAGACGAGGCCCGCTACGTATATACTCAGAAGTACATACGCTAAGCGTATCTAAGCAATATAAAATAAATACACAAGAGACAAGATTTAAAAGAACATCAACTTTTTTTTTAACATTCTTTGTACAATGCATGAAAGGAAATACAACTGGAATAAAAGATGCCTAAACAGTGGCATAACAGGAATTGAAAAGTACTGAAAAGAAAAGTGTACAATGAAACTACTGTGCAGGGTCTTCAGTAAACTGCTCCAAGTCTTCTTGCGATGGTTCAACTTCTGCCGGGTCCAAACCACCTGACGACATTCAAAGAAGAGAGAAACAGAATGTCGTCAGCGAACAAATCGCTCGGTAAGTCCCAAAGATAAGAGGAGAATAGATAGAGAGTAAGAGAGAGAGAGATAGAGAGAGTTGCTTTTATAGTTGTATTATATTGTTATATTGTTGTAATATTGGGTTAACGCTGTTGTTTGTAGCTTGGTACAGAAGGATGCCAGTGTATACGAGAGGAGTCTCTATATGCCAGAGACCAGGGCAAATGGAAGTACAAGGCTCCGTTATACAACCCGGAACAACGGCAATTGGATTCAAGTTAGGTGTCTTAATCTTACCGTCTCGTGCCACCTTTAACACCTTTCGTACCAATCTACCCCTTAAACCCCGCGATATCTTGTTTGTATTGTTATCTTGTAAATTGTGTTTGTTTCCTGATTTAAAATCAGGAAAGCTTCTGGGAAAAGCTTCAAAAAGGGGGCCACGTGCTTACGCGTGACCAGCAGTCACGTGTTGACACGTGACATATAAAGCGACAGAAAAGGGCACATTGGTTCCCTGATCAAGTCAAGGAAAAGAGCTTCAGAAGAGGTCACGTGCTCCCACGTGACCAGGGTCACGTGTCGGCACGTGACGTCCAAAGCAGCAGACTCGCTCTCCAATTGAACCAAGGAAAGAAGTGCCAGACAGGGGTCACGTGCTCACACGTGACCAAGGGTCACGTGGTAGCACGTGACGGCTAAGCAGCAGAAGAAGGCAGAGTGCAAAAGAAAGAGGAAGGCTCGTTCCAAAAGGGGGGTCACGTGGTCACACGTGACCGGCTTTCAAAGCCCAGTTTTGACGACAGATTTAAATTCTGAAGGAAATTTGAATCTTTCTAAAGGAAAGTGATTATTTGGGACCAATCAAATTAAAGATTCAGAGATGATTAAATATCATCTATCTATGGAAAATCTCGGGTTTGGAAAGATTTCCCCCTTAAATCTAACCAAAATAACAGAGGAGAATCTCTGGATTTAAAATCCAATGGTGAATAAAATTCACCCAATAATCCAAAGGTCTAAAACGAATGATGGATGCAAATCAAATCTCTCAGTGAAGATTCATCAAAAACTAATTTATTCGGCTGCTTCTCATATAAATAGGGGCCGAGAGATACAAAAAACAGAGATACGCAGAGGGAAGGAAAAAAAAAAGAGAAGAGAGCTCAGATACTTGAAAGAACTTGGATCTTCTGCAAAAGAAAACCCTAGGTAAGGAAGGGAAGGCTTTCTGAAAGAAGGAGAATTTAATTCTCAACAGAGTTTAACTCTAATATATAAAACAGAAGAATATATTTCTTCTCTCTTTGATAGAGGATCTGCAAAGTGCACATCTCCCCTTTAGGTTGAGAATTTAATTCTTAATGGGTTGAGATCCTGCCATGCAGATCCAAAACATAGAGAGGGAATGCAAGCATGAGAATTTAATTCTCGCAGAACTATAGGAATTTAATTCCTTTAAGATAAAATTAGGGCTTGACCCTGTATCATGGGAATTTAATTCCTTTAGAACAAATAGAAATAGGGTCTAACCCTAATTAAGAATATAGTTCTGTGGAAACAGCAGGAATTTAATTCCCTTAATTATAATTCTTTAAAATGGGAAGTATAATTCCTGGAAAGCTTTTATTAAGGGTTTAACCCTCTTCAGTTCTTCACATATACGAGGAATTTAATTCCTACAGAAAATTCAGAGTTCAACTCTATTTCAGAATATAGATCTTCGAAAGGAAGTAGGAATTTAATTCCTCTGAAATCTAAAGCTCGAGGAATTTAATTCCTGAAAAGAGATCAACAGATCCTCTAAAAACGACATACATAGAGGCAGGGTCACGTGCCACCACGTGACCCCCCAAGAGATCTATAGAAAACCCTTTGAGGCAGTCCCTCACGTGACCCACGTGACCCTTAACAAAAGCTCTAACAAATGAGCATATGAATGCCCGTCACGTGCTGACACGTGATGCTCTGAAAGATGCAGTAATCTCAGCAGAATCATTGAAGGGAAGGCACTCTCACGTGTTGCCACGTGACCTCTCTTGCCTTAGTGTTTAACACTAAATTGGAACCCTCGAATCCAGTTATTGAAACAACCGTTGGGCCTTAGTGTTCAACACTAATCAAAAACCTTACTTGCAGTGTTCGACACTGACTACCTTAGTGTTTAACACTAATTTGAGGGCTCCGTTGCCAGTACTTGACACCAATCTGTTTTAGTGTTTAACACTAATTTGAAAGCCTTGTTGCTGGTGTTTAACACCAACTATTCTTTTAGTGTTAAACACTAACTTGTCAATCCTATTCCCAATGTTCAACGCTGATTGCTCTGAAGTGTTCAACACTAGGCTTTGGCCTAATTGGCTAAAGGGATAGAGGCAAAGCCTCTCCCTCAATGGACCAACAAAAAGTCAATATTCCAGACCTGACTGGACTTAGCCCAAGCTGGCCATAAGTCCTCAATTTGTGATTAACTGAGCCAATGGGCTCATAACATAATTGATCAGTCTTGACCCAAATTGGGCCAGGGACTATTTAATCCACCCCGGTTCTAGGGTACATCTCTTCACTCCTTTGATACTTGGCATTGTAATCCCTCAATGTCTTCAAAGAGGTGATGGGTCCCGATGACCACTCATGATATGGACTGTGGGGTCCTTAAACCCATGCCTAACGCAAAATTCCTGGTTACGTGGAACGCGGATAACGTCACTCTTTGACCCCGTGGAAAACGTCCAGAGCGGATCCTGGTCCTCGCGGAACATGGCAGTGAACCCGTGTGAAGCATCCAGAGCGGAGCCTGGTCCTCGCCTAGCGCGGCAGTGAACCCGTGTGAAGCATCCAGAGCACATACCGGACTGTGGAGTCCTTAAACCCATGGACTATGACGTCCTTAACCTTGACCGAGATGTCTTAAAACTACCAGCGGACCGAGATGTCCTTAAACTACCAGCGGACCGAGATGTCCTTAAACAACCAGCGGACCGCAATGTCCTTAAACTAGAACCATAGAGCCTCCATATGCTCTTTCGTCGGATCTAAACGGTCCTGTTTAAGTTGATCTTAGCCTCAAAGATGGCTAACGCATCCTTAAACCTTCAAGCAGACTGGACTACGAATCCCCCTAATTAACTCTGGCTCGAAGGTACATCTCTGAACTCCTCTGACATCCGTCGTTGTAATCCTTCAACGTCGTCAGAGAGGTAACGGGTCCCGACGGCCACACATACGATGGACCACTATGTCCTTAAAACTGGAACAATGGAGTCCAAACGCTCCTTTATCGGATCTAAACGATCCCGTTAAGTTGATCTTAGTCTCAAACTAGACTAACGTATCCTTAACAAATGTTTGAGTTGATCTTAGCCTCAAGTATGGCTAACGTGTCCTCAAACCAAACCCCCAAACCCAAATCTAAGATAACACGGATTTGGACTAGCCTACGCCCTACGGGCGACGACATAACTCGGTCTCCGTAAACGATCCACGGGCAATAAAACATAAAACAAAAACACACGACACGAAGTGACCATCTGGAGAAGAAGAAAGTTGTTACCGCGATGCGGTAGCGTAATTAACTGCAGGGGCTTGCGCCTGCAGGGAAGAGCGTCCCCACAATCAAAAACCCCTCAAACGAGGGGGAATCTGACGAAGTCTGCTACATCGGACGCATCCGTCTAAACCTCCGATACATGGCGCCATGGATCAATTTGGCATCTTCGGAGAGGTGAACGGATAGCACCTATTGGCATCTGCCCCGAACCTCAGGCGAGACGGCCCGACGTCCCGCGTGTCCGTTCGGAGGGGAACAGTGTTGGTTGTATGATTGATTGACTGACTGACCGACCGAAACCATGATATCAGGAAACGGTTATAACCGTAGAGTCATGTAAATGGAATACTGGGAATCATGTAAAAGGAATATATCCATGATTCGGTTCAGTCAAGTTGTGTAAATTGATGATTGTATTCATGGATTCATGTATTCATATTGACTTAGAATCTTGTAGATTATAGATTGACTTGAATCATATTCAAGTCAGATTAATCAGACTCAAACCCGAGTCAGACAATCAGAAATGTGAATCGAAGTCTTATAATTGCTAGGGTCTTTAGGGTAATTTATAAACTTGAGGGGGTTTTATGTAAAAATACTTTTATATACTTTTCAAAATACACCTCAAGTATTTATTACTCGTCTTTAGAGTTGTAGATTTTATGTTGTGACATTTCTAATGAAAATATCCTAGTTTCATAAATAATAGTATTTATCTGTAATATTGATTATTTGAAGTTCATGGTATTTTAGTGTAACCTTTATTCTTTTGTGATTTTTAAAAAAAGGTGGAAAATTTATATTATAATAAAATAGGTATTTAAAAGATAAATATACATATGTTTATACAAAAATAATTTTAATAAATATCTTATATTTCAAAAATCTCATTTTCTTAAGATGTCGTAACCTTTCGAGACCGAATGCTCCTTACGAAGGTCTAAATCTCGCACTACTAGCCCGGGGGTGCGCGATAAACCGCACGATCCCGAACGGGTTCCCCAAAGATGGGTTGTACCGGCGCTTTGCAAAGATTGTAAAATACTAATCCTTTAGAACACGGTTTTATAAAGTAAAAGGTATTTATTTGAAAAGTGTAATTTTCCGTATTTTAGATTTTAGGGTTTCCTAAGCCAACTAGCCTATTTTTAAATGGTCTAAACGACAAGTCGTTAGAAGCCTCAAATCGTCTCTTCACCGCCAATTGTGGCCAGGTAAGTACAAGTGAGGAGGGAGGGATCCGCTCACGAGTCGTGAGGCGGGCCTTTTAAAGTTACCCAAGCTCACTTACCTAGCCTAGATACCACAAAGTCAGTTTAGATAAACGATCGATGTCCACAACTTATCGTATTTTCCTAGTAACAAGTATTTACTTAAAAGTGTAACAAATCTAAAACCTTTAAGAATGGTTTTATGAAGATTATGGTATTTTAATGAAAATCTCGTTTTATCGTATTCTAAGTTTTGATGCTATCATTTTAGGGTTTGTATTTGCGTGTGTGTGGAGGTAGGTCGTTACCTCGTGCTCTACTTTAATTGTATAGCAAGTTAAGGGTTAAATGTGAAATTGAAACATGATGGTATTAAAGTGTAAGAATACGGTAAATTGAAAAGGTTGTCATTTCATGTGTGAAAACTTATTCAAATTGACTTTTACAAGTTTAATGGTCAAGATAGCGATGTTTAGGAATGATTTAATTGATTAGAAGAAGAAAAATAAACATTATGGTATTAAAGCGAAAAAGAATACGATATTGCAAAAGCTTATCATTTCATGTGCGAAACTTTGTCCAAATAAATTGTTATGTGATTAATAGTCAACATGGATGAGTTTAGGTATTATGCAATTAGTGACAAGTGAGATTTTATAGAAAAACCGAATCGGAAATCGGTTTGTTCCGATTTCCGTCGGGTTTCATAATTCTGTATTTTTGAGAAGTAGAAAGAAGAAAAGAACGGGACTTACGGGTTTCGATCTATACTAAAGAGTATAGGGGAACTAGGGAAGTGGCCGAGGCGTTGTTCGTCGCCGGTTGTTTTAAAAAATATCGCCGGAAATCCGTCAGCGCTTCGCCGTGAACTCGGTTTCAAAGCACACCCTTCTTGTGAAAATTTCAAGAGAGTATACCTAGTGTTTTGGAATGAGAGGGTAGGGGGTAGGGGTGTCTATTTATAGGGTAGGCTAGGATAGGGTAGGTGAAAGGTTTTTATTTTTAAAAAAATTGTAAAAATTTAAGAAAAATCATTAAAATTTGTATTAAATTGGGTGTAATTAACATTTGAGAACCGATCCATTAAAATGAAGTAAACAGGGGAGTTTAGAAGACGAAAAGGCGACTTTTTCGTTTTGGGGGCTCGGCCGTCCGGCCGAGTCCGGCCGGTCCGCCGGCCGACTCGGCCGATCCCGGCCGAGTCCGGTGATCGTCGGGTGTGGGGTCCTCTGATGCAACTCATGGTATACTCACTTTTTAGGGTTCAGTTCAACTTTTGGGAGTTATGACCTGTGGACTGTTGGGCTTCCAAGAATTTTAAAAGAAAAATAATCTAAAAATAATGTGGGGCATGGGATTCGAACTCTGGTGGCTTGGTTCAGCAGTGTAAGGTATTACCAATGAGCTACAAGCTCTTTCTTGTAATTATGGAGTTATTTAATTACTTAAAATGATAGCAGCAAGAGTAAATACTCCAAGTATACATTAAATTTAAAGTAATTTCTTGTACATTAAAAATGGAGTTATTACATTATTGTAGCTTGTAATTAAAAACAAAATAATTACCTATATCTTGTGCTCAGGCTAAAATACCCCTTTGTGGATTTTTGAAAAAAATATTTGAAAAAATTTGTATAGGAAAAAGTGTATAAGAAAATTAGGGTTGTTACACTCGGTTCTTGAGCTGTATCATATACCCGATTCGAGGAAGGGGATGCACCGTCTGGGGTACATGGTGGACCCGGTGAGGTGCCCCGGGGCAAGATGGACGTATTGAGAAGGCGTTGAGCCCGGCAGGGGAGTATTACCTACCGGTGATAGTTGACGCGGCGAATATCTGGAGGATACCGACCGTAATCGTAAGATTGGATGATATGGACCGATCCGGACTGACGGAGCCCAGGATTTGAGGATTTTGTGTCGATGCTGACACGGATTTCTGTCGATTTCATTAATGATACTCCAGTTTTTATACAAAGAACTTACCGAGATAAGAACACAGCTTTCCCGTACAGATATATTCTGATTTCATTCTTGATGCTTTTATACATCATATATATGATATGTTACTACTTGAGGCACCAACATGAGTACTTGGTACTGCACTTGTGCTAGATGATTACCCTTGCCACTGTTAGATGTTTCAGTGTTATATTTGAGTATGTTACTGTATGACCTAGGAGTTCGTCATACATTCGGTTTCTACTCGGTGATGTCTTCTACTCATGAGTTGGCAACTCACCCCCGTTGTGCCACAGTTTCTTGCAGGTTTAGCCGATCAGGTTCCATGGCGGATTCGTTGACACGCCACTTCCTTCTGGGTGATTGCTTTGGTAGGTGGGTTCACTTGCATCGTGACCATCCTTATATTTTTATTTATTTCAGTTGTATCTAGTAAGCTCCATCAACCAGACTTGTATATTTAGTAGACTTAGAAAACCATAGTTGTTTATTCTTTCGACCTTAAAGTCGCGTTCATGTATTATTATAGTTTTCTGGCTTCTTGATGATGTTGAGTTCCTTACTTTCTTTCCGTGTTTTGATCCTCGCCCATCGGCATTGTATATTTATTTTATCTTGCGTGGTTGTTTCCGCCAATTGGCGAAGAGCTAGCTCCCGCTTGGAGATGCCTTATATATCATAGCTTGTATTCTATTTTGGGTTACAAATTACAAAGGAGGTGCTGCCCGAATTTCAAACGACAAAAAGGTTTTCAAGATGGATACAAATATAGTGTTTCCATATATTACTACTTATGTTTATATAAGAATAAACTTGATTTTCAGTGTACCTTATTTCAAACTGCACCTCCACTATTTTCCTCTAATAAGGTTTAGATTTCTGGGCTTTGGCTTACTTGAATTAGGTGGGGTCCTATAGACTTCACTTGATTCAAGTGTCAGTCATATGTCATTTTCGGGTCATGACATCTAAGTCGTTAAACTGGGAAATAAAAGAAAAATAATGTAAAAAAAAAATGGTATGTCCACAAGCAAAACGGGCACGGATGAAAACCCGAAAGGGCTTTATGAGTAAAATCAGCAGGACTGCCGGCGAGTTTGTGAAATCCCGGAAGGGCGCAAACTCGTGAAAAAGAGACGAAAATACACTAGCAAAGTCCTCTCGATCTTGTGAGGAGAATAGTCCCGTGTGAGATTCTTACGACTCACAAAAGAGCAACACACTTAGGCTTCCTCACGACTCCTAAAGAGAATATACACCTGCAAGATCCTCTCGACTCGTAGTGAGATAATTCTTTTATGAGACTCTTATGGCTCATAAAATCAAAAAGCCTTAAGTTATAGAGATCTATATCTGTATTCTAATCCATCGCTCCACCAACGGGCAACGACAAATGATGAGTTTTTCCCGGCGTTACGCTTCAGTGTTAGCAGTGCCGATGCCGATCCAAAACTCAAACCCCAAGTTTTCCCAAACGACAAATGATGAGTCGCTCCTGGAGCTACGCTTCAGTGCTAGCGGTGCTGATGCCGACCCAAAACTCATACCCTAAGTTTTCCCGAAGGCAAGCGATAAGTCACTCCTAGCGCTACCCTTCAGTGTTAGCGGTGCTGATGCCGACCCAAAGTTCAAAACCCCTAAATTCTCCTAGCCCTATGGCCAATCCCCAAATTGACTGTCGTATACTATCTATGGGTATAAACAAGCTAGATCACACCCATACCCCATCGCAATCACCAGCCCTGCGGCCGGTTTCCACCCTTGGAATTATGTTCCACTTCGGAAGACCCACTCATGTGTCCTTACGATACATGAGGAAAACAGAGCTTACGAGATCCTCTTGACTCGTAAGAAAACACTTTCGTGGGATCCTTATGACTCACAAGGGAAAAACACGCTTGGGGGACACGTAAGGAAAAGATACACCTACGAGATCCTTTCGACTCGTAAGGAGAAAATGCTTTTAAGAGACCCTTACGACTCATAAAAATGAAAAGTCTTAGAAGACAAGGACCTAAACCTGTCTCCTAAGCCATCGCTATCCAACAGGAAAAGACAAATGGTGTTTCCACGACTCTACCACCCGGCCAATTCTGTTCGCTCCTAGTACCACATTCCAGTGTAGCGATGCTAATACCAAACCAAAACCAAAATCCCCAAATCCTCTCATGACAAATGATGATTCGCTCATAGTACCATATTCCAGTGTAGCGATACTAATGCTAAACAAAAATCCAAATCCCAAATTCCAAATCCCACACTACAATACCTTAAATTCAAGGGTCCCGCCAAATAAGGCAGGAATCAGATAAATCAAACTAAAGTCCCACCTGGAAGCACTTCCAAGCTCAAAAGTCCCGCCGGACAGATTGGAACCTCCCCAAAACAAATCAAATCAACCAATTCCAATAACGACCTCCACGTCAAAAACAGTGACACTGCGTCTCGAGGAAACGTCAGACAGTGGCACTTCGTCTCGGAGAAACGTCAAATAGACACTCTGTGTCGGTGATACGTCAACCAGTGACACTCCGTCTTGGGGAAACATCAAACAGTGACACTCCGTCTCGAGGAAACGTCAAACAGTGACACTCCGTCTCGGGGAAACGTCGACCAACGACATTCCGTGTCGGGGACATGTCGATTAGTAACACTCCGTGTCCGGGATACGTCAACCAGCGATACTTCGTGCCGGGGAAACGTCAAACAGACACTTCGTTGTGGGGAAACGTCAAACAGACACTCCGTCTCGGGGATACGTCAAACAGCAACACTCCGTCTCGGGGATATGTCAAACAGCGACACCCTGTGCTGGGGATACGTCATGCATCGACACTTCGTCTTGGAGACACGTCAAGCATCGACCGTCCATGTCTTAAAAAGGACAGTGCTAGCCTCCCAAAAGCGGGAACCAAATCAAGTCACACCACGCGAAAGAAAATCCATCAATTTCATGCATACGACCCATATATGTAGTGTGCATTCATTGATGGGGGCACTTTTTTGGGGTTAAAATTTACACCCCATTGACCAAAGGTCAAAGTCAAACCGCGGACAAGTAGACGGGCCCTACTGTTGAATCCAAGCCGGGCCCACATCCGAACCCAAATCCAAGCAGGTTGGCCTAAACCCAGACCGGTCTCATGCCAAGAAATTACAACAAATAAATGTAATATTTAAATAAATAGTAAAAAGCTAAATTTTTGTAAAGTTCATGGCTCATGTGCAAAAAAAACAAGCACATGAGGCATGGGATGGGCCATTTTGTAAAGCCCAAGAGGCTATGTGTAAATTTATAAGCCTATATAAGGCAATATTATGATGAAATGAAAAATAATTCATTCCTCTCAAAAAAATATTAAGGTTTGTGTCTCCATCCTCTTTCTCTTCATTTCCAATTAAATAAAGAGTTTAGCTATCTTTTTTTCAAAACTAAATAAAGTTTCACCATAAACTCATTGAATGAGAGTTTAACTCTCACATCAAATCCAAAAAGGAAAGATTTTTGCTATTTTCTTCTTCCTCCTCAAGATCCAATTTGAGAGAGGGGAAAAAAGGAAACACACCTCCTAAGACTCCATCAAGAGAAGAAAATAGATCTTTTCATCACCAAAGATCCAAATTTTGAGGATTTAAGAAAACCCATTTCGGTTTCTTCTCAAAAAATAATTTATTCTCAAAAAATTCTTCTAGGAGTTTAACTCCATTTAAAATCTTTTAAAGTTTAACTTTATAATAAAAATTCTTTTGAGAGTTCAACCCTAAATCTAAGGGCTTAGCCCTCCCTTTCAGGTCCAAGCTCGTGTTCCTCGGACACGTGCCGTACACGTGCCCCTACCCGCATGTGCCCCTTCTCGTTGTTCCCTAATATGAGGGGAGCTCCCACTTAGTAGGAGACTCCTCCAAACGTGAGGGGTTCCCTTTATCCCCATACATGAGGTAGGATCCCACTTAGTGGGTGCTTTCCTTCCCCTTCACGTGAAGGGGAGGTTTCTTCTCCTTCACGTGAGGGGGAAGCTCCCATTAAATAGGAGCATTCCTCCTCTTTTTTTAAAATAAAATATAATAAAATATTTTTTTTAAATGTTTCTTTGAATAAAAATAAATCTTTCGTCACAAATTGAATAAAAAAAATGAAATAAGCAGATCCCTCTGCATTACTTTCAAACATCAACACCTCATATTAAGTTCGCATGACCAGTTCGATCCGTTAATCGGAGGTTCCTTCACTCCACAAGCGAGGGGTAATTAATAGCAGCTTAGTCCGCGCTGCCGGAGATTTAGATCCCCACAATCAGTAAACCCTTGCCTATTCTATGCAGGAGGAATATGTACATGCCTGACAAGCGCACGCATTCCTATCTCAATAGGATGACTAAAAATAATATATATATATATATATATATATATATATATATATATATATATATATATATATATATTTATATAAACGTGTTAACATAAATACAGTATCGACTTGATTATATGAAACTTACCATGTACTCGCTCGTGCCCCTGTATAGCGTGGACCATCTCCTGGCAGCAGTGTAGTTAGCGGGATCTTTCTTTTTCTGCGATAAAATTAGGATTTATTTCAATAAGTAATATGCGACAAAGAAAACATATATTCTTAAACGCCGAAATACTCACGAGTTGGTGCTGAGCGCTAGCCTGCGACCGCTTCCCTTGGATCGGGATAGCGCATTCTCTGATATTGTTGTTCCGGTTCTTCCTGTTGCGAACCGACGTCGCCTTGCAAATACCAGTTGCGGCTAATCCTCTCTCGATACATCCCGAAAAATGGCCTCCACCATCGCCTCCCGCTCCTCCTCAGTAGTCGCGACCCAGGGAATGTAATGATGCTTCCTTACTTCATATCGACGTCTCCTCTTGATAGCCTGGCACTCGAGTATGACCCAATCTATAGCCCGATGTGCATTGAACGGCATAGGAACGCCATCCTCGCCGATGACGCCGATGAATATGTAATGTCCCTGAGTCAGAAATACAAAAATTTAAATATACATATATATATATAACGACGATTAAATTTAAATGTATAAAATCTTATGTGATTCCATGGCCGCTGAAAAAACTGCCGAACATAGTCGGTCTGGCGTGGGCTCCACCTAATATGGAACGGGTACCTAAAGTAAGTATGGATCTCCGCTCCCATGTAATCCCCCAACTTGGTCGAGTACTCACCAATGGGCACACCTGATGCGGTCCATTCCAGCGTTCATGAAGCAGCGTCTGGGGCTGGCCTAGAGGAGGAGGGCCCAGTAGTACCCCTCGTTCTAACACTGGTGGAGCCTGAAAAGAGATAGATATGCGAACACAATATTATAATATTCAGAGTATGTATATAGAATTTGACAAATTTAAATTACAATCATTATTTAAAAGATTTAAGCAATAATGATTATACCTGACGTTCCCGGCGTGTCGCTAGAACCGACGCCAGACCCCGCCCCGTCAATACCATGCATGACTGCAAACAATAAACTGTTAGATGATTCGATAGAATTATCTTAATAAAAAAACTAAAATATGATTAGATAACTGTATACCATGTGCAGGAAGAGTGACTGGGATAGGAGGATCTGCTACCCCGTTAATAAGGATAGACAGTGGGTCCTGTGGCACTGCGGCTGCTGAGGATGGTGGGGGTCCTGTAGTAGGGGCGCCGGTAGGGGGCCATGGTAAGAGGGTCGCCGGTAGGAAGGACGCTAGTACGTGGGACGCGAGTAAAGGTAGGCGTTGTTGCCGCTGCCGCTGCTGCAGCTACTAACATCCCGTCAATCTCGTCTAGACGTCGTTTCATATGATGTTTAGAGCCCAATCCACAGCCTCCCATCAGACCATATATATTTTATTCAAATATTAAAAATTTACTTATAATCATTATACAATTTAAAACATTTAGTGCAATTTCATTAGAGCCCGAAGTGGTCAGCACATTCACCCAACAGAGGAAGACGCAGCGAGAACATTTTTTAAAAACATGGCCTGGGACTATACAGTTGGTGCACGCACGTCCATTGTTCTCCTACGTGATATTAATTACATGTTGCCCCAAGGTTTTTCTTATGAGACGCCCTTTCTGAAAAGGGACACTAACTAGCGCTCTGGCATTTCAAGAAGACCTGTCCAGCTTGATCATCGTGCCCGCCGACTCGACTAGCTTGCTGAGCGCAGGGCCTTCAGATTACAATGCTGCTGGAATGTTATAGAAATTGACCCGAGTGGGAATCGATGTCACCCGTGCTTACTGAGAGCCTGCGCTCCCGTCACACTTCTCGATGTATAAAGTGGAATTCTCCAGGAGGTAAGGGGGGGCTGTTGTAGAAATAAACTAATCATGGTACTGTAAAATTGGGGATGCAAAGAGCAAAAACCGTGGCAAAATATTTATGCTATTTTTGCTTTGTTTGACATACTAAGCACTTTAAATGTGGGGGGGTTTCAATATAAATCCCTTAATCCTTATCGATTTTGATATTGATCCTTAAAGGCTTGCTGTTTGTTCTAAGGTCATTGAATTTTTGTAAGTTGCTTCAAATAAGTTTAATACAAGATTAAGAGAACATTACGTTAGGGTTAAACTGAGCACCGCTTGGACAATTTTACCGTTCCTTTATCTTGTACTTCATTCATTCAAAACCGCCAAAAATCCCCTAATCAATTCTTTGTAGAAGAACCCCAAACCCCCGTATCCTCTTTATGAAATTTCCCTCTATCTCACCCTAACAACTTCCTTCGCCTCTAAATAAAAAATTATGGATCAAATGACGTTGATGGGCACAATGATGGTTCAAGCATAGAGAGAAGATGTAATAGTGGTATCATCACCAAGATATGGGTTTGCAAGAGAAGGAAGAACAAAAGATGGAGGGATTGCAGCAACATAAGACCTTCAGGGACCTTGGAGCAAATAATTAGACTTGAAGGACTAATATTAAATTTGCTAAGCATTGAAGGACTTGTATGCAAAAACCTCTATATCAATTCCGTAAGATTGCACTCCCTCCGTCCCACTTTGATGGTCGTTTTAGAGGCTTATTTTTGTCCCACAATTCTAATCGGTTTTGACAATCAAGATAGCTTAATTTACGAGCCGATTAACAAATTTACCCTTCGTCATGATCTCATACACCTCATATGCGTTTCCTGGTTTCTGTGTGGAAAAATGTTGCATTACTTTGAGAATTGAAACAAATCAACTCTTCACATTTTATATTCAAGTTTTCCAACTGGAAAATTATTACTCCATTCCTGCTGCATGTCCATCCTCATTGATTATACATTAGTAATGTAAAATAAAAATTGCATGAGGTGACTTGAGAAGGCAACTTGAGAAGCCAATTGCCACATCCAGGAACAGTGTTTTGTGCAGGGGAAACTTGATCATGATGCTCGATAACGGTAATTTCTTAGATCATGACACGTGGCAGAAGACGTGTCCCAGAGCATGCAAGGAAGGACCTGCAGTGGCCGACCAGGCCACTCCTATGCCCGTCCTACCGACCAACGCTGGCTCACTTCCGAGGCCCCTGCACAACTGGCATCCTCGGCCTCACAGCTCGTCTCCGAGCTACCGCAGAACCAAGATACCTTGGCTCTCCCGCGCGTCCGCGAGCTCTCCCGCCGAGGTCATCATCCTCGGTCTCATCGACCGACCAACGACACTGCTCACAGGCGCAACCGCTATCCCGCGAATCTCTCCATGCGCAAGATATCCGCCGGTCACATCCCATGTTCCACGCCATCACGATCCCCCATTAATGAGCCCGTCTCGCCATTAATGGGAGATCCCGCTCATCACGCGGGTGTGACGTCGGGAGCGTAACTGCCGGCGTGATTCTCGCGCCTGCCCTGCCTGCTGCCACCGCTATATAAACCCCTTCTTCAGACGGTTCAAGTAAGCCATTTTTACTCCACTAAGCCATAACTCTACTCGGATCTCTAGTCTAACTTGACCGTCGGAGGGTCCTCGGTAGTACAACCACCCCGGGACTTCCTTGCAGGTAGCTCAGCAACCACGACCTCAAACCCATTGAGATCCACACGCTTCAGGAGCGACAGCCTCCAGGTCCATTCTCAGGCACCCATCGCCGCCATCAGCAGATCGACGGAAGGTAATATCTTGGCGCGATCCAGGTCGTGCCAGCTGGCGCCGTCTGTGGGAAACCTTGATTCCACAAAAACAAAAGTCCATCTTCCAATCTTACTCTAATGGAGAGCGATCATCACGACGATCCCAGCACCAGTCGCCGCCTCCCCCTCAACGGAGGCGCGGAAGAACCTCCTCCGCCGAATACCATCAACGTCCATGCCGGCCGGATAGACCGACTAGTGTCTGTCGTGGAGGCGCCCGTCCGTGTCCAAACGGCAGGGCAAGTTCCGAGGGAGAGAAGACTCTGCTCGCGTCGGTTCAGCCGACCACCGCCTCGTTACCTCCCACGGCCCCTCCGGTGCTAGGGGTCAAAGCCCTCACCAAGAGGCAGCCGAGCGACTACCCTGCTCGGCTATCCCTAGCTGGTAGCTCCCTACCTCACAACGCCAGGGATCAAAGCCCTCACCAAGAGGCGGCCGAGCGGCTACCCTGCTCGGCTATCCCTGGCTGGTAGCTCCCTACCCCGCAACGCCAGGGATCAAAGCCCTCGCCAAGAGGTAACTGAGCAGCTTCACTGCTCGGTCAATCCTTAGCAGGCCTCCCATGGCCCCTCCAGCGCCAAGGACCTAAGCCCTCACCAAGAGGCAGCCCTGTAGCTACCCTGCTCGGCTATCCCTGGCCGGTAGCTCGCCTACCCCACAACGCCAGGGATCTAAGCCCTCACTAAGAGGCTACCGAGCAGCTTCACTGCTTGGTTCATCCTTGGCAGGCCTCCCACGGCCCCTCCAGCGCCAAGGATCGAAGCCCTCACCAAGAGGCAGCCCTGCAGCTATCCTGCTCGGCTATCCCTGGCTGGTAGCTTCCCTACCCCACAACGCCAGGGATCAAAGCCCTCACCAAGAGGCAGCCCTGCAGCTATCCTGCTCGGCTATCCCTGGATGGTAGCTTCCCTACCCCACAACGCCAGGGATCAAAGCCCTCGCCAAGGGGTACCGGGCAACAACCCTGCTCGGCATCCTTAAGGACAAAAAGCCCTCGCCAAGAGGCACAGGGCAGTAACCCTGCTCGGCCATCCTTAGTAGGCCACTTACGGCACCTCCAGCGCTAAGAATGAAAAGCCCTCGAAAGAGGCAACCGGGCCCGCCCTTGCTCGGTTATCCCTAGCCGGTAGCTCCCTACCCCAACAAACCAGGGATCAAAGCCCTCGCCAAGAGGCAACCGGTCCCGCCCTTGCTCGGTTATCCCTGGCTGGTACCTTCCTACCCCCAACAAACCAGGGATCAAAGCCCTCGCCAAGAGGTACCGGACAGTAACCCTGCTCGGCCCGTCCTTAAGGATCAAAGCCCTCGCAAGAGGCAACCGGGACCACCCTTGCTCGGTTATCCCTGGCCGGTAGCTCCCTACCCCAACAAACCAGGGATCAAAGCCCTCGCCAAGAGGCACCGGGCAGCAACTCTGCTCAGCCCCGTCCTTAGTAGGCCCCTTACGGCCCCTCCCACGCTAAGGATCGAAGCCCTCATCAAGAGGCAGCCGAGCGGCTACCATGCTCGGCTATCCCCGGCCGGTAGCTCCCTACCTCACGACGCCAGGGATCAAAAGCCCTCGCCAAGAGGCGCCGGGCAGTAACCATGCTCGGCCCGTCCTTAGTAGGCCTCTTACGGCCCCTCCCGCGCTAAGGATCAAAGCCCTTGCCAGGAGGCCACCGAGCAGCTACCCTGCTCGGCGCATCCCCAGCGGGCAACCTCCTGCTCATCCGACGCTGAGGATCTGAAGCCTTCATCGTGAGGCCGCCGAGTATCTTCCTGTTCGACGCATCCCCAGCGGGCATTCTCCTGCCCATCAGACGCTGAGGATCTGAAGCCCTCATCGTGAGGCCGCCGAGTCCCTTCCTGCTTGGTGCATCCCCAGCGGGCATCCTCCTGCCCATCAGACGCTGAGGATCTGAAGCCCTCATCGTGAGGCCGCCGAGTCCCTTCCTGCTCAGCGCATCCCCAGCGGGCATCCTCCTGCCCATCAGACGCTGAGGATCTGAAGCCCTCATCGTGAGGCCGCCGAGTCCCTTCCTACTCGGCGCATCCCCAGCGGGCATCCTCCTGCCCATCAGACGCTGAGGATCTGAAGCCCTCATCGTGAGGCCACCGAGCAGCTACCCTGCTCGGCGCATCCCCAGCGGGCATCCTCCTGTCCATCAGACGCTGAGGATCTGAAGCCCTCATCGTGAGGCCGCCGAGTTCCTTCCTGCTCGACGCAACCCCAGCGGGCATCCTCCTGCCCATCAATGCGATGGGTCCAAAGCCCTCCTCACAAGGCCGCTGAGTAGCTTCCTACTTAGCGCATCCGCAGCAGGTAGCTTTCTACCCTACAAAAACACGGATCCAAGACCCGCCGAATAAACTCATACTCAACGCGCGATCAGCGCCTCAACTCCGGCAAAAGGATGATACCGACCTTCCCACACTCGTCCTTCGTTCGACTTATACTCGATGCGCGACAACAAGAACGCCGTGTCGTCCCTGAACAATCCACCACGAGGAATTACCAGTGCCAAACCACACAGAAAGAACAAAGCAGTCCACTCTCGACCCGACCCATGAATAGATCGGAACGAGAGTGGGGGGCTAATGATGATGCTCGATAACGGTAATTCCTTAGATCATGATATGTGGCAGATGACGTGTCCCAGAGCATGTAAGGAAGGACCTGCAGTGGCCGACCAGATCACTCATATGCCCGTCCTACCGACCAACGTTGGCTCACTTCCGAGCCCCCTGCACAACTGGCATCCTCGGCCTCATAGCTCATCTCCGGGCTACCGCAGAACCAAGATACATTGGCTCTCCCGCGTGTCCGCGAGCTCTCCCGCCGAGGTCATCTTCCTCGGTCTCATCGACTGACCAACGGCACTGCTCACAGGCGCAACCGCCATCCAGCGAATCTCACCATGCGCGAGATATCTGCCAGCCACATCCCACGTTCCACGCCATCACGATCCCCCATTAACGAGCATGTCTTGCCATTAATGGGAGATCCCGCTCATCACGCGGGCGTGACGTCGGAAGCGTAACTGCCGGCGTGATTCTCACGCCTGCCCTGCCTGCTGCCACCGCTATATAAACCCCTTCTTCAGACAGTTCAAGTAAGCCATTTTTACTCCACAAAGCCGTTACTCTGCTCGGATCTCTAGTCTAACTTGACCGTCGGAGGGTCCTAGGTGCTACAACCACCCCGGGGCTTCCTTGCAGGTAGCTTGGCGACCACAACCTCAAACCCATTGAGATCCACACGCTTCAAAAGCGACAGCATCTAGGTCCAATCTCAGTCACCCATCGCCACTATCAGCAGATCAACGGAAGGTAACATCTTGGCGCGATCCAGGTCGCGTCACTTGAAAAATTAGAGGTATTGCGGTAAATCGATACCAATAATTTAACATCTTAATAAACCTGAAAAATGTTAAAACGACTATTAAAATGGTACTGAGGGAATGCTAATTCTTCCTTCTTTTCTTAAAATATCATGTACAATATTGCAAGTCTCTTTCAATTGATATAATAATTGTTGTTTTAATCCATCTACAATGGTGGTGATGTGTTTGTAAGAGACGCATGCCTAGTTGTTACCCAAATAGGAGGATATTATGTGAAGCCTTGTACGGAAAAACCATAAAGATATTTTTTTTCCTTATAAAACAAACCGGCCTATAAGCCTCCCTCAAACACACACCACACACACAAGCACATACGAGATCACACGCATGTCCAAGGGAGACCCAGCGAATGTGCCCCGAAATCATTAAAAAGTGGAGCATAATAAGAAGATGGATACTGATGATGCTCAATATTAGCGGTCCCCGAGATCAGGAAACGTGGCAGATGATGTGTCCCACGACTCAAAATAAAGGGCCCATAGGGGCCGACCAGGCCACCCTACACCCGACCTGCAAGCGCGAGCCGGCCCTCCTCGAGGCCCCCTGCGAATTGCCCTCCTCGGCCCCTCAGCTCGCCCCGAGCTGCCACAGGACCAAGACTCCTTGTCCTCCTCGCTCGTCCCTGAGCTTTCGGCCGAGGCTGTCTTCCTCGGCCCCCCGAACGACTCCACCACTCACAGGCATAACCGCCGCTCCGCGAATCTCGCCATGCGCAGATTTTACGCCAGCAACATCCCATGTTCCACGCCATCACGATCCCCATTAATGGGCGATCCGCTCTCTACGCGGGCGTGACGTCGGGAGCGTAATTGCCGGCGAGATCCTCGCGCCTGCTGCTGTGTGCCGCCACCGCTATATAAGCCCCCATCACAGAGGGGTCAAGTAAGCCATTCTTTACTCTTCTAAGCCGTTACTCTGCTCGGATCTCATCACTAACTTGATCGTCGGAGGGTCCTTGGTGGTACCAAACCACCCCGAGACTTCTTTGCAGGTATTCGGCACCAACTCCTTATACCACCTCTTCCACCAAAACCCATTGAGACCCACACGCAACAGAAGATAATCATCAGAATCCACCGCGAGATCGACGGAGGACAACATCTGACGGAGACCCGAAAAGGACCTCCATCAGTTGGCGCCGTCTTTGGGAAACGAAAACTCCCCAAAAACAAAAGTTGGCCTTCCGATCTCCGCCCAAATGACAAGCAGCCACCCTGAAGATCCCGGTACCAGCCGCCGCCTTCCACTCACCGAAGGCGGGGATGAGCCTCCTCCAATGGCCATCATCAACGCCCTCGCAGGCCGGATAGATCGGCTGCAATCCCTCGTGGAGGCCCTCGTCCGTGTCCAAACGGCCGGGCATGGGCCCCAGATCGCCGCTCCACCGCCTCCAGAAGGCTCTGCCCCTATCTGGACAGCTGACCACCAGCAGGCGACGGCTCCTGGCCACCGAACTCTCGAGCCGGTGCTCCCTGAGGCCCGCTGGGCGCCCTACGGCTCCACACCAAGATCCGCCGCCAGAACGCCCCGCCCCGAGCCTCCACGCGGCCCTTATCCTCCTGAGGAGATGTCAGTCACCTCGCCTATCCACAGGCGTGGTCGACGCCACCACACTCGGCGGGGCCGCACAGAAGGGGTTCACCTCGGCAGTTCCAGAGCCACCTCGCCTCAGGGTCTGAGTCACCTCATCGAGAGGAACTGAGACCACTCCCAGACACAGGTCACCCGCAGCGGAGGCCATGGATCCCAAGGCGCCGATTCCTCGGGATACCACGGTCGGCTCGACGCCCTCGAGAAGAAAATTGAGGGCATGCGCCGGGAGGCTCACCTCTCGAGCGACGGGGCTAAGTATGCCTCCGACTCGCTCACAAAGCCGTTCACCGAGGAATTACTCTCCGTCCACGTCTCCTCGCGCAACAAGCCCCCAAAGGTCTCTCTGTTCGATGGGAAAACCGACCCGAAGGACCATTTGGACGCTTTCACCGCGGGGATGAGCTTCCAGGATCACTCCGACGCCGCCAAGTGCAGAGCCTTTCCGGCCACCCTTATCCGCGCAGGTCGGGACTGGTTCCGGGGGCTCGAGCCCCGCTTGATTTCGACCTTCGACGAGCAAGCTACTCAGTTCCTCGGCCATTTCGTGGGGAACCGTCGACAGAAGCGCACGGTCGACTACCTCTTCACGGTTAAGAGTGGGGACAAGGAAACGTTCAAGGCCTACATTACCCGTTTCTACAACGCCCTTCTCGAGGTGCCCGAGCACCGGGACGAAACCGTTATCATGGCGCTTAAATCTGGTCCGAGACACAAGGAATGGTTACGCTCCTTCGCGTTGGCGCAACCTAAGACCATGGCCGAGGTCAAGGCGTAGACCGAGCGCGAGGTTCAGCTAGAATCCGAGGTGAATGCTAACCTCCTCCGGGCAGAACGGCCCGACCCGAAGAAGAGGACTCGGGAGGAGAGGCCGGAGCGTCAGCAGCCCTACCACCCGAAGTTCCAGGAGTATACCCCCCTCAACGTCTCCCTCGCGGTGTTGCTGGAGGAGGCCCAGAACGAGGGGTTCTTCAAGTTCCCTCCGATCCCGCGTCAGGCCGCAAAGCAAACCCGGGGCCCCTACCGTGCTTTCTACTGGGTACTGGGCCACGCCATGGAGGACTGCAAGCAACTGAGGGACTACATCGAAGAGCTCATCCGGTCTGGGCACCTCGCCGCCTACTTGAGGGACAAACGGCAGGCCGACCGAGAGCAGGAGCAGCATCACCCTCCCGTCGACCTGACCATCGGTCAGATCATGCTCGTTTCAGCGGACGGCCAGTCCGGAGCTCAGGGAGCCCCATACCCTATGCCAAGCGCAGAGGCCAACAGCCCTTCAGGGAGCTCGGCCCAAGCCAATAAAGTCATCTACTAGCCTGTACCTTTCTTTTAAAGCAATGTAAATTCTTCCTAGGATCTATTGTTAATTTAATAAAGATCAATGGAGCATTGCGAAAAAGAAAGAAAAGCTTTGTTTATTCAAAAGGTATTATGGGCTCCTCAGCCATACAGGCAAAAAGAAAAGAAAATTACAACAGTGGGGGAAGGGGGTGCAGCGAGCACTGCTCATGGTACTCGGTAAAGATCTCCACCAACCGGGGCCTCGCAAGGTCCAACCTCTGTCCCCGGTTCCCCCCGTGAGCATCGATCCCGAGCCTTAGCTCGTAGCATTCGCGGACGAGCGCCTCTAAGCGGGCCAGCCGGTTCGCGGAGATTAGGCCGAAGCTCCTTAAAGACCGCAGCTTGCCTACGGCCTCATCATAGAGCAGCTCAGACAGGGGGTTGTAAAGCCCCGGCGACGCCCTCCAGATGTAGTACATCAGCAGCTGCAGCAGGGAGGAGCGTCGGGGGAGCAGCCGGCCGAAATGGTCCTCAATGCTCCCGTAGACCAGCTGCACCGTATCCTCGGTGCAGTACGGATCGTAAAGGTACACGTCTTCAAAGTGGACGATGTCGGGGATGGTAAACGGGAAGTCCTGCATTCTCGACGACTTGTTTATGAGGGATGGAAGGACCACTACTCCTTCAGCCTTATATAGCCCACCGCGCAGCCCAACAGTCGCCCGCTTTCACCCAGGGAGTCGCTGCCACGCGGCAGCCATCAAGCCTTCTCCAGTGGAATCGAAGCGACGCGCCCCTAGCGCTTCGCCTCCCCCCGCATTCAATGCGCTGGCTACGCGCGCCGTTGCCCCGACCGTTCCCATTCCCCACACCTACAGCTGGACGGTCGGGCTACACCTCGCCAAGATTCAACCCAGCAGCTACCCTGCTCGGTCACCCCTAGCGGGTAGCTTCCCTACCGCAATGCCAGGGATCAGAAAGCCCTCCCAGAGGCAGTTGAGCCCGAGGACCCCTCGCTCGTCTATCCCCAGCGGACAGCTTCCCTGCCATAACGCCGGGATCAAAAAGCCCTCCCAGAGGCAGCCGAGCCCGAGGATCCCTCGCTCGGCTATCCCCAGCGGGCAGCTTCCCTGCCACAACGCCGGGGATCAAAAATCCCTCCCATAGGCAGTCGAGCCTGAGGATCCCTCGCTCGGCTATCCTTCAGGACAAAATCCATCGCCAAGAGGAACCGGGCAGTAACCCTGCCCGGCCAAGGGTCCTTGGTAGGCTTCTACAGCCCCTCCCGCGCTAAGGACCAAAGTCCTCCCAGAGGCAGTCGAGTCCTTGCTCGACTATCCCCGGCTGGTAGCTTCCTACCATAACCGACAGGGATCAAAGTTCTCGCCAAGAGGCACTGGGCAGTAACCCTGCCCGGTCCCCGTCCTGAAGGATCAAAGCCCTCGCAAGAGGCAACCGAACAGCTACCCTGCTCGGTCAACTCCGGCTGGTAGCTCCCTACCCTCGACGCCAGGGATCAAAAGCCCTCACAAGAGGCACCAGAGTGGCTACCCCGCTCGTTCATCCCAGGCTGGTAGTTGCCTACCCACGACGCTAGAGGTCAAAGCCCTCGCCAAGAGACAACCGCGCAGCTTCACTGCCCAGTCATCCTTAATGGGCCTCTTACAGCCCCTCCAGCGCTAAGGACCCAAGTCTTCCCAGAGGCAATCGAGTCCTTGCTCGGCCATCCCTGGCGGGTAGCTCCCCTACCATAATGCCAGGGACCAAAAAGCCCTTGCAAGAGGGGAATGAGCAGCTATCCTGCCCAGTCACCCCCGGATGGTGGTCAATACTCGAAGTCAGAGATGCCCTGTGGCCCGCGGAGGATCCAAGACCCTAGTGAGGGGCGTCAGGTCTATCCAATTCTAAACGATCTCCCCTCAACTCCGGGGCCCATGGGGATACCTCCTTGGCAGCGCTTGGCACGCTCACCGGCCAGTGATTGAAGTCAACTCGACGAACGATCGCCAGACAGATGGCCAACCTGACATGAAAGCACAACGGTACAAGCAAAGATATCTTGCGAGCATTCTTCACAAACAGATGGTAGAGCGCAATTCTATGGAGCCGAAGAAAAACTTTATTACTGCCAAAGACAAAAGTTTTACAAAGGGTATTTTTTGGGCTCCTCAGCCTTACAAAATTCAAGAAAACAAAATAAAAGGAGGAGAACGGGGGCTCTACACCTCAGGGCCAGGTACGACCTCGAGATCCTCGACCTCTACCACGTAATGCGCCGAGTCCTCGGCGACCTCCTCGCCAGGAACCTCTTCCCCCTGCTCGTCGGCGCCTGCGAAGAGGAACTCGGCCCGGAGATCTGCGTCGGCAAACTCCGGCATCCGGGCCTTAACGGCGTCGAGGGCGTCGTGCCAAATGCGGGTCGTGGCTACGGCCAAGTCATCATAGAAGTTCTTCGACTTCTTATAGCCCTCCACCGCCCTCGATTCGGCAGACTTGGCCGCCTCGGCCGCCGCCCCCAACTCCTTCCGGAGGGCCTTCACCGTCCTCTTCAGGTTGCCGGCGAGCACCTGGGCATCCTTGAGATTGACCTCGGCAATCACCGCAGCCTCGCGGTGCCGGGCCACCTCCCTTTTTCAGGCCTCCACGTCGCCTTCCAGGGCGGCGACTCTCGCCGTCATCGCCTCCAGCTCCTGCTTGGAACTCTCTTACAGCGAGGCGAACTGACCCGCAGCCTCCAGTGCCAGGGCTACCACCTCGGTCTCCATACGCAGGGCGAGGGCTATGTGCTGGAGAACCTGGAAAACACGGGAAAAAGTCAGAAAGATGAAGGAAGCACTGAATACCAAAATGAACCAAGAAACTTACCTGCACAGACTCCTGGGCGATGGATGCCAGCTGATCCCTGAAGGTCCCCCCGGGAACTCTACCCCCGGCCGAGATCGCTATTTCATGCAGGAGGCTATCCGCAACGGACAGCCCCGGCGGCACCGCGAACCGGAGGCCCCTTTCCTCCACGATGGTCGGTGAGGACCGATCCCGGGAGGGCCTCCGGGAGCTCCTCTTGAGCGGCTCCGAGGGAGTGCCGATCTCCTCTTCCAAGGCCGGGTCCTTCTGGATCATGGCCCGCTTCCAGCCCGATGCTCTGCTGGGACCCGGGGCGGGATCCGCCCCCGGGCGCTCGAGGGACACCACCACCGGAGCGGTAAGAGCCGAGGCGGGCTTCACACGAGAAGAACTGGCGCCCCCGGCCCTCGTAGGCTGCCTCGGCTGGCGCATGGAAGCTCTGAGGGAGGCGAAGTCCATGGATCCTGCACGAAACAAATACCCAACAAATCAACGACATGAGTAAAACACAAACCCAAAAAAGCAAGCCTAACTTACCGACGAACTCGACGGGGCTAAGCCCGGCCCAGCTCAAGACCCTCTCGGACAGCAGCACGTCAGGTCGGGGGATGGGCTCCCACGACGCCACTCTCACCGCGGCGGGGTCATCGGACTGGTTCCCCGGCAGACATTTCTCCCTCGATCACTTGGTAGGCACGGGCCAGTCCTCGCCCTCGGGAGGGGAGACGAAGAAAAATTTCTTTTTCCAATCATGAATGGAGGGAGGCAAGGCCACGACCCCGGTCCCGGCAGCGCCCCCCGACCGCTTCCTGAAAGTGAGATAAACCCACCTCGGGTCGCCCGCTCGACCACCAGGGTGACTCTTGAAGACGAGGGAGGAATCGAGAAGAGGAAGACTGAAGGGAACCGCCTGTAACTTCAGGCGGATCAAGAACCCAAGAAGGATCCTCCACGAGTTCGGTACTAACTGACCGGGGGCCAGACCGAAGAAGTTCAACGCGGCGACGACCTCAGGAGAGAAAGGCAGGCGCATTCCGCCCCAAAAAGCTTCCAAATACAGGGCGATCACCCTGCCCCGTACCTGATCTGCCCTATCTCCCTCCTTGGCCAGTCGAAGCATGTAGCACGAGGGGATGTGGAAGCGAGCCCGCGCATTGGCGAGCTCGTCCTCATGCCTCACCCAGCACGAGGGGCCAGAGACCACATCTGCCGCTGTTTCCTGATTTAAAATCAGAAAAGCTTATGGAAAAAGCTTCAGAAGAGGGTCACGTGCTTACACGTGACCAGCAGTCACGTGTTGGCACGTGACACCTAAAAGCATCAGCAAGGCAAATTCAGCTTCCCGATTACATCGAAGAAAGGGGCTTTAGAAAGGGTCACGTGCTCCCACGTGACCAGGGTCACATGTCGGCACGTGACATTTAAAAGCAGCGGCAAAGGCACATTGGTTCCCTGATCAAATCAAGGAAAAGGCTTCAGAAGAGGTCACGTGCTCCCACGTGACCAGGGTCACGTGTTGGCACGTGACGCTCAAAACATCAGAATCATTCTCCGGTTAAATCAAGAAAAAAAAACTCCAGACGAGGGTCACGTGCTCACATGTGACCAGGGGTCACGTGGTGGCACGTGACGGCTAAGCAGCAGAAGAAGGCAGAGTGCAAAAGAAGAAGAGGGCTCGTTACAAGGGGGTCACGTGCCCACACGTGACCAAGGGTCACGTGGCCGCACGTGACCAGCTTTCAAAGCCTATCTGTTAACAGAATTAAATTCTGAGAAAAGACCTCTTAAATCTTTCCAAAGCAACCGATTGAATTAAAGATTTAAAGGTGATTAAATATCATCTATCTATGAGAAAATCTCGAATTTGGAAAGATTTCCCCGTAAAATCTAACCAAAATAACAAAGGAGAATCCCTGAATTTAAAATCCAATGGTGAATAAAATTCACCTAATAATCCAAAGGTCCAAAACGAATGGTGGATACAAATCAAATCTCTCAATGAAAGATTCACCAAAACTAATTGATTCGGCTGCTTCTCCTATAAATAGGAGCCAAGGGACACAGGAAAAAAAAAGAGAAAAAGGAGAGATACGCAGAGGGAAGAAAAGGGAGAGAGCCTTGATACTTTGAAGAATTTGGATCTTCTGCAAAAGAAACCCTAGGTAAGAAAGGGAAGGCTTTTTGAAAGAAAGAGAATTTAATTCTCAACAGAGTTTAACTCTGATATAAAACAGAAGGACATATTTCTTCTCTCTTTGATATAGGATCTGTAAAGTGCACATCTCCCCTTGAAGTTGAGAATTTAATTCTCAATGGGTTGAGATCCTGCCATGCAGATCCAAAACATAGAGAGGGAATGGAAGCACGAGAATTTAATTCTCACAGAACTATAGGAATTTAATTCCTTTAAAATAAAATTAGGGTTTGACCCTGTATTATGGGAATTTAATTCCTTCAGAACAAAAGAAACAGGGTTTAACCCTAATTAAGAACTTAGTTCTGTTGAAACAACGGGAGTTTAATTCCCTTAATCATAATTCCTTAACAGAGAATGGGAGTTTAATTCCTTAAAAGCTTTTATTAGGGTTTAACTCTATTCAGTTCTTCACATATATGAGGAATTTAATTCCTACAGAAAATTCAGAGTTCAACTCTTTAAAAGGAAGAAGGAACTTAATTCCTCTAAAATTATTGTCAGGGTTCAACCCTATGAGGAATTTAATTCCTGAAAAAGATTAACAGATCTTCTAAACAACATACATAGAGGCAGGATCACGTGTCACCACGTGACCCTCCCCCCCCAAAAAGATCTACAGAAAGCCCTCTGGAGGCAGTGCCTCACGTGACTCACGTGACCTTTGACAGAAGCTTTAACACACAAGCGCTTGAATCCCCGTCACGTGATGGCACGTGATGCTTTAAAAGATGCATAGTCTCAGAAGAACAAGTGTGAGGAGGGCGCTCTCACGTGTTGCCACATGACCCATCTTGCCTTAGTGTTTAACACTAAGACGGAACCCCTGAATTCAGTGATAAAACATTGTTTGGCCTTAGTGTAACACTAAGCACAGAACTATATTTGCAGTGCCCAACACTGATTACCGTAGTGTTCAACACTAGTTTGGGACTCCTGTTGACAGTGTTTAACACTGGTCTGTTTTAGTGTTCAACACTAATCTGAAAGCCTGGTTGCTGGTGTTTAACACCAACTATCTTTTAGTGCTGAAACACTAACTTATCAATCTTATTCCCAGTGTTCAACACTGATTCGTCTTTAGTGTTTAACATTAGACACTGGCCCAATTGGCCGAATGGATAGAGGCAAAGCCTCTCCTTTAAGGGACCAACAGGAAGTCAATATTCCAGACATGATTGGACTTAGCCCAAGATGGCCATAAGTCCTCAATTCGTAATTAAATAGGCTAATGGGCTCATAACATAATTAATTGGTCTTGATCCCAAATTGGGCCAAAGACTATTTAACCCACTCCGGTTCCAAGATACATCTCTTCACTCCTTTGATACTTGGCGTTGTAATCCCTCAACGTCTTTAAAGAGGTGACGGGTCCCGATGACCACACATTGATATGGACTGTGGGGTCCTTAAACCCATGGACTACGACGTCCTTAACCTTGACCGAGATGTCTTAAAACTAACAATGGACTGTGGGGTCCTTAAACCCATGGACTACGACGTCCTTAACCTTGACCGAGATGTCTTAAAACTAACAATGGACTGTGGGGTCCTTAAACCCATGGACTACGACGTCCTTAACCTTGACCGAGATGTCTTAAAACTAACAATGGACCGCAATGTCCTTAAACTACCCATGGACTGCAATGTCCTTAAACTAGCAATGGACCACCACGTCCCTAAACTGGAACAATAGAGTCCCGCATGCTCTTTTGTCGGATCTAAACGATCCCGTTTAAGTTGATCTTAGCCTCCAAGATGGCTAACGTATCCTTAAACCTTCAAACAGACTGGACTATGAATCTCCCCCAATTAACTCTGGTTCGAGGGTACATCTCTGAACTCCTCTGACATCTGTCGTTGTAATCCTTCAACGTCGTCAGAGAGGTAAGGGGTCCCGACGGCCATACATACGATGGACCACTATGTCCTTAAATTGGAACAATAGAGCCCAAATGCTCTTTTGGTCGGATCTAAACGATCCCGTTAAGTTGATCTTAGTCTCAAATTAGACTAACGTATTCTTAACAAACGTTTGAGTTGATCTTAGCCTCAAGTATGGATAACATATCCTCAAACCAAACCCCCAAACCCAAATCTAAGATAACACGGATTTGGACTAGTCCACGCCCTACGGGCGACGACATAACTCGGTCTCCGTAAACAATCCACGGGCAACAAAACACAAAATAAACACACACGACACGAAGTGACCATCTGGAGAAGGAGAAAGTTGTTACCGCGATGCGGTAGAGTAATTAACTGCAGGGGCTTGCGCCTGCAGGGAAGAGCGTCCCCACAATCAAAAACCCCTCAAACGAGGGGGAATCTGACAAAGTCTGCTACATCGGCCGCATCCGTTTAAACCTTCGATACATGGTGCCATAAATCAACTTGGCATCTTTGGAGAGGTGGACGGATAGCACCAATTAGCATCTGCCCCGAATCTCAGGCGAGACGTCCATGTCGCGCCGTCTTTCGGAGGGGAACAGATTCTGGCACGCCCGGTGGGACCTTTTCCTCTTTCCACTCCACACTTCGTGTGTCGTGATTCGCAAACCAATCGCGGTTCGCTAATGGTTGCCCTTGGGTTTCAAGATACTAAGAATTAGCGTCTTGCTTATTGCAGAAAGCAAAGGATCGATGGCTTCTACTTCTGTGAAATTCTCCAACTGCTCAGACTGCAATTGCGACCAACACTTTGCCTCGCCAGGAGGTATAGCATACGGACCCCAAGCTGCTTCGTTATTCACAATGCCGGTGGACCAGGTGACTCAGGCCACTACCGGATTGTTCTTTGGGACTATACTCCCATCAACGAGCTTCACGGCGCCGGTGCTGACAAAGGAAGCTCCCAAGAAGTCGGTCTTTGATCGTCTTACCCCTGCCGCGGCTCCTCTCAACGGGCCGCCCAACATCAGCGCCTCGGTCTTTTCTAGATTGGGCCAGAAATCCTGTGGACCCATCATGGGGCCTACAATCCCAGAGAAGGCTGCTTCTAAGAAAGTGGCCGCTCCTTCTCCCGAAATCGCCAAAGCGGCTTCTCCGGCCAAAAAGTCGATCTTCACAAGATTGACGGCTTCAGCTCCCGCTCCTGCTACCCAAAGGACATCGGTCTTTGACAGGCTTACACCAACAGCGACCCCCCACCTACACAGGGGGCAAGACGAAGCCACTCTCACCGCTGAACCAACGCCGTCCGCTCGACACGCTCGACGTCGCCATTGGCGCCGAGTAAGGAAGGCTGGGGGCAACTCCCCTTCCGGGTTAACTCCATCAGCCCCGATGGCAGAAGTTAATGCTGCTGTTCCAACTGGGAACAGCTTAGATGCTAAATAAGGTGCGAAGGAATTCTCCTACTGCAGTGCTAAAGAGGTCTCCTCCCCCACTAAAAAGGGTTATGGAAATAAAATCAGAACAGCCCCGATCCCCTCAACGGCTGTCTTCCAAAATCTATAAGGTTTGGCGGCAGGCCCGAGTCTCGATGATCGATCCAAACTTCTCCCGCCAGCACAAGAAGCTGAAAATCCAACCGGAAGCCGGTCGCCAGGCTAAACCCCGAAAGGCTGTCTGGACGCCCACCTCAACGGCCCCCTCAACCTCCACTGCTCATAAAAGGAGGAAGCCAGAGAAGATCCCCCAGCCTGCAACGACAGCTAAAAGCACTGAGCCCAGACGCCCTAAGTCAGGGGGCATGATGGTCCACACCGTATACATGGCGTCAGGAAAAGAAGACAGCCGTGCGTCCACGGGTCATAGACCGCTTACACGGTCGGTGACCAAAGCTCAGGAGCAACAGCAAAAGCTCCAAGAAATGATGAATGCTATGGCCGCACTTACCGGGCCAAAAGAAAACCCAGAAACGTCCTCAAACGCACGCCAGGAAGAAGAAACCGACGCTGAATTCCTTCGCCGGATACTGGAGAAAAAGGACAAAGAGGCTGCTGAACAAGCAGCCAACATACAGCGTATAGGCCTTCTCTTCCAAGATATGATAGGGATGATGATCCAGCAGGACCTACCCGCCGAGGATCCCCCAATCGTTCTTGAAAACGACCGAGGAGAAACGTCAAATCCACCACCGGCCCTCTCAACGGCCAAAGAGGAGGCAGTCTCTAAGGCTGATTTGGTCGACTATATAGCCCAGCAAATCCGGGTTCATCATGCGGCTGAGGCAGCTGGTCAAGTCGTAAAGACGGGCCGGCCGTATCCAAGCTGGTATGATCAAATCAAATACCCGCCGGGCTATATGATACCAAAATTCCACGTGTATAAGGGGACCGGCAATCCCCATCAACATGTTGCCCAGTTCCGGGCCCTCTGCGGTAACACCGGCGGTGATGATAAACTGTTGCTTCGCCAGTTCATGGGCAGCTTATCAGAAACAGCGTTCGAATGGTATTCGGAACTCCCGAACGATTCTATCAAGACGTTCGCTGAAATGGAGTTGTTATTCACTCAGCGATTCGCAAGTGCCAGCGAACGCACTCCAATAACAGCATTGATTAACGCCAGGGTGAAACCAGGCGAAACCTGGGTCCAGTATGCTATACGCTGGCGGAATTTGTGGTCAAGATGCGAACAACGCATTGAGGAGGCACCCGCAGTGGGCATGTTCGTGGGAACCCTAGACCCTCACGCAACTATCTCCCAGTTTATGATGTTCTTTAAGCCAACCACATTCCAGGCTTTAATCGACAAGTTGGCTCAGATGTACCAGATGGGTCATAGACCACCTCCCCCGAAGTCGGAACCTCGGAATGACAAGGGTAAAGGAAGGGCAACCTTCATCGCGAATGCCCAGCAGCAACCTAACGCCCCGAAGCCGACAGATCAACTGGAAGAAAGACGCCGGTATTATAATGAGAAGATGAAGCGTCCCTACTCATTCTCACGAGACAAGACGAAACGGTTATTCGAGCTGGCAGTACGCAACAGACTTTTAAACCTACCAAATCCAAGACGACCGCCGCAACCCACTGAGGTGAATAACCCTAACTATTTCCCTTACCATCAAACGGTAAGTCATCCGATTGAAGATTGCTTCATCTTCAAAGGATGGATTGAAGATCAATACCTCCAGGGGAAGTTTGTATTGTCCGAAAAGTGGAAGGTGAACCCACCACAACCGCATACTCCTAAGAAAGCAGATACACTGGGGGCAACCTGCTCCTTTATTGAAGCAGCTCCATGGGAGGTTGTGCTATCAACTAAAACCAAAAGAATGCTGAGAGACCTTCATGCGTGCCCTGCGATCGAATGGAATGACCCTCTTGAACCTCAAATTATCGAAGGGATGTTGAAGCCCCGCCCAACTATGAAGACTCATGATAGTGGCCCAAATACTCACGCCCAACCGTCAAAATCTTCGAAGAAAAAGAAGAAGAGATCCAAGAAGCCCGTGAAGCCTGGAGAAAAGTACACGAACTTGCAGAAGCAAATCAACGCGCTGGAAGAGTACAATCAAAAGGCGCGAACTCCTGTCACACTGCAAGAGTTCCTCAACCACATCTTTCAAGAGGGAGATGATAGAAAGAGTTCGTCGGATGAATCTGAGGGATATGTAGCGAGTTGTAACGTTATCTCCCACTCGTTTACCGATGATGAAAAGACTCCTGGCACTAAGAAGCTGGAGACAGAGCCTGAACCAGAGCGTGCGTGGCCAACAGATGAAATGATCAACGCCTTTCTAGACGAGATTCGTCTAAAGAGTAAAGTGGATCAGGAGCGTGAGATGGCCGCATCGGAAGGAGCCAAATGCAGACGACTGAACGAAAGAGTTGAAGTACTCCCGCCAGATCGAAAAGCATCCGAGGCAGACAAGAAGATATTCAAGACGAGAAAAAGGTTTGCCAAAGCCATGTCAATGGGAATGAAGCTACCACCCTCGGAAGAAAACACGCTCAATGGGGTGGAGAGGCACCCTGATTATTGCGCATATCATCGGAAAATTTCACACCCCACGGAGGAATGCGACGCCTTTAAGATATGGTGGCAAGGATATGTTGCTCATAGGCAACATTTTAAGCGCATGAAACGCAAGACTCGTCAGGAACGAAGAAGTACTGTCGATGGGCACAACAGAACTACTGGCAACTGTTACATGGTTAAGCCGGGGGGTCACAAGTTCTCACCTTTGGGAGCGACTCTGATGAAGAAATGGCTATGGGCCCTCTCTTTAAAGAATCCATTTTAGGGAAAGAGGAGAGATCGGAGGCCTGCGAGAACATTCAGCTGCGCAATCGCACACTCCCAGAAAAGAATCTCGGGCCCGCGAGTAGAAAAGATAAGGGAAAGGAAAAGGTCACCGAGGATATCACTTTAGATGACCAGGTCATGAAAGAACTGACTGCCAAAGACCCCCCCCCCAGGAAGGGTAAGGTGGACTACAATATCTTAGCGCACCTAAGGAAGCTACCTTCTCAGCTTAGCATTCTCGATGCCCTCCTATTATCAAAAGAAGCGCGAGACTCACTAATTAAGGCGTTACAAGAACCTGAGCAGTTCCAAGCCTTCCTCGCCACTGAAAGGATGAAGGATGAACTGGAGGAAGTGCATGCGGCCGACATCACTTTCGGTGACGAAGACCTCCTTCTCGGGACGTGCGACCACAACCGTCCCCTATATGTCTCCGGATACTTCCATGATATCAAGATAGGCAAGATCCTGGTGGATAATGGATCCTCCGTCAATCTCCTTAATGTTCGGGTGTTGAAGGAAATCTGCATGAGTGTGCAACACCTCGCTCGTGACAAAATTACCATCTCCGGTTTCGACTCTCAGTCATCACGGACTCTCGGATCTGTAATACTAACATTACGCTTCGGACTGCTCGTCACGGACATCAAGTTTCACGTCATTGACGCCAAGACCTGCTACAACGCCTTGCTCGGTCGTCCTTGGCTACACGAGTACAACATCATCCCTTCTACACAACATCAGTGTATGAAGTACTTTAAGGATGGTTTCGAGTATACCGTAACAGGTGAGTTAAACACATTTTCCGTGAATGAAGTCCGCAAATACGAAGATGCGAAGTACTCTTTGCCAGATTTCGAGGATACAGAAAGGTGTCGCAACCCGGAGAACAAAACCGCCGCCACCATCCCTGTTTTCGGGAGCGATACCGAAGAAGAGGAAGAGATAGTTTATGCTGGGCCATCTCAACGCAACAACCCGGGGACGTCCGCCCCCATGTTGGTCTTCGGAAGTGACTCGGAAGATGAGGTCAATGCCGTGTTCTCCAATCGGCTGTCAATACAAGCACACCCTAGCGATGATCATAGTTTGCAAATCACCATGGTACCGCAAGAACACTACAAGGATCTCGACATGCTTCAAGCTCACAATGTGCAGGACCTGCAAACATTTTACGTCCCTCCCAGGCAAAGAGGTGAGAAGGTGATCCTATTCTACCGATCCTCAGAGTCGAAAATAGAGAAAGAGATCTGGCATGGCACGGATGCTACACTCGACAGGCTCCAACCCATCCGTCTGCCCAGATACTATACAAATGGACTAAAGAGGCTATTGAAGCGCCAAGGAGTACCCTTAAAACAGACTGTTCAGCAGGCTCAGTTCTACAACAAGATTTGGGATGTCCCTGGGACTCAACGCAAATTGCCCAATGGGAAAATGGAAACACTTGGGCTTGGATACGCGAGAACCGGAAAACGGGAACGGGCTCACAGCAGCTACACTATATATACCTTTGATGAAGAAGATGACGCCCTGTCAGGAGATGCCAACCCCTCATCAAAACTAGACCCCGCAATTGAAGCGCCGAGTCCGTCGTTTGAAGAACGAATGGACAAGCCTATCAGGAAAGTGGGTCAGAAAGGTCGGGAAGACCACAACCGCGAAATGGCCATCTACGCGAAGGCCAGGACGCAGCGTCTATTTCAACAGGCTGCAAAAGACAAAGATGCTCATCCCTGTCAACCCGTTGTACGAAAGGCCCGATGCGGAGACGGAAATAAATCAAGAAGCAGAAAGAGGAGCCGACAACAACGACGCAGGATTAGAGGGTTACGTGATCGGGTATTGCACGGCTCGGATTTGTCCCTCATGAAGAAGAAGAGTCGAGCGTACTCCTTCCCTCGAGACAAGACGGAGAAGTTACTCAAGCTAGCTTTAAAACATCAAATGATCGCGCTTCCAGAGCTTAAGCACCCTGAGCAAGCTAACAAGGCTTCTCATCTGAGCTATTGCTCTTATCACCGAGCCATAGGACATCCTACCGAAGACTGCTTCACCTTCAAGAACTGGGTCGAGGACCAGTACCAACAGGGCAGATTCGCTTTATCCGACGGCTGGAGGGTAACGCCGCCACAAAAGCATGAACCCAAAGCCGCAAAAGCAGAACCAGATCCACCTCAGTCCTGGAAGCGGATTCGCACCTGTTACACGATTACGATATTAAAAGAAGAGCCCAAGAACATGGATGACCTTCCCTGGTGCTTTGAGAACAGCAATGATGAGGTGATCTCAGAATTTCCGCCAGCTCCGAAAGAACTGGAAGATGGCATACATACTACTGCAGATAACCTCAAGAAGATTGAGTTGGGATCGGCAGATGATCCGCGACCGACATTTGTCAGCGAGCTGCTATCTGAAGAAAGGGTGGCTGCGTTAAAGAAAGTGCTTCTACAGCATAAAGACTGCTTCGCGTGGAACTATTCCGAGATGCCAGGATTAGATCCGGAGATTGCTGTGCATGAATTAGCAATATCCCCAGATATCAAGCCAGTCAAGCAGGCGCCGAGAAGGATGCGGCTCGAGCTTGAGATGAGCATCAACGCCGAAGTCAAGAAGCTGATCGATTCTGGATTTATCCTAGAAGTCCAATATCCCGATTGGATCGCTAATATCGTCCCGGTAATGAAGAAGAATGGGACGGTATGCATATGCGTGGATTTCAGGGATCTCAATAAAGCCTGTCCAAAGGACGATTTCCCAGTACCAGTAACCGAGCTAATGATAGATAACACATCCACTCACGAGGTTTTCTCCTTTATGGACGATTCCTCAGGATACAATCAGATAAAGATGCATCCCGAAGACCAGAAGCACACCTCTTTCCGGACCCCTTTGGGTATATTCTGCTACAGGGTTATGCCCTTTGGTCTAAAGAACGCTGGCGCTACCTATCAAAGGGCCATGACAAAGATTTTCGACGACCTCATACATGACATCGTCGAGTGCTATATCGATGACCTCGTAGTAAAGAGCATGTCATACGAAGAGCATTTAAAGCACCTGGAGACTGTATTTCAACGCCTTCGGCAATATAATTTGAAAATGAATCCCCTCAAATGCGCGTTTGGAGTCTCCTCAGGCAAATTCCTGGAATTCATCATTCGACACCGAGGTATTGAAATAGATCCGTCAAAGATTAAAACGATCTTGGAAATGCCTCCGCCGAGAACTCTCAAACAGCTGCGGTCTCTCCAAGGGAAGCTCGCGTACATGCGGCGATTTATAGCCAACCTTTTCGGAAAGTGCCGTCCTTACAGTCACCTGATGAAGAAGGGAACCCCATTCGTCTGGGATCAAAAATGCCAAAGTGCGCTAGACGAGATCAAGCAATACCTGCAGAACCCGCCGGTGTTGGCTGCTCCGGTTAAGGGAAAGCCTCTCATTCCTTATACAACCGCCCTCGAAGGTTCTTTAGGCGCATTGTGGGCACAAGAGAACGATCAAGGGAAAGAAAGAGCACTCTACTACTTAAGTCGAGTTCTGCTGGGGGCAGAAAGTAACTACTCCCCCATTGAAAAACATTGCCTGGCGTTGATCTTTGCGATAACAAAGCTCAGGCACTATGCGTTGGCGCATGAAGTCCGTCTCATTTCAAAGGTGGATCCCCTTAAATACTTGATGTCAAAAGCCATATTGACGGGACGACTCGCTAAATGGGCCCTGCTCTTGATGGAATTCTCGATAACGTATCAACCTCTCAAGGCAGTGAAAGGCCAGGCCATTGCCGATTTCCTCGCTGAGCACCCGATACCGGCCGATTCGCCTCTGAACTGCGATTTGCCGGATGAGCATGCATTTGATGCGATTGGCGGCGGTAGTACCCGATGGGAACTCTATTTCGATGGAGCGTCCTCCATAAAGAAACGGAAACAAGGTATCCCAATGATCAAATCGGGGATAGGCCTCGTCTTTGTAACTCCACAAGGAGGGATAATGCGCTTTGCTTTCTCCTTAACGGAATCGAGGACGAACAATGAAGACGAATACGAAGCTTTGATAGCGGGCCTCGAGATCGCCATTAACATGGGAATTGAAGACCTCTCTATATACGGGGATTCTCAATTGGTCGTTAGCCAAGTAAATGGTGACTACCAAACGTGCAAACCGGAGTTGGTGAAATACGGCGAAAAGGTGCAACAACTATTGACCCAAATTCCCTCCTATACTTTGGAGAACATACCGCGCGCGGAAAACAGCAAAGCAGACGCGTTGGCCAAACTTGCTAAAGAGCTGGCTGACGAAAACCTCGATGATACAAGAATCGTGGTACAAAGCCGTCGGGTGCTCGCCCCAACGGAAATACCTCCGGAGTCATATGAAGAAAAGGGAGCGACTGAGCAGACGACTCTACAAATAAAAGACCATGAGAAGGCCGAGGACTGGAGGGAAGTCTTCATAGACTACTTTAAGTCCCACCGAATGCACGAAGAAGCGTCCTCAAGACATCAGCTCATGAAACAAGCTCCATCTTTCGCTTTTGTCAACGACACTCTATACAAAAGATCGTTTGATTCTCTGTGGATGAGATGCTTAGGACCTGACGAAGCAGAAAGAGTCGTTCAGGAAGTTCACGACGGACTCTGCGGTTCTCACCAAGCAGGCCCGAAAATGAAATTGAAAATCAAACGGATGGGTTATTATTGGCCCACGATGGTCCAAGACTGCCTCGAGTATGCGAAGCAATGCCACTCGTGCCAGATTCATGGAGACTTTATCCACCAACACCCGAATCCACTACACCCAACGGTGGCTAGCTGGCCATTCGAAATGTGGGGGACTGACATAGTCGGCCCCATCGAGCCAGCATCGTCCCGGGGACATCGTTTCATCCTGGCGACAACTGATTACTTCTCCAAATAGGCAGAAGCAGTACCGCTGAGGGAAGTGAAGACGGAGAATATCCTCCACTTCTTTAAGACGCATGTCATCTATCGGTTTGGAACCCCATGGCGAATTATCTCCGATAATGGGCCAGCCTACAGAAGCCATAAAATTAGCCGTTTCGCGCAGCAACACAATATAGACTGGAGATATTCTTCAGTTTACAATCTACGAGCTAACGGTCTGGTCGAGGCCTTCAATAAGACCTTGACGAAGATCATAAAAAAGACGGTGTCCCGAAATAAGAAAGACTGGCACGAGAGGCTGCAAGAGGCCCTTTGGGCCTATCGAACTACATTCAAGACGGCCACAAACACAACGCCGTACGCGTTGGTATTTGGAACGGAAGCAGTGCTCCCCCTCGAGATAGAGTTACCCTCTCTACGAGTGGCAATCCACTGCGAGCTGACAGACGAAGAAAATGCTCACCTTCGGCTCGAAGAGCTTGATGCCCTCGATGAAACCCGGCTCATAGCGTAACAAAATCTAGAGGCCTACAAAGTAAAGATGACGCGCTCGTATGAAAGATTGACCAGGCCAAGGACATTCCGCCAAGGCGAACTCGTACTAGTGGTCAAAAGACCTATGATCCCCAATCGTGCCAAGCGAGGAAAATTTGAGCCAAACTATGAAGGCCCGTACATCATAGACAAGGTCTACCAGGGCGGAGCCTATCTACTCATGGACATGCACGGTGAAAGGCCTTTCAGGCCAATAAACGGCCGCTTCTTAAAGAAATACTATGCTTAATGAGCCACAGCCTGGGTCAATGATAGATGACGACGACTATGTCCGCTCGCTATCTTCCTAAGCTCAGACTTTACAAGCAGCAGCCGGCCTTCCCCTAACGATGGACCGAAACGTCCTTAAACTAACGATGGACCGAAACGTCCTTAAACTAACGACGGACCGAAACGTCCTTAAACTAACGACGGACCGAAACGTCCTTAAACTAACGACGGACCGAAACGTCCTTAAACTACCGACGGACCGAAACGTCCTTAAACTACCGACGGACCGAAATGTCCTTAAACTAACGACGGACCGAAACGTCCCTAAACTACTACCGCCGCATCCTTAGGCTGACGAGATAAAAAAAAAAGAAGAGAAAAATAAAAAAATATATATATAAAATAAAAAAACGGTATGTCCACAAGCAAAATGGGCACGGATGAAAACCCGAAAGGGCTCCATGAGTAAAAATAGCAGGACTACCGGCGAGTGTTTGTAAAAACCCGAAAGGGCGCAACCTCGTTAAAAGACACTTATAGGGTCCTCTCGACCTTGTAAGGAGAAACCACCGGCGTGAGATCCTTACGACTCACAAAGGAGCAACACACTTAGGGATCCTCACGATTCCTAAGGAGAAAATACACGTATGAGATCCTTACGACTCGTATGGAGAACTCTCTTATGGGACCTTCACGGCTCATAAGATTTGAAAGTCTTAAGTTACAGAGACCTAAACCTGTGCTTAAGCAATCTTCCACAACCTTCGATATTGCCCTACAAGAGGCTCGATACTGACCCTTGTATACAATCCACGGGCGCGAATAAACATTTCCCCAGCAAGGTCCAACCCTTGTAGGTCCTCTCGACCCATAAGGAGAAAGCCCTCTTGTAGGATCCTTACAACTTACAGAGGAACACACATTTAGGAATCCTCACGATCCCTAAGGAGAAAAGACACCTGCAAGATCCTCACGACTTGTAGGGAGAAATACCTTTGTGAGACCCTTACGGCTCATGAAGTCAAAAGCCTTGGTCGACAGGACCCTTAACCCTGTTTGCTGAGCCACCTTTGTTCAACATCGACAAAGGCAAATGATGATTCACTCCTGGCAACGGTCCAGTTGTAGCGGTGCTGATGCCGAAATCGGTGCCTAAAATCCAAGCTTGCGGCGAAAAAGCTAGCAAGCCACACATGCCTACGAAATAGCCGAAATGATGGGGCTACTTGCAATAAAAAATGGCAAGTAAAAATGAAGGCATAAAAATAGCCGAAATGATGGGGCAACTCGCAATAAAAAGCAGCGAGTAGAAAATAAATAAATAGCTGAAATGATTGGGCACCGCGAAAAATAGCCGAAATGATGGGGCAATCGCGACCTTCGCGATATAAAAGCTGAAACGATAGAGCATCGCGGAAAAAGAAATAAAATAAAAATAAAATTTATGCCTTACAGGTGATGTTCCATCACACCCTATACACAATCCAAGGGCGTAAATAAAAAGGGAACATACCTCCCCCCCCCAGGTTTCAACCAAGAAAGAAGCTAAGTCTCGACGGGTCACAAGCGACCTAGAGATCATCCCAACATCAGTCCCGTAACGACGGACACAACTTCAAGCTAAGCGGAACAGCGGCAACTCCCAGTTCCATGGCTCGGTGGTATACATATCACCAACAGTCAAACCTCCACCCCGTGAAATGCGGATACAATCAGCAAAATTCCTGGTTACGTGGAACGCGGATAATGTCACTCTTTGACCCCGTGGAAAACGTCCAGAGCAGATCCTGGTCCTCGCAGAGCACGGCAGTGAACCCGTGTGAAGCATCCAGAGCGGAGCCTAGTCCTCGCCGAGCACGGCAGTGAACCCGTGTGAAGCATCTAGTGCAAAATTCCTGGTTACGTGGAACGCGGATAACGTCACTCTTTGACCCCGTGGAAAACGTCCAGAGCGGAGCCTAGTCCTCGCCGAGCACGGCAGTGAACCCGTGTGAAACATCTAGTGCAAAATTCCTGGTTACGTGGAACGCGGATAACGTCACTCTTTGACCCCGTGGAAAACGTCCAGAGCGGAGCCTAGTCCTCGCCGAGCACGGCAGTGAACCCGTGTGAAGCATCTAGTGCAAAATTCCTGGTTACGTGGAACGCGGATAACGTCACTCTTTGACCCCGTGGAAAACGTCCAGAGCGGAGCCTAGTCCTCGCCGAGCACGGCAGTGAACCCGTGTGAAGCATCTAGTGCAAAATTCCTGGTTACGTGGAACGCGGATAACGTCACTCTTTGACCCCGTGGAAAACGTCCAGAGCGGAGCCTAGTCCTCGCCGAGCACGGCAGTGAACCCGTGTGAAGCATCTAGTGCAGAATTCCTGGTTACGTGGAACGCGGATAACGTCACTCTTTGACCCCGTGGAAAACGTCCAGAGCGGATCCCGGTCCTCGCAGAGCACGGCAGTGAACCCGTGTGAAGCATCCAGAGCGGAGCCTAGTCCTCGCTGAGCACGGCAGTGAACCCGTGTGAAGCATCTAGTGCAAAATTCCTGGTTACGTGGAACGCGGATAACGTCACTCTTTGACCCCGCGGAAAACGCCCAGAGCGGAGCCTGGTCCTCGCCAAGCACGGCAGTGAACCCGTGTGAAGCATCCAGAGCAAATACCGGACTGTGGAGTCCTTAAAATCCATGGACTATGATGTCCTTAACCTCGACCGCGATGTCTTAAAACTAACGATCAACCACCCCGATTCCCTACGGATTCTTTCTTGGTTTAAGGGTACATCTCTTCACTCCTTTGATACCTGGCGTTGTAATTCCTCAACGTCTTCAAAGAGGTGACGGGTCCCTGCAACCAAACATCGGACTGTGGAGTCCCTAAATCCACGGACTATGAGGTCCTTAACCTTGACCGTGATGTCTTAGAACGAACATCGGACTGTGGAGTCCCTAAATCCACGGACTATGAGGTCCTTAATCTTGACCGTGATGTCTTAAAACTAACATCGGACTGTGGAGTCCTTAAATCCACGGACTATGAGGTCCTTAACCTTGACCGCGACGTCTTTAAAATATAATACCTGGAGAAACCCCTGACTCCGTAAAACACGGACAAGGGTGACCACATCCAGCACTTACAAGTCCTCACGACCTGTAAGGAAGAAAAACTCTCTTGTAAGATCCTTACGACTCTCAAGGGAAAACCCGCTTAAGAATCCTCACGATTTTTAAGAAGAACTTACACCTATGGGATCCTCTCGACCTATAGGGAGAAAAACTCTTTATGAGACCCTCGTGGCTCATAAAATGCAAAAGCCTTAGGAAGCAAATCTTAACCCTGAATCCTAAGCCATCACTGTCCTGCAAGGAGATCAAGGTAAAATATCCGCAGAATACATTCAATGAAAAAGGGACACACCAGTGAGAAGAAAAAAATGTATCTTTTATTCATAAGCCAAAATGGATACAAAGTACAATTCATGAAAGAAACAAAAAGAAAGATACTCTTATCCATGAGTATGTACAAAAAAAAAAGGAGAAAAGATACAAATCCTCAAGCCGGCGGGCGGTGCAATAATTTTACCAGCTCATCGTTCTGTTGCTGAGCCACGGCTTCATGATGCAAGATCTCCAGAAGACGAGCCTCCGCCTGAGCTTGCTGAGCCTGATACGAAGCAAGCCGAGCTTCGAGCTCTTTCTCGGTGGCTTTATGAGCCTCGACCCTCTCACGAGTGAACGTGGCAGCTTTATCGAGAGCCACCACCTCTTTTATGGACTCCTGAAGCACCCGCCAGAGTTCGTATGCTTTGTTGGCCTTGGCTGCGAGGTTGGCATGAAGCTCGCTCAGCGCCTTAAAAGCCGGCTCCCTCTCCGAGAACTTGCGGCCAAGCCTCTTCTCGCACGACGTCATGTTGGCCGCACATCGTGCTATCAGACCCCGCAACTCCGCTTTTGCAGCCACGGCTTCCGAGGAAAGGCGAGAACATTCGAGAGCGTACAAACAAGCCTCCACCTTCCTACAGAATTCCACCCAGACATGCACCACCTCCTCGCTATGATAGGTGGAGAGAAAAGGAAGAGAGCCGTTAGCTTCAGCGGCAAACGCTTTGGCTGTGATCGCGCTACCAGTACGGAGCTCCTCGACGAAAGATGATAGGGAGACAAGGCTCAATTGGGCCAAGCGTTCTGAAGCCCGCAAAGCATAAGGACCGGGCGGCATCACGATGGGCGATTCCAAAGCCATGGAGACTGGCAGGGCTGTTCAAATTTGGGAAATGTTAGTAAAACTCTTAAACGCAGAATGAACGGGACCATAATAAAATGTCACTCACCGACAGTCATGCAAGTAGGAGCTGAAGGTTCCCCTGGCCCTTCAACGACCTCGACCTCATCGTCAGCTTCCAAAACTATAAGAGACATCAACGTCATTTCGCGAAATAGTAACAATGCTATGGTAAAAAATGGCGAATGACACTAACCTTGCCCAGAGGAAAGGACAATACGCTGAGGGGAGATCGCCTGCGGAGCTGCCATCTCCAATAAACGCTGAAATGACTGTCGAGGCGACAGATCCGCGATAGTGGCCGCCAAACCGCGCAATTCTGGGAAAGATAAAAGAGTTCAGACTACGAAGGGGTTGCCAAATTAAAACGCAGAGGGATACCTTCAACACTCCTCCCATTCTGAGCCGGGGGGATGGCAGCTTCAACGGTCTCCGCCGTGACCTCAGGCTCCAACAAAGGAAGAGTAGTCCCGACTACCTCTCTTCCAGCCTCTGGGCCGCCCTCAGTAAGAGTCATTGGGGCGGCGACCTCCAAAGGAGCCTCCCCCAAAGGGGCAAGCGCTCCCTGATTAAGAACCGCCGCTGAAGGTTCTACCATGAGAGGAGCAGCCTCATCAGCCCCCTCCATATCAAGCAAGGCTTCATTGAGAATTTCGGCGGGCTTTAGCTTTAATGGGCCCGTAGGGAGCTCCCCCAGCGTCGAAGATTCCGCGCGATTCAAATAAGAATAATGATACACATGCACGGGCATAAATAATCGGAAAGACTACAAAATAAGCACAACGTACCTATACGCAAAGAAGCCCTCAATATGGCTTCTTCAAGCCGCTGCTCCTTCTCAAGGAGGTGGGCTCGCCGGGGTTCAAGGGTAGACTCTGTAGGGTTCCGGGGCACATCAAGGGGTTCACACAAGGCATCAACCATGCCAAACAAAAATTTTTACATGTGCCGAAGAACCCTTATACGGATCGTTGGCTAGAGTTTAGGCGAAAAAGAAGAAGCAACTAGCTATCAACATAACTAATGAGAGAAGAAAATACAACCTTTGTAGTTTCTTTGCTCCACCTCCATAGCTCCAAGACGATGTCCCTCCGCTTCGGTCGTCGGATCCCGGACTCCGGTGATGGTTTCGTCGGAGAAGTAATCGGGCTAAGTCGAAGACTACAATGCCGAAGAAGATCTACGTCGAAGCTTCTCAAACTCGAGCTCCGCCTTCACCAAGTTAAGAACTTATGAAGACAACACACTCTTCAACAAGGGCATGTTGTAGAGAATGAAGAAAGAGGAGATGGGTTGACTTTAGATTTTGTTTTCTCACTCATTTGATCATTTCACCATTGGAGGTTTCAAGCTTTCTTCTTCTTGATGAAGAAGAAGAAGAAGCATGAAGGAACATGAATGGACAAGGAGAATAATGTGAGAATGGTGTAAGAATAATCAAATGTATCATAATGGTAACTAGGGTTAGTTGTAGAGAGGGAACCATGGTTGGTTGTATGGTTTGGTCAAAGACAAGAGACAAAATGGTGTAAGCTTCAAAGCTTCATCAATTTCATGAAGGATAAAAAAATGGCCACCATTTTATTCTTGTCCCCCACTATTCATCACAAATGAAATAATGGATAATTTAGAAGAAAACCCTAACCAATATACAACCATGGTTTGATCCTTACAACTAACTTAAGTTAGCTTGTATCATCAAACATGATACAATCAAGTGCACATGAAAATATATCACATATACAATGTGCACAACAAGTGAGAAAAACCATCTTAAGTGAACCAATATTAGTTAATGTAAAATAATATATCAAATATATAATTATACATTAAATCATTAAATCAACATTTGATTTAACGATCCGGTCATATCTCATATAACCGACTAATATGAATAGTAACAGATTGTCGAATCAACACTTGATCCGATAACCCGACTATGTCACATACTACCGATCAATATTAGTTAATGTAAAATAATATATCAAATATATAATTATACATTAAATCATTAAATCAACACTTGATTTAACGATCCGGTCATATCTCATATAACCGACTAACATGAATAGTAACAAATCATCGAATCAACACTTGATCCGATAACCCGGCTATATCACATATAACCGATCAATGTTACATATCACGAGAATGGAATACAGTATCACATACACGTATTATTCTCGGTCCCGCACATATCTCATATGTGCTCCTCTTTCATTTTGCTCGAGCCAGGAAAACCTCTGTGTAGGACTCTAAAGACTCGTCAATACGCCGGTAGCAGGTGATGATCATATCAAACACCCACAAGCCGCAAGCGGTCTGCCAAACGTAACGGCCACCCGGGTATTGAGCGATCAGAAGATCGACGAGCTAGCCCGCTCACACTCCTGTGAATCCAACCAGTAACACTACCGTACAGTCCGGTCTGATCGTCTGATATGTCGCATATCTCGCCTAGGGGTGGTAAACGTCAGACCCCAATAGCTTGATAAGTCGTGTCGATATGAGGTCTATAACAACTCGAGAAACTACTGGTAACACTTACCAGTAAATCTCAGCAACCCTGGCTAGGGATTTCCTGTTATAGCCAATCGAACACAGCGCAACATCAACTCCCTATACCGGGAGAGACGAATCCCCTCCTATCGCTCATTGCCTCCATGTGACTCGGGACTGTACCCAAAAACCACCGTTTTGCACGCCCTCATGGACGTGGTAAGATGGAAATCAAAGCACAGTGGGAACCACACAAGACTCTATGACGATCTCGGGTCAACAGACTACTCTGTACCAGTGTCACCTGAGAACTGCCATCTGACGTAAGGTATAATACCATCTGGGAGTTCTCGGCGAGTCCGTCCAGTGTACCCAGTCTCTACTGAGCACCCGTATATCATCTCCGATGTCAAACACCAATGGATATGGGATCATCCATCGCCCATCTGTATGGGTCGAGAAGGTATACGCTAGTCTACTCTGGTATATCGATGCCCCGTCTCGATACACCCACGACTAGGGACTTTGAAGGATGTACTTATGGACTACCATGTCCCCACTAGTATGATCTGCATCATAGTCCAGGCAGTCAAGTACACATCCTAAGGGCTTTACCAACATGTAACAGAGAGACAATCATGTACACGTTAAGGTAAAGGGTAACCAGATAGCATACTATCATGTCGAGCAAGAAAGTCCTCCCTATATATGTCCCAGCATCCACTACAATATACATCATATGTACAGTAATGGCCTCTAGGGCATACATATAACTAACAATCTCCCACTTGCACTAGGGCCATCTGTAGCAGTGGTTGCAGTATCTCATACTCAACCATCCCATAGAAGTCTCTCTCTGGGAACAGGCCTTCGTGAGTGGATCCGCCGTGTTATCCTCTAAGTCTGCTCTCCTTGCCTCGATCATCTTGGAGATCAACCATCTCCATGATCAGGAGACACTGCCTTAGAATAAGTCTGGATCACTGATGGGACGAGCGTTCCTTGGCATAAGCCACAACTCCATTGTCTCACAATGGTAGGAACATAGTTCATCTCATGAACCATTATACATCCAAACTGCCTCTTTGGTAGCATCTTAAGTAGCGCTGTATCCTGCCTTTATCGTCTAGTATGTCACGGTATCTAGCTTGGAACTCTTCCAACATACCGTCCCTTTACTGAGGGTAAAGACAATGCCTGCGACTGACATTCAGTCGTCTTTATCACTCTGGAACACTTCCAGTGATTCTCCCCAGGATCGATTGATACCATCTCACTACGACTAGTGAGTATCCTAACATCCAATTAGATCTATCTCATAGATCCAAAATCTAGGATTTAGTAGGTATCATTTTGATCCTATATGGAGAATCATTGTGATAAACGGAGATTGACCGAGCGTAGCATAGGAAACTTCTTTCCTATCAAGAGTATCTCATCCACGTACTCTACGAGGATCGTCACAATACTCCCTACTACCCTTTTGTTTATACAAGGTTCATCTACCATTCTGATGATGTCAAACTCTTTGACTAATCCATCAAAACAGACGTTCCAACTCCGCGATGCCTGCTTTATCACATAAAACATCTTGCACACGTTTCCGCTGCTCCCACTGTCTACGAAGCCCTCTGGCTGTGTACTTATAGACGCTCTCTTCCAAATCATCATTTAGAAAAGCAGTCATGACACCCAACCACCAGATATCGTAGTCATGGTACGTAGCCGTGGCAAGTAGGATCTGGATGGACTTAAGCTTAGCTCCTTAGAAAAGGCTTTATCATGATCCACTCCTGGTCAATGATGCAAACCTTTAACAAGTCTAGCTTTGAAAGTCTGAACTTTTCCATCTACACCAAGTAATCTTCTCAAGATATACTTGCTCCTGATGGGGATTTAACCCTTCAGATATCGCAACAAAAGTCCATACTTTGTCGGTGTATAAGGATTCCATCTCAGATCGCTAAGCATCCAGCCATTCTTACAGAGTCTCACTCCTGATGGCCAGCTCGAAACTAGTTGGGTCATCATCTCATGATGCAATCCTGGCTCCCACTGTCATAGAGAAACCGAAGTAACTCTCAGGTGGGTGAGGATCCCTACTAGATCGGCGGAGAGGCTGAGGTTCGTTGGTATCTACTGAATCCTTTGGTTGTACCAAATCATCTGCCATCATTTGTATAGCTGGAACCTTTCCAGTTGTACATAACAGACCTTGCCTCGAGCTTGTCCGGATTTTGCTTTTAGACATAGGCCGGACAACCCCAAATCTTAACTAGCTTAAGACATGGGCTCTTCCCTTTCCATATCACATATGAAATGGTAGGCAACTGATTTGATTCGAACCCTATTCAGTGGGTATGCAACTTCTCAAGTGCATAACTCCCATAAGGAAATAGGTGACTCAGTAGTACTCATCATAGAGCGCACCTTATCATATAGGGTGTGTCTGCTCCACCCCGATTTACCATCGTGCTATGGTGTATTCGGAGGAGTAATGCTGAGAGAGAATCTCATTCTCCTTTAGAATAGTCCAGGAATTCCATGCTCAAGTATTCTCCTCTTTGATCTCATCAAAGGACATAATACTTATACCCATATTTTGGTTCTCCACTTCTTTCTTATATTCCGTGAATATCTCAAAAGGTTCGGACTTGTGTTTCAACAGGAACATATGTCTGAATCTAAAGAGATCATCAGAGAACGTAATGAAGTATAAAGAACCATTCCTGGTATGTGTAGACAGGGGACCTACATACATCAACATGTATCATCCCAAGAGTTCATTAACTCTTTCTCTGTTTCCAATAAACAGAGCTGTGGTCATCTTATCTCTGTGACATGACTGGCGAGTTTCACAAGATGTAAATTCAAACAAATTTAAATATGCATCTTTATGTAACTCCAGCCAGTCAGGTTGCATTGATATGACCTAGTCTACAATACCTCAAGAAGGATTCGTTCATTCCTGAACTCTTCCTCTTGTGTGTGTTCCGTATACTAAGAACTGTAGTTTGATTTAGAACATCAATGCTTTTAGATAACGTGCCTGAACCGATCAACTTTTGATATAGGAAATGTTCAAAACATCATCCAACAATACAAAATTCTATCATTTCTTTACTAATAAAGAGAGTGATATGATTTTGTATATCAGGTTCGGTATCTAGTAACATTCGTTCAGAATCAATGTATTCAGGTAATACAGGGTGACAGTGACCGACAGACTTGGCTGCAACACTTGCCCCGTTTTCTGCCTCATGAAACTTATCACCCGTTCTCAGTTTTTCTACCTTTTGTAGCCCTATGTAACAGATTACATATCTGGGATCCTGATCCGGTATCACATACCCTGGATCGGGAGGATACTGAGAAACAGTTCTTTGTAATGAACACACCCGAAGATGATGCATCAACATGCACTCTCTTCGTTTGGGCGGCACGGGAAATCTGGTATTCCCCAATTTCCTGCTCTGTCTTATAACAATTATAAGTTGGAGCGGGACCAACGTTCCCCAGCTCAGTATAACAAGCGGGTTCAGTCAATAATCCGTATTATTATCTTGATTAAGGCGTGATATGGTCGCTACCCGGAGAGAGAGAGAAGAAAACACTCAGCGTGCGCTCTTGCAAGATCAGATTGGTTATGTTTTATCTAATCAGGATGGCTCCCACTGCTTTTTATCAAATCTTCCTTCAAACCCTAAAAGGAAAGACTAGCCGGGATTAATTACACACTACAAGTTTGCCAATCTTTCAGCCAGGCCAGTGTCGGTACTTTGAGGGAGGTCCCCCGTGCTTTCGCACGAACCTAATTAATGTAAACCTCGTTTTCCCAGAGGCGTAACCTCGTTAACACCTTTCTAGACACCTACTTGATCGGCTAATTGCAATATGCAAAACTCTCCCAGGAGTAACTCTTACTCGCAGTGGGTATCGGGATCCAACTATCTCATAGAAGGTATGCAATCTCATTGCAAATTTCAACACTTGAAATTCCCGATAATATTTTGCCCCTAACCTCCTATGACCTTGACAAAGGCCAACAAACCATAGGATGCTAGTCAAGTTCAACCCGTCATTTCCTGATTGAATTAAACCCACCCGCACGGCCCTTGACAAAGGCCAACAAGGTCGCACGACTACCCTAATCCAATCTGCATCATATGCATAAGCAGATAAGCACCAGCCAGCTACCGCACACTGCGCCTTGACAAAGGCCAACAAACGCAGCACGAATACTAACTACTACTTATCTGAAATGACGGAGGGCTACGACAGGTTTTTCTGAAAACCTATTGCGTAATGAACTTGATATCGTTGTAGGATCAAATGAAGTTTAGAAATGGAGTGATTTTGAGGCCTTTCCAGTTTTGCTAAAGGGGTCACTCCCGGTGAAGGGATCGTCGGCCCTTTCCTCGTCGTATGAGGTGCGGGATATATCACATATATCACTGTGCAAAGCAAAAACTCTCAAAAGCAATCAAAAACAAACCGAGTGTGTAGCATCTGCCAGCTGTTGCTAAAGGAGTCACTCCCGGTGAAGGGATCTCGGTCCTTTCCTTATCGAATAAGGTGCAGGATATATCACATATACCTCTGTGCAAAGCAAGAACTGTAGCTACCTGTTTTAATTTTGAAATTCGATTCCACAACATCTTAAGGTTTCTTTTCTTTCATTAATCACATTAATGAAGTCCCATCATTTAAATACCTAAACATCACAGATAGATATGACGTACACTTATGCCATCCGCATTCGCCTCGATGTCCCCTCGTGCACCGTTAGGTTAGGTAACTAACGACAGAGCAGGGCAGGGCTAGCGCGGGTGTAAAACATAAGTAACGTCTATATAATATATCACATATACTATATACTGTATCTATCACAGAACATCACATGATCACATCACAGATATCGCAGCAGAAGAATCATATGAAATATTGGATATACTAGGACGTCCGTGTTTTCAATACGAGCCAGTACAAAACACGGATTCCACGGTCGTGATGAATAGCCAATCCCACACCCCTAGACCCCTACGAGAGCGGCAAGCAACCCTACCAATTCTAGAGTTAGGAGACCCGGACTCGACTCCTCGAGTTGGTCTCCCACTGGACTCCAGAACCCGGTTACTTGTGCCCTCCTCCTTGGGTCTATCCTAGTGCGGAAAAGTAAATAATATACAACCGGTGACATCTTCCGCAACATGGAAGTGCCCCAAATAAAAGAATATTACATACAAGTTTTTACATGAATGAAAATGAAAAACTCTCATCTCACATAAAAACCCCCGGCTATTCAAACACGACGATCCAATATAACATATCCAGCAACACATAACATCACATGTCATCAACGTAAGTAAGTATGCATACCCCAATTGTCGTTGACGTATAGCAACGAAACCGGCGATATCGCCATACTACACTTACGGTCACAGAAAAGAAAGTGTAAAACTACAACAGTTGGAATCCGCAACATGCATAGACATCACATGCCTAATCAAATGAATTACTTAGACATCACATGCCTAAACAATTATAAACCCCGCATTTTAGTCTCAAGATCGAAAACACTTTCCAATATCAAGTCGGGTAATTCAACAAGATTCCCGACATCTTGATCGAATGCTCGTCGCAAACTTCAATAGGCGGCCACACCCCCGATACCGTCGACAAAGTGCACCAAGGTGGAACACCGCTACCGGGAGCACCCGAACGGATGCTTTCGGCGGCAGGGTTCTCCTACAGTCACTTGGTCGGGGCTATGGGGTGAAGCTGTCTATTAAGTTTACCCGGCGAGTATCCGCGTACACTACGTGATTGCGACGGACTTTTGATCACATCAAAATTCCGTGGCAACCGATCAAGTGAGACTAAAGTGCTATGTTTATAACATTCATTCAGTTATCTCATAACTTTTTGTGAATTCCAATTATTGTATCCCATTCCAGATAAATATACGGTATTAAAGTTTTTGAGCGAATGGTCAAATACCCAAAATTCACTAAAGCTCAACACTTGAGCGGAGTTCAAAAATTCCGGTGTATGGCACAGTAGCAGCGGTCCAGCCGTAGAAGGGTCAAGCCAACGCCTCACATATGGCACGCCGTACTGCCCCAAACCCGAAGGTTCAAAGGGCAGTTCAAGACGGTCACATAATCGAGTTAAGGTTTGTGTCTTCTAGAGGGCCCACTACAAAACTTGCACATATATCCGAAAGACGTAAACCCCGTGAAAAGTGAGTAAATGATACTCGTCCAAATACTTCAATACATTCTAATTATCCGGAAAACACATAGACAGAATTAGACTTTCCGATCGAAACAATGATTCCCAAAACAACTCAGAACAACTCAACTCTTGAGTTCAGTTTAAATATTCCAGGAAAACAAGCACTGCATTTTACAGGTTACAGTGAAATTTGACACGTGTCGCGATCTTATTGGCGGCGCTTCCGCCGCACAAACCCCTTTTGTGCGGCGCTTCCGCCGCGCTTTGGTGGAATTAGGGCACCAAATTTCACAGTAATGCTCAGAAAAGCCTGCTTGTTTTTCTGGATATTTTTAATTGCCAAAAATCAACAGTTTTGAAAAATGTACAGAGAGCGATTTTGCTATGGGATTTCGGTTCGATCGGGTTTCTAATTCCGTCCGGGGATCGCCTAAGGCTCTAACCTGGCTCTGATACCACTGTAGGGTTCCGGGGCACATCAAGAGGTTCACACAAGGCATCAACCATGCCAAACAAAAATTTTTACATGTGCCGAAGAACCCTTATACGGATCGTTGGCTAGAGTTTAGGCGAAAAAGAAGAAGCAACTAGCTATCAACATAACTAATGAGAGAAGAAAATACAACCTTTGTAGTTTCTTTGCTCCACCTCCATAGCTCCAAGACGATGTCCCTCCGCTTCGGTCGTCGGATCCCGGACTCCGGTGATGGTTTCGTCGGAGAAGTAATCGGGCTAAGTCGAAGACTACAATGCCGAAGAAGATCTACGTCGAAGCTTCTCAAACTCGAGCTCCGCCTTCACCAAGTTAAGAACTTATGAAGACAACACACTCTTCAACAAGGGCATGTTGTAGAGAATGAAGAAAGAGGAGATGGGTTGACTTTAGATTTTGTTTTCTCACTCATTTGATCATTTCACCATTGGAGGTTTCAAGCTTTCTTCTTCTTGATGAAGAAGAAGAAGAAGCATGAAGGAACATGAATGGACAAGGAGAATAATGTGAGAATGGTGTAAGAATAATCAAATGTATCATAATGGTAACTAGGGTTAGTTGTAGAGAGGGAACCATGGTTGGTTGTATGGTTTGGTCAAAGACAAGAGACAAAATGGTGTAAGCTTCAAAGCTTCATCAATTTCATGAAGGATAAAAAAATGGCCACCATTTTATTCTTGTCCCCCACTATTCATCACAAATGAAATAATGGATAATTTAGAAGAAAACCCTAACCAATATACAACCATGGTTTGATCCTTACAACTAACTTAAGTTAGCTTGTATCATCAAACATGATACAATCAAGTGCACATGAAAATATATCACATATACAATGTGCACAACAAGTGAGAAAAACCATCTTAAGTGAACCAATATTAGTTAATGTAAAATAATATATCAAATATATAATTATACATTAAATCATTAAATCAACATTTGATTTAACGATCCGGTCATATCTCATATAACCGACTAATATGAATAGTAACAGATTGTCGAATCAACACTTGATCCGATAACCCGACTATGTCACATACTACCGATCAATATTAGTTAATGTAAAATAATATATCAAATATATAATTATACATTAAATCATTAAATCAACACTTGATTTAACGATCCGGTCATATCTCATATAACCGACTAACATGAATAGTAACAAATCATCGAATCAACACTTGATCCGATAACCCGGCTATATCACATATAACCGATCAATGTTACATATCACGAGAATGGAATACAGTATCACATACACGTATTATTCTCGGTCCCGCACATATCTCATATGTGCTCCTCTTTCATTTTGCTCGAGCCAGGAAAACCTCTGTGTAGGACTCTAAAGACTCGTCAATACGCCGGTAGCAGGTGATGATCATATCAAACACCCACAAGCCGCAAGCGGTCTGCCAAACGTAACGGCCACCCGGGTATTGAGCGATCAGAAGATCGACGAGCTAGCCCGCTCACACTCCTGTGAATCCAACCAGTAACACTACCGTACAGTCCGGTCTGATCGTCTGATATGTCGCATATCTCGCCTAGGGGTGGTAAACGTCAGACCCCAATAGCTTGATAAGTCGTGTCGATATGAGGTCTATAACAACTCGAGAAACTACTGGTAACACTTACCAGTAAATCTCAGCAACCCTGGCCAGGGATTTCCTGTTATAGCCAATCGAACACAGCGCAACATCAACTCCCTATACCGGGAGAGACGAATCCCCTCCTATCGCTCATTGCCTCCATGTGACTCGGGACTGTACCCAAAAACCACCGTTTTGCACGCCCTCATGGACGTGGTAAGATGGAAATCAAAGCACAGTGGGAACCACACAAGACTCTATGACGATCTCGGGTCAACAGACTACTCTGTACCAGTGTCACCTGAGAACTGCCATCTGACGTAAGGTATAATACCATCTGGGAGTTCTCGGCGAGTCCGTCCAGTGTACCCAGTCTCTACTGAGCACCCGTATATCATCTCCGATGTCAAACACCAATGGATATGGGATCATCCATCGCCCATCTGTATGGGTCGAGAAGGTATACGCTAGTCTACTCTGGTATATCGATGCCCCGTCTCGATACACCCACGACTAGGGACTTTGAAGGATGTACTTATGGACTACCATGTCCCCACTAGTATGATCTGCATCATAGTCCAGGCAGTCAAGTACACATCCTAAGGGCTTTACCAACATGTAACAGAGAGACAATCATGTACACGTTAAGGTAAAGGGTAACCAGATAGCATACTATCATGTCGAGCAAGAAAGTCCTCCCTATATATGTCCCAGCATCCACTACAATATACATCATATGTACAGTAATGGCCTCTAGGGCATACATATAACTAACAGACTCATGACCGCCGGTCCATAAAGAAAGTGCATCAGCGGCGTCTTCTGAAGCGGCCTGCTTCAAAGCCCTTCCCCACATTCCTCCAAAGGGCCGATAAATCGCCGCCGAATCCACGAAGGGTCTTCGTAAAAAATTACAGCGGGATAAGACTTCTTCGGAACCTTGGCGTTATGGGATGCGTCTTTTGAACGCCGTATGGCCTCAGCCAACTGTGCGGCCTCCTCATCAGCCGAACCCGGGAAGAGAAGTCCAGCGTCCGACTCTTGCAGGGCCAATGGTTCATCTTCAAGAATAGGCTCAGACTCCGCCACAGAATCGAGCAGGGTGGTGGCCGCTTTCCTCCGCCGTTTAAACCCAGAGCCGGTCGCTGAGGATGACCGCTTCCTCCCTCGCGAAGCCTTAGGGCGGCGCTGGCCCACATCGCCCTCAGCGCCCTTATCCCTGTTACTCTCGCTCGGTGCCACAACCGAGGATGACATCGCCATTGTCGACGCCACAGGGGGCGGTGCCGCCACCGGCAGGGGTGCTACTACTGGGGCCCGTTTACCCCGCGATCGGGAACCCAAGGGCATACCAGCTGTTGGAGTAAGGTCTACCCCTGACTCCCCCGGAATGAGCGAGGTGCCAATCTCCCTCAAAGGGAAGCGGACCGGAACCCTCGGTCGTAGCTTAGCCCCCAAAACCTGAGGAGGGGCGTCGTGACCAAGAAGCTCCCTTCTTTCTTCAAGAATAATTGGGCTGATCCGATGAAGATACCAGCCCGTAAATGCACCCACACACCGGGGCATGTACTCGGCTTCAGGGACCATGAAACGGGAGCCGGTGTTCAGCCTCATGAAATGATGAGCGGCATCGCGAACAGCATCGAGCGAATAGATCGGGGCGACTATAAAAGCCTCGAAAGGAACACCCTGGTCGTATCCAAGCTGACGGGCGAATCGATGCGGATTGTACCGCATAAAAAGAGCTGCACTGTCCTGGCGAAACACCAAGTAGCCCGGTCTAATTGTATACAAATGCGCGGTCTCCCGGGGCTTCAAAGAAGGTGCGTTGTCTTTCGACTGGTCCCAGAGTTGTTGAACGGGACCCGAAGGAGTAGACAAGACCCGATCATTAAAAACCAACCCGCCAGCGGCGGCATGAGGAGAAATCAGCACCCGAATAGCCCCGAATTGAGTCGGGTCAGCGGCAGAAGCACCCACCAGTCGCATAAGTCGCGGGAAGGGATAGGCGTCGTAAAAGGCAGGCCTCTGATGCATAGCGAAAGCCCCCAGCACATGCATTTCGACCCAGGACGTGAAATAATGAAGCGAAAAGTTCACTACATCCACGCCGGGTGTAGAGGTATTAGCTGCGGTGCCCAATCCATGATAGAGGTGCGCCAAGGCCGGGATGCCGATGGCCAACCGCGTCCCCTCAGCAATACGATGAGCCGGGTAGATGACCGAGGCTCTCATAAAACGGCGATGCATGGGGATAACGAACCAACTGAGCCAAACACTAACAAACCCCACAAAGAACGTCTCCTCGTCCATGCCTGGGACAACAATGGATTCAAAAGATATCGGCGACATGATAGGGATGTAGTACTGAGGTAAATCCGATTCAGTGGTCGGCAGCTTCTTCGGACGGAACCCAAAGGGGTCTCCAATGTTGGCAAACTTCGGGGTTGTCTTCGATAAGGCGTCCTCGCGAAGGAAACGAGCAATGAAGCTCTTGAAAGTAACACCCTGCTCTTCGGATTCGGTGAATAATCGGTCGAAGATACCTAGCGCCTTGATTAAGCTGGGGCGCTTGTGACGAACGGCATTCTCAGCAGACAGGCAGTCAACCGGGGCGGGCTCGGGTTCAAAAATGTACTCGTCAGAAGGCAACAACTCCTCATACAAACTACCCCTGATTGGCAACCCCGAAATGTTATAGAATTCTGTTAGAGAGATCGAGACCTCGCGATCTCCTAGAATGAAAGTGTTGGTGGGAAGATTCCATTGGTTCAAAAACGTCTTAACCCACCAGACATGCGGGGACTTATAATGGAATAGTGACGCGTATATGGCCTGATAAAGCCCGACTTTCTGCAACCGCGCACGATGGGCAGAAAGGATGTAGCGAGCCCAGAGAAGGTAGCCCGTAGCGTGCCGAGGAGTAAGCCCTATCTTATAAATTTGCCCCCACGGGTGGGCCTCACCCTGGCAGATACGCCGCCCCAAGATGTCTATGGCCGGGATCGGATGGTTCGGAATACCGGTCGTCGAAGGCTCGAGCCTCCCCGTTGGAGTCCAGTTGGGCATTTCCACAGCAAAAATCGTCCTCGGAGGATCCATCGGTAAGAATGGGAAAGTGGGCTCCGTCGGTACCGCACAAAGAAAACTCCGGCGACCCTGAATAATCTGACTATACCAAGATCTCCATTGAAGAAGGTTGGTACAGTTCGGGTCATGGGCCCGAATCATCACCATCGCTTCCTCATCAGATGGCGACTGAGGAAAAGCAGCCCCCGAGCGAGAGAAGGGAAAGCACGGAACAGAAGCCATCGCACCTGAAATCCAATAAAAGGAGACCTTTAAAAGCAAAGTCAGCGATATAAATCCATGAACATGAAGACTAGTTAAAGAAAGCAACAACAGAGTTTTCTGGGACCATTAGCTACAAAACACATGGGCCCCACAGAATCAGGATGGCGGCTCATTAATAATGAGACCAAATAATTACAATAAAATAAAGGGAATATCCTCATTTAATAAAGAATGGTAACCCTACACATTCCCCCCAACAGGATCTGCTTCGGGCTCTACAATGGATCCAACAAGATCAAAGGAATTAAATTCCCACAGAAGACATCATTACAAAGCTCCTATTGTATTGATTGCAGAAGGACAACCTCGGGTCGAGAGCCCCCAAAAAGCCTCCGTGTAAAGAAACTGAGTTCTTCATTGGAATTAAATTCCTTATTAAGAAAAGGGAATTAAATTCCCAGAAACATTTTTGGATGGAATTAAATTCCATGGAGTTGAAACGCCATCATCATCTCCCCAAAGATCATCTAAACCCTAAGAGATCTACAGTTCGAAGGTTAGGCGGTTTCATGTTCTTATGGAAAAACTTGAAGAAAAATGGGTTCCTTGTTAAAAAAGAGTAAAAACCCTTGTTTTGGATTTAAAATCCAAAGGAATGTGGAAGTTCGCTGTTTGTCCAAGAACATTACCTGAGGAAAAAGGGTCACCTGAACAGAGTTAAACTCTGAAGATTGTTTCAAGACAGAGAACTAAGCTCTGGAAGCGAGAATTAAATTCTCAAGGGAAAAGTTCTCAGAAGAAGAAGATGAGCAAAGTGAAGGCTCTTCTGAAGAGACACTGGTATTTATAGAAGGCGATGGAAACGTTTCATCTCCTCAAATCCCTAAAGGAATCCAACGGTCACAAAAGGTGACAGCGTTGCACTCACGTGCGGACACGTGAGAACAACGCTGTGGGGGCATTTGTTTCCTGATTTAAAATCAGAAAAGCTTATGGAAAAAGCTTCAGAAGAGGGTCACGTGCTTACACGTGACCAGCAGTCACGTGTTGGCACGTGACACCTAAAAGCATCAGCAAGGCAAATTCAGCTTCCCGATTACATCGAAGAAAAGGGCTTCAGAAAGGGTCACGTGCTCCCACGTGACCAGGGTCACGTGTCGGCACGTGACATTTAAAAGCAGCGGCAAAGGCACATCGGTTCCCTGATCAAATCAAGGAAAAGGCTTCAGAAGAGGTCACGTGCTCCCACGTGACCAGGGTCACGTGTTGGCACGTGACGCTCAAAACATCAGAATCATTCTCCGGTTAAATCAAGAAAAAAAAACTCCAGACGAGGGTTACGTGCTCACACGTGACCAGGGGTCACGTGGTGGCACGTGACGGCTAAGCAGCAGAAGAAAGCAGAGTGCAAAAGAAGAAGAGGGCTCGTTACAAGGGAGTCACGTGCCCACACGTGACCAAGGGTCACGTGGCCTCACGTGACCATCTTTCAAAGCCTATCTGTTAACAGAATTAAATTCTGAGAAAAGACCTCTTAAATCTTTCCAAAGCAACCGATTGAATTAAAGATTTAAAGGTGATTAAATATCATCTATCTATGGGAAAATCTCGAATTTGGAAAGATTTCCCCGTAAAATCTAACCAAAATAACAAAGGAGAATCCCTGGATTTAAAATCCAATGGTGAATAAAATTCACCTAATAATCCAAAGGTCCAAAACGAATGGTGGATACAAATCAAATCTCCCAATGAAAGATTCACCAAAACTAATTGATTCGGCTGCTTCTCCTATAAATAGGAGCCAAGGGACACAGGAAAAAAAAGTGAAAAAGGAGAGATACGCAGAGGGAAGAAAAGGGAGAGAGCCTTGATACTTTGAAGAATTTGGATCTTCTGCAAAAGAAAACCCTAGGTAAGAAAGGGAAGGCTTTTTGAAAGAAAGAGAATTTAATTCTCAACAGAGTTTAACTCTGATATAAAACAGAAGGACATATTTCTTCTCTCTTTGATAGAGAATCTGTAAAGTGCACATCTCCCCTTGAAGTTGAGAATTTAATTCTCAATGGGTTGAAATCCTGCCATGCAGATCCAAAACATGGAGAGGGAATGGAAGCACGAGAATTTAATTCTCACAGAACTATAGGAATTTAATTCCTTTAAAATAAAATTAGGGTTTGACCATGTATTATGGGAATTTAATTCCTTCAGAACAAAAGAAACAGGGTTTAACCCTAATTAAGAACTTAGTTCTGTTGAAACAACGGGAGTTTAATTCCCTTAATCATAATTCCTTAACAGAGAATGGGAGTTTAATTCCTTAAAAGCTTTTATTAGGGTTTAACTCTATTCAGTTCTTCACATATATGAGGAATTTAATTCCTACAGAAAATTCAGAGTTCAACTCTTTAAAAGGAAGAAGGAACTTAATTCCTCTGAAATTATTGTCAGGGTTCAACCCTACGAGGAATTTAATTCCTGAAAAAGATTAACAGATCTTCTATACAACATACATAGAGGCAGGATCACGTGTCACCACGTGACCCTCCCCCCCAAAAAGATCTACAGAAAGCCCTCTGGAGGCAGTACCTCACGTGACTCACGTGACCCTTGACAGAAGCTTTAACACACAAGCGCTTGAATCCCCGTCACGTGATGGCACGTGATGCTTTAAAAGATGCATAGTCTCAGAAGAACAAGTGCGAGGAGGGCGCTCTCACGTGTTGCCATGTGACCCCTCTTGCCTTAGTGTTTAACACTAAGACGGAACCCCTGAATTCAATGATAAAATATTGTTTGGCCTTAGTGTAACACTAAGCACAGAACTATATTTGCAGTGCCCAACACTGATTACCGTAGTGTTCAACACTAGTTTGGGACTCCTGTTGACAGTGTTTAACACTGGTCTGTTTTAGTGTTCAACACTAATCTGAAAGCCTGGTTGCTGGTGTTTAACACCAACTATCTTTTAGTGCTGAAACAATAACTTATCAATCTTATTCCCAGTGTTCAACACTGATTCGTCTTTAGTGTTTAACACTAGACACTGGCCCAATTGGCCGAATGGATAGAGGCAAAGCCTCTCCTTTAAGGGACCAACAGGAAGTCAATATTCCAGACATGATTGGACTTAGCCCAAGATGGCCATAAGTCCTCAATTCGTAATTAACTAGGCTAATGGGCTCATAACATAATTAATTGGTCTTGATCCCAAATTGGGCCAAAGACTATTTAACCCACTCCGGTTCCAGGGTACATCTCTTCACTCCTTTGATACTTGGCATTGTAATCCCTCAACGTCTTCAAAGAGGTGACGGGTCCCGATGACCACACATTGATATGGACTGTGGGGTCCTTAAACCCATAGACTACGACGTCCTTAACCTTGACCGAGATGTTTTAAAACTAACAATGGACTGTGGGGTCCTTAAACCCATGGACTACGACGTCCTTAGCCTTGACCGAGATGTCTTAAAACTAACAATGGACTGTGGGGTCCTTAAACCCATGGACTACGACGTCCTTAGCCTTGACCGAGATGTCTTAAAACTAACAATGGACTGTCTTAGAACTAACAATGGACTGTGGGGTCCTTAAACCCATGGACTACGACGTCCTTAACCTTGACCGAGATGTCTTAAAACTAACAATGGACCGCAATGTCCTTAAACTACCCATGGACCGCAATGTCCTTAAACTACCCATGGACCGCAATGTCCCTAAACTGGAACAATAGAGCCCCGCATGCTCTTTTGTCGGATCTAAACGATCCCGTTTAAGTTGATCTTAGCCTCCAAGATGGCTAACGTATCCTTAAACCTTCAAACAGACTGGACTATGAATCTCCCCCAATTAACTCTGGTTCGAGGGTACATCTCTGAACTCCTCTGACATCTGTCGTTGTAATCCTTCAACGTCGTCGGAGAGGTAACGGGTCCCGACGGCCATACATACGATGGACCACTATGTCCCTAAATTGGAACAATAGAGCCCAAATGCTCTTTTGGTCGGATCTAAACGATCCCGTTAAGTTGATCTTAGTCTCAAATTAGACTAACGTATCCTTAACAAACGTTTGAGTTGATCTTAGCCTCAAGTATGGCTAACGTATCCTCAAACCAAACCCCCAAACCCAAATCTAAGATAACACGGATTTGGACTAGTCCACGCCCTACGGGCGACGACATAACTTGGTCTCCGTAAACAATCCACGGGCAACAAAACACAAAACAAACACACACGACACGAAGTGACCATCTGGAGAAGGAGAAAGTTGTTACCGCGATGCGGTAGCGTAATTAACTGCAGGGGCTTGCGCCTGCAGGGAAGAGCGTCCCCACAATCAAAAACCCCTCAAACGAGGGGGAATCTGACGAAGTCTGCTACATCGGCCGCATCAGTTTAAACCTTCGATACATGGTGCCATAAATCAACTTGGCATCTTCGGAGAGGTGGACGGATAGCATCAATTAGCATCTGCCCCGAATCTCAGGCGAGACGTTCATGTCGTGCCGTCTTTCGGAGGGGAACAGCCGCCTCCTCCCTGGAGGCGGCCCCCGCCTCACGGTCCCGGGGAGAGGATCCAACCCCTGCTCCCCGAGGAGACTCAGACACAGCTAAAGGGACCCTAACACCTACTCCTACAACGTCTACTGATTCTACAGAGGAAGACATCTAACCTTGGAAAAGAAAATCTTCAAGGGCTGAAGGCGAGAGAAGGGAGACGAGCGCCGAGCAACCAAGACTTGAGAGAGAGAAATATGAAGGAGTAAGGGCCCTAGAGCGGACCCCACCCATGTATATCGCTGCATACGGCCTCATCCAACGGCGCCCATCATCTCCCACCGAAACGGCTCCTCGCGCCCAGCGGCCCCGATCGCTCTACGTGTCAGTCCTGCGCTGGACCGCGTCCCATCAGACGCCGCAGGCCTGCATACGTCGCGTCAGCCAATCGACGCCCGACACGTGGGCCGTCGCTTCAGTGGCAGAGTGCACAACCGGCGCACCTTCTTTAAATGCAGAGATCTCGCCTTGATTCGCTGACGGAAAAGACAACCGACGGCCCGAAGACTCGGCCCGACAAAGCCCTAGAAAGGAGCTCACCCCGGGAGACCTGGTAGTCCACTCATGACCCGACCCACTAGCTGATCGGGACAAGAGTGGGGGGATAATGATGATGCTCAATATTGGCGATCCCCGAGATCAGGACACGTGGCAGATGACGTGTCCCACGACTCAGAAGAAAGGGCCCATAGGGGCCGACCAGGCTACCCTACACCCGACCTGCAAGCGCGAGCTGGCCCTCCTCGGGGCCCCCTGCGAATTGGCCTCCTCGGCCCCTCAGCTCGCCCCGAGCTGCCACAGGACCAAGACTCCTCGGCCTCCTCGCTCGTCCCCGAGTTTCCGGCCGAGGCTGTCTTCCTCGACCCCCCGAACGACTCCACCACTCACAGGCGTAACCGCCGCTCCATGAATCTCGCCATGCGCAGATTTTACGCCAGCAACATCCCACATTCCACGCCATCACGATCTCCATTAATGGGCGATCCGCTCTCTACGCGGGTGTGACGTCGGGAGCGTAACTGCCGGCGAGATCCTCGCGCCTGCTGCTGCGTGCCGCCACCGCTATATAAGCCCCCATCACAGAGGGGTCAAGTAAGCCATTCTTTACTCTTCTAAGCCGTTACTCTGCTCGGATCTTATCACTAACTTGATCGTCGGAGGGTCCTTGGTGGTACCAAATCACCCCGGGACTTCTTTGCAGGTATTCGGCACCAAGTCCTTATACCACCTCTTCCACCAAAACCCATTGAGACCCACACGCAACAGAAGATAATCATCAGAATCCACCGCGAGATCGACGGAAGACAACATCTGACGGAGACCCGAAAAGGACCTCCATCAGATACGGATGGGTCCACCTTGAAGCACACGATAAGCCTCGTGGATGGTGCCAAACTTTAGTAGGAAAAAGTTTTCGCCGCCGAATCAGCATAAGGTGAAGTCAGACCGTTACATGGCAGACAAGGCGCTCTCAATCTGATGAAGGCCTTCACGCGACGGCACGATCCCGGTGAACTGTCCCTGCAGCCACATGGCCCACACGCGGCTATAGACGAGATGCTCTTCGACATTGATACAAGTATTATTAGCTTGGGGTTAAAGTGTAATATGAATATAGCTAAGGGGTTTTATGTAAAGTGTCAATCCCAATTCCGTATAAGTTGGGTAACCAGGGATGTATGTTTAAAGCTGAGCTTTAAATTGAATCGATTTCTTTGAGCTTCCTTTGTAAAGTTGTGGGATCTCTTCAAAACCCTCAATTATCCCAATAAAATAGTTGCTACTCTTCCTTGAGTTGTAGCAGACATTCCCCTGCTTCAAGTGTCGTTGCAACTCCGCCTCCGATTCCTGCGGAGGTGGGGACATTGGGATATCCTCCTCCTCCTCCTCATCTTCATCCATTTCTTTTGCCTTGAGATGGCAACAGAAAAGGGGGAAAGTGAAATTAAATCATATATCTCAAGTGGTGATTGCTATTATTACCCCCGCTGCTAGCGGATTAGGATTCTCCGCTTGGGAAAATCCCTTAAGAATCCTGCAGAGCACTATCCTTTCTTTGACCCTGTACAATCCATGAGAATTTCTCTTTCTCTTTTTTGCCAGATGCACACTGAATAATTTCTCGAAAAATAATGAAACGCTGAGTTTGTGTTTTTCTTTAGTAATGTACTAGGTTTTTGCACGTGCTACACTTGAAAAGTTGTTTACGCAATCTATTTATTTATCTATAAAAAAAATTGGGTTTGGAATAAACAAAATTGTGTGTTTTGGCTTAACTTTGTATACATCCGACCCTTAATTTTTTTTTTCCAATTGCAAACTACAATAAGCGGTGGAAATTAATGAAATCAAATCAATTTTGAGATATTCGGCTCACTGCATTTTCATTTTTATCTTTTATTAATCATATGGAATATAATATAGAATATAATATAATGTATGAACATAAATAATTCATGATACTATACATATAAAATAAAATAAAAAATATCTAATTTTCTAATTGCATTTATCTAGCAGTTTTCAAGTTATCGATAACAAAATACAATAATCTAAATTTAACATTAATTGTCTAACAACTCGATCGACTTTCGCTTTTGCCTCATTGTTGAGGTATGCTTGAGATGATCTTCGCTCACGTTCTCAACATCATACGGTAACTGCTCTAGTGCAACACATGTGTGTTGCTATTTTTCTGGCTGGTTATATTTGCTTCTGATACTTTTAGGCTAAGAATATAACGATCGTGAAGATATTTTTCAATGCATTTGAGAAATTAATGAGTGTCTCGTTCCTGCATTGACACCAATAATAAATAAGCAAAATTATATTATTATAAACGTAACTTTTGAAACTGAAGCAGATAATCTTTTTTTGAAAAGTACCTTTGACTAACGGAGCTCATCGACTTCACAAACAAAAAGTTTTTCCACCGCTTTGTCGAAAAGAGAGCCATATAATACGACTTTCATCTCGAGCCTTAAATCTCAACATATAACTGTATAAATTTTTACAAGATAATTAAATTAAATTAAATTTATAAGAAATACTTTAAAAATAATTAGAATTGTTGTAGATATAGGTTTCCTATAAGTGGGAGCTAAACACGAGTCCATTCAAGTTATATTTTTGCATGTATTTTTGTCTTCAAAATCAGAAATCTTTCTACTGTATTTTCTACAAGACAGATTCCATTGTAACATTTCAGAAATATAAAATATTATTTTTGGAATTTAAACAATAAAATAATAAATTTCATGAAAACTATTCGAGTATGAATTTGGGGTTTTCGCAAAATGGTATAATTATATATACCAATATTTGGAGATTAATATGGATTATTAATTATAAAGGCATTTATTGGATTTGGATATTTTATAAATAATTATGCAATTAATTATATGCAAATTTATATTAAACTTGATTAGTGCATTACTAATCATAATTAAGCCAAATCCATCTTTTTGTAACCATGGCTAGTGCACCATGACACATTTCATTGTTCATGCATGGTTCCTTTTGTAATTGTGGACTTTGGTTTTTAAATGAGAAGAGGAAAAGAAAAAGAAAAAGAAAAAGAAAAAGATAACATGGAGGGGGGACAAGTGAGCATGGACATGAGACAGAGAGGGAGGGAGGGTTTATCCTTTGATCATGGTTCCTCCACCATCCTTCATCACTTCACCTCATTTTCTTCAACTCCTCCTTCATCTTCATCTCCTTCTCCTCATCCTCCATCTCCACTACCTCCAAAACACCTCAAAAACCTCATCAAAACTCATGGCTTCCTTCAATAAAAATGACCACCGTCTCATCCTACACCCCCTAGCAAGCTCAAGTTTGTATTTTGAGCAACTTGCACCATCTTGGAATTTTCTTCAGTTGCTCTAAGAGGTAAACCCTTCACTTTTCTTCTTGTTATCAGGTTTCTTCATCTCCTACTTAAATTTAGAATTCAATTAAGCAAGTTTAGTGATCTTGGAAATTTCTAGAATGTTTTTAGTGGATGATTGAGTAGTAGAGATGCAATTGAGGTTTAGTTAGTATTTGCATGCCATTAGTGATGATATTCTGGCCAAACTTGAGACCAGAACCCCAAAACACAAACTTAGAATTTTCCCGATATCGGTTTTTAGCGATTTGTGATGATCTAATAGGATCTGCTGTGACCCGAGAGCTCTATAAAATAAGTTGCCATCACAGTGAGATGTACATGCTATATAGGATTTACCCCAGAGACCCGAGACCCCAACTTCCCTTGCAGGCCGCAGATTTATTCCTCCAGGCCGCAATTTGCGGCCTGGTCTTGATGATTTTGGGTGATGTTTGTTCCATAGCTCCAGTATCTGATATCTAGACCTACCCTATATGCAAAACCTCCTAATTTCACCTTGGGTACAATCTGGGAGTGTTTTCCCATGTTGTTGATTTCGGGTTTTCAATTTCTGAAAACTTGGTTTTGGTATTTGAGTTTTGGCACGGTCGTTGGACGTTCATACGTCAACGCTGAGGGTTAATTGGTTGTTCTTGCATGCGGGGCTATAGGTTCTAACCTATGAGCACTTCGTATGCCATATTGATTTTCGGACTTGGTTTTGATATCGTTACGATGTGTATTGATTTGTAGGTACCTTCGCATGGACTTCCGAGACGACGAAGGAAATCAAGATGTTCATTGACTTCGGATAAGCAAGAATATTGCAGGCGAGTAGATCTATATCTACGGGGGAAGTCGGCTAGATGGCGTATAGCATCCCCGCAACCATAGTAATGGAGAATCGATAAATAGAATATATTTTAGAGAAATCTATACTATGAATTTACGGATATGATCAAAAGATTTAGTATGAGATGATATGATAAATACAAAATGGCTTGGATTGATATGTTGATATGATGAAATGAGAATATGATGAAATAAGATAACATGAGCGGATATGCTTGATATGAAGATGTGAGGCTATATGAATACATAAATACATATGCCAAGATATGTTATGAGATTGATAAGATATGATGTGAGATTGATATAGATATGATATGAGGTAGATATATATATGTATGTGTGTGTGTGTGTGTGTGAGAATATGAGATGATGTTATATATTAGGACGATAGATCCTTATTCTGATTTGATGACACTGTATGATGGATTATACCGTACGTGATATGATACCTGATGATTGATCTGTACTCTCGACTCGAGGATGATGTACGAGGATTACATCACATCTGATACTATGAGGCTGGATCGCCGACTTATGGATTTGTCTTGATTCGGAGAATCATTGCTTCTAAACACCTTAGTGGATAATGGGTTATATTTGATGTATCCAGGGGTAGTTACATATTTTATTACCGTTCATGTTATGCTGTATTATTTCCCGTGACATACATACTATGTTTCCAGCATTACCTTTATATGGCATCGTCTGCTAGTACACCTGCACTATTACCGATGATGCGCATATTACGCATACATAGATTTGCCGGCTCACACATTCATCATCGGTAATTGCTATGCCACTTACATGGTAGAACTGTTACATCACTGTATTACTCTTAACTGTAAAGTACAATTATTGTTCAGTAATTATCACATAACATGCTTACATGATAATACTTGAGATACTTACAGTACTGTTCTTTGTTTGCATATACTGTACTTTATGGTTACATGCATTGAGATGATATTTTCATGAGATCTCTGGATTTGAGAACCGCTGATATATTTTAATTAGCCTTATGATTGTTTTAAAAAAACGCGGTATCTCATGATGTGATTTGAGGCGTCCTCCATGAGTTTTCTCGGTTCTAAGTTATGAGCATACCCGATTCGAGGAGTGAGGAAGAACCGTCTGCAGGTACATGGTGGGCCCGGTAAGTTACCTGGGGTAAGAAAATCGTGGAGTAGACGATGAGCCTGGCAGGGGATGCACTACCTATCGGTGATAGTTTGGGCTCGGCGGTTATCCGGAGGATACCGACCGGAGTCGTGAGATCAGATAGATATGAGGGCTGGTCTGAGGATGCGGTGCTTGAGATATGATGATTTACGTGTCGATGCTGGACACGGGTTTTATGATATTTTCGAGTGTCGATATTGGACACTCGGGTTTCATGATGATTGATGTGTCGTTGATAACCACACGTTGGATGACATACATGTATACATGCATATATTGTAGATGGCTGGATATTACATACTGATTACTGGCACGACATTATTGTTGATACATATGCATATACGATCACCCTAGATACCATAGTATTACCTTCATGTTACAGTATGATTTAGGGATCGTTGTTCATTCGATTTCTACCTATTGATATTTTCTACTCACGAGTTGGCAGCTCACCCCCGTTGTGTCACGATTTTGTTGCAGGTTCGACTGCTCGGATCAGTAGCGGCTTGCTGGAACACAGTTTTCTTCAAAGTGTTTTGCTTTAGTATGTGGGATATGCATTTGGATCGTGACCACCCTTGTACCTATTATTTCTATTGTATCTAGTTAAAGCTCCATGAACCAGAAACCGGACTTTGTATATTTGGTAGATCTAGACACAGACTTGTATTTTTCTTGAGGCTTAAAGCGAGATGGATGTATTGTCTTTCTTTTGAGCTAGATAGTGTCTCGGGTTTACATATTATTCTTTCTGTGATTGATCTTCGTCTTGGGGCATCGTATATTTATACTTTATTGCGTGTTGTGATTCCACCAATTGGCGAAGAGCTAGCTCCTACTTGGGGATGCCTATATTATTGCATATATATGGTTTTGGATCAAAATATACAAGGGAGGTGCTGCCCAAATTTCAAGGACGAAAATATTTTCAAAGATAGTAAATTGTTGCATATTCATATGATATGACCTTTAAAGGATGGCTTGAATTTCGTTATGCCGATATTTCAAAACTGCACCTCCACTATTTTTCGCAAAAAAGTTTAGATTTCTGGGTTTCGGCTTACTTGAATTACGGCATGGTCCTATAGATTTCGCGTAATTCTCGTGCCGGTCATATGCCAATTCCGGATCGTGACAACCATACCATGGATCTTGGTGTTCATTTTTTTCAGCCGAAATGCTTCGATTTGATATTGCATCACCTAAGATATGAAACATGTTAAATTAACTTAGACATAACAATTAATTTATCTAGGAAAACTATACCTGAAAGGTACGCTTAGAAACACTTGAATAGATCTTTGATATTGTTGCCTTTTCTGGTTTGATTGTTGTGCTTTTATTCTCGCATTGACACATGTATTAACTTCATCCTTGTTCGTCGAAAACCGGTATATATTACAGAGAATCAAAAATTGTTTGATACGAATCTACTATTACAATTAATTCAACTAAACTTGTAGATTTACCGATTTCTTAGGTATGCTCTTTCCTTGATGAATTGATTTCTAAACTTGTAGATTGTTTGCTTTGAAAAATCATTGGTGTAACTTTTAAATTTTGTTAAGTATATAGTTTGATAATTTTAGTTTATAGAAAATATAGTCAAAAGAAAAAAAATTTAAATGAATTTTTTTGTATATACTCTTACATTGGGATAACTTTAATATTTGTTAAGTATATAGTTTGGTAACAAAAGATTTTTTTATACAAAATATTTTTGAACTTTTTATAAGCTAAATATTTCTTATTCTTTTTTAAAATAATTTTAAAAAAAATCTTTTTATGTGCTTATTAAGTTTAGGAAAATTGAATTAAGTTTATAAGAAATTAAATATTAAGTTTAGAGAAATTGAATTATGTTTATAAGAATTTAAATTAAAACTTAAATGCTAAATATGTCAAAAGCATATCCGGGATTATGTTAAAATTGTTGTTACAACTCAAAGATTTATAACGTTTATTGTTATAAAACTTTGGTTTATGCTAAAATTTGATTTGGATTTTACAAAATTGATTTGATTTTATATCACAAATTTGATTTCCATTAAATTAAAAAACACACCAATGAACTTATTAAATTATACAATTTTAAACTGAGTGTGTGAAAAAATATAGATTTTTCCTATCAATCAATTAAAACCTTTTAGATCTATAAAAAAGATCACATGACACACGCAAGAAGATACATGTTAGGGAATTGGTGAAAGGAAATTGGAGATAATCATATGCTTATAGATAACACATAAGATTATAATTAGTACATATGTCATGAATTGACAAGCAAGGCTGATTATGCATCTTTTCTTTATTCATATTCAAGTAAATTTTAAATAAAATCTATTGCAAAACGAGCCAAATTGTTACATCCAATGATTTTATGTAAGAAATTATCGGCTCTATTACATGTCAAGCAATGATTTTAAAACTGCAAGAGATCAATTAGATTCCCATGAACATTTTTTTGAAACAAAAAGTTGAGCCGTAGCTGAGCTCAATAGTATATTGATAATAGAAAGCATACAACCTCAATTCACTTTGCATTTTCCGATATTTTCCTTTTTCCTTTCGTGTTACTGTCTCTGTTACATAATATAGATCTTTTTTTGCTATTTTATTTTTCATCAAAATATAAGTCTTTTTGTAAGGAAGAAACTTTAATTACCAATGCAATTTTAATACTACAATTACTAAACCAACCTCAAGAAGATACGATCATGATTTCTCTAATTTAAGTTTTATGGAAATTGAATTTGCGATATAAAATCAAATCAACTTTTTTCTATAAAATCCAAATATAATTTTGGTATAAAATCCTTTTTATATGCTAGAGAAAGAATGCTAAATATATATAAAAAAAAATTGTAGGAAAAAATATTTTAAAAAATTTGATACTAGAGCGTGCTAAATATATATAAAAAAAGATTAAAAAAATTTTGATTTCCATAAAACTTAAATCAGCAAATTATGAAAAGAAAACTTTAAAAGATATAAAAATATTTTTTTAAATAAAAAATGCTAAATATATTTTTAAAATAAGATATGATGATGAACTTGAATATGCTGGGAGGACCAGAATTTGGTAGTATGAATAATATGTTGGTATGAATAATTAGTTGGTATGAAAAGACCGTGAAAAACCTCTCCAATTTACTTTTAGAAGTATTATAGATGAACATGATCTAATAACAACATGAAATCATAGCAGAATTCCAATCCAATGGTTATGACACTTTTTAGGAGGTAATCCTATATTACCATGAAACATTACCAAGCTTGTTTGGGTGTAAAAGATATTTCCAGAAATATAGGATTAGCGTGGTAATCAAATGATCTCATTTCATGCTAATCATATCTCCTCAACAAATATCTATCTTAGATTACCACGAAATATATCATGAAATGATCATGACCATCCGCCGCCAGCCTCTCTCGCTTCCCACCAGCCGACCAGCCCCCCCCCCCTCCCAATCGTCAGTAGTCCGCCGGCCGGCCGGCCCACCGCCGATCAATCATTCCCCACCGGCCAGCCCTGCCGCCCATCATCGATCCTCTGTAGGCCAGCATGCCGGTCATCGCTGATCATTCACCTACCGGCCCGCCGTCGATCGGACGTTCGATGCAGACCGGCTATAGTTCGTCGCCGATCGTCAGCCAACCAACCCCGCCGCCGATCGGACATTCGTCGTCGGTCTGCCGTTGATCGGCCCTTCGTCGTCGGCCTCGCTGCCATCCACCGGCCCTCTTTCAGCCTTACCGTCTGTCGACAATTGCACATACATATATCACCGAAAATGATTAAAGTATACCAAACACATCAATGCAAGATTCCTTAAAATTAGATGCCCGGTCATCCCATTTCCAAGAATACTTTCATTCCCAATAATCTTCCATTCCATGTACCAAACATCCCTATGTATTTTCCTTTTTCAGTCCATATGCACACAGAATAATTCCTAGTTGTCCTAAAGACCCCCTTTTGAGGTCAAATCCGCTCACTTTCTTTAGAGACTTTCTTTAGAGACGAAAGTTTCACTTTAGAGACGAAAGTTTTAGTAGAGACATGCTCCATTGGTTATTCGTCCGAGATGTAATGGAAAAAATAAAACTCATTTTTTTTCTTTTAAAGGGACGAGTAAAATCGGTATCAGTTCGAGCACAGCTATTGGAGCGATTGGAGGAACAAGAAGGGTGCCCTGAGATTAAGTTGGAACAGGCTCCAGAACGGCTAGGTCATGCAACCTAGACCCATATTTTCTTCAAAATTGTCTATAAATGTTATTTCAACACATTTTTATTTTTAAAATTTTCTTTTATCGAGAGATGCACAATATTCATATGTGCTAAATCTAACACATGCATAACCTTTTCTCTCCCATACAGGCATTTCATGCATATTTTTTCTGCACGAAAACATTATTGTTTACCTGGTATCTGTTTTGTGCTCGTTTTCAATTTGTATCATAATTCGTTAATCGCATAACCATTATCATCCATACTCGATTCTGTAAGATACATATATGAAATTATATTTCCAAATCTTCATGTGCAACCAGGAAAAAAACATATGAATATGATGAAGCTTGAAATCCAATTCGAATGCATCCTACCTTCATATATTAAGCCTAAAGGAAAACAGTAAACCGGCTTTTGTAGCGATCAAAAATTTATACAGCTCTTGCAGAAATAATGCGACCAGCTAAAAACTATATAGCTCTTACTGAAATAATGTGACTGGCTAAAAAATATATAGCTCTTATTGAACAGTTGGATTGGCATATTATCATAATCTCTCATAATCTCGTTTCAGCGGAAAATATATATTTAACTGAACCTGTGTATTTGAAAAATACTTTAACTCTGACGGCAACCAACCATACACATTTGACATCGTCGCAGGGATAACACCTCAGAAGGTTCTCACACAGCCTAAAATACTATATCATGATGAGTTTCTCACACAAGCTTACCACCAACAGAAATACAACAAAATCAATGAAACCCAAGCATAAATAACACTGCCAAATTTACACTAACATCCAACCAGGAAAAAATATGTGATAACAAATAAGGACAGCAAAAATACTCTTAAAAACTCTACTATATGATATAAGCTGGAATATTCTACAATTATTGTCGTCCCTTAAAAAGAATGCCGACAAAATATGAATTAAAACAGATGATGCTATAAGAAGAATCGCGTCAAGCTGTATGAGGGTAATATATTAGCCTGCAATTTTTATTCATCATGACTCAGAATCATCAGGCGAGGTTCCTGCAATCCAACCCCAAACACCACCAGAGCTCTGTCTCTGCTTTACATTCAAGGCTGCTTGCTCTGAAGCAGCCTTTTGCCGTTGGAGCAGCTCGAGTTCTTTCTCTAGTGTATCCATTGTTTGTAGCTTTTGCCTAAGCGCAGCAAGATCAACCTGCCAACAACGAAGGTCTAAAGAGTCTTGGAGGGGTTATTATTTATTTAATTTTACATTCTCATGGCATCAAAGAAAAACTGGAAAAAACCATTTTCTAGGAAGCCATCCCAACTCTGAAACACCTACACTTTACCCAAGTTCAACAGGCAATTAGTTTTCCAATTTCTGCCACTTTTATCATTCCAAAATCAGTCCATCATTTCCATCTCCAATTACATCATTCTTAACGAAATCCAATTCCATGACCTAATTTAACTTTACGAAAGACAAAAATACTGGCAGAAAATCAAATACTACAGGGGATGTGTGCTATTCAAAAGGGGGGGGGGGGGGGGGGGGGAATATAAAGCCTGCTATGTTAGGGATGAAGTGCAAGTTGTTATGAGTATAGTAGTTTCCAACTGAAGGGGTAAAGATGGGGGCGTTTAATGCAATTTAGCTAAGCAAATTTTATGGATAAATGCCACTGCATATAACCCATACTACACCGTAGGCTTTATTTTTATGTTTAACGGTTGAACAACGAACAATATTCCCTACAGCAAGTTTATCTGCTTTATCCCTCTTATAGATGTTTTCCACACTAGAAATTTTGAAAGACAGCAGACGCCAACCATTATTACATGTCTCTCTCTTCTCCATAGTTTACTAAGAGAGGCTTGACGTCATATTGACAAGTGGTACTAAGACTTTCTCAAAGCTGACTCATAGCCATAGCCAACACATATTGATGAGAAAAAGCTCAGTTGTTAAGATGTAAGCAAAGGTGACAAATTGCCTGAAAATTAGAGTAGAGGAGTGACAGGAAAAAGGCACTTAATACATACCTCATGTTTGAAACACCTCGACTGTTCAGCAGCAAGCTGGCCATGGACAGATTGGAGCTCCTACAGAATTAACAATACAAAGATTTTAAGAAATAAAGAATCTTTTGATTAGAATACGGGTATGTTACAGGATTTTCACGTAATACTATAGCTTCTAAAGACCGGCCAACACCAAAATCAAATTTATTGGGGAAAAAAGGTCTCACGGGTTTCACGCGGATGCGGATGCGGTTATGTAGTATGGTTAGAAATTAGATGTAAAAAAATGGGTATGAGTTTCTATTTTATCAACAAAAAAAGGGACACTTCTTGAGTCCAATAACCTACAGGAAAAATAGGTATATCATTCTGTATATTGATAAAATTTAAGCATAAAGATCAATAAAAATCACAAATTAATTATACCTCCAAGGCTAATGTGAAACTCATGACCAAGAAACCATCAAGGTATATGTATATTAGTTTTGGCACACAGAACAAGTGTGGAGATTTAAATTTGAAATGATCCACAAGTTAAAGAAAAATGGAAAGGAATGATTTGTACAAATAATACAACAAACACAAGCCTGTAATTCAAGGTTTTGGGGTCGGCTACATGAATTGTCTTACATTTAACACTGTCGAGGGCCATCAGCATACTAAGATCAACTGACATCTTTTCTAAGTGATGTGTACAAATGATGGAAATTTTAATTACAAAAGGGCACATATGCAAAGTTGTAGTACATACTTTACAGGTTGTATAGACTTTCAAAGGCACCAAAAAACTCCGTGTTAATTATGGGAGAGGGGCAAGAACTGGCATACAGACCCTCTCCCGGTATAATAGAAAAGATACGAGGCTTTGTAGCAAGCGGAAGGCACAATGTAAGCATGCGTGCATAACTAAGCATGTGCATTAATATCTAGCCATTTAGGCGCTGGCTGTCTCCTTGCCTTGATGTCAAAGTGCTTGAACAGGTCATTTAGGCATATACATTATTCATCATGATCTAAACTTCTTAACACATTCAAAAATTAGAACTCATATGCGGATGTTTCCAACTTGAGTGTCAGGTGAGTATGAAAGCTCACCGGATTTCTTACAATTTTGTGGCCACTTACGCAGAGTTTCTAGATGCTTCAGATGATCAAGAGTGTCTACATCGTTCAGAAAGCTCAAGGTTCTCTTTCGCAAGTTAGAAAAAAGTGCCTTGTCAACGGCCATGAATGATATAACATGCAGGCACACAAACAAACACCAACATGGAAATGGCAAAGATCAACTAGTGAAGTTTATCCTTACAACACAGGAAATTTTACAGGCCATCTGAATATCCGTCAGTTATATATTCACTCTAGTTTTCCTCAGATTCCTATATGCCCACAATACTTTTATGTTGCATCACAAACCTCCCATATTTTGTGTGAATCAAGTGTATATAGGGAATATTAGCTACAAAGAGTAAATTAAACATGTTTATTTCAAATCTTTATTCTTCAACTTTCTATGCTAAAATCTGTTGTGTTACTTAATCTACTAATTCAACCCTCAAAATTTCTTAATGTGAGCCATTGTTAAGCAAAATAAAGAGGGTAAACCGAAAAGTTGAAATAGATGAAAAGACGATAAATTTGTATAAATTAAAAAAAAGGTCTACGATGTACTTAGCAAGAAATGATGAAAAGATGCAACAAATTAGAAATGGATGTCCCCATTTTTTTCCATAGAATGTCATGAAATACTTACCATCGCTGCAATTAATCATCAATCTTGAAAAAAGATCGTTATGGGGTTCTTTCAAACATGGTTAAAGATATTAATGGGCACATACAAATATCAGGAATTCACAAGTATATACAGTGTTTTAAAAGCGGAAAAGAAAAGCGGAGCGGTCGAGAAACCAAAACGTTTAAGCGGCCGCTCAGAAATGGTATTTCATCAATACTCTTTTTCTTGTCAATAAATAATAATTTTCATTACATTCTAACTATTTTTATGTTGCTTTTGTACTAGAAAATGCATTAATTTAACCCAAAATTTAACAAATTTGCTTAGACAACATATTATTTGCTAAAATATGCTCAAATAATTCAATGCAAAATTGAAATTTTCTTAAAATTTATTAGCTTATATAGTGTTTATAAGCTTTTCGATACTCAGCATCAAACATCATAGCTCAAATCGGTAAAAATACTTACCAAATTATTTTTAAAAATATCTAAAAGATTGTAGGTCGAAACCAAATGGAGTCAAAATCGAATTGGAATTTCGATAAAGATCGAAATTCCAATTCGACTTGAAATCGAAATGGAAAACTCAAGGATTGTTCAAAATCGATTTAGATTTCGACTTCTTGAAGTTGAAAAATCTAAAATTTTAGAGTTTTGAAACCCAAATCTTGAAATGTCTCAAAACCGGCTTGACAACCGTGTGATCTATCGAGTCGATCACGAAGAATAGAAACGTGGAAAAAGAGAGAAAGAAAAGATGGAATGTTGTATTAATTGGTATTTGTGTATTCTTACTCCAATAATAATACTTATATACCCTTTATAACACTTATGAGGCGTATACATCAATAAAATAAATTATGCAATATCACCCGCTTAAGCGGGATAAGCCGGAGCAGCGAAACCCGCTCCACCGCTTAAGCGGCCGCTTTTTAAAACACCAATTATGTGTGTATAGAGAGAGACACACATATCGAGAGAGAGAATAATGTAGAAAAGAGGCCATCGGAGAGAATTTCCTCCTGTGGTGTCGCAAAAATACACCCTCCACCATTTTTTCCAACAATCGGCACCAATCATCTTCATCATTATCATCTAAGATGTGGATATACCAAATTTTATATGATTCAACCGCTTTTTCACCATTGATTTAGTGGGTGCAAAATTAACGGTTCACCGACAATTGAACTTTTTACATTGCTAATTCAACGGTGAAAAAGTGGTGGAATCACATGAAATTCGGTGTATCCACATCTTAGATGATAAGGATGTAGATGATGGGTGTCGATCGTCGGATAAAATCGTGGAGAGTGTATTTTTTAGACGCCATAAGAGAGAATTCCCTCCTATAGCACCTTTCCTCCGTTATTCTCATATATATAATTAATTTGGCAGGTACATAGAAAGAACCATTTTTTGATGATTTTTTGCAAAACAGCACATACAAACATTAATATGGAAGGGAAATAAAACTTTTAAAACTTGCCTTTGTAAGCTCTATGTTCCTAGCTTCTGCTTCTCCTAGCTCTTGCCTATATCGGAGTCCCTGTAATTTTTCCCTACTTAGTGATACTTCGAGTACTTCTTTGTCTGCCTTGAGGACAGGTACAAGTCGTTCACTTGTATCCTCGCTTTTAACATTCTGCGAGATTATAGCCAATCAGGGAAGCTAGACAAACTTGATATAATGTATCACAGACTTAATAACTGGATTTAGATTAAGATGAGTCCATAAAAGTTTTTCCACAAACTTAAATCACAAACAATTACCATCAAAACCATTTCCACAGAGAATGGCGGCTCTTAATAAAAAAGAATACAAAGCAACTCTAAAACATAATCAGGCAGTTTCCTAAATCCGGTTTACTACATTTTGTATGCATAGCTTGCAAATATTTGCAGGCTCGAAATTTGAGATACTTAAATGTCACTATATTTTCCATGTCAAATTACCTCAGCATTGTCCATCACGATTTCGCTTTTCTTTACATCTTGAACTTTTTCAGACTCACGAACCGCATCTCCAGCGGCGTTAGTGGTACTATCAGATACAGATTTCTCAATCTTGGACTGCTTGTCCGATTTGTGGCTTGGCTTAAGAACATACACCTGGTCAGTAGAGGAGGGTGACGAAGAATCAGTAGAAATTTTATACTCCACGAATTAGGTGTCACAGTTACCACTTCACCTCATTGCTATAACGGCCATTGTATCCACCAAATGACACAAGAAGATCTTCGCCATAATAGGTACTTGAAACTAAACTGAGGCCCTACAACAAAAACCTAAAATATATCAATGACCAAGGAAATGAAAGAGATACCGACAAACTGGTCAGAATGATTATGTGCTTCAGGGACAACACACTATAATAATAACTTTATAAATTCAACAGGATAGGTGCAATATAGAGAGGGGGAATATGAGGTGGCGGCCCATTTTTCAAAAAGGAGCCCCACCTCAAACACATATTCTCTATGTTTTCCACCGATACAAACCAGCAATCTTGATCTACATATCATAAAACCCTTATGTACAAAAAATCCCATGATTTTAAGACCTCTAACACATTCATCAAGCGGATAGAAAAATTAACGGCTTAGCAGTATAGGAAAAATACGGCCGCTTGATGGACGAGCTAGGGGTTTTTAAATCCTAAGATTTTTTGTACATAGGGTTTTCATAATACGTAGATCAAAAACATGTTTGGATCGGGGAAATACATAGAGAATATGTCAAAGGGTATGAGTTGGCGGCCCCTTTTTGGCAAAGGGGCCGCCAACTCATACCCTTTGACATATTCTCTATGTATTTCACCGATCCAAACAGGTCATTTTGATCTACGTATTATGAAATCTCTATGTACAAAAAATCTTGAGATTTAAAGACCCATAACTCGTCTAACAAGCGACCGTACTTTTCCTATACCGATAAGCCGTTGATTTACCCTTTTTCTGTACACGCGCACGCGCGTGACCTAAACAGAACCATATAGCAATCGTTGCATAGAAATATCTGGTGAGCATATGAGCGTTGTATATCATTGTCAAAGTTTCCACAAAGGACATTAAGACTCAAATGAAGCTTTTTCAAGGCCAACCCGTATATTTGAACCCTAAAATGCAATAAAAGTGAGAAACAAAATATTTTATTAGATTTGTACAGAAGTCTAGTAGGAAGTGAGCCTCCACAGTTTATCCCTCGTATTTGATATGGTCGATAAGAGCAATATGCCAATAATCTAATTTCTTTTAGAAGGTTCTTAAAAAGAACATCTTAAATACAATATGGAAATACTGTAAAGATTCCCAATTTAATTTCTCATTAGAACGGAAGCATAATATACCTCACTGGCGAGAGGTACGCGCCCTTGGACAGTGGTAACCACTGACCAAACTAATGTAGACATGTTAAGCACGAGAGTTTCAGACACCCCTGCAAATAAATTTTCAGGAGTGTCAAGTAAAAGAATAGAAAGAATAGTCTATTGGTTCACATACAATTACATAACAGAAAAAATATAAACAACCAATAATGATATTCATGCACACACGTTGAGGGATGGAGGCGCATCAGTGTGTTTACGTACAACCATGAGCAGTCGCATGCAAGAACAGTGCGCACGCACATAAAAGAGAGGGAGGACAGGATGCAATAAGGGAGACTAAGTAGAAACGGCCAGTAATTATGCGCACGTGAGGATGTCTTAACTAGTGTTACTGATAATATTCATATACGATACAGCAGGTTATTTCAAATAGATGTTATATAGCATGACCTATAATTCATTTTCTCTGCTGCCCTCACAAGAACTAATGATAAAACAAATTCATTTACTCTGAAGAAGTTTATCATTCATATCTTCCAAAAAATAAAAAGTAATAGTACATATCTAAATTATATTATTCATTGCGATATCTGGTCTTAGCAGGTGAGTTATATCCTAAATTTCAAATATTGCCACATCACACCATGCTCATATCGTTTTCCCCAAATTTGTTTTTACTAATTGCATTTTTAGACCAATTTAAATAATCGCATCGTTAGTTTTTTACGGATTAGAAACAGACTTATGGAATCCAACATAGCTTGGACCTGTTCCAACCAACATTATGCAACAACTAGAATTTGGGTTCAATTTAAACAATATTTAATAGGTTAGTTCCAAGTGTTGGAAGTAAATCTTAAGCAAAGTATCGAAAAGGAGAATCAATAAATACTCCAACACAACATATAGAGAGAGAGAGGAAAGTGTTTATGAGGTGACACCTTATTCTCAGAAATGAGGTGCCGCCTTAAAATCTAACTTTCCACCCATTTTGTGGATGATCGGTACCGTTCATCTCGTTCTCCAGGATGTAAAATATATGTAAACTAAGTTTCATGCAATTTCGATAACATTTGCCCATTGATCTAGCTTTGTCAAATGTTCTATTGTCGGATAATTGTTAATTTTGCAACCATATGATTCGAGGGTAAAAATTATCGAAAACATATGAAATTTGGTACACTTATGATCTAGATCATGGAGATAAAGTTGAATGGGGCCGATCATTGGAAAACATGGTGGAAAGTTAACTTTTAAGGCAGCATCTTATTTCTCAGAATAAGGTGACACCTCATAAACACTTTCCTATATATATATATATATATATATATATATATATATATATATATATATAAGACGACAACTTAGGGTGCAACCTAAGAAGTCGCCTACGTGGCACTTCATGAGAAGCCCTACCTCATAAATAAATGTCGATGTAATTAATGAAGGCATATGCATTTATGAGCTAAAAACATTCATGAAGTGCAAAATGGCTGACTCCTTAAGTTGCACCCTAAGGAGTCACCTTAGGGTCAAGTCAAGCCCTACCTCATAAATAAATGTCGATGTAATTAATGAAGGCTCATGCATTTATGAGCTAAAAACATTCATGAAGTGCAAAATGGTTGACTCCTTAGATTGCACCCTAAGAAGTCTCCTTAAGACCACTTGACACACACGTATACAAGGCTAATTTACTCGCAGGGCAAATCAGCTTAGTTATGTCATGTAGATAATTACTTTAGTTGTCCCTCATGTATGGATAAAAGTAAGGGTATTTTAATCATTTACAAAGAGAAAGAATGTAGAGAATCTTTGCAAGGAATTGATTAATACAAGATGAAAGAAAGTCTCACAAGATCTTTACAAGATTTCTTTCTCTTTATAAATGACAAAAAGTACTCTTTATCTATACATGATGGGCAAATGGTGTAATTATCCACAAGGCATAACTAAGCTGGTTATGTCCTAGGAGTAAATAAGTGTTCTCCTCTATATATGGAAAAATGTTCCTAAGGCGATACCTTAGGATGAAACCTAAAGAGTCGCCTACGTGGCACTTCATGAGGCCCAATCTTATAAATGAATGCCAATGTAATTAATGAGGGCCCATGCATTTATGAGTTAAAAACATTCATGAAGTGCAAAATGGATGACTTCTTAGATTGCATCCTAAGGAGTCACCTTGGGGGGGCGACACACACACACACACACACACACACAGAGAGAGAGAGAGAGAGACCCCTTAAATGCAATATGGATCTAATCCAGAAGACTTTACCTTCAGACAGATGTAGCAAGCAAACAAGGCTTTTTGCCCATTGGGTAGGAACTTGCTGCTCTGGACCTTTATATATTATGTTCATATATTTAGTTTGGTTAGCAAACAATCTTCATATAATTCATTCGCACTTCAATCTGACTCCAATGCTCAATCGCTTGGAAAATTGGAATAGTACTAAAAACATATATGCATAGTAAAAGTTTACATGGGGTGGGTTCAAGGAGTACATAAGACAAGAAAATCAGAATTTTAACAGTTCAAGATCACATTATTCTCTCCCATGGTATAATAAGACACACACCAAGAAATGTCTTATAGTACCATCTACTTAGGTATTCAGATCTAAGAACTTGGCATACATACCGTTTTTATTATTGCCGCCGCCAACAATAAACCAGTTTTCCCCTACTGTTGCGCCAGCATGGCCAGCCCGAGGGCCTGGAGTCACACCCTGTAGGTTCGGTCTAGACCATTCCATCTGCGTTAAAACCATTCATCTCTTTTCAAAAGAAGAAAAGGTGAGAGAGACCAAAAAATATCCTCTAAGTGCTGTAAGTAAAGTCTTACGGTCTGTAAATCAAGGACATGGAGATCATTGAAGATGGTGGCATGAGATCCTCCGCCAAAAATTAAAAGGTACCGCTCTGCATGGCAAGCAGCAGCATGATCTGATCTTGGAGAAGGAGAAGTGCCTCTGAAAACATTGAAGACGATATTCAAATCATTAGAAGGGACTAGTAATGTGTACATTTTTCTTTTGCAATTTCCATTCCCGGCTTGTGTCATTACTGTAATATATACCCTTAATGTTTTCTTCATTTTCTACATAACATGCTTATTTTAGTTAAAACTTAACAGACACTGAATTTTAATATCAGATATATGTGGCTTGCCGTGAAAGACTTGGATCGAAAGGAAGCTTTCTCTGCCTAACATAGAATAATGTCTGTCCCTTTCAAGAAGGTAGAAAAGCATTAAACAAGGGATCTTGTTCCTTATCGCTAGTTTGAGCGATTTCAACCATCATATTCAAAAAAAAATTAGTTTGAAGTAGAAAAACAAACAGAGTTGAGTCTTTGGTTTTGATGGACAGGATAAGCAGTGCAGTTCAAAGCATAACAGGCCATAATAAGTTTAGTAGGATTGAAACTAGATGATACAAACAACAATCAGTTCTAGACAATTGGACATAGAAAAATATCTAAAACCGCATAAGCAAATATCTAAAAGAGAACTGATGTGTCTTACGTAGAATCCATATCGTCCCATGTCATGGTTTCCAAGTCTAGAATATGCAGATCATTCAAGAGTACTCTATTTGCATCTTCACCACCGAACATGACTAAAGTATCACCAACAAGGGTCACGGACTGACCTCCCCGTGAGATCTATGTGGAAAGCACATTTGTAAAGCAAAAAATATAATTAATATATAATAAACAAGATCTGACATGTTATGATTAAATTAATTTAAATAAACAAAAAGGAACTTAATTTGATCTTAAACATACTCCTGCAAACATGGAGACATATAAAAGGAGATAAAAACCAGAAAAGCTCTATTGCACCCCATCAGACAACAAGCCTTTACCCCAAACTTTTGGGGTGGGCTACATGAATCCTTTTCCATTTTGCTGTGTCAAGGATCGTGTGTTAAATTGACAACTAACATAACTTGAACCCATAATTACATGGTGAGAAATACCAAAGATGAAGGATAAATGGAGTAATTTCTCACATAGAATTGCACATGAATAATGACTCTGTTGCTGTGTTACTCTTTCGCTCTTGGTTTTATCCCTGCCTAAGCATTGAATATTATTCCCTGCCGTAAATCTATCGTTCCCCTCATCTGGAATCTTCCGATCTCGAAGAATCTGGAGGACGTCAATTTGTCATTTAGGATGATCAAAGCCTCCTTTGTCCACATTTTCATTGCCCAGGAAGAGAGGGTAGACTTCACATCGTCTACATTTCTCCTAAAACCTTTTCAAATCCCTAAAATGATGATTGGCTTGAAATCGACAAATTATATGATTAAGATATTATTCAAAGTTTAGTGACCCGTAAATCTGCTAAATATCTATGGATTATGTATTGTGAGAGAGAAGATAATCTATAGTGAGAAATAACTAAAGAAGAATGTGGAGTTTCCTTTTAAACTTGTTTCTAATATTGTATCCTGGTTAAGTAGCTTCAATTATTTGAGGTCAAGGAAGATTCAATTATGAAGATTCTTGAAACCGTAAATCAAATAGATTATCAAAAGATTATTCACAGTGAAAAATAACAAAGAAATGTGGTATGTCCTTACAAACTGGTCTCCAGTTTAAGGCAATGTGTCCTAGTACCAATGAATTGCAATGGATATACTGTTACAGACCAAGGAAATAGGGTTTGGTACTACATGTTCTTCACGACAAATAAAAAAATTATAAGCAAAAACAAATTACCAACAAGCATATTCACTTAAGTAGAAGTCTAGAAGCATAAACATTAGCTTCTATATGGCTGTAATATTAATATGATTTTTGATGTCATCAACAAGAAAAAAACAAGATTAATGGGTCAGTGCGGGAAATTAGAGTCTACACTTCGCTGTAAATTGTAATAAATAAAAATTTCAAAAGCACTAGACATATCAGCATAAATTTAGCAGTTTAAGATAAATCTGACAGTTTGAATGGTTGAGGAAATGCAATGAAAACAGTAGTTACCGGTGGCTTCCCATATGTCTTTAAATTTGACCAGGTACAAGTCTGAGGATCAAATTCCTTCACTATCATTAAAAGCATAGAAACAATGGTCACTCAGCATGAGGCCGTATAAGAATTGGCATCAATTGGAAGAAGAAAAAGGTTGTGCAAATGGAACTTAGTCAAACCTGTAACAGTCTCGGTAGGATCTTTTGTATGTCCACCAAGAGAAAGAATTTTGTTTCCCCATGAAATCTGAAAGATAAAAAATAAAATAAACGATATTCATGGATTTTCCTCAGGGGTAGATCTGCAGCATCATGATTGCAGTATAGAACACTGCAACATTTACCAGTGAATGACCAGCACACGGTGCGATTTTCACTGAGGTAGATTCTAGTGCTGCTTTAGCCTCTACTTTGGACCATGTCAATCTCTTCAAATCCAAAACCTTTCTTCCAAATAGAAAAAAATATAAGCAAATCACTTTAATCAAATTAAACGAACAATTGTTAATTAAGAAAGAAGAAAATGCAAGAAATGGAAACAGAAATCTTCTGCTAATATTTGTCGGATGGTTTTCGAGAATTGAAGCAAAGAGATCCATCTGATCAAATTTCTCAACCAATGAGCAACATGGCATGTTAACAGCAGTCTTGTGATCATTATTTGTGAGCTAGTTATTGAATATCGATGCAAGGGATATAAGCATAGCCACTAGATCAAATTAGCCAAACCAATGTTCATTACGAGAAAAAAGGCAAAAGTGAAAGTCTCATGATAATTCCCTTTAGTTTGTTTTCAAAAATGAAGCAAGGGATACCCAAAATTACATTCAGCTGCGTGAAAAATATGTTGTGAACATCTTAATTATCACTCAACCAAGGTTTTAAAAGCATTACACAGTGTTGCGCAAGTTGGGATACCACCTATAGCCTAGGAGTTTTCTAGGCAGTTAGAATGTTTAATTGAAAAATATTTTTATACATGCGTAGATTAGCAAAAATACAGAAAATTTTCAGAAATGATCTAGAAATACTAAAAATTAGGAAAATTGTCAAAATAGAATGTAGTGAACGCGCACAACATTATCACATTAAGTGAAAAGCATAATATATAAGAATGTATTATAAACTTCACCAAAGCGTGCTCAGACGCATAGCTTTATAAGCTTAAACAATCAAGCACGCTTAGGTGCCCATCTGGAAGGGATGGGCCACTTATTGCCCGCCGACAGCCCAGTCGCTTAATTGCTAATCAAAAATAGGACGGTTGTGCACCGTTTTTGCCGAGGTGGCCATGCAGGCCACTTTTTACAACATTGCACTTAACCAAAACTTCAACTTAGCTCTATTGCACCTTAAAAACAAGTAAAAAAAATATTTAAAAAACTCCTTGCACACCTGAATGTCACTGAGGTAACGCCCATTGTGATTGCCACCAAAGATATACATTTTATCTTGTAGTAGAGCTGCTCCATGCTGCATATGTCAAATTTCCAGTGAAGAGATTAGAGGCAACTTAGAAATTAGCATCATAAAGACAAAGTGACGGTCTTACAGTTCCAGAACAATTGAGCTTATCAGTACATCACCTCATATCGAGGCTTTGGTCGGTATTCAGATACTGAAGGTGTGATCCATTGATCATAAGTAGTTATTGATCCAAGCCCCTCCTTTGCAACATCTTTGTCCTGGTTATCTAGCATGCTTCCATTTTCTTTTATAATTGTTTTAGGCTCCTCAAAAGAATTACCATTTGGAATGGCTGGCACAGCAGTCGACTCCACCTTTGGCCTCTGAGATAAAACAGAGACGATTCATACAGATTGTTCAAGAAACAGCATTGATTCTAATTTAAAATTTGGCTGCTTTATTTGGCCATCGTTCCATATGTCAATTAAATACAAGAAAGATAACTATTAGCAAAAAATTGTATGAACTTGGATAACTACACTGCCAATGAAACTAGGGCTTCTCCAATGGTTTCAGATACGAATCAAGACCGTCGAGACTCCCCTAAAAGGACAATTTCTGTTTGACTCCCCTGAAAACTGATCAATTCCAACCAAAGCACAAATTATCAGTCTCTTTGATTTCAGAATAACATAGGATCAACCTGACCCAACAAAAGAAAAGTATAAGGATTTATAACCTAAATACTAGCTTTAATATCCTGCTGGATAATGAGGAATTAGAACGAGAAGTATCACACAACATAAATGTTACTTACACCATTCGATTTTTGTTCCATACTATATGTCGACACTTGTGTCACACGATCCTCGGTTTTGATTATTTAGATCAAAACTTTATTTAAAAGTATTCATAAGTTACTGATGATGTTTCCAAGTGTCTATTCTTGAGTACAACATGTATAGAATATCAAACATCAAGTAAGATTGCCTACAATGTGATACGCACTCAAAACGGTGATATAGCATGAAAACTTGACGCAAGCAATAACGTGATGCAAGTCTAATCAAGATACGACGTCTCAACGCAACAATTCAAGGAAATAAAGATCAAAGAAGAACCAAGACGAAGATAGAAGATATAAGTGTTGTATATATATCTAGTGTTGATCTCATAAGCTTAGAAACCTCATTCCAGTATGTTCTCTATAATCCAAACGTCTCGTTTCTCATTGAGAGACGTCTAACCTATCTGTTGGAATTCAAAACTGCCAAATTTCAAAACGAATATTCAACAATGTTAGAAAGCAGACGTCTGCATCATAAATTTTTGAATCCCAGACGTCTCCCACAGAAGTCTGTTGAACAAAGTTCCAAGATATCAATTGCTGAAAATATTTCAGAGACATGTAAACAGACGTCTTCTGAAGATTTTTTGATCTCCAGACATCTCTTACAGACATCTGGAGAAAGAATTTCATCAAACTATAGACGTCTCCTACAGACGTTTGTACGGGCAGTTTATGAAAAATATTTTTTATTTGAATTTTGAATCGAATGGATATTTACGCCGTTTTCAATTCTAACTGTATCAAACGGTCATTACCTGTTTTATGACAGTTTTTGGCAGTTATGGGTAGTTAGAATAACTTCTCATTTGATCCCTATATAAAGCCATGAGAGCTCACACTTTCAAAAAATATCATTCATTGCAAATCCTTTTAAGATATTTCCTTATTCTTCTTGAGCGTTCACTTGCCAAATCTTTTCATTTCCTCGGAGCCAAAACCTTATATAATCTCACAAATCAATCCTTATGTCACACTGGGTATAATCATTGAGATCGTAAGATTGAGAGTGAATAAATTTGTCGTTTGTAAAACGATTGTAAACACATGAGAGAAGGTGTCTCTCAACCCACGAGAAAGGGTGTTTCTCAACCCATGAAAGGGGATGCCTCTCATTACTTGAATCATGTGGATTCGGAGTAGAAAAAGAGATCTTCCTAGAGAGTCATGGATCAGCGAGGAAAGTGCGGCTTTCCTAGAGAATCGCGAACAAGAAAAGAAGGATACTTGTTTTCTAGGAAATCACAAATTCGAGAGTATGATCCTTGTAAAGAGATATTGGGGTTCTTCACATCTCTATGAAAAGAGATTTGTGTTCTTTACAACCATAGTGCAGAAATCCTGAGAAGGTGTCCCAGACGGAGACTAACCACAAGAGTGTGGTGAACCCTAATTAACAAATCTCTCGTGTTTGCATTGCTTTGACTCTATTTACTTTTCTTTGATTGTTTTGATTACCGTACTAAGTTTCATTGTTTAAACTTGTTTAAATTATTTCCGTAGAAACTTGGTAATCAATTAAAATATTGTAATTAAGTTTTAAATTTACCATAGGACAAGTAGTTACCTTATTCACGCCCCTCTAAAGTATTTTCAATTGATATTAGAACAAGATTGCTCACTTTTTAAAAAATTAACATCTTGAGTTTGTAGATCCATAATGACAAACCAACTAGAGGGTCAATCCACCACACACGACCTTCACTATTTAACAGCGCTAATTTTCAGTTTTGGAAAACCTGGACATTTTAGATGCTCCCTATGTTATCCCTACAATTAGACCATATTGACGCTGATAAGCGTTCGCTGACACTAAATGTTAAGGCCATGGATGCCCTTCATTTCTCATTGGTTCCAGAAGAGTTCGATAGAATTTCCATGTATCAAACAACACATGATATCTAGAGTACTCTTGAGACTACACATGAAGGGACTATACAAGTAAAAGAGAGTAAGATAAATAGGTCAATACACGAATACGAAATATTTTCTATGAAAGAAAATGAAACAATAGATTCCATGTAGTCTAGATTTAATAATATAGTCACTGAATTATTTAATTTAGGAAAGAAATTCGTAGATAAAGAAAAGAAATATAAAATTATGTAATCACTAACTATATCTTGGCAGCCTAGATTACTGTGATAGAAGCAGCAAACCATATGAGCACCATGGGCATAGATATTCTCATCGATAAACTAAAGACGTATCGGATGTAATTTGGTGACATCAAGATCAAAAAAGAAAACCAACGTAAGAATATCGCACTAAAGGCGTCAACCAACAAGATCAAAAAACCTATCTCATCAAGTGACGACGAAGAAATGGCCAACATTGCAAGGCACTTCAAGAAATTTCTTAAGAATAAAGGCAACTCCTTTAAGAAACAGGTAAATTCAATTAAAGCCCTGTGATACTTTGAATGCAACAAAGAAGATCACGTTAAGGCGGAATGCCCGAATGTCGAGAAAAACAAATCAAAATAGAAGAAGGTTCAGAACGAAATGCTTTTTAGGCCATCTGGGATGAATTTGACTCAAGTGAGGCAGAGAATGAAAAAGTCACCAACATGTGCTTCATGGCGATAAACGATGATGAGAATCCAAAATCACGTGGTGCGAAGTGAATCCTTGATAGCGGTTGCTCGAGACACATGACTGACAATATCAAATGCTTCCAAACGCCATCAAGAGAAGATGGTGCTACCGCTACATTTGGTGATAACAAAAAAACCAACATAATCAGTAAAGATGCCATTTTATTTAATAATAATTCTAATACTACAATTATAAATGATGTTTTGTTTGTAGATAGTCTAAAACATAACTTGTTTAGTATGAACCAGTTTTGTGATAGAGTTTATAACGTAGTATTTGAAAAAGATGTTTGTAAAATTATCTATAATGACGTAGTAATTCTAAAAGGTAAACGATATAATAATATCCATCTTATTTACACTCGTGATGTTAATAATAAAGTTTTAAAATGCTTAGTCGTAAGCAACAATAATGATTCGTGGCTTTTGTATAGGAGGCTAGGCCACACATCTATGAACAGGCTATCTAAAATTTCTAAGAACAACTTAGTTAAAGTAATCTCTATGATATACAAAAAAGATAAACAATTTGACGCATGTTTAAAAGGTAAACAAGACAAATTCTCTTTTAAACCTAAGAATGAAATATCTACTAATAATCAGTTATAACTAATATATATGGACTTATTTATTCTTAGTAGAAACGCTAGTCTAGAAGGAAAACTCTATGCCTATGTTATAGTAGAAGGCTATTATAGATTTACTTGGGTATTCTTTCTTAAGACTAAGGATGAAACGTTGAATATTTTCAAATTCTTCTCCAAACGTATTCAAAATGAGATGAATCTTAGAATTTCTAGGATTAGAAATGATCATGATGGGGAATTTGAAAACAATTTTTTTGAAGAATACTGTAATAAGAAAAGATATAAACATTAGTTTTCTTGTGCCAGCACACCACAGCAAAATGGTGTTATTAAAAGGAAGAATCGTTCTTTGCAAGAAATGGCACGAACCATGTTGAATGAAAACAATCTGCTTATATATTTTTGGGCAGAGACAGTAAACACGTTGTGTTATATCATAAATAGAGTTAGCATTAGGAAATTCCTTAACAAGACGCCATATGAACTTTTCTATAATAGAACTCCTACTATAAAATATTTTAGGGTTTTTGGATGTAAGTGTTTTATTCTAAACACCCTAGACAACCTAGATAAGTTTGACTCAAAATGCGATGAAAATATCTTTTTTGGTTATTCCATGACTAGCAAAACCTATCGTGTTTATAATAGGTCAACCCAAGTCATACAAGAAAGTATGAATATTGAATTTGTTGAAAACAGCTCGATTTCTTAAGACCTTACAAAATAATAATGAGCCAAACATCTCAAATGGTTTTAAAAACTTATCAATGGAAAAAGGAATTGCAGAACCATATGTAGAAGATGTACAACAAGTTGTGGATGATCTTCCGAAGAAATGGAAATTCAATAAAGATCATCTTAACGTCTTGATCATAGGAGAAATTGATAAAGGAGTTGTAACTCGATCAACATTCAACACTTGTATAAACTTTAGCCTTTATATCCTTAATAAAACCCAAAAACGTTAATGAACCTATAATAGATGAAAATTGGATTCAAGCTATGTAAGATGAATTAAACCAATTCGAGAGAAATAATATATGGTATCTAGTACCAAGACCAAAAGATAGACCAATAATAGGAACTAAGTGGGTTTTCAAAAATAAACTTGTCGAACTAGATAAAGTGGTTAGAAATAAAGCCCGCTTAGTAGCCCAAGGATATAATCTAAATAGAAGGAATAGACTAATGACAAAACGTATGAACATGTCGCTAGGTTAGAAGCCATACGTATCTTACTAGCATATGCTTGCTATAAAAACTTCAAAGTTTTTTAAATGGACGTTAAAAATGCATGCTTAAATGGTCAAATAAACGAAAAGTATATGTATCTCAACCTCCCGGCATTAAGAATCATTCATTTACTAATCATGTCTATAGGTTAAGAAAGGCACTATACAGTCTTAAGCAAGCCTCTTATGCGAACATTTAAGTTCATTTTTAGAAATTATAGAATTTACAAAGGGTATAGTAGATAAGACATGATTTACTAAAACCCTTAACCAAGAAATTATAATAGTTCATATATATGTTGATATTATTTTTGGATCAACGAAAGAAAGTCTTTGTGAAGATTTCCCCAAATCCATGCAGGAAGAATTTGAAATGAGTAAGATTGGAGAACTTAACTTCTTTCTTGGATTTCAAATAAAATAAATGGATGATGACATCTTCATCAATCAAGCCAAATATACAGTAAAACCTCTATACAGTAATATCCTTGGGACCGGGGAAAAATATTACTATAGGGGGGTTATTCTTAAGTAGAGTTTTATATATAAAAGAAATCATGGCGGCAATAAGGCAAGAAGCGCAAGGTGATAATCCGGAAGACGATAGTGTGGAAATAGAAAAGGTGTCATGTCGAGAAGCTTCAAACATGTTGGATAAGTTAGAAATGTTTTGGATTCAACAAGAAGGTGATTGTGGTGACGAGTTACTACGAACTCGCAAGTTAAAGGATATGGTAGTAACTCAAAAAATTAAGTCATTGTCCCAAACAACTTTGAATAAGTACTTTATGTCATCTTAAGTTCAATTGTGTAGTTAAGTAATTTATGTCATCTTAAGTTCAATTGTAATAGCCAAGTAATTTTATGTATTTTTTATATATATAAAAAATTATTTAAAATTTAATGCCAATTTATTACTATATAGAGGTAAATTAGTACAGGCGGGACTTGGAAAAAGTATGGAATATCACACTGTGGAGGTTATTCTTATTTATAACTGGTCCCGAGTCGGGACCGGGACTTTTTATCACTATAGGGAGGTTATTCCTATATAGAGTATTCCTATACGGAGGTTTTACTGTACTAGGACACTAATAAAGAAGTTTGCCTTAGAAAATGCAAAGACATGTGAAACACCCATAGCTGCCAATACCAAACTCACGGACGATAAAGATGGTCAACAAGTTAACACTAGACTTTATCGCGGCATGATAGGAAGTCCATTTTATTTGACTGCTAGTGGACCATATATCATATTTAGTGTATGTTTGTGTGCATGATTCCAGGCAAATTATAAAAAGTCACATTAGACTGCGGTCAAAAGAATCTTTAGATATCTGAAAGGAACCATAAATTTTGGTTGATGGTATCCTAAGAATTACTTGTTTTGTTTGACATGTTATTCAAATGCAAATTATGCTGGAATTCTAAAAGATCGAAAGAGCACAAGTGGCACGTATCAAAACTATCTTGTCTCTTGGATTTCCAAGAAATAAAATTCAGTAGCTCTATCGACAGCCGAGGCAGAAAATATCACTGCCAGTGCTTATTGTGCACAGAGTTTATGGATGAAACACACTTGAGAATTATCAAAAAAGTATTTCAAAGATTCCTATACTTTGTGGCATACAAGTACGGTTCACATAACTAAAAATGTCGATCAACATTCTAGGATAACATACGATCACTTCCTTCGAGATCATTTTCATAAGGGAGATATCATCTTAGAGTATGTGTCAATAGAAAGTCAATTGGCCGATATATTTACCAAGCCGTTAGATAAAACTAGGTTTTCTCATCTTAGAAAATAATTAAATATGATAAAAATGACCAAATCTTAAAACTGTAAACCATATTGAACAATATAAAAAGTTTGAATATATATAAATTAAAATTTTATTTCAACAGACGTCTCCTACAGAGTCTGATAAAAATCAAGAACATACGTCTCCTATAGACGTCTGTCCTAACTGCCTAATTATTTTATACTTTAAATAAATAATTAATGAAATAATTAACTTAAAATCATTAATCTTTAATAAAATTAAAATTATTTCAGTGACTAATTCTGTGTATATTAGAATTCAAATTAAGGTTTTCAAAATTTGAATTGAAAGAGTTAGAAAAACTTAGAGTTGGTTTTTCAAACTCCTTGGTGGTTTTTAAAACTTCATTTTCTCTTCTTTATAAATAAGAATCAATTCATTAGGAATTGAACATCTTATTATCTGAAAAATGGAGAACACTAATGTATACAGGAAGAAAGCAAAGGTGGAAATTGGGGATAGTTCCAAAAAGGTTAAGGAAGAGCCTCCCAGTCTCAAATCAGACGAGGATCATAGTGAGGAATCCGTTCCTCTTTCTCCCGTTCCACCACCACCCAACCCAAATCCACCACATCCTCCTACTACCGGTGGAATTGTGTTGTTTCATCAAACTTTCTCGGACGATACTTATATCTTCTTCGACCACGAAGATTATATGATTATCAAGAAAAGAACGACCGACGTCGTCGAAAAATTCAAGAAAGAAACTTAGGATAGTTTGTATTAGGTTATTTTTTTTGTTTGTATTCTTTTTAATGTAATGTTTATTTCATGTATTGTATGTTTTTAAATTAATGAAATGCATTTACGTTCAGTTTATCATCCGATTCAAATAATACAACGATAAACAAACTGCCAGAAACCAACATCAGACGTATATAACAGACGTTTGGTTACAAATTCTTGACCTACAGACGTCTGTAGTCTGGTCCAAAATATCTAAACTAAAGACGTCTGTAGCAGACATCTATAGTTCATTTTGAACTTCGGAAAATTCCATCCAGAGCACGCAAAAATTACTGAATCGATCAAAATTTTCTGACCGTTAGATTTCCTTGATTAAATCCTAGCCGTTCACACATTTTATTTAACCTACCTTTTTACCCACCGATCCTAACCCTAAACGTCTTCTAAACTACCCGATCTTTCACTCTTGGTATCTTTCTCCCAAACTATCAAATGCCTAAAATTATCCCAACATTCACTCGAAATTCCTCATATTCCATTACCAATAGCACCCAAGCAAGCCAAAACGGTCTCCGTTTCGAAGAAAAGGAAGACTACAGCCACCGAGTAAACACCCGACGCCAACTTATTCCTCAACGAAGAAGCCAAATCCAGGTTCTCTTCGATGATCTCCAAACCTATCCAGTCTGGTTCCACCGTGATTTTTCGAGACATCGCGGAATTTTGATTTCAAGAGTTATTCGAATATCAAGGGTGGATGTCATTCCTTACCCTTAATTGCCCGACATACGCTAAGGTCGTTCGTCTATTCTACACAAACCACATGAGCACCAACAAAGACCCTACCAACTACACGACCAAGGTCTTCGATTTGACTTTCAAGTTCAACTTCGGCACTCTCGATAGGGCATTGGGTATTCCTAACCAAGGAGTTGACGTTTATATGAAGACGTTCTCCAAATTTGGACAAGGAAAAAGCATCAGTAATCCTTCACAGGTCCCGGCAATGCCCATCTTTACAATGACCGCCAAACCAAGAGACGAGCCCATGTTCTCGCAAACCTTCTCGGACACACCATCTTAGCCAAGTCCGGAAGTCACAAAACCCTTTACGGGCCCCATAAGTTGATCACGTATTGCGTGTTATCGAAGATTCGAGTTAATCTTCCGTTGTTCCTCGTCCATAACATGTGGGAAGTGTCGAGTAGTCCGACAAACCTATATTATAGTCATGGCATCACCAAGCTTTTGAAGCACCGTCATGTTACCATACTCGATCTCGAGGATAAAGTCATGGATAAACTCGATTTTGGAACCCGCAACATCAATTTGATGAAGTTGGACCGAACTCCGAGTTCCTCCCAACCTCAAGATCCTGTTGACGTTCATCCTCCAACACAAGACTTCGACTTTGCCGTTTTCGAGAACCGTATCATGAATCGCATCATCGGTTCTCACGACCACCTCTCCAGACGTATCGACCATCTTTCCGGCCAAATCGATCATCTCCCAGAGCAGATGACTCGATTTTCTAACACCTTTAAGCGTCACATGTCCTCCAAGTTTCAGTTTGGCACGCCGCCTCCACCGCCAGAAGAATGAAGTCTTAGGGCTTTTGTTTAGTTTAGTTCGTTATTTAGTGTGTGCTTGTTTTTAGTTTATATTTGGATGGTTGTTTAGTTAAGTTTGTGTGGTAAGTTTATCGTTTGGCATCTAGTCATGAACTTTGTGTTTCGTTTATGAAATTATGCTCTTTGTTTTGTTTATCTCATGTTCTAATGCAATACTCTATTTTTTTATGAATCAAATGCTAAAATGGACAATTATTCATACTCGATTCGTTAAATATGAACTTCGTTCATTTGATATGTCTCAACATACCTCATTTTGTTTTCCATGCACTTCAAATTTCTATACTCCTGTTTGTTTTCATACCCATTGCTCTATTTTTCAAACGTTTTGATATTTTTTCAAAAAGGGAGAGAAAATATTCATAAATATCTTAAAATTGTGCTTAAATGGTCAAAAAATTCGAATTGTATCACTCGTCTTCATGCAATACTTCTTGAAAAATAGTATCAGTGGTATGAGACACTGATATGAGTTCAAAGATTTTTTCAACTGAGCATGAATTGAGAGGGGTTATTTAACTTGAATGTATATTTTTTTATATATCATGAATTCTTTAAATAAGTTTTGCTAAATATCAAAAGATGAGAGATTGTTGACACTTGTGTCCCACGATCCTCAGTTTTGATTATTTAGATCAAAACTTTATATAAAAGAAGTCATAACTTACTGATGACGTTTCCAAGTGTTTATTCTTGAGTACAGCATGCATAGAATATCAAACATCTAGCAAGATTGCCTACAATGTGATACGCACTCAAAACGATATGGCATGAAGACTTGACATAAGCGATAACGTAATGCAAGCCTGATCAAGATACAATGACGTCTCCGTGTAACGATTCAAGGAAATGAAGATCTAAGAAGAACCAAGACAAATAGAAGATATAAGTGTTGTATATATGTTTAGTGTTGATCTCATAAGATTAGAAACCGCATTCCAACATGTTCTCTATAATTCAGACGTCTCCCTCCTCATTGAGAGATGTCTAACCTATCTGCTGGAATTAAAAACTGCCAAGTTTCAAAACAGATATTCAACAATATCAGAAAGGAGACGTCTGCATCATAAATTTTTGAACCCAAACGTTTCCTACAGACGTCTGTAGAACAAAGTTCCAAAATATCAACTGCTGAAATTATTTCAGAGACGAGTAACCAGACTTCTTCTGAAGATTTTTTGATCTTCAGACATCTCCTACAGACATCTATACGGGCAGTTTATAGAAGTTATTTTTTATTTGAATTTTGAATTGAATGGATATTTACACCGTTTTCAATTCTAACCATCTCCAACGGTCATTAACGGTTTTATGACAGTTTTTGGCACTAATGGACATTTAGAATAACTTCATTTGATCCCTATATAAAGCCATGAGATCTCACACTTTCAAAAAATATCATTCATTGCAAATCCTTTTAAGATATTTCCTTGTTCTTCTTGAGCGTTCACTTGCCAAATCTTTTCATTTTCTTAAAGCCAAAACCTGATATAATCTCTCAAATCAATCCTTATGCCACACCGGTTATAATCTATTGAGATTATAAGACTGAGAGTGGGTAAATTTGTCGTTTGTAAAACGATTATAAACCCCCGAGAGATGTGTCTCTCAAATCATGAGAAAGGATGTTTCTCAACCCACGAAAGGAGGTGTCTCTCATTGCCTGAATTGTGTGGATTTGAAGTGGAAAAAGAGATCTTCCTAAAGAGTCATGGATTAGAGAGGAAAGTGTGGCTTTCCTAGAGAATCACTGATTAGAGAGCAAAAACACTTGTTTCGTAGGGAATCGCAAGTTCAAGAGTGATCCTTGTGAAGAGAAGGTGCGGCTTTCCTAAAAAATCACGAATTAGAGAGGAAGAAGACTTGTTTAGTAGGGAATCACAAGTTCAAGAGTGGGATCCTTGTGAAGAGCGATTGGTGTTCTTCACATCCCTGTGAAAAGGGACTTGTGTTCTTCACAACCATAGTGCAGAAATTCTGAGAAGGTGTCTCAAGCGGAGGCTAGCCACGGGAGCATGGTGAACCCTAGTCAACAACTCTCGTCTTTGCGTTGCTTTGACTTTATTTACTTTTCTGTGATTGTTTTGATTACCGCACTAAGTTTCATTATTTAAACTTATTTAAATTTTTTCCGCAGAAACTTGGTAATCAATTAAAATATAGTAATTAAATTTTAAATTTTCCATAAGACAAGTAGTTACCTTATTCACCCCCTCTAAGGTATTTTCACCATCTAAATAAACACTTGTGAAGTTAAGGGGTGCAAGTATCAGACTACTTCAATACAATATCTTTCATGTGATGTCATGATAGGATGCCTCACGCTATGCATAGGGGTATACACTACTATGGTTGTTTGCATGTGCATGCCTGTGGAGTGAAAAAACTTGCATTGTATAGAATATAAAATTGGTGAAATACTTTTAGGTTGGGGCTTTCTTTTTTCTTTTTCTTTTTTCCCCTTCTTTTTTATGTTTTTTTTGTCTGTTTTGTTTTGTTTTGTTTGGGGCGGTAGAGATTTGGCGAAAGAGAACACTTTTTAAATTTTACAATAATAAAAGGTTGACATGGATCTATGAGAGCGTGAGAAATTATTAAGATTTATCTTGTTCTATATTACATTTTCTTTTTCTTTTTTTAGAAGAGAGGCCATATGCTACAATTGATTAAATTTGGTGGCCCCCACATAAGATTGCATTATAAGAGTATAGATAAAATCATAATATTATCTGGTATTTATAACATTATAGTGCACATATTTTTGTATTGTCTCAGAGCTTGAGGCCGCATATTATGTATTTCAGTGACGGAGTGACCTAGAGCAGTCTGCATGCTATCTGCATGTTATGTATGAAGCATGAAAATGTGCCAATGAGTTCCCTAACTAGAAGTAATGACACACAAATATGTAAATTGAAATGTTTGAGTGTTCATACAAGCAGCCACACACCTGCATGCACGCATGCGCCAACAGCTATATGTAGAATCTTTCCAATAAAAGGGGACCCTATAATGCTGAAACTATTACCTGAAAAAAATTAAAAGGTGATCTGCAACAATATTCTGCCGTTCCTAAGTGTTTTGGTGAAGATACCATCTATTATCAAAGGACAGATGTGAAAAATCCGCAAGGATCACAGGCACAGAGGCAACAAAGACAGGGAATGATGAAGATAGTGCTTTATGTCACCATTGTATGTCTGTTGTATTGACTCGATGCAGAGAAATCAACAAATGATTTTGAACACATACTACATTTTGTGTTGATTCCACTTAGTATCAGATGTGATCTGAGCCAGTTAGAGAGCTACAATACTTAAGTCAACTGCTTACTACCTTGGTGGTAAACTTGAAACATTGTTCAAAAGCGTCATGCACTGATATCATGTCAAATAAAGGGGAGGATAGAGAGAAAACCTTGTAATAGGTCGCAGACTCGCAGTTGAGGGACAAGCTGAAATCTGAATATCCACATGGCATTGTCGCAATAGGTATATTAATGATTTAAATGAAATTATGTGTTCGTGCACATGTATGTCTAACCATTTGCACAATCTTCACAGCAGTCTTAATCAGTAATGCAGGAAAATAAACACTAGCAAAACAAGTCCAGATACATGCATAAAAATGACACTGATCATATAAGCTAACTTGAATGCATTCTAGTATTTACAAAATGCTAGAGAATAACTTCAAGAAATATAGCTTTGCCTAACCTAGTTATTTCCCATGTACTTACATGCATTTCAACATCTACAATTGGCTCCATGGAGAATTCTGGGACCCCTGGATACCAAGCAGGATCCTCCTCCTATTGAACATGCTAAAACAGTCATCAATTAACGAATATTTGAAATCAAGTAATCAAGACTCCAAGGATTTATATACACCTCCAGAATCTTGACAAAAAGCCGCATTGCTTCTGTTGAAGCCATGTCTCCAAGCCCATCCCAACTACAGGAACATATAGACATTAATGACTAAGTAGCATAAAAGATTTTGTATTTTTAAAGAAAAGGTCAGTGCAATGATACTGGGTTTGTTAACTGACTTTAGCGCAGTCAAACAAAAGAAAAAGAAATTCTGGATTTCCATCAAATGCTTTGTTGGTTTTATTATAAAATCATCTAAGCCTCTAATGTTTTAAATTGGTCCAATGGAATAGATGACGGGGATTGTCCAAAACCCTCTGAAATGCATAGAAAGAAGGTATCATGTTAAAAAGTTATAGAACAGTACATGATAGACCAAGCTTAAATTCCTTGAATATTGGTCCGAATGAAATTCAATTAAAAACTTAAAATGTCTATTGACTTATGAACCTAACCACGTTCGATGTCTCAACCAAGGAAACAGGCAAAAGTCACGCTTAATTTTCCTTTTTATGTGCATCCAAAGGTTTTAGAAAAGCATATCATATATCAAGTGTGCCTTGCCAAATTTACATGAACAACGCAAAAGGTTGTCTACTAATCAAAATTAATTAGTTGCTTACCGTTCCTACGTTTCCCGTACTGCTAGTAAAATTGCCATCTATTTGAGTAAAATTGGAGTTGTCATCTATTCGATTCAAAGTAGTTGAATCACAGTTGATTCTACTCGAAAGGTGGAGTTGTCATTTCAGTCAAAGGGCTTTGTCACTTGAAAAGAAAAGGGCAAAGACTTTATTGAAGGGTTGTCACCAAATTGGAATTGCAGCAGACAAACAAAACCAATGGAGATATGAAGCAAAAGGGAGATTGCTCAAACTCTCTCAACCAATTTTGCTTGTATTATCATCATCACTATCATCATCTAAGCCTTTCCAATCTCAATGGGGACGGCTGAGAAGAAAGACTCCATGGACGATTGGAAAAAAACCTTAAAGATTGGTTTTTTGGCATGACAACTACCCTCTTACTTAGGGTCCAAATCCCCACCGAGAACATTGAACGGAAGAAGTTGGTCATAATCATAAATGGAGTGTTGGCATTTTAAAAATTCATATAGAATGGGCAAAAGACTAGAAAATGTGGAAAGATGCTAGTTTTATTATAGGGAATCAAGAAAGGAAGATCACCATTCAGCCCTTGCACAAAAACCAAGCCAAGAAGAAATTCCTACCGCCAGTCCTACATCATCTAAGGTCGGTTCCCAGGTTCCCAGCCCTGAAACTACCAACAAGAGACGTGCTTGCGTAATACCACAGCGGAAGCAGCCCAACTATGCTGCTCCATTCTTAGTCACACGATTTAAACTCATAACAAAGGAGCAACACTCCAAATTTCCAAAATGTCCATGCAAGGCATTAGGTTACATACAGTGCCAATTTTTGCTCAAAGTTTTTTCCCCCTAAGATCAAATTTTTAGCTTCTAAATTGCAAATAGACATAAAAATAAAATTAAAAAAATCAAAACTGGAAACAAAATCACCAACCTAGTCCACTTGCTGTGCTCCACAGGAGTCCAAGCCCTAGGTTTCGGTACATTGCAAGGCCCCACCGTCGCCTACACACAATTTTTTTCCCCACAACAATCAGTCACGGATCCAAGCCCTAGATCTCACTAAAATTAGTCTCAAAATCAAAGGAATCCCAATCCCATATACCTGCTGATACAACCCGTAGAGCAAGAGAGCGACGTCGCTCTTGAACTTGGAGACGGCAGCATTCGACGGAGATCCGGCGGCGAATCCAGCGAAGGCGGCGGCAGCGTGGAATCTCTCGGGGTAGGCGAGGCTTGAGCTCGACCTCGCCATTGTCATCGCTTGAGAAGGAAGCGAGTGAGAGATTTTTACGAGATCTCGAAGGGGAATTGAATGCGAAGAGATTGAAGTTCGTTTGTTTTTTTTTTCCTTTTTCTTTTAAGTTGGCGAACTGAGATCGAGAAGAGAGAAATGGCGCAAGCGTGAAGTTGGCTTGTTATTTATTTGCGTTTTATTTTTATTTTTGGCTTCATTGCACTAAAATACCATGAACTGCCACCAACTACTGTGAAAAAATACGGACCAGCGACCTCTGCTGTTAGTGCCTGTTGTGCATGGATAAAAAAAACCTATGGATGCTAGGTTTTACCCTTACATCCATTTTAGATCTGATAGTTGCAATAATAGGTCGGAAATAACAGCACCGATTCTGAATCTGTAAAATACATTAAAATCTCCCGGCATCCACCAACGCAAACTTTAACATCAGCCTTTTATATATAGAAGAAAACTATACGAGGTAAGGATCGAGCTTTCTGCCTTTTCGATTCTGCTGTTATATTTGTGTTTATTCCAAATTTGTTTTTGTCGTTTTTGAGTTGTCCATGAATCCATGTTAGCCGAAAAAGTGGCATTGTATTATAAGATATGGATCGCATGCGGCACCTTTTCTTGGAAACATCTCCTGCATGGACGGTTGATTAAAAGTGCTTAGGGAAAGAGGAGGAGAAAATAAAGGTGATTATAGGGGGGACCCCACAGGCTAATAATAAGTGTGTGTAGTTTATTTCCTTAAGTTCAACCGATCTTCTCTAACAATAGACTTAGGAAGGTTAACTTCATCAAGATGTTAAATTTCATATTTTCTAAAAAGCAATTAACCGCATCAAAATTATTTTTTTTAAAAGCTACTGTAGCATTCAGTTATTCTGCATCAATTTACACCACCAACGAAGCTTAGCTTTGTCGGTACCAATTTCCACTCCAACCTGAGAGAGGTTGTAAGTTTGATTCGGGTATTGAATTAAAAAATTACATCAAATTACACTTTTCAAAAAACATGATCAAACTATAAAAATAAACTTGGGCTGATACTGGGCTTTTTCTTGAGGCCTACCCAAGAAGGTATGCAGAAATTTTTTCATAAATGTCCAACCCAAAGCAATTGAAGCCCAATATTATTTTTACAAAGGCTTAAATCTCTCTAATACAAGAGGCTCTTAGTATTTGTTTACTTCTGGATGCCGCCTTTAGGACCGCTGTGACCTCTCGCTGTAGAGAGGAAAGTATCATTGCTATTCTTTTCTAATATGGCGAATAAATACCATATACTAAGTAAATTGCATATGAAATAAAAATCTTCTTTTAACTTTTCATCCGTTAGGTGGGGTATCAATTGGGATTTATCATTTTTAACCGCCTCAGTGTGTTAAGTTGCTTGTATTTAGAAAATCATTGCATTTGTAATTATATGTACTATTCCATTGTTTGATTATTGTACTTCTAACTATATGTTCTACAAAACATGTGTTTTATTGAATGTGGTTGCAACACAATAACTATTTCTTCTTTTGTTTTTCCGTGTCATAGTTGCAAAAATATTTGATTAAAAAATAGCTGCAGTTACATGTTTTTTTACTCAAACCGTTGTTCCAACTACATGTTCGGACAACAACTTCTACCAACCAAACGGATGATTTTATATTTATATGTAAATCGGGCTCCGATTACATCTAACCAAATGTTTTCTTAGTTGTTTTATCTAACCAAATGTTTTCTTAGTTGTTTTATTGAAAACGGCATACGATTGCTAAGCTGAAAATTTCGGAAAGCTTATTTACACTTTATTGAGACCACAAATACTTATTTGCCAAACAGAGTTCAAGATGACATTTAAATGCAGCCTCTTGATGAAGATGAAGAAGCCTAAGCAAACTCGCTTGACCCAATTAATCGAGACTCGACATTGTGATGCATGAACGAGAGTAATCAAAAGATTTTGCTTTATGTAAATAGTAGTCTTATATTGCAGTTGAAAGTCAACTTTTCATCTTTTAGGATGATTGGCTGGGTATAACTTAATCCTTATGGTCTAAAATATAAGCTCATGCACCAATCTCATGCGATTCCTTAAACTTTTTATTTATTTACGTAGCAAACAAAAATATTTCTACCTGAAAGATTTCCATAGCTGATGCAGATTTTTATGATTATAAATTTTTTCATTACTTTTCTGATTTTTATTTGTTAGGAAAGATTTTATTCTTATTAAGAAATATTTTATTTTATTTTTTCATCATATAAAGTGTATATATACATCTTTGAGATGTAATACAAATCAATAAAGTTCAAAACCTAAATTGCATCTTCTTTAAGTTATTATATGGTATCAGAGCCTTGCAATTAAAAGCTCAATTTTTTAATCCATGGCATATTCTCCAAACTCAATCCCCATCATCTCTAAATTTCTTCAACAAAACTTTCTCATACAAACTTCAATGTGTGGAGATCTCAAATTCAATCAACCCTAATCAGCCACGATCTTCCTTATCACACCGACGGCTCTAAATCCCCTCCTACGAGGACCATCACCGACGTCAACAACACCACCAAGCGTTTTGAAAATCCAGACTTCCATCAATAGTACCGTCAAGGTCAATTTATTCTCAATGCTATTCTTGGCAGCTGCATCGATACGATCCGGCCCCATATCTCCTCTGCTTTCTCATCCAAGGAAGCATAAGATCGACTTGTTACTCTCCTTGTGAACAAATTTCGTTCAAGAGTTATGTTGCTCAAGAAATGCCTCATCAATCACCAACGCGGCTCACGCTCTATAAGCAAATACCTATAAGAGATGCAATCTATCTCCGACGATCTCGCTCTCGCCGACCACCCACTTCATGAAGATGATCTCGTCTTCCACATGCTCGCAGACCTCAGACATGAATTCAAAAAAGTCGCAGCTGCTTTCTGAGTCCGTGATAACTCCATCACCTTCGACAAAGCTCTATGACAAACTTACAGACTATGAACGCCATCTCAAGAAGGAAGACGCAGGTGTGTGTCTCTCTCTCTCACAAGTGCCAACTATGCCAGCCAGCCCAATCATTCCTCCTATCGCCCTCCACAACAACGTGGAAGCACCTCTCACAATCGCAACGCCAACAACAGCAATTTCACTCACAGCAACAATAACAACCAGTACAACAACGCATGCAGCAGCAACTCGTCCCGCTTCAACCCCTACTGTAATTTCTGCAAGCGCCTCGGTCACAACACCAAATATTATCGTTAACTCCCTCGGTTCCTTCGTGAGAACGCAGTGCAAATCGATTCATCGCAATTCCCTTCGCAGACGCTCCCTCGACCTGTGGTAAACAACACAAATGCCAACCGGCTCGCTCCCTCCTTCGGGATATTGGACACCGGTGCTTCTCACCATATAGAGTCCGATATTAGGACTCTTCACGGTTATATCGATTACGGTGGTCCCAATAGGTGATGGTTCAGCTTTGAAAATCTCTCACATCGGTAGAACAACACTATACTCATCCAAAACTCTTTCTTTTAGATAATGTTTTATGTGCACCATCTATTACTCAAAATTTAATTTTTGTTACCAAATTTTGCAAATCAAATAAAGTCTCATTTGAGTTTTTTCCCTCTAATTTTTTTATAAAGGATCTTTGCACGGGGACGCCTCTTCTTCGCGGGAACAGCCATAATAACTTCTGCTTCCTCCTATGCTCCATCCAACCTCAAATTCATGCTACCCCAAATCAGAAATAAGTGAACGGCACCGTCGTCTTGTTCATTCTTCCATCTACATCCTTCGGGCAGTTGTTAGGAAAAATAAATTAGTATCTAATGTCTCGGTAGTTAATAATCTTCAATGTAACTCTTGTGATTACAATAAAAGTGATAAACATCATTTTTCTGAAAATGCACTTCGTGCTTCTAAGCCTTTACAATTAATTTACACTGATATTTGGAGACCCACTGAATTGTCTTTTGATGGTATTCGCAATTACGTATTTTTTGTTGATTATTACACAATATATCTGGTTGTACCCTATGAAACATAAATCTAACGTTGCCACTATTTTTCCCCAATTTAAAAAGTTTGTCGAAAAATATTTTCAATTACTGCTCATATCAATATTGTAATACCCAGTCACTTTTCTACGCCAATACCGGTATTTAAATAAAATGTTTTACCCATTTTAAATTTTTGTATTGTAATCTAATTATTTTGTTTCCTACAAACCTAACTCAAGGCCCAAGACCGTTAGCCCAAACCTTCCATTTCCCCCCAACAATTTCTTTCAACCTTTTCAAATTTAAAATTTAATCTCATTTAAAACCCAAATCCTACCTACATCAATTTCAAATATATTCCATTAAAAACCAATTAACTATTTATATTAATTCTTCTTTACTCTCCTTTATTTTTCCCTTCAAAATTTTAATAACCCCCAATTCCTCCCCCCGCCCTTTCTCTCTCTCTCTCTTTTACCCCACGCTCTCCCTCTCTTCCCCCCTCCCGACGTCTCCTCTTCTTCTTCATTATTTTTCCCGTCGTCACCCGATCATCCTTGCCGCCTCCTTCAATCACCGACCACCACCGCAATTCCACCACCGGCTCCCTCCTCTCTACCGTCGACCCTAACCGCAACACCACCAACCGAGCCCTCCTCCTTCTCTTTTCCCGCTTAATCCGCCACCAAACCGCCGCCGCTGTTCACCAACCGCACCTCCACCTTCGACCTCTGGCGGACCCATCAACCACCGACGCCCCTTCACCTCTTTCCCGACGAGGTCCCCGACCCGAGCAAGAACCCCGCCGTAAACCCATCACCCCAACCTCTCTGTAACCCTCGCCTGCATGCCCACATCGCCGGAGTTCGACCCCTCATCGTCATCACTCCGCACTCGCCTACACCTCCTTCTTTGTCCCCGACGACCCAACCCTGAGTTCCCCGCGTCTCTACCCACAGCGCCCAACTCGCCACCGACACCACCTCACTGCAACCGCAACTCCTAGCCGCCGCCTGAACTCTCGACGCTTCAGCCATTGCCGGAACTTCAAGTCGCCGACCGCCTCCACATCGTCGCTGCCTTGAACACCACTTCCAGCCATCCGTCGCTTCACCACCTCACTACGCCAGCAAGCTCCGTCTCCATCGCCGAGGCCAAGCCCGAATCCTAGCCGTGTATAGCCTTGTGCGTACCGTTGTTATGGGTCGCCGCCATTATCGTCTTCATGACCGTCGGTCGTCGCAGACAAGTGAATTCTGCTTGCTTTTACATGCTATATAAATATATTGGTTAAGTAGTTCTATTATGATTATAGGCTTGAAATCTAATACCGTAATCGAACCATTTGCTACTTGATCAGTCGAAAATACTGCATTTTTAACACGGCAATTTCCCTATCTTTTGCATTCATCTAGAAGTGTTCGGTATTCATATTGCACATATTAGAAAAACATCCCTGAAATACCAGATTACATGTGTTATACTCTAAAACCGGCATTTTTAGGGAAATTGACTTTTTATCATGGCATCGCATCATTCTTGTAGCGCAACACTTGTTTCGAAGTCTGTGCAGGAAATTCCAGAAACTGAGCCAAATTGTCAAAAGTGCTGATAAAAAATTACACCAAGTCTAAGTCTGGTGATCTGGCAGTAAACAATAAGGTGTAAAACTATTCCAGAAATTTATTCAAGACCAATGGGCGCTTCCCGCCGCGGATCCGCGGCATGATGACATCAGCAGAGAAGCAGATTTTCCCCATGTGCTTATTTCTAACGGCAAAACTTCCAGAACTCTCCAGAAACTCCACGTGGCTTCATCTAAAAGGCTCGGCCTAACAACCTATTTCTAGAAGCCTCCCTCCAACTAACTTCTTCTAGAAGCCTCCTTATAATAACATTTTTCTAGAAAGCTCTTTCCAACAACCTTTTTCTAGAAGCCTCCTTATAACAACTTTCTTCTAGAAGTCTCCTTGTAACAACCTCATTCTAGAATATTCCCACTAACAAACTTCTTCTAGAAGATTTTTTCTAACAACCTCATTTTGGAGGGAAAATTCAAATGAGGTGGTTCATTTTGGAGGGAAAATTCAAATGAGGTGGTTCGTTTTGGAGGGAAAATTCATATGTGGTTCATTTTGGAGGGAAAATTCAAATGAGGTGGTTCATTTTGGAGGGAAAAGTTGTTCATTTTGGAGGGAAATTTGAATTCTAGATCTAAGCTTGAGATGCTTATAAAAGGAAACCTAGATCTAGGGTTTTGGGTTGTTCATTAATCTTCATCTCTCTTCCTCTTCCACCCATAAGTTGAGTGACACAACTTGTGCCTCAAAAATCCAAAATCCAAAGCCAAATTCAAGATCTCGAGTACCATTTAAGCGAGAAGCCTTCAACCTTTTAGGAGCGGAGTCGATCTTCAATCGAGCAAGTGATCCAAGCTGATCCGCGACTCAAGGAGACGAGCGAAGCCAAATCGACGATCGAGTTCTTCTTCTTGTAGTTCTTGAGCGATTTGTAACGGAATTGTTGATATAATAAAGATGACAATTCTTTTATCTTGCTTATCTTTTAATTCAAGCATTATGATTCAATCTAGATTCTTGAATGTTTGCTTTGTGATAATGTTTGAGTAAAACTCCGCTCGTAAAGGAGTTGAGACGATCGATAGAATGATGATGATTTAGATTCTTTTATAATTCTTAAATCCTATAACGTTTGTAAATTCTTGTAAATCGAATGATCGATGACCTAGTTTCGAGACGATGCTTTCTTGATTGTGTTCGCTCGAAACTAGAGATCAACGATCGATCATTAGATTTACTTGAAGCTAGTTTGTGAATGAGATTCATCGAAAGGACAAATGATAAGATGAGGAAACCCTAGCTTCTTCGCAAGATCCTTAACCCCGATAAATCGTCATCGATCTAGTATCAATTCGTTAATGGATAAGAATATGAAATCATTAGATCTCAGCACATCTATAAATCCGATCTACTCCTACGAGCCACACTTCGAATCTTGATTGTTGGTTTGGAAATCATCACATATCAATTCTTGATTTTATTGTTTTCTTGATTTAGACCTGGATTTTCTAATTCTTGAAATTCAATTTACAAATCATGAATTGTTTGTTTTCTTTCCTTTAAATTTTCGACTTATCTAAATCGAAACACGAACGATTACACTTTCCCTGTGGACGATCCGCACTTACTAACGCGCTACATTCGACACCGTTATTGATTGCGGTCAAAATATTTTTGGTTGTGATTTCTATATACAATTTTTTCTAACTACACATCCGAAATCGTATTCAATCACTACTATAAGCACATGTCGTTACTTTTGGTGATTTAATACATCTAGTGGATTTTACCCCGTATTTGGAAACGCTCAAAATTCTTATAGTTCAAATCTCCCGCACGCCATATAAGAAACCGACTTTTCAATAATGACCGTTGACTTAAACTAGTTTTCGAACATATTCAAGACGAAATCCCATTTTTTTCAAAATAGAGGAGTAGGGGTTAATGAACCCAAGTATGGTTAATGAATATCCTATAAGATTTTGGTTACAAAACAATGTTGTTTGTTCACGTAAAATGGTACCCCGATTTCCGTCGTAAAATCTGAAATTTTCATACATGCTAACCCGTAAAATTTATAATAAATTATGTATAGATCGGATTGTGGCGTTCCAGGACTCGGATCAAAGCCGACAGAATAACCTTAGGTAATATATTTTTTTCCACTAGATTTTAATAAGTCATGAAAAAGAACATCGAGGAGAACTGCGGCTCTGGACTGCAGTCCAGAGCAGCACTGCTTGTCGATACTCGATTTGAAATGCTTTCACATCTCTGTGTGAAAATGATATTATGCGGAAACCTATACCATAGCAAAGATAATCTATTAGCTAACTATTGGAAGCAATTTCATTCATTTTTACCTTCGTTTGCTATTTTAATCACATTTTAAATCATCAGTACATACTGCGGTCCCAAGCAGGGACAGAAAATATATCCCAATCTTAAATAATACATAACTCCCAGTATACAGTGGATTTTGTCAATCCATATGGTACGTTGGAAACCTTACTGATAAACCTAAATATTATCCAACTGTAGCACCACCTAATTTTGATCCCAATATGGTGAAAACTGTGTTACGAAATGGATTTTCAGTTCAGGAACTGAATTTCCAGCAGAGAAAACTTAAAATGAAACGACTGTAATTTGCGAACCCAAAATCCGATAAACTTGAAACCAATTTCGTTGAACTTCTGACCGAGTTTAATTATTACTGCTTTTGTATCATTTTACTTAATTCTGAACGTATAATTTAATGCGATTTTTATAAGTTCATGAGACACATAATAACATGTATTGCATATAAATTGTTTAGCGGCATGATTCACAGTTTTACCCGACTGTAATACATCTAGCTATAGTGCACATCATTATTAAGTTTCAGTGTACAATGCATTATCGAGCGTGAATGGTATCAGTCTAGGAGTATCAAGTACGCCAGTAAAAAGTGAATGATTCGTGATAGTGAAAATACAGTGAATAGTGAATATGGCAGTGTTATTGATGCGTACTTGTATACAACTAGCTCATACTTATAGATAGTGAAACTTGGGGGAAAGGGGGAAATCGAAGTGGAAAGGAAATTGTATTTAGCGAGGTCAGTGATTTAAAGGATGATCACTCGAACATCGGCTCTTATATATTATGTTTGGACCTAGTGGTCCGGCTGATAGGGTTATGTCCCGGGCGACAGTGGGCCGTAGTTTCGGATACGTACGAGACCCTCGTTAAACATGATCATTCATTTCCGCAACTCGATTTCAAAAGTGACTTAGAGACCTATAGGGACACAGATCATACATTACATTGTTTATTGACATATCGATTAGCTGCATTTATTGTCTCCACCGTTATTACTTTATTTTCTTGCCTTATTATTATTATTATTATATTGTTATTGCTTCGCCCTAACGACCTAAGTATGCATGCTCAGTGATAGAAGTGGATCTGTCTGATCTCGAGAAGACCGCAAAGATCCAGACCAGTGAACCAGTTATATTTCTCCATTGATAACCCTAATTAGTTGCCCTCTTGTTTACTTCCATTAAGCTCAGTTTTCTTTATATCCGATAGTTTTAGTGACTGCATTCTCTTTATCCGTATTGTATTTTACTGATTACCATATAATGCTAGAAGCCGAAATGTGATTACGGCAGGATTTTTCCTTGATCGTAGAAGTATGGCTGGCCTTGTCACCCTTGTATTTCGTATTTTGGGAAGCGGGGCGTGACAAATATACTGTGATAATGGCGGTGAATTTACATCTCTTGCCTCCGTTCTCGCATCCTATGATGTCTTTCATCTCACCACTTCTCTATACACCCCTGAACACAATAGCATGTCAGAACGTCGTCATCGTCATGCTGTCGAAACCGGTCTTACACTCTTGCATACGGGCTTTCTTCCCTCTAAGTATTAGAGTCAAGCCTTTTTAAACCGCTGTTTATCTCATAAATCGCCTTCCTACACCGGTTTTTAATTTTCAATCCCCATTTGAAAAACTATTTCAACGTTCCCCAAACTACAAACGTCTCAAGATTTTTGTCAAGCCCCGCTTCCCAAAAATATGAAATACGAGGGGTGACTAGGCCAACCATGCTCCTACGGTCAGGGAATAATCCCGCCGTAGTCACACTTTGGCTTCTAGCATCATATGGTAGTCAGTAAACAGTACTGGAGTAAAGGAAAATCACAGTTCACAACTTTATTACATTGCAATAAAAGAGTTCGAAATACATTATTTTGCAGAATAAAAACTAACCAATGAAATACAAAGTGCTGAAAGCTAAAAAAAAATAGCGTTGACGATGCAGTATAGATCTCCACGATCTCGAATGGTAGGTCCTGCTCCTGGGCTGGGTCCACTTCGTTCTCTGAGCATGCACACTGACGTCGTCAGGGCGACACACATAGCAATAAATATATATATGACGGGTATGCAATATTATTAAACATGAGAAGTGCAACAAAATGCAGGACATGAGTATAGTAAACATCACTGAATATGAATAATACACTATAGGTATTATGTCAATAAATTAGGCAATGCGTATGTCGCTACTTATCGGTTACTAAATCAATGAAATCAAATGGTGGAAAGGATGCTCGTGTTTAACAAGGGTCTCGGTATGCCCGAGACTACGGTCCGCTGTTCCCGGGACATAATCCTGCCAGCCGTGCCGCTAGGCCCATGACCTAAAGTGTGTGTGTGTGTGTAGCGAACGATCATCCTCTAAACCACTGTATCTCACTAAATACTACGATCGCTGTCACTTTCAATCACTTTTCCACTTATCAATATCACTGTCGTATTTGCCACAACCCAATCACTAACACTAATATATCGATAATGCAAATCAGTCGCTAGGTCTCAACATGAATGATCACTATGCAGCAGGTATAAAGCAAGCACGAAAATAGCCAGAAATGCACGGAACAGATATTCACTATTTTATGACGATCAATACCATATAACTTACAAAATTCACGATAAATCACATGTAGAGAATTGACCAAAATAATGCAAAAGGAGTACGAAGCACACTTGATCATATAAATAGTAAAATTAATCTCATGCCAAACGGAAATTAGATTAGGGAATTGTCGTCGTATTAAGGTAGCGATCGATGGCTGGAATTGCAGTTTCAGAACTGTAAGTCCAACTTCATACTCGTTTTACTAATAATTATGTTCAGATTAAGGTGTTTCCACGGTTGAATAAAATCTAGTTCTATCTATTAAGTTTCCAACGCATCAAATGTATCATCAATAATATTTCTGTATTAGAAGTTATGTCCTGTTTAGTGTAGCTGTGTAAGAGGGGTCACTGCAGAAACTGCAGAACACCTAGGTACGCTAAAATGCAATTTAAATATCAAACCATGGTGAAATGGCAAGGGACCAGATTCATGTGTTAGCTAATTAAATTATTTACGTATTCATATGGGGCTCCGTGCATTTTCAGTCTAAAGAGGGGATGCACAGGTGTTCAAAGTCTGGTATCCAAATTGAAATGCTGCCTCGGACTGCAGTCCAGTGCCGCATTTGCAACCACGTATCGTTACAGTGATCTAAAATTTTGAGAAACAAACTAGGGTTGGTTATAGGTTATCGATTCGGCTTCGATATAAGCCATAGAACATCACGTTCCAAACAGTACTGAATTTGCGATGATTTTAATAATGTAACACGCGCAGTAAAATTTCAGATTGACGCAACTAGGTGGGGTTATCATTCATAGTGGCGAAAACAATTATTTTCCCTCGAATTCTTACGAGTTATCTGTTATCATAAAAGGGTTTCGAAGCTCGTAAATTTCACCATTTTAAATAGGGTTTTTCATCTAGGGTGTCATGTCACATACATAGGTTTTGTATAGGCATCAAATTAAACATCCATTCTTATTAACCAATTCAACTAAGGTTATTCAATTTGAATGTTATAATGGTATGATAAGGGATGGTATCTCTTAATATAATTGAACGACGTGGTCTGCTACAAAACTAAATTGACGGTTAGACATTGATGTCGCTATACACATATACATTTACACCGAAGTATGTAACCTTGTTTATTTAGTCAACCACTACGGTTTTTAGCATGAATAAGTAAGGGAAGAGGGTTCCACTTGCCTAGCGATAGACGACGACACGATGGTAGACGACGGCGAACGGCACGACATGGGCATGATCACGGCACGATGCATGCTCGACTCGGCTGGAATGGGCGTACTTAGGCTCAGCACTGGCGTGGAGGCGGCCACAGCAGGGATTTCCAGTGACTCCGGTGAAGCGCTCGGATGTAGAGGGCCTGCCGGCGGTGAGCTCAGGCAGCTCTGAGGCTTGGAGCTGGTGAATCGGGGAGCTCCGACTCGGGTGCAGTGGCTTGGGCTCGGGGTTGGTGCTCAGAGATGGTGAGCAGGGGAGGAGCTCGGAGCTCGTCGGTGAGGTGGAGCGGGTGGTGGCTGCTGTCGGTGGCGCAAGGCTCGGCCGGTCGACGGTGGCAACATGGTGGCGTCACAACTTTGGAGGGAGTGGGGCTCCGTAACGAATCGGGGGCTCGTCGGAAGTTGTGGGTTGAGAGGGGAGAAGGGAGTAGGCGGAGGTCGGGTTTGTTGGCGATGTGTCACCTAAGGTGAGGTGCTCGATGGTGGAGCAGAGCGAGAGCGAGTGAGAGAGAGTGAAGCAAAGAGAGAGACGGGGGAGAGAGGGTGAAGTAGAGAGAGGGACGAGATCGAAGTCGTCGTGGGTTTTGGGCGAGTGGAGTCGTGGCCGTTGGGGAGAGACGTTGGAGGAATGCAGGTCGTGGGGAGGTGGGTGCGGCCGTCGCGGCGTGGGTGCGAGTCATACACATTTAAAAATGAATGTCCGGGTAACGAAAATGCATACCCCCAAGAACGGATGCACGTACGTGCGCGTAGCCATCCAAATAAGTCTGTTTCACTGAACGGGACAAGAACAAGATGTGCGGATGCTACTACGGGGTTAGGGGTATCACGCAGGCCATGCAATGCATTTTAAAAATATTTTATGTGACTTAAAATGTTATATTATAAACTCAATTGCTAGATAAAATGCGAGTATGCAACATTCATGAAAGTGCACATGTCTACGTAACAAGTCAGGATAAACCATAAACATGAATCAAACAGCTTTCAAGCATGCGGGTCGGGTCGGATGCTAATACAGATGTCAGATATACTATTTGCACCCAAAACACAGAAAATCAGGAAATACCATAATTAAAGAAATACATGAACTGGAATTTGTATAAATGAACTAGGGTGTTACAGAGCTTGTGAATCAGGGAGCTCCGACTCGGGTGCAGTGGCTTGGGCTTGGGGTTGGTGCTTGGAGATGGTGAGCAGGGGAGGAGCTCGGGGCTTATCGGCGAGGTGGAGCAGGTAGTGGCTGTTGTCGGTGGCGCAGGGCTCGGCCGGTCGACGGTGGAAACGTGGTGGCGTCGCGACTTTGGAGGGAGTGGGGCTCGGTAACGAAGTGGGGGCTCGTCGGAAGTTGTGGGTTGAGAGGGGAGAAGGGAGTAGACGGAGGTCGAGTTCGTCGGCGACGTGTCGTTTGAGGTGAGGTGCTCGATGGCGGAGCAGAGCAGAGCGAGAGCGAGAGAGAGAGAGAGAGAGAGAAGCAGAGATAGAGAGACGAGGGAGAGAGGGTGAAGTAGAGAGAGAGACGAGATCGAAGTCGTCATGGGTTTTGGGCAAGTGGAGTCATGGCCGTTGGGGAGAGACGTTGGAGGAGTGCGGGTCATGGGGAGGTGGGTGTGACCGTCGCGGCGTGGGTGCGAGTCCCGCGGGCATGGGCGCGAGGAGCGAGGAGACGTGGGTGAGAGCCGTTGGGGGTGACGCGAGAGGGCACGGTCATCGTGGGCGAGCGCAAGTCTCGCGGGCGAGCGAGGGAGCCGTTGCGAGAAAAAGACGGGAAAAGAGAACAAGGGAGGAAGAAGAGGAGTGGGTTGGTTGGGTCGGGTCGGGTAGTTTAGGATTTGGGTTTAAAGTCTAGGTAATAATTTAATAAATAAAATATTAAAATATTTTTAAAATGTGTAAAAATTCTAGGAAAATCTGGAAAAAAAAAACGGAAAAATAAATATACGGAAACTGGGGATTTACAATTTTTTGGTATTTTTGCTATACCTAGTTAATGTCATTCAACTCCTCCAAATTTCAATCTAGATCCACTCCCTGCATTTTTCTAGATTATTCAACATTTTAATCTGCGTATAAATGTCTAGAACCTGTCACTTAAAAAATTTGCATTTCTCGTCTTGTCAAATTCGTCGAAACCAATTTTCCTATACAGGTATCTAGCAGACATCAAGAGGCTCTTCCGCAAGATTTGGCCTCCCCTGACGCAACATCGCAACCAATCAAGTATATCCAATATATCAAATTTCACATTCTACCCACTTTATCTAACTCAACCCCAATCATCAAACATCATATACTCTTGACCTCTCCCCCTTTACCGACTCTTCACAATTCTCATCCTCCAATTTCATCCTGAAATCGGCTCGACAAAAGTCCGTCTCTCGGTTCTCCTCCGAAGCCGAATATAAAGCCCCTGCAAATGCCACGACCGATGCACTCTGAGTGAAAAATCTTCTATATATATGAACTCAAGGTAATTCTGCAAAAACCAGACTTTCTTTACTGTGATAATACTTGGGCTACCTATTTTAGTCCAAGCCCAGTTTTCCACTCTCGGATGAAGCACGTTACTCTTGATTATTACTTTGTTCGGGAACGCGTTGAAGATGGCACCATTCGTGTTCACCACATAGTCACTTATGATCAATTTGCGGATGTTCTTACAAAAACACTTGAACGTGGTTAATTTCTCAAACTTAATTCTAAGATCGGAGTCTTCAATGGAGCTTCAATCCTGCAGGGGCGTATTAGAATAGATTTTCACAACTGATACAGATTATTGCGATTACAAATTTTTCCATAACTTTTCTGATTTTATGTGTTAGGAAAGATTTTATTTTTATTAGGAAATATTTTATTTTATTTCTTCATCATGTTAAATGTATATATACTCTTTTGAAATTCAATACAAATCAATTAAGTTCAAACCCTAAATTGCATCTTCTTCAACTTATTATATAACGAAAAAATCGTAAAGTTCCCATCCACTCCGTCAGAACACATAGCATGAAAATCAAAGCATAATTTGTGTATTCATGTTTTAAATTAGGGTAAATTTTATAAAGAATCATCGACCGTTCAGTGGTTTAATCGAAATATCATCATTAAACTTTTAAAATACCATGTACCGCTCTTGAAAGGTGTTTTCGCCATGGTACCTTGGTAAAAGCATGTCATATTCAGTTTGTTTTGGAACCAATTCGTCGTGAAAGGTCAATTATGGGGTTATATAGTCCGTTCATGTCTTAAATGAGTTGATAAAACAAACAATATTTTCTTAGAACTTTGCCATGGGTTTGACATTTTTCAAAGTTTGCTGATGCTATGGCAAAAATCCTAAAAATTCCAAATTTGTTGTTTAAAATTTAAGCTGATTAAATTATAATATCAAAATGATCTAAGCTATGTTTAATAAAAATAAATGGAGTATTGACTTTCTGCCTCGGAGAAATCCATTACCCCTTTTTTTTATATCTACACAAACATAAATATATACAATACATGAATTACAAATCATAGTAATTATTAAAATTGTTGACGGTGAAAAAGAGCAAAATGATCGTAATCAAAAAGCTCATCTATGTCATTATCTAGCTAGTTATACTTCATGCACCTAAAAAAAATATCCATCAATTTCAAAGGAGGGCACCTTTCATTGAGCTCGACATCAAGATACATAGTCACTTCATGCGAACAAATATATATAAATTAAGATCCCTTTTCATCGCCTCGCATCCTAGCCAATGGAGTTTTCTTCTTGAGCCTTTATGCATCATCATGCGTGCATTAATTTATTAACAAACCAAAGTGAGATCATGTGCTACGCATTTTGATTATTTAATTTATGAAATTTAAGATATTTCGAGGGAGAAAACAATGGCCGACCCCATGGCATTGTTATGTCCTCAAACCTAAATCCAAGGAGGTTGAATGTTTGTGATTGTAAATAAATTTCAAGATACTCTTTTTAACTTTTTTTTGTTCTTGTTGATGTTTCATTTGTTAATTCCGTCGAGTTTAGCTTCTTCAAACTAAGTAATACTATGATTGGGAGCTTAAAGGAAAGACATGTTAGGTATATACACGCCATTAAAATAATCCTATATGTTGTCTTCACTAGTTAATTTTTAATTTTTTTGATTGAACCCTAATGTATAAGTGGTATCAGAGCTAGCGTATTCGAAATTAATGCACATATATGATTGAAATTAAAGACGCTTGTAATCTTGCTCATGATTCATTTCGTGTGAAGAGATTTCAATGGGTTATATAAGTAAGAAGGTATTTAATTGTAAACGTTCATTAGTATATTTGAGGGGACAAAAGTGTCCAAAGCTAGCCCAAATTTTTGAAGAGGATTGCATTCAATTAATTAGCCATAAAAATAGATTTTTTTTAATAATTAGATAATTATTGTATCAAGCTGCCTCTAGATAATGAAAGCAAGTGCACATGAGATTAAAAATGGTCCTTGAAAAGAAAAATAAGTAAATAAAATTTGTCACATCTTAAATATTGTTCTTTAGCTAAGGACCTGGACACATTAAATCCTATTTTTCATATTATATGGCAATTAGATAAGTATCTATGCAATAATCAACACAAGGATTTAATAAGACTTAGTTTAAAACGTTTCCATGCTATTCATAGGGATCTATTATTTAAGTATATATAGACAATATGATAGCTTTCTTGTACACTACACAATCATTAATTAATAGCGGCATTTTGCTAATTGTAATTTTATTCAAAGATAATTTTCGTCCGTGAACATTATGTATGGCATTGATATCAAGATGATATATATTTCATAGAATAATTTTACTAAATATACAATTTAATTCCTTACATAATATATAAGAAACCAAACAAATTAACCTCACAATTAATCAAAATCCTCAATGAGAACCTCATAATTAAATATCAAACTAAAAATTGGCAGTTCCTATTGGTCCAATGATATTATCAAGCATCTAATCTATTTATGTTTAAGCATCATTTGTGCCAATAACCATTGACAACATTGGTGATTGAACATGAAATTGGGGAAGGAAAGAGAGTAGCCCTTGTTTGACTATATATTAGCCTAATACATTATTTAAGAATTGTTCATTGAGATTGTCCTAAACAAAAATATTTTATAACGGTGATAGTGTTAAAATAAGTTATTTTTATTTTTCCATCTTGTGTACGAACTCTAGACTGCATTTTAACATAGCTACCATGATCTATATGATCTATATAGACACTTTCTCCAAATGGTACCATGAACTTTCAAAAGGATTGATTGATGCCATGAACTTTCAGAATATCAAAACGCTCTTCTAACGGCGCTAACGAAAAATCACAAAATGACCATAATACCCCTATCATATAATAAAAAGGTCTATTTCTGGGGGGGAAATGGGAAGGGGTATTATGGTCATTTTGTGATTTTCCTTTAACGTGGTTAGGAGGTGTTTTGATATCCTGAAAGTTCATGGTATCAACCCATCATTTTGAATTTTAATGGTATCATTTGAAAAAAAAATGCTTATAGTTCATGACAGCACGTTGAAATATATACGCACACACCAAATTCCATATTTCATTTTTTTGATCAATATGACCGGCAACATAGAAAATGAAACTTTCTTGATTTGATATCCCTTCTATTGGTTTTTGTAACTTTGTTCCTTTGATATAACATCACAAAAGAATGAAGTGGTGTTGATCCGATTCATTGCAGTCGGTGGCTGATCCAGAAAATTTAATTAGACAGGACGGAAATTAAACGGTCTTAAAATATTATAAATAAGTTTTGAAATTAAAAAGAAATCCTCTAGCATACATAAAAATTTTGAACAACATTTTCCAAACTAAGTTCATTATTGCGAAAATCCTTTTTTCGGTGATTAATAAAATGAAAAACAAATTAGTTTCTTATTTATACAATTATTGGGCCTAAGTTTCAACATATATTAAGATATGCCATATGTATATGGTTAGACATAGAACATTTCTTGTTTCGGTGAACATATAAAAATACTTAAATGTATTATATAGGATATACAGATCAATAACATAAAGAAACGTTACAAATGAATGCATCGACTCATTTTCTATTCTAGGATATATTTTTGTGCTAAAACAAATTAAACAAAATTACTTGTTTTCTATTTCTTTTTTACAACTTTGCATTAAAAAAAAGTAACCCGAGTCTTTTATTGAAAAATGATATATTTTTATGTTAAAACAAAACAAAATTACTTGATTTCTACTACTATTTTATAACTTTGCATTAAAAAAGTAACTTGGGTTATTTATTGAAAAAAATAAACGATGAACCCACATTTATTGAATAAAGATATCGAAAAAATAAATGATACCGAGAGACTCAAACCCGCAATCCTATACTCCAAAACTTCATGCACACACCAATGAGCCATTTCTACCTTTTGTAGTAAGTTATAGAATATATTTTATATATAAATAACTTAGTAACTGTGAATATCCATATCGATAACGCCGATCCAGACGGAACGGCCGTCTCGTCTCGCCTCTATGCAGATCCGCCCCAGAGTGCAGTTACTTTCTCTCTCTCTTTATGAAGAGCTTTACGGTAAAAGCTTCCCCTGATTACTTTCTTAGTTATAATTTGTCACACAACTTGTGATATCAACAAATAACAACTTGTATAGTTACAAAAGAATAGGCATATAATCCATGATCTTATAAAACGAGCATAAATCCCCGATTCGGATCTCATGGACCGTGAGTTTGTGAAGCGGGGTGAGTAATTATTTTCGTATGCATTATTCTCCTCTTTAATGTGCTGATATCCTTTCTATAAAAAGTTCACCTTCTTCTTTCAGAATAAAACCCTTATTTATTTGTTATCCTACACAATCTGTATACCGCCAGATGTTATTTTACACAAAGTCTAGTGATCTTGATGCTATATGTACGATCTCAATCCAAATGCTTTTGTGGGATCAGAAATATATGATAACGATAAGATCCTCTCGTTTCTAAATTTCACCGTGCGAGTTTTTGCATTTCTAGAATCGAATTACTTTTTGTCGCATTGCGGACAAGTTCGTATCTATAAGAGACATAATTTACCTTAGCTCCATGTCCACGGCTTATGGCAACGTACCATGCCACAACGTGGGCTTATGAGTGTAAGGTTCTTGTATGATTTCTGTTTGGCATTTTGCAGGCAGAAATTGTTTATCCACCTTCTATATACATATGATGCGATAAGAGATAAGAGCGAAAGGTAAACCTGAGAAAATGGGATTTAATACTTTTTCAATCTCCGTGTATTACAACATGAAATATGGATGCTTGATAACGTAAATAATAGCAGTTTTACTGCCTTTATATATCTTAAACTTAGATTTCGTATCACAATAAAACACTAATTCATATCAGAATTTAGCTAAGGAGTATAAATTAAATGATAATCATTCATATATTGTTGATAAGCATTTTCCAAGACTTATTCTGAAGGGATCGTACTTGGCTAATTACTAAAAAGCCTCTTCATGTTTCGTGCTTACTTAAAAAAAGCTGCATATAAATTGCACTAAAAAGCTCTAAGGGCCTAACATGCAGAAAAAAAAGAATCTTTTTGGTATTTTCCATTGCTATGTTAGAAGGCTAACGGTGGGTATCGGGTTAGGATTTTAAAACCTTCACAACTCTCTCTTTTCCCTAAAATTCCTAAATTTTCTTCCATTTAGAATTAGGGTTTGGATAAAAAAAATCTTTCAAATTGATCATGAAAACCAACTAATCTCTCTCAACCTTATCCAGTAATGAGCTTGCCGAGTGCCATTGTCCCTTCAATTGCAAATTTCGAGTTCGTGGGCAACCTCATTTGAAAGGAGAGCGATTATTTAGCTGCGTTAAATACCAGTCTTCGAGTAAGCGAGGATGTGGGTTTTTTTTATGAGAGAAAAACATACCTAAATACCCAGAAGGTATGAGAACGACTCAAACATAAGTTCCAGCTCCATCTTTCCAACCAGAAGCTAACTTTTGATGGAAAACTAGTGATGGTTTTTTTTAGTGCAATTTAAATGTATGTAGAGTATTTTAAGTAAATACGAAGTATGGAGGGATTTTTAGTAATCAGCGAAGTATGAGAGAGTATTTTAGTAAATAACCCTCCGGCATAAAAATGTCTCCCTACCTTTGTCAACAATAGAGTCAAAGAAATTATTTCATGATTTTTAAATTTAAATTATTTCAAAAGCAACCCAGGGACAAAGAGGAAAGCATGGTATTTCACTCATTCTTCTGTAATTCTCGGAGCTCGATATACTCCGGATCTATTTTCTTCTTTTCTTTATTTTTTATGAAATAATTAGTCGTAATCTGATGGAAGCAGGATTTGAGCCTCATACATCTTGCATTCTTGCTCAATTGCATGGAGGTTCCTGCGTTAGACAATAACGGTACCGTCTTCTATGATTTAAAATGCATGAAGAGAAGCACCAACGAAACCACATATGTGGTAAGGGGGCGATTGGCCCCAAGATCCCTAAATTATCCTTAATTCTCCTTTTTAGTTCTTGCCCCTCTCTCCCGAAAAACTCTCCCACATAGGCGAATAATTTATGCAGTTATCTTGAATTTTTTTATTAAAGTAGGCAATTATTTGGATTTATGGAGAGAATTTAGATGTTTTTTCGTTCTTTTATTGGAAATCATACCATCCTTAACTATATGAGACACTTATCTAGATTTATTTTAGCAGAACATATAAAATATTTTTGAAAGGAAAGCCCATGCAGAAATAAATTGGGCAGCAAATAAGTTATTACAAATAATTAACATATTAATAATTATCAAGGGTTCTATTGGGAATGGGAGCTCATCCAAATAAACATTTGACCCTCACTTTGAATTGCATTTTTTTTATGGCTATAGCTATACTCTTTTGGTTATTGTCTTCATATATTTTTTCAAATAAAAGCATACCGGCTTATTTTAATTCTACTCTATCAAAAATTTAATTTTAAATCAAGGTTCAACTCTGGATATCCTTGTATATATGTTCTAAAGAATTTATACCAAGCTAAAAAAAGACCACAGTTTTAGCTCCTTAAAGCAAGAATCCTAGTTCCGTCCCTGAAGAGAAGGGAAATAAAAGGCAGCCGCCTTGTAACCAAGTTCTCTTGGATACATAATTTACAACAATTTCAATATATATTAATATGCACTGTGCATGCAAGAAAACTAGTTTGTATATAAAATAAGGTTTGGAGATGAATTCACTAAAAGATTAGAAGAGCAATATTCATGATATAAGATAAATGGAAAGCCAATGAGGAATAACTCAGTTAGTATGGCACTTCCCGTCGTGAGGAGAGTGTTGTGCGGGGTTTGATGATGTTTTCAGAGCAAACTCGTGGGTCCCTTTGATGCGTGTGTGTTGTGTGTTTATGTGTGTTGCTATTTGCGTGATTATGTTGTGTGCATTAGTTAAGCTTACAAAGCAATTCCACAGGAAAAAAAAAGATAAATGGAAAATTGATTGAAAAAGGGAAATAGGATTGGTTTTAATTTTTACTTCAGTATATACCAAAAGAAACCTCTAATCTTTCATCGACTTTTTCCATCCTTTAAAACACTATTTACTAATCATAAATTCTATTAAACACTACTGACCTCTAACCCAAATAACGATTCATCTTCTTTTTCAAAATCCTAAATTTGCAAATTTTCTATTGAAATATATCAACCTTCACGTCCAAAGCCCCAACACTCAACCACTATCATCGAAATTCTCTTATCTTCTATCGTTCTAAACCCTAAATCTATAAATTTCCATCTTCTATTTCTCATCATTCTCATCATTTTTTTCCAAAATTCTAAATCCAACACTAAAATTTCAGTTCTTTATCATTTACATCCAAATATTTTAAAACCAAGCAACTCCATCTCATATTTGTTATCCTCCATTAACCTTAAAACCATCTAACATTCTTCAATTCTTCTTCTTCTACATCTAAATCCCTAAAACATTATAAAAGTTTTCAACCACTTCACCTTAAAACTCCAAGCTTTCAAAATTTTTTTGGACGCGGCCCTTTTATGAATCGAACCAGCAATTTCTCATATTGGAGAGAGAAAGGATAACACCTTTGATTTATTATTTTCCACTTTCCAAATTTTAAAACTCATCCATCACTCTTCCAATTCTCTCATCTTCTATGACCATAAATCAGAACCCCCGAAAATTATCCTTCAATTTCTCATCTTCACCTTCATAATCCTTGGATCTCTCCTTCTTTTTCCTTAATCTAAAATTTCTTAATTAATCTCTCTCGAATCACTCATCTTCTATTTTCACTATTCTCACTCAAATAATCCTAAAATTCTTCAGTTTCCTAAACTACTCTTAAATACATCAATTAACCGTTTCTGTTGGTTCTTAGAGGAATATCCTAAAAAGATCAAGTTCTATTCAACAGAGGGTCCCTAAAATAAAATGTTTTGCTTCATGGGACCTAATTAGAAAATGCATCCAGTTTCATGGTTTGTGAACTTTGGCGCTCTCTATCATATGATTCGTATCACGTGCATAAATATATATTTTATAATATTTTGGACGGAACCACAGAGGCCTGCCGGCTACATTTTTTGTCCTGATGCTGTAGCTACAGTGGCACTTTTGATATTTCTGCCCCTCTACTGGCCCAGTTTATTTCCTCTGAATTTATTCCATTTTTCCAAATTATATATAATAATCTACGGCAACTTGATAAATACAGAAATTTGAAAAAGATAATAATTAAACGACCATTTATGGCCGTTGTTGTTTCATTTAATAACTAAATCGCTCTCGATCGATGCAGAGCTACTAATTGGAGATTGTCAATTATCTGACCATAATTGGCTAACAATATATTATTTCTTTTTTTTCCCGTATAAGCAAATTTTCTATTGCTAATTTGTTAGAATGCTTTTTCTAAAAAAGGATAGAATATAGCATTTATTCCAATGCTAGTAACAAATAGAGCAATCTTCTAAGCATACAATGGTAATTGATAATTCTACATGCATACATACACAAGTAATAAAATAGCAATTATTCTTATGCTAGCAGTCTATCCACTTTATATTCCTACATAAATGTTAATATAACATGTGTTTAATTAGTTTTTTTTTAAAAAACTAATTAGAAAACCATTTCATTTGCAATCATATGTAGATAAAACTGCAGTTGCTGCAACCTTTTATTTTGTTTGCTTGAAATTTAGTTTTAACTACCCGTTTTGCAAAATATGTGTTTGATTGGATGTATTTACAATACATAAATAACCTTTATTTTCTGTGTTCTGACGGATGTTGTTGCATAAACGTTCAATTTGAATCTAATGCAACTATATGTTTTTTTTTCTTTCAAATTGTTGTTCAAACAACCACTACTGGCCAAACATATGTATTTATACTTTTTTTTTCTGGAATCACATGAGTCTCCAATTATATCTGATGATGCTCGATATCGGTGATCTCCCAGATCAGGACACGTGGCAGATGACGTGTCCCAGGGCTCACAAGAAAGGACCTACAGTGGCCGACCAGACTACTCTTGTGCCCGTCCTACAAGCAAACGCTGGCTCACCTCCAAGCCCACAGCACAATTGGCCTCCTCGGCCCCATAGCTCAGTCTCCGAGCTATCATAGGCCCGAGTCTCCTCGGCCCTCTCAGCTCGCCTCCGGGCTCGAGCAGAACCAAGATACCTCGGCTTTCCCGCTCCTCCGCGAGCTCTCCCGCCGTGATCATCTTTCTCGATCTCATCGACCGACCGACAGCACCGGTTGCAGGCGTAACCGCCATCCCGCGAATCTCGTCATGTGCGAGATCTCCGTCGGCCACATCCCACGTTCCACGCAACCACGATCCCCCATTAGCGAGCTTGTCTCACCATTAATGGGAGGTCCCGCTCATCACGCGGGCGTGACGTCGGGAGCGTAACGGCCGGCATGATTCTCGCGCCTGCCTCGCCTGCTGCCACCGCTATATAAACCCCTTCATCAGACGGTCCAAGTAAGCCATTTTTACTCCACTAAGCCGTTACTCTGCTCGGATCTCTAGTCTAACTTGACCGTCGGAGGGTCCTCGGTGGTACAACCACCCCGGGACTTCCTTGCAGGTAGCTCGACAACCCCAACCTCAAATCTATTGAGATCCACACATTTCAGGAGCGACCGCCTCCAGATCCAATCTCAGCCACCCATCGCCGCCATCAGCAGATCAACGGAAGGTAACATCTTGGAGTGATCCAGGTCGCGTCAGCTGGCGCCGTCTGTGGGAAATCCTTGATTCCCCAAAAACAAAAGTTCACTTTCCGATCTCAATCCAATGGCGAGCGATCTTCACGACGATCCAAGCACCAGCTGCCACCTCTCCCTCAACGGAGGCGCGGACGAACCTCCTCCGCCGAATGCCATCAACGCCCTCGTCGGCCGGATAGACCGACTCGCGTCTGTTGTGGAGGCGCTGATCCGCGTCCAAACGGCGGGGCAAGATCACCAAGTCGCCGCTCCCGTGCCTCGAGACCAGGACCCCTACAGGGGGAGAGAAGACTCCGTTCGCGTCGGCACCGCCGACCATCGCCTCGCTACCTCCCACGGCTGCAGATCTTCCGAGTCGATACGTTCTGAGACCCGCTGGACATCACATAGTTCGACACCGAGGTCCGTCGCCAGAGCACCTCGCCCCGAGATCCTCCGAGCACCTGTCCCTTTCGAGGAGATCTCTGTCAGCTCACCTGTTACTAGGCATGACCGACACCCCTCCGTCGACGGGGTCGCGCAGACGGAACTCGCCTCGGCGGCTCGAGGGCCACCTCGCCGGGGGATTTAAGGAACCTCATTGAGAGGAACCGGAGCCGCGACCAGACACGGGCCTCCAACAGTAGAGGTCGAGGATCAGAATGAGCCGAGTCATCGGAATACCACGACCGACTCGACGCCCACGAGAAGAAGATCGAGGGTATGCACCGGGAGGGTCACCGTTCGAGCGACGGGGCTAAGTACGCTGCCGGCCCGCTCACCAAACCATTCACCGAGGAGCTGCTTGCTGTCCACGTCTCCTCTCGCAACAAGCCCCCAAAGGTCTCCCTCTTCGATGGCAAGTCTGACCCGAAGGACCATTTGGATGCGTTCACCGCAGGGATGAGCTTCCAAGACAACTTCGACGCCGCCCAATGCCGGGCTTTCCCGGCCACCCTCATCCACTCCGGACGAGATTGGTTCCGAGGACTCGAGCCGTGCTCGATCTCAACTTTTGACGATGTCACGCCCCACCCCCAATACAGAGAGCATTGTCCACTCTGGCCGAAACTGCACGGTTTTGTCCTTTGGATCGAACCGGACTCGACCAGAGGCTACTTTCCAGAAGGTCACCCATCCCAGCACTTCCCTGGCCCGAGCACGCTTAACTACGGAGTTCTCAAACTCCTGTAGCGCCGGCTCACTTAAAATGCGCCTCTGTATTGAAGAGTGGTATCATTCCATTTATAGTACAGATCTGCCCTCTTTCGGAATGTATTCCGAAGAGTCCCCATTGTTCTAAGTGGGTCCCACAGATTCAAGAGGTGGCCCCCACGGATTCAAGAGGTGGCCCCCACCCACTTAACATGACACTTGGTGTGGCACTTTGTTCCGTGTGACACTTTGCTCCGTGAGCAAGAACCGGGTCCCAACAGACGAGCTGGCCACCCAATTCCTAGGCTACTTCGTCGGGAACAGGCGGCAAAAGTGCACCGTGGACCACCTCTTCACGATCAAGAGCGGGGAAAAAGAGACATTCAAAGCATACGTCACCCGCTTCTACAACGCCCTTCTCGAGGTCCCCGAGCACCGAGACGAGACGGTCATCACGGCACTGAGGTCCAGCCTTAGGCATAAGGAGTGGTTACGCTCCTTTGCATTAGCGCAACCTAAGACCATGGCCGAGGTAAAGGCCTGGACCGAGCACGAGGTCCGGCTCGAATCCGAGGTGAACGCAAACCTCCCCCGGGCCGAGAAAACCGACAAAAAGAAGAGGGCAAGCGAAGAGAGAAGGGGACTTGAGCGGCAAAACCCTTACCTCCCAAAATTCCAGGAGTACACCCCGCTCAACGTCTCCCAGGCGGAGCTACTAGAGGAGGACAAGGACGAGGGGTTCTTCAAGCTTCCCCCAGTCTCGCGAATGGCCTCAAAGCGAACTCGAAGCCCCTACCGTGGTTTTCACAGATCGCTAGGCCACTCCACGGAGAGCTGCAAACAACTCCGAGACTATATTGAAGAGCTCATCCGTTCGGGGCACCTCGCAGCGTATCTAAGGTACAAGCGGCAAGCTGACCGTGAGCAGGAGCAGCGTCCCCTCCCGTCGAGCTGACCATCGGCCAGATCATGGTAGTGTCAGCGGAGGATACGCCTGGTACCCACAAAGTATGGTACCCTGTGTCGGGCGTAGATACCAATGGACATCCGGGGGGCTCAAGCTGCACGAATAAGAACATCTACTAGCATGTATTTTCTTTTCAGAGCGATGTACATCTTTCTTGAGATCTTTTGTTCATATAATAAAGGGATCAATAAAGAATTGCAGAAAAGAAAAAGAATCTTATTCGTTCAGGAGGTACTATAGGCTCCTCAGCCGTACATAAAAATATATATTACAACAGTAGGGGAATGGGGTACAGAGAGCATTGTTCGTGGTACTCTGAAGATATTTCCTCTAGCGAAGCCCTCGCGGCATTTAACCTCTCCCTTCGATGACCCCCGCTAGCGTCGGCATCGAGCCTTAGGTGGTAGCACTCAAAGACGAGCGCCTCCGAGCGATTTAGCCGGCTCGCAGAGATCAGGTCAAAACGCCTCAGAGACCTCAGCTTGCCAATGGCCTCGTCTTTCAGCTGCTCGGACAAGGGGTTGTAGAGCTCCGGCGATGCCCTCCAGATGGAGTACATCAGCAGCTGGAGGAGGGAGGAACGCCGAGGGAGCAATTGGCCGAAGTGGTCCTCGATCTTGCCTATAACCAACTGCACCGTATTCTCGGTGCAGTACGGGTCATAGAGGTAGACGTCCTCGAAGTTTATGATGTCTTTGATGGTGAAGGGGAAGTCCTCCATTTTTGCGTTTCGGGTATGAGGAGCAAAGTAAACAACACCCCCTCAATTTTATAGCCCCTAAATGCCCCCCGGAGTTCAATGGTCATCCGTTTCACTCGCGACAGTGTCGCCACGCGGCAGAAGTTGCGCCGGTCGATGTGAAACCGACAAGACACTCCGTCGCTTCGCGTTGCCCACACAATCATGACATGTATCGCCGGCGACCGTACCTCTTCTCGGTGCACCTACTGGATATCAAAGTCAAAGCCCTCACCAAGAGGCAGCCGAACGGCTACCCTGCTTGGCTATCCCTGGCCGGTAGCTTCCTTACCTCACAACACCAGGGATCTAAGCCCTCGCATAGAGGCAACCGAGCGGTTGCCCTGCTCGGCTATCCCTGGCCGGTAGCTCGCCTACCCCACAACGCCAGGGATTGAAGCCCTCACCAAGAGGTGACCGAGCAGCTTCACTGCTTGGTTCATCCTTGGCAGGCCTCCTACGGCCCCTCCAGCGCCAAGGACCTAAGCCCTTACCAAGAGGCAGCCCTTGTTGGATATAGTGCCCTCAGAGTCAATTATTGGATCACAGGCACGTGATTGCAATAATTGAGGGAGGACCTATACCGGTAGGACAGTCTTACTCGAGATGATAGAATGCTATCTGGTTTATCTTTATCATCGTGTACTGCTTTAGGTGACCTTACAGGTCACTTTTGCGCGTTGATAGAGCACCTAGGATTCTTGCTTGACTGCCAGCAGTATGAGGGTGATCATATACGTGGAAGCTGGTAGTCTATAAGCACATCCTTAAAAGGTCCCTAATGGTGGGAGTTTCGAGACAGGGCATCGATTCTCCAGAGTATACTAGTGTATACAGTTGAGACCCCGACGAGGGGCGGTGACCGGTCTCACAAGCCACTGGTGTCAGTTGGTTCACCTAAGATGTATACAGGTGCTCATTGGGTTATGAGTACACCGGACAGGACTCGCCGGGAACATGCTAGTTGTTCTTATACCTAGCGTCAGATAGCAGTTCCTTGGTGACATGTGTACAGGTTGGTTCATCGACCTGAGATCGTCATTTGTCTCGTGTGAGTTCCCACTGTACTTAGATTACTACCCTACCATGCTCAAAGGAGACGTGCAAATAGGTTTTAGTTGGGTACAGTCCCGAGCCACATGGAGGCAGTGAGCGGATCTGCAGGGGTTCGTCTCTCCCGGTATTGGGGGTGAGGTCGCGCTGTGTCTAGGAGAGCCATTACACGAAGCCTTCGGCTGAGACAGGAGATTTACTGGTAGGTATTCCAGTAGTATCTCAGGGTGTTCTGGGCTACACTCCGACACGACTTGTACTGCTTTTGGGGGTCTGACTTTTACCAACCCCCTAGGCCCGCCATGCGATGCTCATAGATGAACGGACCGGACTGTATGGATATTGTCACTGACAGGCTTAGTAGGGTGTCAGGATGAGTTCGCTCATCGACGTCCCTTTTGGTCAATAGCTGGTAGCTCGTTACGTATGGCTGATACCACTGACGTGCTAGTGGTTAAATGCACAGCCATAGTATTGACGAGTCTTTAGAGTCCCGCACACACAGTTACTCAAGTTTCAGGCGAAACGCTGTAGAGGCCGTATGGAGATATGGCAGGGTTCGATCAGATATGTGCGGTATTGCATGGATCGTGATCGGACGGATTTTACTAGCGGGCTTTGGTTTAAACCGGATCCTAGTATTAGACAGTGTAGATTTTGTCTCTTTGCATTTGTATTCAGTGGGAATACAAATGCGGGCATGTATATGCAGTCACGGGGTTTTTCTGTAATTTATTACGGGATCAGTTTTCTGAAGTTGCCAGTTTGCATTCCGTTCTGGCCAGTTTTCCTTTGTTCTTTCACGGCCGGACTTTCTGGTGGAAGGGGGTTATTTGCAAGTTTGCAAATAACTTTTTTGTGGAGGGGGTTTCTTGCATATGATGGCTTCATGTTGGTTATTAATCATGAGATTCTTTTTCTATCTCATCCATAGCATTTATTATGATGGACTTTGATTTGAAATGGGTGTGACCATTTCTTTTCTCATGTTGGTACATATTCTTTCTTGACTTTTCTCCTCTTAATTTATTCATTCATTTTTCCTCCTCTTTGATAAGAGGCCGGCCACACTTGAGGGGTGAGATGAGAGGAAATTTCATTTGGTGTGGTTCTCATTTTGGCTTGCTAAAAATTACATTGCTTATCTCTCCAATGTTCTTCTTCCATCCACATCAAAGGCAACTAAACCCCAAATGAGACAAGGCTTTTCTACACTACATCTACAGTACCCTTGGACGCGTCGGCTTACCAACTTCGCGCCCGAGTTTCCTCGGTCCAGAGGAGGGAGCCCGTAAAAGAAAACGGCTACGTGGTGCCCTTTTCCGACGAGGAGGTGACGAACGAAGATTCCGCGGGAGATCGGAGTGGAGACGAAGACCGAAGGACATGGATCGCTTGGTATAACTCTATACCCGTCTTTTGGTTTGCTAGTAGCTAGGTTAATGGCCCGATCCGGGACTTTAGTGTGCGGTGGTGCCGGTTTACTAGTTTGTAAGTTTTTCGTTTCCGCATTCCGGCGTCGGATTGACGGCCGGGGCGCCGCCGTGCACTTACATTGGTATCAGAGCCACGCTATTAACCTAGTCTAGCTTGCTCTAATATGTTTACAAGTTTGATCGAACAAATTTCCGAAAACCCGATTTCCATTGCATGAGTTTCTGTCGAAATTTTTTTTGGGCTCTAAAATTTTTTCAGGTTGTTGCAGAATAACATGCAGGGAATTATAAGACCTCTGCAAAATTTTGGTGCAATGAATCCACTATTCCACCGCGGAACCGCGGCCAAACCCATGCATTGGCCGCAGTTCCGCGGCCATAATGACTCCTTGCTGCACCAATTTTTTCCAGAGTGTCTTAGACTGTCAAATGGGGTTTTTGGAATATTATTTTTTGGGCCCAGATTTTCTGTGAGTGCTACAGTAGTGCTTGGGGCCCATTTCGGTGAATTTGTTCGATCAGATATTTTAAGCATTCTAGTTCACAGTATTTACATTATATCTGCGACCGTGAATGTCATTTGATCGGTAAATCCTGTCTAACTGCTGTAGCCCGGTTAGACGGATTTGCGAACGTGACATTCACGTTGATGTTCTGTGTTGTGTTGTGATGTTGCGGATTGGTCGTAGGGGATAGCCTGGATGCAATGTTAGTACAGTTTTGTTTTATATGTACATTTGATATTGCGGGGCGAGCGTCCGACATGTGGACTGCCGTCACTGCCTGTTTGTATTATTCTTTTGGGGCACGACCGGGTCGAAGTCGATGTACCCGTTGTATGTATATTTTACTTTCTATACTAGGATAGCCCCGCGGAGGGGTGCACGGATAGCCGGATTCTAGAGGGCAACGGGCCCGCATCTCATGGCATTGAGACGGAGGGGGCTTCACTCTAGAATTGGCGGGCTATTCGCCGCACTCGTAGGGGGTATAGGTTGACCCAGGAGGGGTGTCCAAGTTACCGGATTCTATGAATTGCTGGATGGTCCATTCACATTGCTGAAGGGGGCTGCCTCGCTTCAGGTCTTGGCGGGTAACTTGCCGCGCCCGTAGGGGTCTAGGATTTTCATTGCACAGGCTATCCACACGACCAGGGGAACGTCGGGTTTTAGTAGCGGCTCTATGAAACCCGGGGATCCCAGATATCTGTATTGTTCTGTGATGCTGGTTACATTTCTGCGATGTTGCATTTTATTACGCCTTGAGCGAATATTATATATTGATATATATACTAGTAGATGTTGTATATATTTTGCATCCGCGCTAGTCCAGTCCCTGCTCTGTCGTTAGTTAAGTAACCTAACGGGTGATGACGGGACCCAGTGGCGAATGCGGATGGCATATACGTACATCATTATTTTTCGTTCTTTATTGGTGTGATCAATTGATGAGACTGCATTGATTCGGATCAATGCAAGCTAAACAAACCTATTCTGATGTTGTTAGAACAATTTTCAAAAAGCTGTTATTGCAAGGACATTCACTTTTGTTTTGCACAGTGGCATTCGGTTATGATTATCCAGCACCTCAGTCGACGAGGCAAGGGCCGAGATCCCTTCACCGGGAGTGACCCCTTGGACAGAAATTTGCGTCAGGGCAATAACTTCACTATAGCCGATTACTTTTGCTTTGCATCGTGGTATTCAGTTGGAATATCCTGCACCTCATTCTATGGGGAAAGAGCCGAGATCTCTTCACCGGGAGTGACCTCTTTAGCAAAGGTTTTCGTCACTATATTTTTAAAAAAGCTATCCGTTGCTTCAATGATATCAAGTTCATTACGTTAAAGGTTTTTCGCCAGAAACCATTCGTAGCCCTCCGTCATTTCAGGAAGGTAGCACTTAGTATTCATGATATGTATGTTGGCCTTCGTTAAGGCATAGTTTATGGTAGCTATTTGTTACTTTTCTGTAGAATAGATAGATGCGTTGCTTTGGGACAATCATACTACTATTTTGGCCTTCGTCAAGGGTATGTACGGGTGGGTTCAAATTAACCTGGATAATGATGGGTAGAACTTAACATGTGACTTATGATTTGTTGACCTTCGCCAAGGTCATAAGAGCATGGGGCAAAAATCACATCGGGAGTTTCTAAAGAAACTGAAACTTGCCAGATATGTGCATACCTTATGGAGTGTGATAGCGTGAGCGGATTCCGTCACGTTATCATGCGATGATAGTTGGATCCCGATTCTCACTGATGAATTGGTTTACTCCTTGGGTGATCCCGATTAATTCTTCTTCCAGGTTTGGGGAAGAATTTGGCGGTACAGTGGGAGGTTTCCTGATTAGATAAAGTGATAACCATTCTGATCTAGTGCACGCTGAGTTTTTCTTTTCTCTCTCTCTTTGGCAGCGACCATTGACCCGACCCTAGACTATGACTCAGTGACCAAGTTAACCGAACCTTCTTATAAGACTGGATTTTGGATTGTCAGAATTGCAGACCTTATTGCCACTCCTACTTTTACCCTTTTCTCCGGGACACCCCGTATTACTACGAACGTCCACTTCCATTGGACAAAACCATCGTATGGTTATATACGAACTCGAAGGAATTTATTCGAGGATGGTTTCCGGTTCTGGAAAAAACGAATAGGACTATTCAGTTGTCTTTTCCTTTTACCTTCTCTCAGGTTGCAAGTGCTCCTTGGATTAGGACAGTACACCTATTACGCAAATTGGATAGTTTTCTTCCAAACCATAGGCTGGTGCCGACTGGTAGGGAATGGAGAAAACCAATTAGCCTAAACGGTGTACAGAAGGTATTAAGTTAAGACAAAGAAAGGGATTAGAAGGAGGGCAAAGTAAATTGCGACTGATATTCACAACCAAACCGAGTATTTCATTACCACTCCCACTTCACCTTTGTATTTCTCCAGGACACTCCGTATCACTACGAAGATCCACGGTTTATTTGGATATTCCATCGTATGGTTATATACGAACTCGAAAGGAACTTGTTCCAGTTCGGGGATGGATTCTGGTCCAGGAGAAATAGGAATAAGGTTTATTCGGTTGTCTTTTATCTTCACCTTCTCTCGCATTGCGAGTGCTCCTAGGATTAGGACAGTACACCCATTATGCTTATTGGATAGTCTTATTCCAAAACATAGGCTGGTGCCGAACGGTAGGGAAGGAAGAAAACCATTTAGCCTAAAGGGGTGTGCAGAAGGTAATGACTAAAGACATATAAAGGGATTTGGAGAGATGGCATAGAAATATACGGTTACAGTTGTGAATCTGGATAATGGAAGAGACATTACTAGGAATACCAGGATACCCCTACGAAACATTTTCAATGTTTCAGTCTCACTGTGTGCTGTTAAAAGAAAACTGATTTCCCAATTAGACACTTGCTCCAGGGTATGTATTTACTAGGTATGATTCTCACATCTGTATGGTTTTACAGATGATGAGTGGGAGTAAGTTATTGGGAATTGGGTGATCATCCTCATTATATCGGGATTCGTTGTAATTGGTGATATATGAGGAAATCGCCTGGGTTGTTTGCCGGACGGCAAATGTTTGGTTTTGAATATCCATTGTTATGCACCAATTTCAAATTGATATATCTGTACGCCTATTTTCATAGAGTGAGATATACCTTTTTGAAATTATGTCTAGACATTTACTTATATCAGTGGATGGTTAAGTAAGGAGCATTGAACAGCGGTGTAATTCTTCTTAACCATAAGTATAGTTTTCAACCTACGACACACAGTGAATGAGTCACTAGACTCAGCGGATTTATACAGAGTATTGTATATTGTCCAGTGTCCATTAGGACAGAGGGGTTGGTCCTCGTACTACATTCGGTTTACTTATGACTTCTTTAGTTCTTAGACAAGTGTTTCGTAGAGATGCAAGGTCTAAGTTTTGAGAAGTTATAGGTATATGAATAAAGTAGAGAACCAGGTGTTGCAAGTATCGGGATTCTTCAAGGTAATCGAAGATGTAGATACTTGTGTATGGTATTCAGATGATAGTAATGATTAAGAGAACTTGCTTCTCTTTCAGGTTACTTATAATTGGAAGCACTCCTAAGTTGAGTAACGCTGATCGGCCTCTCCATTTAGCTGACATGCACTGGAGACAGCTGCATGATTTGAATCTGGTTCAATTAAATCAGTGCCTCTGTTTCTATATGGATATAGAACAGTTCATATCTTAACGATGTTAAGGTACGGGGAGTTGTCCGGCTTATGCTTAAAACCAGACTCTGGATAACTCAAGGCATGTTTCTGTAATGGCTGTTTGTGGGTTGACCCAGGCTATGACGAGGGTTGATTTTCTACCATCTGGAAGATCAATAGTGATATTGTTCTTGACTCGCCACAGTTTTAATAAAAATGGATTTTTTTTCAGAAAACAGTAGTGGGAGTATGGTAGAACTTGAAGCGATACCAGAACCGCAAACGATTACTGAAATTTGATAAAAACCTAAAGATTCAATCTGTATTGACATTCCATTAGCCACTCCGCAGATATGGTGGGTAACCTCAGGCACCCGAGAGGTACTTCGGTAGCCTCAAGGACGGTAGTGGGGAGGTTCTTGTTTACCCAGACTTGCCATTGTTGTTGTTCCAGGCTGTGAGACCCGGCAGGAGGATGAGTATAGCGTCGTTCTAAACTAGGTTTAGAAGTGTACGTCTATATGACTCTGCCAGAGGGTTGTCGTAGTCAGTGGGAGCAGCGGAAGTATAGTGGACAAGTGGCTTATGTCTATTTATAGACTAAAGCAGATATAGCGGAAATAGATCATCTATTTCTGATGTGGCAGTCATAGGTTTGGCTTCATCAGAATAGGGGATGGATCTGTTAAGAAGGTAGTAGGGTGTGATGTCCTGGTATTTGGATGACATACACAGAGTAGGAAGTGACATTCCTATACTACGATCGGTTATTCTTTGGTTGTCACACAGTGGTTTCTCCACATAGGACTTGGATATTATATCAGATATTTTGGTTACTAGATCTATGGTTTTAGATTTAGATTTGGGTAGTTTCCCAATCTGGGTACTTAGACAGCATTCTATGAGTATTTAGAATGGACGACTCCTGGCACGGTAGTGTACCTGCAGGTGATAGAGTCACCCTCTCTAAAGATGTCTTACAGACTAAAGTAGAGAGGGATGTGCATGATTGGCAGATCACTTGCTTAGGTAATTGAGTCAATCATGAGATGTCAAGTACCATACCAGATGTTTTTGCACTAGATACAATAGGTTGATATTAATCCAATCCTGGAGAAACATTCGGAAGCAGTTTTAGAACATAAGTGAATGTTTTAAGGATATGATAACGACAGCTTCCTTTTGGAGACATTTATCATTCCAGGCTTCCAAGGTGACCTGGATGGCAGAGTGGCCGTCAGAGTTATGGTTTTCCCTCTGACGAGGGGCAGCATTTTGGACAGGTGGTCCAGGCGGATACTGAGGGAGGCATGGCGCAGGACACTGATTAAGTTCAATTGACGATACAGTCTAAGAAGTTTGGATTTGGAGTTCATTTATGAGCTAGGTCCCATCAGACATCCAGACATTCTAAGACATGTATTGCTCATTTCGGGAGATGGTTTTCTCCGCGAATTTGAGATATAGAGAGACATAGAAAAAAAATCAGAACGGATCCACTCACTGAGGCTATTCCTCGAACACAATAGTTTTGCAAACGAGCTTTGTGAGACTGATTAGTAGAGGAGTTGGGTGTTCGGTATCACACGGGCTGTGAGTATGCGACATCGCAATAATTAGCCTTGAGTGCAAGTGGGAGATTGTTGGATATAGTGCCCTCAGAGTCAATTATTGGATCACAGGCACGTGATTGTAATGATTGAGGGAGGACCTATACCGGTAGGACAGTCTTACTCGAGATGATAGTATGCTATCTGGTTTATCTTTATCATCGTGTACTGTTTTAGATGACCTTACATGTCACTATTGCGCGTTGATAGAGCCCCTAGGATTCTTGCTTGACTGCCAGCAGTATGAGGGCGATCATATACGTGGGAGCTGGTAGTCTATAAGCACATCCTTAAAAGGTCCCTAGTCGTGGGAGTTTCGAGACAGGGCATCGATTCTCCAGAGTAGACTAGTGTATACAGTCGAGACCCCGACGAGGGGCGGTGGCCGGTCTCACAAGCCACTGATGTCAGTTGGTTCACCTAAGATGTATACAGGTGCTCATTGGGTTATGAGTACACCGGACATGACTCACCGGGAACATGCTAGTTGGTCTTATACCTGACGTCAGATAGCAGTTTCCTGGTGATATGTGTACAGGTTAGTTCATCGACCTGAGATCGTCATTTGTCTCGTGTGAGTTCCCACTGTACTTGGATTACTACCCTACCATGCTCAAAGGAGACGTGCAAACAGGTTTTAGTTGGGTACAGTCCCGAGCCACATGGAGGCAGTGAGCGGATCTGCAGGGGTTCGTCTCTCCCGGTATTGGGGGTGAGGTCGCGCTGTGTCTAGGAGAGCCATTACACGAAGCCCTCGGCCGAGACAGGAGATTTACTGGTAGGTATTCCAGTAGTATCTCAGGGTGTTCTGGGCTACACTCCAACACGACTTGTACCGCTTTTGGGGGTCTGACTTTTACCAACCCCCTAGGCCCGCCATGCGATGCTCATAGATGAACGGACCGGACTGTATGGATATTGTCACTGACAGGCTCAGTAGGATGTCAGGATGAGTTCGCTCATCGACGTCTCTTTTGGTCAATAGCTGGTAGCTCGTTACGTATGGCTGATACCACTGACGTGCTAGTGGTTAAATCCACAGTCATAGTATTGACGAGTCTTTAGAGTCCCCCACACACAGTTACTTAAGTTTCGGGCGAAACGCTGTAGAGGCCGTATGGAGATATGGCAGGGTTCGATCAGATACGTGCGGTATTGCACGGATCGTGATCGGACGGATTTTACTAGCGGGCTTTGGTTTAAACCGGATCCTACTATAAGACAGTGTAGATTTTGTCTCTTTGCATTTGTATTCAGTGGGAATACAAATGCGGGCATGTATATGCAGTCGCGGGGTTTTCCTGTAATTTATTACGGGATCAGTTTTCTGAAGTTGCCAGTTTGCATTCCGTTCCGGCCAGTTTTCCTTTGTTCCTTCACGGCCGAACTTTCTGATGGAAGGGGGTTATTTGCAAGTTTGCAAATAACTTTTTTGTGGAGGGGGTTTCTTGCATATGATGGCTTCATGTTGGTTATTAATCATGAGATTCTTTTTCTATCTCATCCATAGCATTTATTATGATGGATTTTGATTTGAAATGGGTGTGACCATTTCTTTTCTCATGTTGATACATATTTTTTCTTGCCTTTTCTCCTCTTAATTTATTCATTCATTTTTCCTCCTCTTTGATAAGAGGCCGGCCACACTTGAGGGGCGAGATGAGAGGAAATTTCATTTGGTGTGGTTCTCATTTTGGCTTGCTAAAAATTACATTGCTCATCTCTCCAAAGTTCTTCTTCCCTCCACATCAAAGGCAACTAAACCCCAAATGAGACAAGGCTTTTCTACACTACACCTACAGTACCCTTGGACGCATCGGCTTGCCAACTTCGCGCCCGAGTTGCCTCGGTCCAGATGTGGGAGCCCGTAAAAGAAATCGGCTACGTGGTGCCCTTTTCCGACGAGGAGGTGACGAACGAAGATTCCGCGGGAGATCGGAGTGGAGACGAAGACCGAAAGATCCGGATCGCTTAGTATAACTCTCTACCCGTCTTTTAGTTTGCTAGTAGCTAGGTTAATGGCCCGATCCAGGACTTTAGTGTGTGGTGGTGCCGGTTTACTAGTTTGTAAAGTTTTTCGTTTCCACATTCCGGCGTCGGATTGACGGACGGGGCGCCGCCGTGCACTTACAGCCCTGCAGCTACTCTGCTCGGCTATCCCTGGCCGTAGCTCGCTTACCCCACAACGCCAGGGATTGAAGCCCTCACCCAGAGGCAACCGAGCAGCTTCACTGCTTGTTTCATCCTTGGTAGGCCTACCACGGCCCCTCCAGCGCCAAGGACCTAAGCCCTCACCAAGAGGCAGCCCTGCAACTACCCTGCTCGACTATCCCTGGCCCGTAGCTCGCCTACCCCACAACGACAGGGATCGAAGCCCTCACCAAGAGGCAACCGAGCAGCTTCAGTGCTTGGTTCATCCTTGGCAGGCCTCCCACGGCCCCTCCAGCGCTAAGGACCTAACCCCTCACCAAGAGGCAGCCCTGTAACTACCCTGCTCGGCTATCCCTGGCCGGTAGCTTGCTTACCCCACAACGCCAGGGATCGAAGCCCTCACCAAGAGGCAACCCTGCAGCTACCTTGCTCGGCTATCCCTGGTTGGTAGCATCTCTACCCCACAACGCCGGGGATCAAAGCCCTCGCCAAGAGGCACTGGGCAGCAACCCTGCTCGGCCATCCTTAAGGACAAAAAGCCCTCGCCAAGAGGCACCGGGCAGTAACCCTGCTTGGCTATCCTTAGTAGGCCACTTACGGCCCCTCCCGTGCTAAGGATGAAAAACCCTAGAAAGAGGCAACCGAGCCCGCCCTTGCTCGGTTATCCCTGGCTGGTAGTTCCCTACCTCAACAAACCAGGGATCAAAGCCCTCGCCAAGAGGCAACCGAGCCCGCCCTTGTTCTGTTATCCATGGCTGGTAGCTCCCTACCAAACCAGGGATCAAAGTCCTCGCCAAGAGGCACCGAGCAGCTACCCTGCTCGACACCATCCTTAGTTGGCCAATTACGGCCCCTCCAACAACTGAGGATCAAAGCCCTCGCAAGAGGCAACCGGGCCCTCCCTTGCTCGGTTATCCCTGGGTGGTAGCTCCCTACCCCCAACAAATCAGGGATCAAAGCCCTCTCCAAGAGGCACTGAGCAGCTACCCTACTGGGCACCATCCTTAGTTGGCCAATCACGGCCCCTCTAACAACTAAGGATCAAAGCCCTCGCCAAGAGGCACCGAGCAGCTACCCTGCTCGGCACCATCCTTAGTTGGCCAATTACGGCCCCTTCAACAACTAAGGATCAATGCCCTCGCCATGAGGCACCGAGCAGCTACCTTGCTCGGCACCATCCTTAGTAAGCCACTTACGGCCCCTCCAACACTTAAGGAACATGAACTCAACAAGAGGCATCCGGTCTATCAATGTCTTAGCGATCTCCACTTCGACTTCGGGGCCATGGAGATACCGTCTTCCCGCCGGTCCTCGAACACTCGGCAAGTGATCAGATTCAAGTCGACGAGTAATCGCTAGACGAGGAACATGCCGAACATAAAGGCAGTACTGTGCGAATACAAGTGTCTACCAACAAAAGGAAGTACAAGCACAAACACCTTTGCTAAAACGAAAATCTTTATTCAAAAAGTCAGATCTTACATGGGTATTATGGGCTCCCCAGCCTTACAAAATGCCCGGAGGCCCACAAAACAACGAGGCAATAAAAGAAAAGACAAAGAGAAGACGAGGGGCTTCAGGCATCAGGGCCGGGCGCGATACCGATGAGCTCGATAGCATCCGCGACGGAGGACGCGTCCGTCACAGGAGCCTCGGCATCACCCTCGCCGAGAGTCTTTTCCCCGGCAGTGCTCCCGGGGGCATCCCCCTGCTCATCATCCGTGCGGGGATATTCTGCTCGGAGCTCTTCATCAGCGAACTCCGGCACCCGGGCCTTGACGGCGTCGAGAGTCTCGTGCTAGATGAGGGTGGTGGTCGAGGCTAGGACGGTGTAGAACAGCTCCGACCTCTGGAAGTTCTCCACCGCATCCACCGTCCTGAGGTCGGCTCGCTTCGCCGCCTCTACCTCAGCCCCCAACTCCTTTCGGAGGGTGCTCACTGACTTCTTCATGGTGACAATGAGCGTGTTGGAGTCCCGAAGCTTGGCCTCGGTGGCCTGGGCGGCCTCGCGGAACCTGGCCACCTCCTGCTTCGCGGCCGCCGCCTCCCGCCTCGTTGCTGCTGCCTCCTGCCTCCCGGCAGCCACCTCGCCCTCAAGGGCAGCGACCCTCGCCATCGCCGCCTCCAGCTCCAGCATCGAGCTCTCCCCCAGCGAGGAGAGCTCACCCGCGGCTCGCATCGCTGGGGCTATCTCATCCCCCTCCATTCGGGCGACGATAGTGACGTGCTGGAGGACCTAAAGAAATCGAAGGGGGGTCAGAAAGAAAAAAGGAGCACCTAATCTCGCAAATGATGAGACGATGTACGAACACTCACCTACACGACCTCTTGGGCGATGGAAGCCATTTGCGCCTTCAGCGTCCCCCAGGGACCCGTCCTCCGGCCGACCTCTCCATCTCGTGAAGCAAGCTGTCAGCGATGGAGAGCCCCGAGGGTACCTCAAAGCGGAGCTCCCCCTCGTCTACCAAGATCAGAGAGGCCCAGGTCCGTGGAACTATTTGGGGGAACCTCTTGAGAGACGACGGCGGAGAGCTCGTCCCCACCTCCGAAGCCTGGGCGTCCTTTCCCCGGGCCCTTTTTCTGCTCGGCACCTGGCCGGGCTCAGGGGCGCAATCCGCACTCGAGCGCTGGGGAGCAACTGTTGGATATAGTGCCCTCAGAGTCAATTATTGGATCGCATGCACGTGATTGCAATGATTTACGCAGGACCTATACCGGTAGGACAGTCTTACTCGAGAAGTTTGTATACTATCTGGTTTGTCTTTATCATCGTGTACATGCTTTAGGTGACATTGTAGTTCACTATTACACGTTGATAGAGAATAGTATGCTACCATGGTTTGTCTTTATTAGTCGTGTACAGTTTTAGGTGGCATGTTCACCATTACACGTTGATAGAGCCCTCAGGATCCTGCTTGACTACCAACAGTATGAAGACGATTATATACGTGAGAGTTGGGTAGTCCATAAGCACATCCTTAAAAGTGGTCCCTAGTCATGGGAGTTTCGAGACTGGGCATCGATACTCAGGAGTAGACTAGTGTATACAGTCGAGACCCCGACGAGGGGTGGTGGCCGGTCTCACATGCTACTGGTGTCAGTTGGTTCACCTAAGATATATACATGTGCTCATTGGGTTATGAGTACACCAGACAGGACTTGCCGGGAATCTGCTAGTTGGTAATATACCTAGCGTCAGATAGAAGTTTCCTGGTGACATGTGTACAGGTTAGTTCATCGACCTGAGGTCGTCATTTGTCTCGTGTGAGTTCCCACTGTGCTTTGATTACTACCCTACCACGGCTCAAAGGAATCGTGCAAACAGGTTATAATTGGGTACAGTCCCGAGCCACATGGAGGCAAGTGAGTGGATTGGCAGGGGATTCGTCTCTCCCGGTATTGGGGGTGAGATCGCGCTGTGTCTAGGAGAGCCATTACACAAAGCCCTCGGCCGAGGCAGGAGATTTACTAGTAGGTATTCAAGTAGTATCTCAGGGTGTTCTGGGCTACACTCCGACACGACTTGTACCACTTTTGGGGGTCTGACTTTTACCAACCCCCTAGGCCCACCACGCGATGCTCATAGACGAACAGACCGGATTGTACGGATATTGTCACTGATAGGCTCAGTAGGGTGTCAGGATGAGTTCTTTCATCGACCTCCCTTTTGGTCAATACCTGGTAGCCCGTTACGTACCGCTAATACCTCTGACGTGCTAGTGGTTAAATCCACAGCCAAAATATTGACGAGTCTTTAGAGTCCCCCACGGACAGTTTCTCAAGTTTCGGGCGAAACGATGTAGAGGCCGTATGATATATGGCAGGGTCCGATCATATACGTGCAGTAGTGCACGGATCATGATCGGGCGGATCATACTAGTAACCTTTGGTTTAAGCCGGATCCTAGTATTAGATTTATTGGATTACTTTAGTCTCATCCCATTCGCATTCAGTTGGAATGCGGGTGCAGGTATGTATATACAGGTGAGGGGTATCCTTGTGATCCGTCACGAGTTTACTTTAGATGTTGTCGTATCTTTTTATTGTTGAAAACATTTGGATTAATGTTTGTAAATGGAAATTGTGAGCTATATGTCATGATAAGGAGCATTTATTGTGACACATGCCCAAGTGGTGACTCATGGTCTCTTTCTTTGTGCATGTGTCACATAATGTGATGGATGTGTATTGAAATGATAAAGAGAGAGAGAAAGGCAACTATATGGTTGTAGTTTTGCTCTTGTATTAATCTTTATTTCATACTCTCTCCTTTTATCATATCATTCCAACACAAGAAAAGAAAAGAAGAGAAGGCTTCTCTTCTTCTTCTTTTTCTTCTTCCTCTAGCTCACAACATCCATTAATGGCGACACCTCTAACCTCCATCCATGCATTGGATGTAAGAGACAAAGTGATCACAAACATTCTCTACATCACCTTGGACACGTCGGCTAGCACACTTCTTTCCCGAGTTGCTTCGGACGAAGCGGGAGCCCGTAAAAAGAATCGATGATGTGGTGCTCTTTCCGACGAGGAGATCGAGACCGGAGATGCCGCAAGGAGCTTGGGATGGTGGCCAAAGACCGAAGAATACGGATCGATTGGTATAGCTTTCCAACCCTCTCTCTAGATAGCTAGTTGTATGTTAATGGTTCGATCCGGGAAAAAGTATACGATAACGCCCGTTTCTAGTTAAGAAAAAGTTTTCGTTTCCGCATTTTGGCCCCGGACAGACGGTCGAGGCGCTATCGTAGACTTACATGGTATTAGAGCCACACCATTAACCTTTACTAGCTTGCTCTAGCGTGTTTAGAACTTCGATCGGACGAAATTTCCAAAAACCGCATTTCTAATTGTGTAGTTTCTATCGAATTTTTATTGTCGTCGAAAAATTATTTTGAGTGTTGCGGAAATTCGTGCAGGCTTTTCTAAGACCACTGGTGAAATTTCGTGAAGTGAGCTTACTGTTGCGCCGCGGAACCGCGGCCATACCCTAGTTTTGGCCGCGGTTCCGCTATCGAACTGTAGCATCACTGCACCATTTTTCCTGCAGTGGTCTCTGAGTTGGAATTGGGGTTTCTGGTACTTTTTGTTTGGGCCCAGATTTGTTTGAGTACTGGGAATTGTGCTTGGGGCCCACTTCAGGAAATTTTGTCGATCGAAAATTTTAAATATGTTGGTTCACAGTATTTGCATTATATCTGCGACCGTTAATGTCATTTGATCGGTAAATCATGTCTAATTGCTATAGTTCTTTTAGACGGATTTGCGAACGTGACATTCACGTTGATGTTTTGTGTTGTGCTGTGATGTTGCGGATTTGTCGTGGTGGATAGCCTGGATGCAATGGTAGTACAGTTTGGTTGTATTTATACATTTGATATTGCGGGACGAGCGTCCGACATGTGGACTGCCGTCACTGCATGTTTGTATATTATTATTTTGGGGCACGACCGGGTTGAGGCCGATGTACCCGTTGTATATATTTTACTTTCTGTACTAGGATTACCCTGCGGTGGGGTGCACGGATAGCCGGGTTTTAGAGGGCAACGTGCCCGCATCTCATGGCTTTGAGATGAAGGGGGTTTCACTCTAGAATTGGCGGGCTATTCGCCGCACTCGTAGGGAGTATAGGTTGACCTAAGGTGGGGTGCTCAAGTTACCGGATTCCGTGAAGTGCTGGATGGTCCATTCACTTTGTTGAAGGGGGATGCCTCGCTTCAGATTTTGGTGGGTAACTTGCCGCGCCCGTAGGGGTCTAGGATTTCATTGCACAGGCTATCCACACAACCAGGGGAACGTCGGGTTTCAGTAGCGGCTCTATGAAATCCGGGGATCCCAGATTATCTGTATTGTTCTGTGATGCTTATTACATTACTGTGATGTTGCATTTTATCACGCCTTGAGCGATTATTATATATTGATATATATACTAGTAGATGTTGTATATGTTTTACACCCGCGCTAGTCCAGTCCCCGCTCTGTCGTTAGTTAAGTAACCTAACGAGTGATGACAGGACCCAGTGGCGAATGCGGATGGTATATACGTACATCATATTTTCGTTCTTTTGTGGTGTGATTAATTGATGGGACTGTATTGATTCAGATCAATGCAAGCTAAACAAACATATTCTGATGTTGTTGGAATAATTTTCAAAAAGCTGTTATTGCAAGGACATTCTCTTTTGTTTTGCACAGTGGTATTTGGTTATGAATATCCAGCACCTCAGTCGACGGGGCAAGGGCCGAGATCCATTCACCGGGAGTGACCCTTTGGACAGAAGTTTGTGTCAGGGTAATAACTTCACTATAGCTGATTGCCTTTTTGTTTTGCATCGTGGTATTCAGTTGGAATATCCTGCACCTCATTCTACGGGAAAAAAGCCGAGATCCCTTCACCGGGAGTGACCTCTTTCGTAAAGGTTTTCGCCACTATATTTTTATAAAAAGCTATGCAGTTCCTTCAACGATATCAAGTTCATTACGTTAAAAGTTTTTCGCCAAAAACTAGACGCAGCCCTCCGTCATTTCTTACAAGTATTACTTAGTATTCGTGCTGCGTTTGTTGACTGTGTCAAGGCGTAGTGTGCGGTAGCTAAATAGTGTTCGTTTGTGGCATATTAATAGGATTGGATAGGACAGTCGTGCGGCCTTGTTGACTTTATCGAGGGCTCGTACGGGTTGGTTTAATGCTATCCAGGATAATGACGGGTTGAACTTGACTTGGACTCTTTGATTTGTTGACTGTGTCAAGGTCAGTTGGGTCCTAGGGGTAAAAAATCACATCAGGAGTTTCTAAAGAAACTGAAACTTGCCAGGCATGCGCATACCTTCTGGAGTGTGATAACATGAGTGGATTCCGTCACGTTATCATGCAATGATAGTTGGATCTCGATTCCCACTGATGAGTTGGTTTACTCCTCGGGTGATCCCGACTAATTCTTCTTTCAGGTTTGGAGGAGAATTTGAGGTTACAGTGGGAGGTTTTCTGATTAGATAAATTGGTAACCATTCTGATCTAGGTTAGAGCGCACGCTGAGTGTTTTCTTTTCTCTCTCTCTCTTTGACAGCGACCATGACCCGACCCTTGACTATGACTCAGTAACCAAGTTAACCGAACCTTCTTAAAACACTGGCTTTTGGATTGTCAGAGTTGCATACCTCATTGCCACTCCTACTTTTACCCTTTTCTCTAGAACATCTCGTATTACTACGAATGTCCACTTCCATTGGATAAAACCATCGTATGGTTATATACGAACTCGAAGAAACTTGTTCCAGATTCGAGGATGGTTTCCGATTCTGAAGAAAATGAATAGGACTATTCAGTTGTTTTTTCCTTTTACATTTTCTCAGGTTGCGAGTGTTCCTTGGATTAGGACGGTACACCTATTATGCTGATTGGATAGCCTTCTTCCAAACCATAGACAGGTGCCGAATGGTAGGGATTGAAGAAAACCAATTAGCCTAACGATGGTGTACATAAGGTATTAAGTAAAGACAAATAAAGGGATTAGAAAGAGAGCAAAATAAATTGCGACTGCTATTCACGACCAAACCAAGTATTTCATTACCACTCCCACTTCACCTTTATATTTCTCTAGAACACTCCGTATCACTACGAAGATCCACAGTTATTTGGATACTCCATCGTATGGTTATATACGAACTCGAAGGAACTTGTTCCAGTTCGGGGATGGATTCTGGTTCAGGAGAAATAAGAATAAGCTTTATTCAGTTGTCTTTTATCTTTAACTTCTCTCGCATTGCGAGTGCTCTTAGGATTAGGACAGTACACCTATTACGCTTATTGGATAGTCTTCTTCCAAACCATAGGCTGGTGCCGAACGGTAGGGAAGGAAGAAAACCATTTAGCCTAACGAGGGTATACAGAAGGTAATGACTAGAGACATATAAAGGGATTTGGAGAGATGACAAAGAAATATACGGTTACAGTTGTGAATCTGATAATGGAAGAGGCATTACTAGGAATACCCAGATACCCCTTCGAAACATTTACATGTTTCAGTTTCACTGTGCATTGTTAATAGAAAACTGATTTCCCAATTAGCCCTTGCTCCATGGTATGTATTCACCAGGTATGATTCTCACATCTGTATGGTTTTATAGATGCTGAGAGGGAGTAAGCTATTGGGAATTAGGTGATCATCCTCATTATATCGGGATTCGTTGTAATTGGTGATATTTGAGGAAATCGTCTGGGTTGTTTGCCGGACGACAAATATTTGGTTTTGAATATCCGTTGTTATGCACCAATTTCAAATTCATATATCTGTACGTTTATTTTTATAAAGTGAGATATAACTTTTTGAAATTATGTTTATGACATTTACCTATATCAGTGGATGGTTAGGTAAGGAGTATTAAACAGCGGTGTAATTCTTCTTAACCATAAGTACAGTTTTCAATCTATGACACACAGGGAATGAGTTATTAGACTCAGGGGACTTATACAGAGTATTGTATATTGTCCAGTGTCCATTAGGACAGAGGGGTTGGTACTTGTACTATATTCTGTTTACTTATGACTTCTCTAGTTTTTAGACATGTGTTTCGTAGAAATGCAAGGTCTAAGTTTTGAGAAGTTATTGGTATAAGAGTAAAGTAGAGAACCAGATGTTGCAAGTATCGGGATTTTTCAAGGTGATCGAAAATGTAGATACTTGTGTATGGTATTCAGTTGATAGTAATGATTTTGAGAAACTTGTTTCTCTTTCAGGTTACTCATATCTGGATGCATTCCTAAGTTGAGTAACGCTGATCGGCCTCCTTCCATTTAGTTGACATGCACTGGAAACAGCTGCATGATTTGAATCTGGTTCCAATTAAATCAGTGCCTCTATTTCTACATTGGATATAGAATGGTTCATATCTTAACGATGTTAAGGTACGGGGAGTTGTCCGGCTTATGCTTAAAACCAGACTCTGGATAACTCAAGGCACGTTTCTATAATGGCTGTTTGTGGGTTGACCGGGGCTATGACGAGGGTTAACTTTCTACCATCTGGAAGATCAATAGTGATATTGTTCTTGACTCGCCACAGTTTTAGTAAAATGGATTTTTTCAGAAAACAGTAGTGGGAGTATGGTAGAATTGGAAATGATTCCAGAACCGCAAACGATTACTGAAAATTTTGATAAGAAACTAAAGATTCAATCTGGTTTGACATTCCATTGGCCACTCCGCAGATATAGTGGGTAACCTCAGGCACTCGAGAGGTACTTCGGTATGCTCAAAGGCGGTGACAGGTAGGTTCTTGTTTACCTAGACTTAACACTACTGTTGTTCCAGACTATGAGACCCGGCAGGAGGATGAGTATAGCGTCGTTCTGAACTGTCTTTAGAAGTACACGTGTATATGACTCTGCCAGAGGGTTGTCGTAGTCAGTGGGAGCAGCGGAAGCGTAGTGGACAAGTAGATTGTGTCTATTTAGAGACTAAAGCAGATATAGCGGAGATAGATCATTATTTCTGATATGACAGTCATGAGTTTGACTTCATCAGAATAGGGGATGGATCTGTCTAAAGCAGATATAGCGGAGATAGATCATCCATTTCTGATATGACGGTCATTGGTTTGACTTCATCAGAATAGGGGATGGATCTGTTAAAAGGATAGTAGGGTGTGATGTCCTGGTATTTGGATGACATACACATAGTAGAAAGTGATATTCCTGCACTACGATCGGTTATACTTTGGTTGTCACACAGTGGCTTCTCCACATAGGATATAAATATAATATCAGACATTCTGATTACTAGATCTATGGTTTTAGATCTAGATTTGGGTAGTTTCCTAATCAGGGTACTTAGACAGCATTCTAAAGGTGTTTTAGAATGGACAACTCCTGACATGGTGGTGTACCTGCAGATGATGGAGTCACCCTCTCTAAAGGTGTCTTACAGACTAAAGTGGAAAGGGATGTGCATGATTGGCAGATCACTTGCTTAGGCAATTGAGTCAATCATGAGATGTCAAGTACCACACCAGATGTTTTTGCACTAGATGCAATAAGTTGATATTGATCCAATCCTGGAGGAACGATCGAAAGCAGTTTTAGAACATAAGTGGATATTCTAGGAATATGATAACAACAGCCTCTTTTAGGAGACGGTTATCATTTCAGGATTCCAAGGTGACCTGGATGACAGAGTGACTGTCAGAGTTATAGTTTTCCCTCTGACGAGGGGCAGTAGTTTGGACAGGAGGTCCAAGCGGACTCTGAGGGATGCATGGCGCAGGATACTGATTAAATTCAGTTGACGATACAGTCTAAGAAGTTTGGATTTGGAGTTCATTTATGAACTAGGTCCCATCAGATATCCAGACATATTCTAAGATAGGTATTGCTCATTTCGAGAGATGACTTTCTCCACGAACTTGAGATAAAGAGAGGCATAAAAAGAAACATTATGGCAGATCCACTTGTTCCCCTTCGAATGGCGGCCGAGACATTAGAACGTCTTGCCTGAGATTCGGGGCAGATGCTATATGGTTTTATCTGTCTACCTCTCCGAAGATGCCAAGTTGATTTATGGCACCGTGTATAAGAGGTTTAGACGGATGCGGCCGATGTAGCAGATTTCGTCAGATTCCCCCTCGCTAGAGGGGTTTTTGATTGTGGGGACGTTTTTCCCTGCAGGCGCAAGCCCCTGCAGTTAATTACGCTACCGCATCGCGGTAGCCACTTTCTCCTTCTTCAGAATTTCACTTCGTGTCGTATGTTTTTGTTTGTTTTGTGGTTGCCCGTAGATTGTATATGGAGACTGAGTAATGCCGTCGCCCGTAGGATGTGAATTAGTCCAAATCCGTATTTACTTAGATTTGGGTTTGGTGTTTTTAGTTTAAGGATACGTTAGCCGTATTGAGGCTAAGATCAACTTAAACATTCGTTAAGGATGCATTAGTCCTGTTTTGAGACTAAGATCAACTCAACGTGGTGATCCATTTAATATATGGCCGTCGGGACTCATCACCTCTCTAATATCGTTGAAGGATTACAACGATAGGTGTCAGAGGAGTTCAGAGATGTACCCTTGAACCAAAGTCGATTTGGAGTTTTATAGTCCATTTGAATGTTTAAGGATACGTTAGCCGTGTTTGGGGCTAAGATCAACTTAAACGGGACCGTTTAGATCCGGCAAAAGAGCATTTGGATGCTCTATTGTTCCAGTTTAGGGACGTGGTGGTTCATGTTCCAGTTTAGGGACATGGTGGTCCATATTCCAGTTTAAGGACGTGGTGGTCCATCGCCAGTTTAAGGACGTAGTGATCCATCATTAGTTTAAGGACGTTTCGGTCCATCGCCAGTTTAGGGACGTGGTGGTCCATCATTAATTTAAGGACGTTTCGGTCCATCATTAGTTTAAGGACATGTCGGTCCAATATTAGTTTAAGGACGTCTCGGTCCAATATTAGTTTAAGCACGTCTTGGTCCAATATTAGTTTAAGGACGTCTCGGTCCACGAGTTTAAGGACCCCGCAGTCCATATTGATATGTGGTTGTCGGGACTCGTCACCTCTCTGACGTCGTTGAAGGATTACAACGATAGGTGTAAGAGGAGTTCGGAGATGTACCCTCGAACTGGATGTAAATTGATTTAGGGAGCAGTCGTGCTCAGTCAATTTAATTTGAGGACTTATGGCCATGACTGGGCTAAGTCCTGTTTCAATATTCTTTTGTCTTTGGCCTATTGGACCTGTGCTAGGGCCTTTCCCCTTCACTGCATTATTTTTCTTTGTTTTGGTTGGGCTCTGCCCTTTTATAAATGATGCAGAGCATCTATTTTGTTTGGGCTCTGCCCTTTTTAAAATGCATAGCATTTTTGATCAGGCCTGTTAGGCCTTTTAATTGGGCTCTGTCGCTTTTCTTAATAATGCAGAGCATTAAATAATCTGACAGTGCCCCACATAGCTTGTCAGGCGCTTTGCGCAAATTAAAGAGCGCAAGCACATGTGGAAGTGACACGTGTCACGCTCTGATGAGCGCAAGCGCAACAGCGCAGTGCGCTGCGTCAATACGCTGCGCTGTTGCACTGCTGACACGTGGCGCTTCTTGGCGGCTTACGCAATAGTGCAGTTTTGGCAAGTGCTGGGCACTGTTCTTATTCTTTTGGATCAATTTTAGATCAAAGAGAACAAGTTTTTTCTTGTTTTCAAAGAACCAGTGGTTCATAAAAAGTGCAAGGCACTGTTATTGTTTATTTTTCTCTTTTCTTGAAGAACATTGATCTTGTTCTTAGATCAATGATCTGTTTTTAAGAGAATTTTCTCTTTTTCTAAAGGTTTTTACCTTTTTTCTTGTTATTGAGAAATTCTCTCTAATTCTTCAGAGTTCTCTCTGTTTGAAGTTCTTGATTTCTCCCAAAATGTTGATACTTTTGAATTGAGGCCTAGAGTCCTTTTTATAGTGCCCATAAATTAGTTAAATTTGTTAAAGAGATCTTTCTCTGAGTGATTTAGGGAATTTTCCCCACCGTTGGATGTTTGATCCAAAGGCCTCTGTTTTACAGAAGAAAATCTTCTTGTTTTAACAAGAACAGAAATATCTTACTAGAATTTTAATTCTGTTTGGCTTAAACGCCCCAGCGCTTGACACGTGTCGCGCAGCGCAGTGCTTGCGCAGTTGTGTTTGCGCAACTGCACAGACACATGTCGTGCAGCGCAGCGCTTGCGCAGCTGTGCTTGCGCAGCTATGCGCAGACACGTGTCGGGCAGCGCAGCGCTTGCGCAGCTTTGCTTGCGCAACTGTGCAGACACGTGTCGCGCAGCGCAGTGCTTGCGCAGCTGTGCTTGCGCAACTGCGCAGATGCGCAGACACGCGTCACGCCGCGCAGTGTTTGCGCAACTGAAACGTTGCTTCCTTTACTTTTTTGTTTTTTTAAAAGAGCCTTGCTCTGATTGGACGCATGCCTCGGGCGCTGTGCTGACGCATCAACTTCTGACACGTGGCGCGTTGCGCACGGGATTTGAAGCGTTACTTCAAAATTTGAATTTTTAAAATTCAAACAGAGCCTTGCTCTGATTGGGGAAAACAAATGCCCCCCCACCGTTGCGCTCATGTGGTGCGCACGTGAGTGCAACGGTGGCAAGATCCCAGCCTTTGGATCAACTGATAAGTTGAAGGGGCGCAGGCGCCTATAAATATGACCCTTGGTCCTTAGAAAATTCTTTACAACTTTCAAGAATTTTGATTCTCAGTGCCTTAGTTTTGCTTAAGAACTTTCAGAGCCTTGCTCTTGTTTCTTCCCCAAGAACTTCAAAATTCAGAACTTAGAATCACTCTAGGTAAAAAAATTTAAATTAAATTAAATTTAATTAACAGAGCCTTGCTCTTATAGATCTTTGATCTAAAGAAAAACCCCTTTGGGGTTTCATCAATAGAGCCTTGCTCTCAAAAACTTACAGATCTACAGAGATCTTGTCCATGGGTTTTAACCCATGAACAGAGCTTTGCTCTTGGATCAAATGTAGATCTTTTTAGATCTGAAAAATGAAGAATTGTTTATAAGTTTTCATGGATTTTTCAAGATTACAAAATTTTAATTCTTTTAAGTGTTAAAAAAAATTTGATGGATCTTTCCATTATTACCACAGAGTTATGCTCTTTTAAGGAATCTTGTTCCCCTGAGACCAGAGTTTGACAAATGTCACTCTGTGATAGAGCTTTGCTCTAAAAGAGAAGATTTTCTCCTTGTCTCTAGGGATTTCCCATCAATGAGGATATTCTCTTGGGGATCTTTTCATTAATTGACAGTCTCAACTAATGATGGGGCTGTCTTATTAAATGATGCATTGCCATCCAGATTTTGTGGGACCCCCTTTTGTCCCCTACCCACTGCATTGTAGGGTAGTGTAAAATTTTAAAATGCCAAGCGTTGGAATTACAACACTAACGGCTAATTAAATTTTTTTGTCCCTCCGCAGGAAACATGTCTGGTAATTAGTCTTTCCCGTTTGTTCGCTCGGAAGGAGGGTTTCCCCAGGCACCGGTGGACCGAGTGGTGCTCGCTCTCATTAAGGATCATGACCCCAAGTACAAAAACCTTCACCTGTGGGGTAGGTGGTACAATGAGATCATCCAGGGTCGCCGCAGTTTCAGTTCTGCCCCGCCGTCTGAGCCCATAGTTTCGATCCCCTATACGGACGCACCCCCGGTGAAGTATGCCGTGGAGGTCAAGAATTGGAATTCGGATGACCTCCTCCAGCCTGCAATTGGTGCTATTCCCGTGCAGCCACCGCCGGCAATAGACATTCTAGGGAGGCGAATCTGTCAGGGTGAAGCACGCCCTTGGGGACAGGCTTACAATATTGGATTGGTCCCGCGACCGCCCATCGGATATTTGCAGTGGGCTCGGTACATCTTATCGGCTAAAAGGACTCATTTAACGAAGATCGGTTTGTATTCGGCTATCTACGTCTTGCTCTTCGAATATCCCTCCCCTCAAACGTGGTGGATTAAGGCTTTTATCGAGCAATGGAATGTCCCCACCCACACCTTCTTGATGACGGATAGGGAGGTCTCTATTTCTTTGGAGGAGTTTGCCGAACTCTCGGGTCTGCCGATGAGGGGGGAGCATTACGAGGAGTTGCTCCCTCCTGACGAATATGTCTTTGCCACCAAGCCGCTGGTGTTTGACCTAACTCCGGAGAATGCTATCCAGCATCAGTATCCGGGCTTTATGAAGGTGTTGGAGATCTATGAAGGACTCCATCTGGAATCGAACGACCGGGGCGTCAGTTTCGCAGATTTTATTACCCGCTTCATTCGCCCGGAGTTCCTATCTGAGCGGAACGAGAAGTTCGCCCAGCTCGATGACCCTTTCGGTTACGGCTTGGACCGCCGACCCGTATCGGAGAATGATCAAAGGGATTTTTATCTCCCCGGCGTTGCCATCGTCCCTTTCTCAGAAATCGTCGTCCCGGGCATGAATGAGGAGACCTTTTTTATAGGGTTCTTGAGCTTGTGGCTATGCAGCTTTGCGCTCCGCATGCACCCGCGCCACATGCGGCCATCCGTCTTTTACCCAGCGAATCGGATGGTGGCTGGTTTGCAGTTATCGGTAGGGATCGCCGGGCTGGCTTACCTTTATAATGGACTTAGCGTAGCGGCGGACGCCAGTGAGCCTGGGGTGCAACCCGCTAACTTCCCGATGCACTATTTCACCTCCTGGATGGAGATGCACGTGCAAGGGGTGTTCGGCGCCCATAAGATTCCTCCATTCTTTGAAAAATGCAGACTCCCGAGAGTTATGCGGTTGGTCAGCGCTTTAATTGTGGTTGCATCTCCGCGGGAGTCTAGGGGGCTGCTCCTTCGACCACACCTGGTCGGGGCAAAGACTTTTTTCTTGGATAAGGTTATAACAATAGTCTTGGAGACCACCAAGTCGGTAGTGTCGCTATGCGATGATTTTAAAGACGGGGCTTCCATATTATAGGCTCGGGAAATCCTCCATCTCTACTCCATTCGGCCGGGCTACCTTGTGTTTAGGCAGAATGAGACATCATTCTTTATGAGGTATAACCCGCACTGGTTTGCTCAGCAATCGAGCTACAACCAAGGGATTCCGATGGAAGGTTTCTTGGAAAAGCCCGTGGTTAGCCGAGAGGGGATAAAGAACGCAATGCACCACTTCATGCGGCTTAACACGGGTTCCTATTTTTTTATCAGCGAACCGAGCTGCATCCCCAAGGTCCTCAACGCGTACGTGGATTGGTATACGCATGCAATGGGCCCAGTTATCCTGATGGAGAGCGCATGCTGGTTGACCGCAGGGGTGCGCCTCCTGGCGATGATCGCAAGGCTCCCTTAAAGCCAAGGACCTCGGTCATTCCTCCGCTGAAAGATGCTGGAGTTGATCGACCACGCGTGTTGAGTCCCTCGAGTGGATTGCCGCTGCCTGCTATGGTGGATGTGCCACTGGCGCCCCGTTCTCCCACGAAGACGGTCAATGTAGTGTCGCCGGAGTCTGGCGCAGGAGCGGATATCGGGACCTGTCGCCCCAAGGTGCCTGCTAAGTGCAAATCAATCCCCGGTGCATCTAGAGCTGGCGGGCAAAAGAAGAAGAAGTCGATCATTTCCCTCGACGCGATCCTCGGTTTAGAGCCTGAGGCCCCTCTCACCGAAGGAATAAGTGAATATGGCAGCAATAAGAGCTTCTCGGTAGACCCCGCAGACACTGATTTGGCGGCCGCTATTGCAGCTTCTGAGCGATTAGCAAGGCTCGAAGCGATGTTAAGTAAGCTCGCTGAGTTAGGTAACCATTAGCATCTTTCTTCGTCATTTTATCGTATTTTTTTTATCATTATTTTTGACTAATACTTTCCCCCATATTTCAACAGGTGTTACTACCGAAGAAGCTATTGCTGCCTCTTTAAAGACCTTCCAAGAGGAGGAGGAGAAGCGCGCTTTAGCGGGCGCTGGTATGTCCCACCCTTTTTTAAAACAAAATTTGTTATCTTTTCCGATGGTCAACCTAACTTTCTTCCTTTGTTTCTTTGCAGGGGTTATACCAGTTGATGCGGGGATCCTCCTCGTGCCTGTTACTGGAGTTCCGGTCTCGTCGGGGCTGCTGCAAGAGCCTCGACTTGACTAGTCGACGAGTGATGCCTTGAAGAATTTGGAGGGATCCCTGTACACGGATGATTGACATGAAAAAGTGTGTTTGTAGTTTAACCGCAATCAATAACGGTGTCGCACGTAGCTAGACCGAGATGAGTACGGGTTGTCCTCTGGGAAACGTGGAACCTTTTACTTTTACTTTAGATGTGTTGAAAAAAGAGAGGAGGGATAAATAATTTTATAGAAAGATTTATAGATCTACGTTAAACAAGAATGTAAAATATAGATCTAGATTATTTTTAAGATGTAATTAATATAATAAAAGGGCTTGTAGGGTTCATTAGGATTTAGTAGTTATGAATGATTAATTAAAAGTTACCCTTTTTATCCATTAATAGATTTAGAACTAGAGCGACGGTGATGCGTGTAGATTAGGATTTCTGGAGGGAAAAGGAATCCCACTCTTAACCCTTATCTCGACACGGAACTCCGTTCATATCTAGCCTTTACCAAAACAATCATTAATCTAATCTCTAATCGCGGTCGGAACTAGCAAATAATTGCTAGCGCTCCCGATTATGATGTTAATGATTCTTTTGATAAAGTTCCTAAACTTTATAGGACTTAAAAAAGGGTTTAATTATTTTCATCGTCCATTAGCCTACCCTAATTCTACGAATCCTAACAAGCGGAGAATTACTCGCGCATGTTGGGAGAAGAATATGAAAAGAAAGAGAGGGAAAACATAATGTAAAATGCAAAAACAATTAAAAAGAACTATCTTTATTAATCAACTGAACAAGCTACACTTTTATTCCGTAGAAAATGATTACAAACTAGTGCTTCTCGATCTTTCCTAAGGAGGTAGTCGAACAGTCGATGATCAGCCTGGATGCGTGAGCGTCGGGAGCTTCGTGATCTATTCGGCTTGATGATTTTTCCAAGAGGCTCTCGGTGCCTTTTTATAGTGCTAAAGCCAGAATACAAGCTTCTAAAATATGATTTAAGCAGAAAAGATTTTCCCTAAAAATCCTTAACTCCCAAATCTTCTTAACCGCGGCGGATCCGCGGCATAAAGGGGTTAATGCCGCGGATCCGCGGCCTTCTCATCTCCGCCGTTGATCAATTTTCAGGAGCTGTCTCTATATGAAACTTGGCGATCCTTGGTACCTTTAGAATTTGGAAATCTTTTCGTGGTTGCTTCCAGACTTGGTCTCCAAGTTTTGCTTCTTAATTAGGCAAGTCTTCTTCAACAACTTGATTTGCTTGATTCTAGTCTTTGAAAAATTCTGCACACTTGGAAATCTTTTGCACAACAACTCAAATAATATTTAGTAGACTTTGTTCTACTAGGATTTGGTCAATGGATTTATTTGCATACATTTTCCTACCAAATGATAATTAAAATATATTAACACATGGAAAATAATGTTTTTACACATAAACCCTCATATGTATAATATATTATATTAAAGTCCTTTTTTAATATGAAAATGGTAGGAAAAATGTAATACAAATGTGCAGTTTTATCAACTGAACAAATACCCCCAAACTTATCTTTGATCGTCCCGAGCAAACTAGTTTATTTAAGAGGAGAAAAAGAAAGGAGAAAACTAAGCACACTTTCATAGGCAGACACGATTGCACTGAGCACGTGCAACAAGCCGTTAAACCTCTAGGTGTCCCTAGTAGGAAGAGTGTTGTCTCCTGAGGGTTTTCAGCGGATTACACCCACAAAATCCAATAACAAAAGAGAGATGGTGAAATTTACATATAAAGATAAGAACCATAAAAGAAAGGCCTTGAAAAGAAGAGTTTCCAACTATACTAGCTTTTCAGTTGTCATAAGCCCTATCTTAATAGTCATGAAAAAATGTTAGAAATCACATCATCCCTCAATAAAACATCGTCTTTATTTTTCATTCCTACCTTTTATCCAAACATTGATCATATAACCCCACGTGTGTGTAAAGAACATCCCTATACTCGGAGAATTCAATTCAAGCTATCATACTCTTGTCCATCTGCCTTAGTACTTTTTAATTTAATGAATATTAAGATTTGCTCACATATTTTCATGCGACCGTTAATACTTCTTGAGGTACTAACCGACCGATTACTCGTGTGCTTGCTGATTAGGTGATAATATTTTCCTCGTCTTGCACCACCTAAGGCTTAGCAGTGACTCCCAGACCAGTTGGCCTTAGGGCACTAGGTGAAGAGGCATCCTCGCTATATTTTTTTATTGCTGCCTTGGTGATAACAAAACCAGTGTTCATTTTTTTCTTTTCACCATTTTTATATTCTCTTCATTTTTTTCCTTCATACTTTGGCTTTTAGACAAGAGCATTTCAAGGTATCCTCTACTATCCCGAGTTTCAAGACGTGTGTAAGTGCACATTGTAGGGTATCAAGATTCAAATGTTTGGCTTTCAGAATAGAAACTATTTTTCAGACTTATTTTTATCCTCAGATTAGTGACTTCCTTCATTTTACTAACCCTTGGGACAACAGCTCATAACCACTTATTACTAGTTCGTGTAAGAAAACTTCTAATTTTCTTGGTTTTCTTAAACTATTCCTATCTTTTGGATGTAATTTTTCACTTTCTACTCTTTTGTTATAAAAGAAATTTTTTTTTAAATTTTTGAAAATGTTGTGCTTATGCAAAATATGATGCAAATTGATATGTAAATAAGCACAAACCTCCCCCAAACCTGTTTACAGTAGTGTCCTCACTGATGTCATCCATTAAGCATAAAAACCTGTAGACTTGTGAGGAAATTATTAATGGGGGCAAAAATATATGGAAGTGAAAATCCTCCCCCAAACTTATTTTAGGCTCACAAATTTGTAAAAATCATTTTCTTTTTAAGAGCCAAAATATACCAAATCCCCCCAAACTTGAGTTAAACAATTTTAATCTTTTAAAATCATATGAGGGGGTCAAGGTTATTGGTCAATGCCAAGCTTTACAAAGACCGAAGGTCAACACCAACCATTCAAAAATTTTATCAATGAAGTATCAAGGTTGGTGGAAGAATATATTACCTTTCGACAAGAAGAAGTGGGGAGGTGATAAGAGGTGTAATGGAAAAGGATTGCGTCTCAATTTAGAGAGACGACACAGTGATAGTAATGATGGATTACTCGCATTATCATGATTGTCCAAAAGAGGGGGTGGAGGTCCAATTTCTTCATCTTGGAGTTGATTCATCTCAACACCCGTGTCTTGTAAAAATGCGAGTTCATCAGCGAAAATTTGCTCAAAGCTTTCATCGATACCCCGAAAAATAATGTCATCAGAAAAAATAGGGTGATCGTCAGACTCTATAAAAGGTTTCTCATTAGATGTTGACCCGGACAACTCAGTGGAAGAGTCCGTGTCAAGCAACAACATATGAAAAGAGTCAGAATTATGAGGTTGATCATATTCGCTGCTGTCGACATCCATTAATTCGACAGAACACACATGAGCATAGTGTTCGGAGGGTTCACTTCCCAACTTGTAAATGTTAAGCTCAATTGACTTCTTTCCAAAGGATAGGGTCATAGAGCCGTTTCTACAATTGATTACAGCGTTGGAAGTGGCCAAAAAGGGTCGACCGAGTATCACCGGGATTTGATTGCGTGGGTTTGCTACAGGTTGTTTATCTATAACGATAAAGTCCACAGGGAATATGAATTCCCCGACTTTGATTAACACATCCTCTAGCTCACCCCTTGGTTCGGTGATAGATCGATCGGCCATCTGAAGAGTGCAATGCGCAGGTTTTAACTCTCCGATCCCTAATTGCTCATAAACCGAATACGGAAGCAAGTTAACACTAGCACCTAGATCGAGTAGAGCACGATTAATATTTTTACCACCAATAGAAATTAAAATTGTAGGACTTCCGGGGTCCTTTCGTTTCTTGGGTAGTTGTTGTGTAAAAGCAGTGCTCACATTACTCGCAAGGAAAACTTTTTTAGGTACTTGAACTTTTCTCTTCCTAGTGCACAAGTCCTTTAAGATTTTCGCATATGACGGAACTTGTTGAATAGCATCTATAAGAGGAATGTTTATGTTAACTTGCTTAAAAATTTCCACAATCTTCTCCATTTGTGGACTTGGTCTGTTGCCTCTTAACCTGTTTGGGTAAGGTGCTTTATCAATAAGGGTTTGGTCCGACATTGGAGAGGATTGTGAGGACGGATTCGATCCCAAAACTAGAGTGGGAATCGACTTAGATAGATTTGGTGAAATGGGCGAAGGGTTCGAGCCTTGGGGAAAACGGAGAATAGGCTCGGGTGAAGGTGGGAGACTAGACGAATTAGGGGAAGAAGAAGAAGAAGGGGTATCATTGGTGTCACTATCATCACACTGCTCACCCACTCGGTTATTCAGCACTTTTCCCGATCTCAACGTGGTAACAGCACTCACATTATAACTTTGTGAGTGGCCAGGATTAGGTATGGGTTGAGATGGGAGTTTCCCTTTCTCTCTCGCACTCATTGCGGCGTTTAACTGTACGATTTGGTTTTCTATTGATTTAATACTCTCATCATGGGAGGTGGAGTTTTTCGTTAAGGTATCAATAGAAGACCTCATCTCAGCCGAATTTTGCATGGATTGTTTCATGAACATATCCAAGGTTTGTGCAAGTGAGTTGTCAGTACCGGCCACTTGTGGTGTAGAAATGTTGGCCGGATTTTGAAAATTCTGTGACTGAAAGGGGGGTTGATTCTGTGGTTGTGGTTGCTGTGGAGGAGGTCTTTGAAAATTACTTTGTTGGTTTTGATTCCAAGCAAAGTTAGGATGATTCCTCCATCCTTGATTATATGTGGAAGAATAAGGGTCGTTTCTAGGTCGCTGCTGAAAAGCAGCATTAGCTTGAAACGATGCATTCATAGGACATTCTTCCGTTAAGTGTGAAGGATCCGAACAGCAACCACAAACGGTCTTAGGAAGCGTGACCTGATTTAGGGAGAATGATGAAAATTTGTTCTCAATAGCATCGAGTTTCTTCTGCATCGCTGCCATTTCGGCTTTTACTGCGATGGAAACATCGAGCTGGTGAATACCTCCCTTAGTTGAAGGTGGTCTTACGCTTTCCCACTGCAACGTGTGTTCAGCAAGGTCTTCCAGATATTTCCATGCTTCACCGTCATGTTTAGACATGAAATTGCATCGACACATTGTTTCAAGCATCTGCTTTATCGCTGGATTAATGCCCTCATATATAATCCGACATAAATCCCATCTTTGTATTCCGTGATGGGGGTATTGGACAAGCAGATCCTTGAAACGTTCAAAGCACTTCCAAAATGGTTCATTGGGAAGGTGGGTGAACTGGTTGATCTCGCTCCTAATGTGGACAGTCTTATGATTTGGGTAAAACTTCTTAAGAAATGCTATGACGAATTCGTCCCAATTAGTGATAGAGTGTGCGGCAGTATTGTAAAGCCATTTTTCTGCCAAGTCGCACAGTGTGAATGGGAGAAGACGTAAGCGCATAGCATCTAAAGTCAATTGTGAAGTACCCATCATTGCGCATACGTTTTCGAATTTGGTGATGAAAACGTACGCGTCTTCCGACTCAAGCCCGTGAAATTTGGGCAGCAGGTTGATGTAGTGGGGTTTAATTTCGAAATTATCCCCGTTAGGTGGTGGAAGAGATAGACAAGTAGGAAGGGGACCACGAAGGCGGTGGCAGCGTGGTGTTATAATTAGATGGAGTGCCGTCCATCACGGTCGATGTAGTATAGTGGTGAGTATTCCCGCCTGTCACGCGGGTGACCCGGGTTCGATCCTAATCTTGATTTGGTTTTTGCCCCTTAAAGTCCGTATTAAATATGCAAAACAAAACCAATCACAAAACTTTTGCAAAAAGATTTTTGAGCGGCGCAATTTTGCAAAGAATCCTGCAGAAAATAGATTTTATTGGATTTGAGAGGAGAGAGAAAGAGTTAAGAAAGATACCAGAGAAATGTGAAACCCTAGATCTCCTGTTTCCTCAAGTCCGTGACTCCAGATTTCCTCGCAAAAATTCACACAATAATCATTAAATATACAATTTGCAGTTTTGTTTTAATAATGATATGACTCGTCTAAGAATTCAACACAAATAGTAAAAATAAAAAATTACGCACGTATCCCCGGCAACGACGCCATTTGATTGACACGAAAAAGTGTGTTTGTAGTTTAACCGCAATCAATAACGGTGTCGCACGTAGCTAGACCGAGATGAGTACGAGTCGTCCTCTGGGAAACGTGGAACCTTTTACTTTTACTTTAGATGTGTTGAAAAAAGAGAGGAGGGATAAATAATTTTATAGAAAGATTTCTAGATCTACGTTAAACAAGAATGTAAAATATAGATCTAGATTATTTTTAAGATGTAATTAATATAATAAAAGGGCTTGTAGGGTTCGTTAGGATTTAGTAGTTATGAAAGATTAATTAAAAGTTACCCTTTTTATCCATTAATAGATTTATAACTAGAGCGACGGTGATGCGTGTAGATTAGGGTTTCTGGAGGGAAAAGGAATCCCACTCTTAACCCTTATCTCGACACGGAACTCCGTTCATATCTAGCCTTTACCAAAACAATCATTAATCTAATCTCTAATCGCGGTCGGAACTAGCAAAGAATTGCTAGCGCGCCCGATTAGGATGTTAATGATTCTTTTGATAAAGTTCCTAAACTTTATAGGACTTAAAAAGGGTTTAATTATTTTCATCGTCCATTAGCCCACCCTAATCCTACGAACCCTAACAAGCGGAGAATTACTCGCGCATGTTGGGAGAAGAAGATGAAAAGAAAGAGAGGGAAAACATAATGTAAAATGCAAAAACAATTAAAAAGAACTACCTTTATTAATCAACTGAACAAGCTACACTTTTATTCCGTAGAAAATGATTACAAACTAGTGCTTCTCGATCTTTCCTAAGGAGGTAGTCGAACAGTCGATGATCAGCCTGGATGCGTGAGCGTCGGGAGCTTCGTGATCTCTTCGGCTTGATGATTTTTCCAAGAGGCTCTCGGTGCCTTTTTATAGTGCTAAAGCCAGAATACAAGCTTCTAAAATATGATTTAAGCAGAAAAGATTTTCCCTAAAAATCCTCAACTCCCAATTCTTCTTAACCGCGGCGGATCCGCGGCATAAAGGGGTTAATGCCGCGGATCCACGGCCTTCTCATCTCCGCCGTTGATCAATTTTCAGGAGCTGTCTCTATGTGACACTTGGCGATCCTTGGTACCTTTAGAATTTGGAAATCTTTTCGTGGTTGCTTCCAGACTTGGTCTCCAAGTTTTGCTTCTTAATTAGGCAAGTCTTCTTCAACAACTTGATTTGCTTGATTCTAGTCTTTGAAAAATTCTGCACACTCGGAAATCTTTTGCACAACAACTCAAATAATATTTAGTAGACTTTGTTCTACTAGGATTTGGTCAATGGATTTATTTGCATACATTTTCCGACCAAGTGATAATTAAAATATATTAACACATGGAAAATAATGTTTTTACACATAAACCCTCATATGTATAATATATTATATTAAAGTCCTTTTTTAATATGAAAATGGTAGGAAAAATGTAATACAAATGTGCAGTTTTATCAACTGAACAACGGACGAGGACGCTTCAATGAAAGAGACTCTGGTGAGGTCCGTCTCATCGGTCCGGGAGGAAAAGAAGCGGCTGAGGCGCGAGGCGAAGGCGTGCAGGGCTGCTTTGTCCACGGGAGCGGGCCCAAGCACCACCCCTCGCGCTGATACTCCCTCAGAAGAGGCTCCCGTCGCCCTATCCACCGCTCGCAGACAGGTGGCGCGTGCTGTTCGGAGTGCTAATGACAAGTCCAGCTCTGGTAATGTATCTTGCAAGACTTTACTGTAAGAATTGTAAACCTGTCGTTTCTTATATATCTTGTTCTGCAGGACCAAGTCCAACCGAAGGGGAGGCGGAGACAGTCGAACCTGAGGGGCCAGAGGAAGAGGCATTGGTCGAGCCCGAGCCGACGGTGGGCAACGTCGCCGGGGTTGTTGAGCCTGAGGCAGGGGCCGAGGGGGCTACACCAGAGAAAGTCGTTGATGCTGAGCCTGAGGAGGCGGCAAATGAGACGACCCTTATAACTGAGCCCGAGGTAGTGGCGGGTGAGGCGCTTGAGGCGAGCGACCTTACGGCGACGGCTGATGAGGCGATGGATACCGCTGAGCCCGAAGTAGCGGGTGAGCTGGGCACGACTCTTGGGGAAGAGTTGTTCATACCATAATATTGCATTTTCTATTCCCCATTCTTATGCATTTTACAATGATAAACAGGTGCTTTTGATGCATGTCTGCTACATATTACAGGTTACAGGTTCTTGAAGCGAAAACAGTGAAAAAGACAAAAGATGATACAAAAAGTGGACTTTGACCAACAAATAGAAGACTCTTGATCAAGCCTACATCAAACATAAAATTCACAGAGTACAAGGCAATGCAAGGTCCAAGATTACAAAGCGAACGGTTAAAAGCCCACCGCAATTATTCACTGGAGATCTGGAAGAAACATAGAAGCTATTTTAACAAAGAACCAAATAATAAGGAAGCCCAAAGATCCAAGGCCCAATACTTTCTTTTAAAGAGACATAAAATTTTACCAAAGCTTGAAGTCTACTTTGACTAGGTCTTCCTAAGGATATTTTGGTAAATGTAGACATGCAAATCAATTGTAACCTAGGGTTTCCTATTCTCTATAAATAGGAACTCTACTCATTGTAATTTCTCATGCCTCCCTTCATTAATAAATTTTAGAATTCTTTTGGAGAGCATCGGTGTTTCTTTTCAATTCATGAATTCAGATCTGACAAACCTGCGTTGATGATTGGAGAGATGCATCAGTAAGTAGGTTATTTTCCTTGCAGTAGTTGTAGTTTTTCATATCTGCTCTAGGTAAATTATTTTCTCGCCTTAGTTTAATTTAGTTTAGCTTTTATTAACTTGCAATCGATGTTTTCTCTCTTTAATAAAATCATGTCTTTTTTCATCCCCTCAATGAGCGAGTAGTTTCCTCGCTTGTTAGGGTTAGGAATAGGGAAGGATTTGAGAGATGAAGATCTCTCATCTCTTTTCGTTGCCAAACTTTTATGAACATTAGAACTCCATGCATACCTTCTTATTCCGCTCCCTACGGCACTCTACCCTCGAGGTAGCGGTGATACCGTAGTATAAAGGCCCGGATTTTAAGGTTTTCCATGGAGGTTAGGGTAAAGATTAAGAAAGGAAGGGCAAGGATCTAGAGGAAGAATCAATCTTCCCAATCATCCTAATCCCCTTTGTTAAGATTTACCATAACACTAATATGATATCTTTAATTAAAGGCAATGGAAAGAGATGTAGATCTTTGTTTACCAAATTTTCCCTAAACCTAATCCTAGCAAGTTTCTAATCCTAGTATCATACAACTTCAATTTTTAGATTTAATAATCAATCCGAACACCCTTCGGAATTAACTCGTTAGCGCGAATCGGAAGTTCACAACATCCCTGTGGACCGACCCGTACTCACCGGCTAGCTGCAAAGCGACGCCGTTCTTGATTGCGGTTACAAATATTTTTGATCTATCTTTTAGAAAGCGCAAGCACGCTAAATCTCTACCAATCAAATGGCGCCATTGCCGGGGATGGCGTAGAATTTTCTTTTCGCGATTTCGGGTTAATCAAAATTAAAAAAAAAAATTCATAAAAATCTGAAAAATCACCAAAAAAAATATAAAAATATATCATCGGTTATTTTTGGAAAGGGTATCTTTGTGTGAATTTTGCAGGATCTACGTACAAATTCGGATCTGGAAATCTACAGAAAGCGAAACAGCAAATAGACGATCCTATCAACAGAAGATTGCAACAACAGAGGAACAGAAAAAAATTTAGAGGACCGAGTCAACAAGTCAACCGCGCGATCTGGTGCAGCTGCAAAAAAAAAAAAAAAAAAAAAATCGCCGGCGGCTCTTTCTGGCCGCGGAACCGCCGCGTGACATCCCTTCTGGCCGCGGAACCGCCGCGGCCTTGTAGGTTCAAAAAAAAAAAAAAAAAAACAGGGTGCAGACGCGCGGTAAAAAAAAAAAAATCTGTAAGTTTTCTCTCTCCTCTTCTGCAAATATTGATATATCTTCTGTAAATTTGCCTGCAGGATTTCTTTGCGCTTTAAAAATATTCCTTTCCAAATAACAAATCTTATGCAGGATTCGTTGTGCTATGCTTAAAATAATAATTGATTGCAGGTGATCTTTTCTGATTTGCATATCCTTAATCTTTTTGCTAAAATATCTTTCCAAATAAAGAGCAAGAGAAAAAAGGAAAGTTTTAATTAGAAAACTTGCAAATTTTGAAATTCACAAAAAAGATTTGATTGCAAGTGATTTACTGTTTTGCATATCTTTAATCGGACTTTAAGGGGCTTTTGACCAAATCAGATTGGGTGGGGATTTCATCACCCTTCCCAGGACCCCAGAAAACATCTAAAGCATTTTGCATCGACCACAATTAATAAAAAATACTAGACTCAGCCCTCAGGAAATCGAGCTCAATAGGAAAAGGACTAGTATAGGCATCGACCGTTTATCTTAATTGATTTTGCGGTGTCTAGGCTAGTGGTTTTTAATTAGGCCCACTGTCGTGGTGGTTCCTTCCCACTTACCTGGCCGCAATTGGCGGTGAAGAGGCGGTTCGAGGTCCTATTTCTAGCCCTTTGGAACAGTTAGGAGCTGTCTAGCTGACCTAGGTGACCCTAGATTTCGGACTGATCGTGCATTTCTGGTTATTTGCATTTGTGTCTTAGCCCTTTATCGAAAATTTTTGCAAAACAAATAAAAAAGAATAATAAGAGGAAAAAAAAATACTTGCAACTTTTGTCGCTCGGAAATCCTTGCACCAACAAACTTTCTTTCTTTCTCCCTTTCTTCTAACATGGGTACCCCACATAAAAAATCATTAGCCGAACTTTGGTATCTCGAACCTAATTTTGCGTCGTTCGGCAATTTGTTCTGTCAATTTAAAGACGATCCTTCCTTGCCTAAAATATCATTGAAAGATCAAATAGAAGCGTCTAGGAGAAACAATTCGACTTTTCAACCCACTTTGTGTCAACCAAGTCAACCTTTACCACCTCCATATGTTGATACCACTTTTTCAAGTCCTTCTGTCACTCCTAAGCCGATGTCCATTGCTGAGCATATTGCTCAATCTCGCCGCCGATCTTTCACCCCTCTCCACTCATCTAGTTCTAGGGATCCGCATGATTATTCACCTTTTTATGCACATGTTGACCCTACCCCAGTCCAAGAACCTTGGTATCCCGAACCTAATTTTGCGTCATATGTCAATGTGTTCGGTCAATTTAAAGACGATCCTTCCATGCCTAAAAAATCTTTGAAAGATCACATAGAGGAGTCTAGGAGAAATAGTTTGACTTTTCAACCCACTTTGTGTCAACCAAGTCAACCTTCACCACCTACATATGTTGACACCACTTCTTTAAGTTCTTCTGTCACTCCTAGGCTGATGTCCATTGCTGAGCATATTGCTCAATCTCGTAGCCGATCTTTCACCCCTCTCCACACATCTAGTTCTAGGGATCAACAAGACTATTCACCTTTTTATCCACATGTTGACCCTACCCCAGTCCAATCACCCACTTCCTACCAGTCCTACCCGACCTTTCCACCTTCACTAGACACTGCTTCTACACAGCCATTAGGGAGTTTCACATATCCAAACAATTTCGAATCTTTTACCGAAACCCCCTTACCACCCAAGTCTAGTTTGGAAGAGGCGTTGGAGGCGTATATCGCAGCAACAAACAAAATGGTTAGGAATGTGGAAGCGTCCGTGGCCACCCTTTTGCAACCTAGTGAACCGGTAGCTAGTTTCCAACTAGCTCCAAATTTTTCAACGTATGAGGAGGCGGTTGGACTGAGTGAGAATGCGAGAGGATTTCCAAATCAAACCTACCCTTACCCGATTGAAGCCCACAACTCCAGTTTTCCATCGAATGTCCTAAATAATTCACAAGTTCAAAATAAAAGCGAGTTGTGTGATTTTGTAGTGTTTGATTTACCAGATTGTGAAGAACCCCTTTCGAGTGAAACCAGACTTAATCCTTTCGATCTTTACACCTCCACTCTAGAACCTAAATCGATAAATATCCATGCTTTTGATGAGGTGTCAGAAAAAATTGATTTTCACTTGATTGAGGATATAGACGCCGGGAATATTTCGGATGATGAACCCGTCGATTTAATTGAAATTTTATGTCTAATTCATCATCTAGAGTCATTAAATGTTTTTCCCGAACTTCATATGCGTCTTGATTTTGATGATATTGGCATGGATAAGCAAATTTTTGAGGAAAATATTGAGGAGAATTATGAGGATAGTACTGAGGATAATATTGAGGTTGAACCATTTTTCTTTGATGTGTCGAATTTTCCAATACACCCTCCTAAATCCTTAACTGATACCCTTCCTCACTCACTTCCTTCCGTCCTTCCTATCGTTTCGACTGTGCAAGAGACCGTTACGCTTTCATCTCCAATACCTAGTTCGACGTACCCATGTTTGCTCACGACTCTTGAGGGATTTAATCTCATTTTTTCGCGGGTTGATAGATTAGCACAATCGCTTTTTACACATCGGTCATTACAAATTGTGCTAATCTATACGCTCCATCCACACCCTCAACTTCGTATTCCCACTTTCTTTGGTTCTTCTAATCTTCCTTTAATGATATCGAGTGTTGATGAATCACAATCCGACATTTTGAGTTCGATAATTTTCAATTGGACCTTCGAGGAAAGTTTCGAAGATATTTTCGCCGACGAACTCCCATTCTTAAATGATATGGATTTTGTGATTAATCAACCTTCACTCGAAGAAGTAGAACCCCTACCATTTCTTCTTCCCCTCCGCCATTCTCCTCCACCGAGACCATATTATCCCTTTCTCTCCACACGGTCTCGTGTGCTTCTCATTTCTTTTATTTCCACTCCATTCTTTCACCAACTCTACCATTACCACGATAGAATTTTTGAATGGTTGGTGCTAACCTTTGGCTTGTGTAAGGCCAAGCTTAAGTTTGGGGGGAACCTTTGTATATATGTACATATGTTTTTGTTTTCTTTTTCTCTAAAAAATAATTAAAAAATTCAAAACATTAAAAAAAAATTATAATAAACAGGGGAGTGCCGGTATTTTGACCCTCTTGGTTTAGCATGACAGTGAGGACACTGTCAAGTTCAAGTTTGGTGGTATGCTCGGTACGTCTTTTTCCTTCGCATTCATTTGTACATATTTTTGCATTTGCATGCTTATTTGAAAACCCATAAAAATTTGAAAATTTTCAAAAATTATAAAAATTATTGTATTCAATTTTGGCTAATTGACTTGAGTTTGATAGATAGGTCAACTGGCTAGGAACAACTAGATCTTAGACTTAGTGAATTAAAAACCCTAAAAATAACATTCCTTAAAGTTTAACAGTAGAAAGTATATGCCTTGTAGTTTATTTAGAAATAGGCAAATTTTGGGTTCACTTCTTGGGCTAAGTCGAAACAAGGGAAAAGTATTGATGTTCTTATTAGAGTATAAGTTTGAAAAATAGTTCCTAGCTTAAGTCTAGATTCTGAAAACATGTACCCTACAAAATGCACAAACACGCACCTTGAAACTTGGATTAGTAGAAGAGACCTTGAAATACTCTTGTCTAACGTCCTTAGCACAATGAAAAAGAAAAAAAAAGTGGATAAAGAAAAAAATGGACACTGGTTTTTGTGATTACTTAAGGCTGTAAAAATAGAAAAATATTTAGCGAGGGTGCTTCATCACCTAGTGCCTTAGACCAACTGGTTTGGGAGCCACTGCTAAAAGCCTTGGGTGTTGCAAAACTAGGAAGTACGCCTTAAAAGTGCCAACGCATCTTGTAATCGGTTGTTGGTATCTCAAGAAGTATCAACAGTCGCATGAAGGATGTGAAAGCGAAATTTCACAAGTGCTTTGGATAATGGACGGGAGTACGATTGCTTGATTTGAATTTCCAAGTGTAGGGGTGATATTTACACACACGTGGGGATATGTGATTGGAGTTTAGATGAGAGAAAGGAATGAAGAATAGAACTTGTATCTTTAGTAGAGTTGATAAAAATTCCTAAGTGGAGTTGGAACCCTAGAAGGAAAACTTAGAAAATGCCGAAAGCTAAGTAGATCTGCAAGATATATATAATCTTAAGTTAGATGATGAGGAAGTGTGAAGAATATGGGTGGATAATTTGCGAGTCAAAAGATAATAGAATTCCTTGTTAGAAAACCTAATTGGAGAACAAAAGTTAATGGGCTGAATTGATAGGATTTTGTGGGTAGTATCCGCTGAAAACCCTCAGGAGACAACACTCCTCCTACTAGGGACACCTAGAGGTTTAACGGCTTGTTGCACGAGCTCAGTGTAATCGCGTTTCCCTGCGAAAGTGCGGCTAGGTTAGATTTTTATCGAGAATAAAAAAATAAGTTTGCTCGAGGACGAGAAAAAGATAAGTTTGGGGGTATTTGTTCATACCATAATATTGCATTTTCTATTCCCCATTCTTATGCATTTTACAATGATAAACAGGTGCTTTTGATGCATGTCTGCTACATATTACAGGTTACAGGTTCTTGAAGCGAAAACAGTGAAAAAGACAAAAGATGATACAAAAAGTGGACTTTGACCAACAAATAGAAGACTCTTGATCAAGCCTACATCAAACATAAAATTCACAGAGTACAAGGCAATGCAAGGTCCAAGATTACAAAGCGAACGGTTAAAAGCCCACCGCAATTATTCACTAGAGATCTGGAAGAAACATAGAAGCTATTTTAACAAAGAACCAAATAATAAGGAAGCCCAAAGATCCAAGGCCCAATACTTTCTTTTAAAGAGACATAAAATTTTACCAAAGCTTGAAGTCTACTTTGACTAGGTCTTCCTAAGGATATTTTGGTAAATGTAGACATGCAAATCAATTGTAACCTAGGGTTTCCTATTCTCTATAAATAGGAACTCTACTCATTGTAATTTCTCATGCCTCCCTTCATTAATAAATTTTAGAATTCTTTTGGAGAGCATCGGTGTTTCTTTTCAATTCATGAATTCAGATCTGACAAACCTGCGTTGATGATTGGAGAGATGCATCAGTAAGTAGGTTATTTTCCTTGCAGTAGTTGTAGTTTTTCATATCTGCTCTAGGTAAATTATTTTCTCGCCTTAGTTTAATTTAGTTTAGCTTTTATTAACTTGCAATCGATGTTTTCTCTCTTTAATAAAATCATGTCTTTTTTCATCCCCTCAATGAGCGAGTAGTTTCCTCGCTTGTTAGGGTTAGGAATAGGGAAGGATTTGAGAGATGAAGATCTCTCATCTCTTTTCATTGCCAAACTTTTATGAACATTAGAACTCCATGCATACCTTCTTATTCCGCTCCCTACGGCACTCTACCCTCGAGGTAGCGGTGATACCGTAGTATAAAGGCCCGGATTTTAAGGTTTTCCATGGAGGTTAGGGTAAAGATTAAGAAAAGAAGGACAAGGATCTAGAGGAAGAATCAATCTTCCCAATCATCCTAATCCCCTTTGTTAAGATTTACCATAACACTAATATGATATCTTTAATTAAAGGCAATGGAAAGAGATGTAGATCTTTGTTTACCAAATTTTCCCTAAACCTAATCCTAGCAAGTTTCTAATCCTAGTATCATACAACTTCAATTTTTAGATTTAATAATCAATCCGAACACCCTTCGGAATTAACTCGTTAGCGCGAATCGGAAGTTCACAACATCCCTGTGGACCGACCCGTACTCACCGGCTAGCTGCAAAGCGACGCCGTTCTTGATTGCGGTTACAAATATTTTTGATCTATCTTTTAGAAAGCGCAAGCACGCTAAATCTCTACCAATCAAATGGCGCCGTTGCCGGGGATCGAACCCGGGTCACCCGCGTGACAGGCGGGAATACTCACCACTATTGGGGATGGAGATCGCTGAGCCCGAAGTAGCGGATGAGATGGGCACGACTCTTGGGTAAGAGTCGGACGCTCTTTCTCAAGGGTCCGGCAATGCTCCGGTTATTGCCCTTCCCGTCTATGATCTTCCGCCGTCTCCTGGCCGCGCGAGCACGACGACGGTCCCTATCGAGTCGGGTGATGAGGCCACGGGCGGTGGCCTCATATCGATGAAGGAGGGAGTCGCCTCCGTTTCAGCCGGGAGCTCATCATGTAAATTTCGAGTTAGTTTCATCCATTTATTATATCTTGCGATCTTCTCTAACAAGTTTGTCTTTGTTTTTAACGCAGGTGCGGCCAGCGCCGATGCTCCATTGCTCGAAGGAGCACCATCAACTATTGCCTTGGCGGTGGTCACCTTCCAGCCTTCCCTTAAGCCCTCGCAGATGTTGGAAGGTATGGATTTGCGACTCATTAGTTTATCTTTTAGCCGCATGATTTATGTACTAACGTCGTACCACTGTGTCTTTTCAGGAGTGCTTTTTGATCATATCCATCAGGTGTTGCTTCCGCACTTCTCCTTCCCATCTGAGCTCGCTTCTCCCTCTAGTGGTGCTGGTGAGTATATTTTCCAGGTGATGTCTTTTTTTTTTAGCAATGGGATTATTTCTGACTTTTCCTCTTCCTGATTGCAGTGCTACAAATCGAAGGAGGGGACGTAAGACCGGCCACGCCACCGGCCCTTCCGGCTTTGCCGTCCGCTGCAACTGGTATTGTGAATTCCCTTATTGATGACTCTTCAATATCTCTTGAACCGTATTTTAACTGTGTTTTGTTTTGCAGCTATCATTCCGGCTCAGGTCCCTCTTGAGTCTCGCATCCTTTCACCGGCAGGCCCCTTCTTGAAACGCCCATCTTCAAAGGGTGTCGTGATGAGTTTGGGCATATTGAGCGGGTATATCGAAGAGCTTAACGCAGACGCTCTCCCATCTGCTGCAGATTTCGCTGTGGAGGTTAACCCAATGTTGGCGGCACTCGTAAACTTTCATAATGAAGGCGTCGTCGAATCTTGGGTTAATCACTGCAGGGAAATCGATGCCTGCCTACATCGGCTGGAGTCGACGCATCCTTCCCCTGAGGTATTGGCTGTAAGTACTCAACGGACAGCCTGGCTCGAGCAAAGCACTTCTTATTTCCTCCAATTGGAGCAAGAAGCAGCTTTAAGGTTGAAGGAACGTCAGGAGTCTTCAAGCGCAACTGCTCGCCTACGTGCCGAAGTTGAGGCGAACGCTGCCGAAGTGAAGGCCGTCTTCGAGGGCCTTCTGTAGCGTATCTTTAATGGGCTAGCGCTGAAGCAGAAGGTTGATGCCGCCGAGCGTGATGCCTGAGGCCGTGAAGCAGCTCAGCAGGTCGTTGGGGAGCAGCTTGCATCCTTCATGTAGCAGCGGGCTCGAGTAGAGGCCGAATTGGCGGCGGCGGCTGATCAGGAGAAGGCGTGGAAGGAAGTGCGTGAGCAATTGATAGAGCTATTCAAGAGGCTTCCTTCTCCCTGAAAATTTTGTATCATTTACACACTTGTAATTTTTGCATAGTATATACACATTCTTTTTTCTTTATATGATTCGCCTTGTATTTGATTGAATTCATGAATAAAGATACACATTTCTTTTTGCAATGTCTTGTACTATTTCTTTGCTTTCTCCCTTCTCAGCATGCTGTCTTGATAAACATAATTGGTAGATAACTTAATTTCTCCAAGAGATAGCGATGGCTTAGGCCGCATGTTCAGATCTGTCGCCTAAGACTTTTCAACTCTATGAGCCGTGAGGGTCTCATAGAGACTTTTCTCCCTACGGATCGAGAGGATCTCGTAGGTGGATTTTCTCCTTAGGAATCGTGAGGATTCCTAAGTGTGTTTTCTCTTATAAGTCGTAAGGATCCTATAAGAGAATTTTTCCCTCTTACGAGTCGAGAGGACCCGTAAGCGGTTGTTTCCCTCCTTGTCAAAACTCGATTTTGGAGAGTGAGACCCGTGAATTGTATGCAAGAGACCGTTTAGACCGACTTGCAGGGTCGCATTGGCCAGGAAACAAGTTTTTTAATCCCTACTGCCTGAGGCTTATCTTGCAAGTTGAGACGAATCGGGAATTTCCCGCGAAGACACTGGTTTCTCTGCGAGCCGATGCGAATCAGGAGGCTCTCATCAAGGACACTAGTTTCCCTGAGTTGAGGAATTTACCAAAGATTATTTGTTTCCCTAGTGCCAAGGATTATTCGTTTCCTTGGTGTTGAAACGAGTCGAGAATTTCCCACGAAGACACTGGTTGCTCTGCGAGTCGACGCGGATCAGGAGGCTCTCGTCAAGGATGTTGGTTTCCCTGAATTGAGGTATTTGCCAAGGATTATTTGTTTCCCTGGTGTTGAAACGAGTCGAGAATTTCCCACAGAGACACTGGTTGCTCTGCGAGTCGACGCGAATCAGGAGGCCCTTGTCAAGGATGTTTGTTTCCCTGAATTGAGGTATTTGCCAAGGGTTATTTGTTTCCCTGGTGTTGAAACGAGTCGAGAATTTCCCACGGAGACACTGGTTGCTCTGCGAGTCGACGTGAATCAGGAGACTCACGTCAAGGATATTTGTTTCCCTGAGTTGAGGAATTTACCAAGGATTATTTGTTTCCCTGGTGCCAAGGATTATTTGTTTCCCTGGTGTTGAAACGAGTCGAGAATTTCCCATGGAGACACTGGTTGCTCTGCGAGTCGACGCGAATTAGGAGGCTCTCGTCAAGGATGTTTGTTTCCCTGAGTTGAGGAATTTACCAAGGATTATTTGTTTCCATGGTGCCAAGGATTATTTGTTTCCCTGGTGTTGAAACGAGTCGAGAATTTCCCACGGAGACACTGGCTTCTCTGCGAGTCGACGCGGATCAGGAGGCTCTCGTCAAGGATGTTTGTTTGCCTGAGTTGAAGAATTTACCAAGGATTATTTGTTTCCCTGGTGTTGAAACGAATCGGGAATTTCCCACGGAGACACTGGCTTCTTCGCGAGTCGATGCGAATCAGGAGGCTCCCGTCAAGGATGTTTGTTTCCCTGAGTTAAGGAATTTACCAAGGATTATTTGTTTCCCTGGTGCCAAGGATTATTTGTTTCCCTGGTGTTGAAACGAGTCGAGAATTTCCCACGGAGACACTGGTTGCTTTGCGAGTCGACGCGGATCAGGAGGCTCTCGTCAAGGATGTTTGTTTCCCTGAGTTGAGGAATTTACCAAGGATTATTTGTTTCTCTGGTGTTGAAACGAATCGAGAATTTCCCACGGAGACACTGGCTTCTCTGCGAGTCGATGCGAATCAGGAGGTTCTCGTCAAGGATGTTTGTTTCCCTGAGTTGAGGAATTTTCCAAGGATTATTTGTTTCCCTGGTGCCAAGGATTATTTGTTTCCCTGGTGTTAAAACGAGTCGAGAATTTCCCACGGAGACACCGGTTGCTCTGCGAGTCGACGCGAATCAGGAGGCTCTCATCAAGGATGTTTGTTTCCCTGAGTTGAGGAATTTACCAAGGATTATTTGTTTCCCTGGTGCCAAGGATTATTTGTTTCCCTAGTGTTGAAACGAGTCGAGAATTTCCCACGGAGACACTGGCTTCTCTGCGAGTCGACGCGGATCAGGAGGCTCTCGTCAAGAATGTTTGTTTCCCTGAGTTGAGGAATTCACTAAGGATTATTTGTTTCCCTGGTGTTGAAACGAATCGGGAATTTCCCACGGAGACACTGGCTTCTCTGTGAGTCGATGCGAATCAGGAGGCTCTCGTCAAGGATGTTTGTTTCCTTGAGTTGAGGAATTTACCAAGGATTATTTGTTTCCCTGGTGTTGAAACGAATCGAGAATTTCCCACGGAGACACTGGCTTCTCTGCGAGTCGATGCGAATCAGGAGGCTCTCTTCAAGGATATTTGTCTCCCTGAGTTGAGGAATTTACCAAGGATTATTTGTTTCCCCGGTGCCAAGGATTATTTGTTTCCCTGGTGTTGAAACGAGTCGAGAATTTCCCACGGAGACACTGGTTGCTCTGCGAGTCGACGCGGATCAGGAGGCTCTCGTCAAGGATGTTTGTTTCCCTGAGTTGGAGTATTTGCCAAAGACACAGGTTTCTTCGGAGTTGGGACGAACTGTTGAGATTTGACTTCGTTTTCTGGCAAAGCCTGTTGGGAAAGTATGGTTCCCTCTTCATTTATGCCCTTGGATTGTATACAGGGATCGATGTGATCTCAGCTGTAGGGCCAGCATTTTATCATCATTTTTTTATTTTATTTCCGCGGTGCTCTATCATTTCAGCTTTTATATCGCGAAGGTCGCGATTGCCCAATCATTTCGGTTATTTTTCGCGGTGCCCAATCATTTCGGCTGTTTATTTTATTTCTTACTCGCTGCTTTTTATTGCGAGTTGCCCAATCATTTCGGCTATTTCGTATGCATGTAGTGCTCACCGATTTTCTTTTATCGCGAGTGTGGAATTTAGAATCTGACGCCAATCTTAGCATCAGCATCGCTACAACTGGAATATTGCCAGGAGCGAATCATCATTTTCCTCTGTCGATGTCGAACAAAAGTGGCTTAGCGAATAGGGTTAGGGTCCTGTCCACTAAGGCTTTTGACTTCATGAGCCGTAAGGGTCCCATAAAGGTATTTCTCCCGACAAGTCGTGAGGATCTTGTAGGTGTATTTTCTCCTTAGGAATCGTGAGGATTCCTAAGTGTTTGTTCCTCTGTAAGTCGTAAGGATCCTACAGGAGGGTTTTCTCCTTGTAAATCGAGAGGATTTACAAGGGTTGTTCACCATGCGAACATATCCCCAGTCACGGATGGGACTTCGTTAGGGAAATGTTTATTCGCACCCGTGGATTGTATACAAAGGTCAGTATTGAGCCGCTTGTAGGGCAATATCGAAGTTTGTGGGGGGAGGGGGGTTGCTTAAGCACAGGTTTAGGTCTCTGTAACTTAAGACTTTCAAATCTTATGAGCCGTGAGGGTCCCATAAGAGAGTTCTCCTTACGATTCATGAGGATCTCGCAAGTGTAATTTCTCCTTAGGAATCGTGAGGATTCCTAAGTGTGTTGCTCCCTTGTGAGTCGTAAGGATCTCACATGGGTGGTTTCTCCTTACAAGGTCGAGAGGACCCTATAAGTGTCTTTTAACGAGATTGCGCCCTTTCGGGTTTTCACAAACACTCGCCGGTAGTCCTGCTGTTTTTACTCACGAAGCCCTTTCGGGTTTTCATCCGTGCCCATTTTGCTTATGGACATACCGTTTTTTTTATTCTTTTTATTTTCTTCTCTCCTTTTTTTACGAGGTCGCGCCCTTTCGGGTTTTCACTAACACTCGCCGGTAGCCCTGCTGTTTTTACTCACGGAGCCCTTTCGGGTTTACATCCGTGCCTTTTTTGCTTATGGACATACCGTTTTTTTTATTATATTTTTCTTCTCTTTTTTTTATCTTGTCAGCCTACGGATGCTGCGGTATTAGTTTAAGGACGTTTCGGTCCGTCATGGAAAAGGCTGGCTACTGCTTATAAAGCTTGAGCTCAGGAAGATAGCGAGCGGACATAGTCGTCGTCATCTATCATTGACCTAGGCTGTGGCTCATTAAGCGTAGTATTTCTTTAGGAAGCGACCGTTTATTGGCCTGAAAGGCCTTTCACCGTGCATATCCATAAGTAGATATGCTCCACCCTGGTAGACCTTGTCTATGATGTACGGGCCTTCATAGTTCGGCTCAAATTTTTCCCGCTTGGCGCGATTGGGGATCATGGGCCTTTTGACCACTAGCACGAGTTCTCCTTGGCGGAATTTCCTCGGTCGGGTCAATCTTTCATATGAGCGCGTCATCTTTGCTTTATAAGCTTCCAGATTTTGTTGCGCTATGAGCCGTGTTTCTTCAAGGACATCAAGCTCCTCAAGCCGAAGGTTAGCATTTTCTTCGTTCGTCAACTCGTAGTGGACTGCCACTCGTAAAGAGGGTAGCTCTATCTCGAGGGGGAGTATTGCTTCCGTACCGAATACCAACACATACGGCGTTGTATTTGTGGCTGCCTTGAACGTAGTTCGGTACGCCCAAAGAGCCTCTTGCAGTCTCTCGTGCCAGTCTTTCTTATTCCGGGACACCGTCTTTTTCATGATCTTCGTCAGGGTCTTATTGAAGGCCTCGGCTAGACCATTAGCTCGCGGATTATAAACTGAGGAATAACTCCAGTCTATATTATGTTGTTGCGCGAAGCGACTGATCTTGTGGCTTCTGTAGGCAGGCCCGTTATCGGAGATGATCCATCGCGGAGTCCCAAACCGGTATATGACGTGCGTCTTGAAGAAATGGAGGATATTCTCTGTCTTCACTTCCTTTAACGGTACTGCTTCTGCCCATTTGGAGAAGTAATCAGTAGTCGCTAGGATGAAACGATGTCCCCTGGACGATGCTGGTTCGATGGGGCGGACTATGTCAGTTCCCCACATTTCGAATGGCCAGCTAGCCACTATTGGATGGAGTGGATTTGGATGCTGGTGGATGAAATCCCCATGGATTTGGCACGAGTGACATTGCTTCGCATATTCGAGGCAATCCTGAATCATCGTGGGCCAGTAGTAGCCCATCCGTTTGATCTTCAACTTCATCTTTGGGCCTGCTTGGTGAGAACCACAGATTCCGTCATGAACTTCCTGAACGACTCTTTCTGCTTCATCAGGTCCTAAGCATCTCAGCCACAGAGAGTCGAATGACCTCTTGTACAGAGTATCATTGACGAAGGCGAAAGACAGAGCTCGTTTCATGTCACGCCCCGCTTCCCAGAGTACGCTAGATTGGGCACGTGATATAGCCAACCATGTTACCTGTGGGTAGGAAGTATCCATCCACAGTCACATTACGGCTGTAGAGATATCAAGAACAAGATAAAACTATCTAAACATGTCCATAATCCAGAATAACAAGAGTCAAATAAATAAATGCGGAAGCAAATGATCCAATACAATTAACTGAAAGGTATGTCCCATAATGCGGGCTCACATCAGGAAATAAATGCAGGAAATAAACTAACCACTACGGAACTCACAACTCAGCCTGCTGCCTGAAGTACTCCTGCTCGGACTGCGACAGTGGTACAGAATCTGGGCCATGCAAAACCCAGACGTCAGCGCGTCAAGTCAACCAGTAATATAATATAAACAATGTAATAGGCAATGCAAAATAAACATGAATAAAGCAATAATGTGAAACAAGCAGTGCATGGTAGTGTGCAGTGGGTAACTAAATTGTTCTATCAGGTTTTCTAGTCTAAAGTCTTTGAAATCAATTGATGAATCGTCGATGTAACTCAATAGTATCCCGTGCATGCCCGGGACCACGGTCAAGATTCTCGGGGCTGAATCCGAGACGTGCCGCTAGGCAGTAACAGGTAGCAGGATGGGCGAGTGATGTCAGCATCATCACTCCGGGGCTGGCCGAGCCCGTAAGACTGATCAGAACACGTATCGAACTGTTGAGCTACAAGTCGGTTTCACCTTTGATTTCCCCATACCCCCAAGTTATGTATGTCAGGTCAGGTATTCAGTAATCAAGAACTAATGCCAACACAGGATCAGGTAAAAGCAGGTTTGTCTGGATAGACAACAGGAACGGTCCATGAGGACTACATGTCAGGTTTGTTGGCATTAGACACAAGATCAGGTAACAGGTCGGGTCATGGTACATCAGGTCAAGTCAACAGTATCCGGTACCATGTCAGGTGTATCAATATATGTATATATATGTGTAGCCATGTCAGGTCAAGATGTAAGCAATCTCGTGAGTGTGCTCCCAATCAGATGTATAAACAAACATGGGTATTAACAACATGAAATAAGCAATGCATTAAATAATAAGCATGTTTCGTTCAATCATAAGAGTGCAGTAATACAATGTAGCCGTTTAGTCATGTTTTGAGCACCCTTAGTGGTGCAATAGTTTAGGTATCAGTGCAATACAATTATATCAAGCCTTTGAATACGAATGTCCGAATGTAATAGAATTACATGGATAAGTGCTACCATCTATTAAACAGTAAAATGTTGATTAAACAGGTAAACTTGGTTATTAGGTTTAAATTGGCAAACTGTAAATTCTATGTTAACTGTAAAATGATATAATGCCATATTGCAACCAAATGAGAAACGACTATACCAAGTTAAGTTTTATAGGTTTAGTGTGTCAAAACATATATAAATATATTGTATAGCATGTAGCAAGGGATACTTGCCTCGACGGGTCGTGAACCGGGAAAAACGGAACGAAACGTTTGCTGGGAAACACGCGACGGACGCACGGTTCACGGATTGAACCCAAACAACGAACCAAGGAACCACACGGGTCAGAGTACTCTGCTGGATTGTCGGGACACGTCGCCGGCACGGCCGGATTCCGGCGAGCGCAAAAACAGTAAATAGGGTTTCGAACGGGTGTAGATCTTGGAAAGAAGGAAATGACCAGAGAAGAAGGAGATGGGGGAATACTCACTGGTCCAGAGGGCACTAGCGACGACGGCGAGATCGACGGCGGCGAGGACGGCGTCTCCGGCGATCTGCAGAAACTTCCAGCAACTGTTTTCAGTTCTGGAAAAAGAAGAGAGGACAGGAAAGGTGGAGGGACACTTACATGGTGTTTAGAGGTGGTTGGGGTTCGTCGGCGACGGCCAGGGGCGGCGCAGGGGTCGCCGGTGACGTTTCGGGCGACACCGAGAAGTTGCGGGGTAGCCGAGGGTCGCTGTTCCGGTCAGGGGGTGCACCGGGAGAAGGAGAATGATGGTGAGGGAACCACGGCGAGGTGTTGGTCGGCGGCGAGGCGTTGGACGTCCTCTGGTGGTCGCGGTGGCGAGCAGGCGACTGCAGGGAATTCTGCAGGTGGCTGCAGCAGTCGTGCAGGGTGCGCGGGGGAGAAAACAAGGGTTGGTTGAGGCGAGGAGGCGCGGGCGAAGGTGTTGGCGTCGTCGGCGACAGGTTACGGCGGTGACGGGGACGGGGCGGCTAGGGCATGCGTTGAGGCTCGATGGGTGAAGGTGACGCTGGAAAAATATTATGGGAGGGGAATATATATAGGGGGGAGAGAGAAAGAGAGTTAGAGAGAGAGAGAGAGAGATAGAGAAAGATAGAGAGAAAGATAGAGAGAGAGAAAAATAGAGAGAGATAGAGAGTTAGAGAGAGATAATGGAGGGGGCCCACGGGGTAATATGCCCTCGTGATTGGCTGGAGAAGGATTGCAGAGGTTTTAAAAAGAATATTTAAAAGATTATTATACTGTAAAAGATATGTATGTTAACTAAATTATATGGTTTAAATATTATATTAAATTTGGGATTTTGGCGCTAAATAAAACATTTCCAAATCGCGCCCGGGTTGGGTCCAAAAATTTAAAATTTAAATAATAGGATTTTAAGTGGGTTCCGAATTTTAAAATTAAGTGTTTATGATTAAAAAGCATACCCCCAAGACGGACACCAGTACGCCCGCGTAGCCGTCCAAACTCGCCCGTTTCACCGAACGGGACGAGAACTCGATGTACGGACGCTACCACAAGGCTAGGGGTGTCGAGTAGGCCAAGATAGATATTTTTAATTTTATTTTAGATACTAAAATTTGTTATATACAAAAATGACTTTGCCGGATAAAATTTTACAGTAAGACCCAAACAAGCAAGATAAATTAAATGAGTACCACCTAATACTCAAACAGTATCAGAAATTAGTAGTATTGGGCTCGGGTGTTACATTTCATGAGCTGATGTCTCGTGGACGCTTCTTCGGGCATTCGGTGGGACTTAAAGTAGTCTATGAAGACTTCCCTCCAGTCCTCAGCCCTTTCTCGTTCTTTTATTTGTAAGGTCGTCTGCTCAGTCGCTCCTTTTCTTCGGATGATTCCAGAGATATTTCTGCTGGGGCGAGCACTCGACGGCTTTGTACCACGATTCTGACGTCATCGAGGTTCTCGTCAGCCAGTTCTTTAGCGAGCTTAGCTAACGCGTCCAATTTGCTATTTTCCGTGCGTGGTATGCTTTCCAAAGTATAGGAGGGAATTTGGGTCAACAGTTGTTGCACCTTTTCACCGTATTTCATCAAGTCTGGTTTGCACGTTTGGTGGTCGCCGTTTACTTGACTAACGACCAGCTGGGAATCTCCATATATGAGGAGGTTCTCAATTCTCATGTCGATGGCGATCTTGAGACCTGCTATCAAGGCTTCATATTCGGCTTCGTTATTCATTCTCGGATCTGTTAAGGAGAAAGCGAAGCACATTATTCCTCCTTGTGGGGTCACGAAGATGAGGCCTGCCCCCGATTTGATCATTGGCGTACTTTGTTTGCGCTTTTTCATAGAGGATGCTCCATCGAAATAAAGCTCCCATCGGGTATCACCACTGTCGATCGAATCAAACGCATGTTCGTTTGGCAAATCGCAATTCATAGGAGAATCGGCAGGTATCGGGTGCTCAGCGAGGAAGTCGGCGATGGCCTGGCCTTTCACTGCCTTGAGAGGTTGATACGTTATCGAGAACTCCATCAAGAGCAGAGCCCATTTAGAGAGCCGCCTGTCAATATGGCTTTTGACATCAGATATTTAAGGGGGTCCACCTTCGATATGAGACGGACTTCGTGTGCCAACGCACAGTGCCCGAGCTTTGTTATCGCGAAGATCAACACCAAGCAATGTTTTTCAATGGGAGAGTAGTTGCTTTCTACCCCCAAAAGAACTCGACTTAAATAGTAGAGCGCTCTTTCTTTCCCTTGGTCATTCTCTTGCGCCCATAATGCGCCTAAAGAACCTTCTAGGGCGGTTGTATAAAGAATGAGAGGCTTTCCCTTAACAGGAGCAGCCAACGCTGGTGGATTTTGCAAGTACTACTTGATCTAGTCCAGCGCGCCTTGGCATTTTTGATCCCAGACGAATGGAGTCCCCTTCTTCATCAGGTGACTGTAAGGGCGGCACTTGCCAGAGAGGTTGGCTATAAATCACCGAATATATGCGAGCTTTCCTTGGAGAGACCGCAACTGTTTGAGAGTTCTCGGCGGAGGCATTTCCATGATCGCCTTGATCTTGGACGGATCTATCTCGATACCTCGGTGTCGGACGATGAATCCCAGGAATTTGCCCGAGGAAACTCCGAATGCGCACTTGAGATGGTTCATCTTCAAGCTGTATTGTCGAAGGCGTCGAAATACGGTCTTTAGATGCTCGAGATGTTCCTTGTATGATTTGCTCTTAACCATGAGGTCGTCGATATAGCATTCGACGATTTCATGTATGAGGTCATCGAAGATCTTTGTCATGGCCCTCTGATAAGTAGCACCGGCGTTCTTTAGGCCGAAAGGCATCACCTTGTAACAAAATATCCCTAGAGGGGTCCTGAAGGCGGTGTGCTTCTGGTCTTCGGGATGCATCTTTATCTGATTATACCCTGATGAGCCATCCATGAAGGAGAAAACCTCATGAGTGGATGTATTGTCTATCATCAGTTCGGTGACTGGCGTTGGGAAATCATCTTTCGGGCAGGCTTTATTGAGATCCCGAAAATCAACGCATATGCGCACCGTCCCATTTTTCTTCATCACCGGAACGATGTTGGCGATCCATTCAGGATATTGAACCTCCTGGATAAAGCCAGAGTCGATTAGCTTCTTGACCTCAGCATTGATGCTCATCTCAAGCTCGAGCCGCATTCTTCTCGGTGCCTGTTTAACTGGCTTGACGTCCGGGGATATCGCCAATTTGTGTACAGCAACTTCTGGATCTAATCCCAGCATTTCGGAATAGTTCCATGCGAAGCAATCTCTATGCTGTACAAGGACGTCTTTTAATGCAGCCACCTTTTCTTCAAATAGTAGCTCGCTGACAAATGTCGGTCGCGGATCGTTCGCCGCCCCCAACTCAATTTTCTTGAGATTATCTGCAGCGGTATGTATTCCATCCTCCAGTTCTTTCGGAGCTGGCGGAAATTCTGAGATCACCTCATCATTGCTGTATTCGAAGCAACAGGGAAGGCTGTCCATGTTCTCGGGCTCTTCTTTTAATATTGTTATCACGTGACAGGTGCGAATCCGCTTCCAATCCCAATGTGGAGTTGGTTCTGTTCTCATGGTTTTGGGTTCATGCTTTTGCGGCGGTGTTACCCTCCAGTTGTCAGACAGAGCGAATTTTCCAAGCTGATACTGATCTTCAACCCAATTCTTGAAGGTGAAGGAATATTCAAGAGGATGCCCTATCACTCGATGGTAAGAGCAATAATTTGGGTCAGAGACTTCACCTGCTCGTTCGGGGTTTTTGGACTCCGGCAGTGTAAGCATTTGATATTTTAGAGCAAGATCAAGTATCTTCTTCGTCTTGTCCCGAGGAAACGAGTATGCTCGACCCATTTTCTTCATGAGGGATAGATCAATAACGCTCGACTCCCGTTTGCGTGGCTTCTTAGCCCCGCTTTGTTGCTGTTGAGCGCCTTTCTGGCCTTTCGACTTGTTTCTGCCTCTGCGTCGAGCCTTTTTTATAACAAGTTGACAGGGGGCGGCATTTTCGTCTTTCACGACCTGTTGAAGGAGGCGTTGCGTTTTGGCTTTCTCGTAGATTGCCATTTCACGATTATGATCATCTCGGATTTTTTGACCAGCTTCCCTTATAAGCCTGTCCATTTGTTCTTCGAACGACGGACTGGGCATTTTTGCATCAGAAACTTTTACTGGCTCAGGATTAGCATCCTCCCGTTGAGCATTTGCTTATTCATTGAAGTCGTGCACGACGTAACAGTCACGGAGCAGCTCTCGTTTCTTGGAGCGAATGTATCCGAGCCCGATCGTCTCCATCCTCCCACTAGGCAGCTTGTGCTGAGTTCTGGGAACGTTCCAGACCCTGTCATAGAATTTGGCCTTTCTAACGGTCTGTTTGAAGGGTATCCCTTGGCGCTTCAACAGCCTCTTCAAGCCTTCTGTATAATATCTGGGTAAACGGATGGGTTGAAGCCTGTCCAGCGTTGGATCCGCACCGTGCCAGATTTCTTTCTCCACTTTGTTTTCTTCAGAGCGGTAGAATAGAATTACCCTCTTGCCTTCTCGCCTGGGCGGGATATAAAACGTCTGGAGATCCTGTACACTGTGGATATCAAGCGCATCCAGTTCTTTATAATGTTTAAGCGGCACCATGGCTACTTGCAGGCTTTGCTCTTCATCAGCGAAAGCTCGTATTGAAGGTCGAGCAGAGAATACAGCATGGACTTCATCCTCTGAATCACTGCCAAAGATCAATGTAGGGACAGATGGCCCTTGCTTAGTGTATTAGGGCGAACCTGAATAAACTATCTCCTCTTCCTCCTCGGTATCACTGCCGAAGACAAGGATGGTAGCGTTAGTTTTGTTCTCCGGCTTGTGACACCTTTCCGTATCTTCGAAACTCGGTAAGAAGTATTTGGCGTCTCCATATTTGCAAACTTCATGCACGGAGAACGGATTCAATTCTCTCGTCACGGTATACTCAAGACCATCCCTAAAATATTTCATACACTGATACTGTGTAGAAGGGATGATGTTGTACTCGTTTAACTATGGTCGGCCGAGCAGAGCGTTGTAGCATGTCTTGGCATTTATAACGTGGAATTTAATATCCGTGATGAGCAGTCCAAAGCATAGCGTCAATATCACAGATCCAAGAGTCTTTGATAATTGGGAGTCGAACCCGGAGATGGTGATCTTGTCCCGAGCAAGGTGCTGGACGCTCATGCATATTTCCTTCAACACCCGCACATTGAGGAGATTAGCGGAGGATCCATAGTCGATCAAGATTTTGCATATCTTTATATCGTGGCAGTATCCCGAGACATAGAGGGGACGATTGTATTCGCACGTCCCAAGGAGAAGGTCTTCATCGCCAAAAGTGACATCGGCCGTGTGCACTTCCTCCAATTCATCCTTCATCTTTTCTTCGGCCAGGAAAGCTTGGAACTCCTCCGGGTCCTGTAGTGCCTTAATTAACGAATTTCTCGCCTCCTTTGATAATAAAAGGGCGTCAAGAATGCTGAGCTGCGAGGGTAGCTTCCTCAGATGCGCTAAGACGTTGTAATCCACCTTATTTTTCTTCGGCGGGTCTTTGGCAGTTAGCTCTTCCATGACTTGGTCATCTAGGGCGATATCCTCAGAGACCTTTTCTTTCCCTTTATCTTTTTTGTTTGGGGGTCCGAGATTCTTTTCGGGGAACGTGCGATTACGCAGCCGGACATTTTCATAAATCTTCGGTTCTTCTTCTTTTCCCGAAGTGGACTCTTTAAAGAGGGGGCTAAGAGCCAGCTCCTCGTCGGAATCGCTCCCAAATGTGAGTACTTGTGATCCCCCAGCGTTAACCATGCTATAATTGCCGGTGGTTCTGTTAAGCCCTTCGGTCGCACTGTTTTGCTCTCGGCGAGTCTTGCGCTTCTCCCATTTAACATGTTGCCGGTGAGCAACATATCCTTGCCACCATCTATAGAAAGCTTTGCACCCTTCAGTGGGGTGTGAAATCTTCTGATAATACAAGCAATATGGGGGGTGCATTTCCGCTTTACCAGTAACGCTTCCCTCAGAGGATGGTAGCTTCATACCCATTGATATGACTTTAGCAAACCTTTTCCTCATCTTGAATTTGTTTTATGTTGGCAGCTTGTTCCGCTACCTCTTTGTCCTTCTTTTAGAGGATTCTCTAAAAAAACTCGGCATCAGTTTCTTGCTCACGGCGCTGCTCCGAGGATTTCTCCAGGCTTGCTTTCGGTCCCGTAAGTGCGGCCATGGCTGTCAGCATTTCTTGGAGCTTTTGTTGTTGTTGCCCCTGAGCCTTAGTCATTGATTGCGTAAGCGGTCTATGACCTGTGAAGACATGGCTATCCTCTTTTCCGGATGCCATATAGACGGTATGTACCATCATGCCCCCAGACTTGGGGTGTTTGGGTTCAGTGGTCTTGCAGTTCGTCGCAGACCCAGGGATTTTCTCCGGCCTTCTCCTCTTTCGTAGGCGGTCGAGGTTGAGGGAGGAGTTGCAGCGGGCACCCAAGTAGCTATCACCTTTTGTGGCTTAATAGGATGGTCCTCTTCCCGCTGAACTTTCACCTTTTTCTGTCGGCGGGGATAATCTTGATCAATTACCGAGTCTTGGACTTGACGCCAGACCGTGTAGATTTTAGAGGACAGCCGTTGAGGGGGCTTTTTCGGCTTCACCTTTGTAGCGCTCTCCATAGGTGGAGGAGATCTTTTCAGCACAGCGGTCGGAGAGTTCTTGTGGACCTTCCTAAGTGGTTCAAAACTGTTTCCAGTTGGAACAGCAGCATCAATTTCCGCCGTTGGAGTCGGCGGAGTCAGTCCAGAAGGAGAGTTGCCCCTGGTCTTCCTTACTCAGCAACAGTGGTATATCCCTAGTAGGAGGGGTGTTGTCTCCTGCTCCACTGGCATAGTGAAAATGGAGGCCGCTTGGGGCCCGTAGGTTACTCAGAGAGTTGCTGTTGCAGTTAGTGCAATTTGAAGCCATTGATTTCTTGAAGAGCTTGAATATTCTGCCCCCTGCATCGTCCTTGGTATTTGGCATGTGCCAGCTGTTTGAGGACCGATTCCGTCGGCAAGGCTGCTGCTTGGGGAGCCTGCCTGTGGGCGACAAACATCTTCTGGGCTTCCTCCATCGGCATTGAGGCACTGAGGGTGGGATGTGGGAGCATCGACCCAAAAAGAAGCCCGTTGATTTCTTGAAAAGTCGGATTGCAGAGATTTGAGGCTGCAAGTGACCCATACTTGACTCCACCAGATATGACAAAGCCTATATTGCTAAGGTTGAAACAAACACCATTCTTCATAAAGACGAAGCGCCGACTTCAGTATCCACTCTCCTAAGGGCAACCACAAATATACACACCACGATTATCTAATCACGGGAAAAACACGACACACGAAGTGTGGAGTGGAAAGAGGAAAAGGTCCAACCGGGCATGCCAGAATCTATTCCCCTCCGAATGGCGGCCGAGACATTAGGACGTCTTGCCTGAGATTCGGGGCAGATGCTATATGGTTTTATCTGTCTACCTCTCCGAAGATGCCAAGTTGATTTATGGCACCGTGTATCAGAGGTTTAGACGGATGCGGCCGATGTAGCAGACTTCGTCAGATTCCCCCTCGCTAGAGGGGTTTTTGATTGCGGGGACGCTTTTCCCTACAGGCGCAAGCCCCTGCAGTTAATTACGCTACCGCATCACGGTAGCCACTTTCTCCTTCTCCAGAATTTCACTTCGTGTCGTGTGTGTTTGTTTGTTTTGTGGTTGCCCGTGGATTGTATACGGAGACTGAGTAATGCCGTCGCCCGTAGGACGTGGATTAGTCTAAATCCGTATTTACTTAGATTTGGGTTTGGTGTTTTTAGTTTAAGGATACGTTAGCCGTATTGAGGCTAAGATCAACTTAAACGTTCGTTAAGGATGCGTTAGTCTTGTTTTGAGACTAAGATCAACTTAACGTGGTGATCTATTTAATATATGGCCGTCGGGACTCATCACCTCTCTGACGTCGTTGAACGATTACAACGATAGGTGTCAGAGGAGTTCAGAGATGTACCCTTGAACCAAAGTCGATTTGGAGTTTTGTAGTCCATTTGAATGTTTAAGGATACGTTAGCCGTGTTTGGGGCTAAGATCAATTTAAACGGGACCGTTTAGATCCGGCAAAAGAGCATTTGGAGGCTCTATTGTTCCAGTTTAGGGACATGGTGGTCCATGTTCCAGTTTAGGGACGTGGTGGTCCATCGCCAGTTTAAGGACATGGTGATCCATCATTAGTTTAAGGACGTTTCGGTCCATCGCCAGTTTAGGGACGTGGTGGTCCATCATTAGTTTAAGGACGTCTCGGTCCATCATTAGTTTAAGGACGTCTCGGTCCATCATTAGTTTAAGGACGTCTCGGTCCAATATTAGTTTAAGGACGTCTCGGTCCACGAGTTTAAGGACCCCGCAGTCTATATTAATATGTGGTTGTCGGGACTCATCACCTCTCTGACGTCGTTGAAGGATTACAATGATAGGTGTCAGAGGAGTTCAGAGATGTACCCTCGAACCGGATGTAAATTGATTTAGGGAGCAGCCGTGCTCAGCCAATTTAATTTGAGGACTTATGGCCATGACTGGGCTAAGTCCTGTTTCAATATTCTTTTGTCTTTGGCCTATTGGACCTGTGTTAGGGCCTTGCCCCTTCATTGCATTATTTTTCTTTGTTTTGGTTGGGCTCTGCCCTTTTATAAATGATGTAGAGCATCTATTTTGTTTGGGCTCTGCCCTTTTTAAAATGCATGGCATTTTTTATTAGGCCTGTTAGGCCTTTTAATTGGGCCATGTCCCTTTTCTTAATAATGCAGAACATTAAATACTCTGACAGTGCCACACATGGCTTGTCAGGCGCTTTGCGCAAATTAAAGAGCGCAAGCGCATGTGGAAGTGACACGTGTCACGCTCTGATGAGCGCAAGCGCAACAGCGCAGTGTGCTGCGCTGTTGCACTGCTGACACGCGGCGCTTCTTGGCGGCTTACACAATAGTGCAGTTTTGGCAAGTGCTGGGCACTGTTCTTATTTTTTTGGATCAATTTTAGATCAAAGAAAACAAGTTTTTTCTTGTTTTCAAAGAACCAGTGGTTCATAAAAAGTGCAAGGCACTGTTATTGTTTATTTTTCTCTTTTCTTGAAGAACATTGATCTTGTTCTTAGATCAATGATCTGTTTTTAAGAGAATTTTCTCTTTTTCTAAAGGTTTTTACCTTTTTTTTCTTGTTCTTGAGAAATTCTCTCTAATTCTTCAGAGTTCTCTCTGTTTGAAGTTCTTGATTTCTCCCAAAATATTGATGCTTTTGAATTGAGGCCTAGGGTCCTTTTTATAGTGCCCATAAATTAGTTAAATTTGTTAAAGAGATCTTTCTCTGAGTGATTTGGGGAATTTTCCCCACCGTTGGATCTTTGATCCAAAGACCTCTGTTTTACAGAAGAAATTCTTCTTGTTTTAACAAGAACAGAAAGATCTTACTAGAATTTTAATTCTGTTTGGCTTAAACGCCCCAGCGCTTGACACGTGTCGCGCAGCGCAGCGCTTGCGCAGTTGTGTGTGCGGAACTGCGCAGACACGTGTCGCGCAGCGCAGCGCTTGCGCAGCTGCGCAGACACGTGTCGGGCAGCGCAGCGCTTACGCTGCTGTGCTTGCGCTGCTGTGCTTGCGCAACTGTGCAGACACGTGTTGCGCAGCGCAGCGCTTGCGTAGCTGTGCTTGCGCAACTGCGCAGACACGTGTCACGCATCGCAGCGTTTGCGCACCTGAAACGTTGCTTCCTTTACTTTTTGTTTTTTTTAAAAACAGCCTTGCTCTGATTGGACGCAATGTCTCGGGCGCTGTGCTGACGCATCAACTTCTGACACGTGGCGCGTTGCGCACAGCGCACGGGATTTGAAGCGTTGCTTCAAAATTTGAATTTTTGAAATTCAAACAAAGCCTTGCTCTGATTAGGGGAAACAATGCCCCCCACCATTGTGCTCACGCGGCGCGCACGTGAGTGCAGCGGTGGCATGATCCCAGTCTTTGGATAAACTGATAAGTTGAAGGGGTGCAGGCGCCTATAAATAGGACCCTTGGTCCTTAGAAAATTCTTTACAACTTTCAAGAATTTTGATTCTCAGAGCCTTGCTCTTGCTTAAGAACTTTCAGAGCCTTGCTCTTGTTTCTTCCCCAAGAACTTCAAAGTTCAGAACTTAGAATCACTCTAGGTAAAAAAATTTAAATTAAATTTAATTTAATTAACAGAGCTTTGCTCTTATAGATCTTTGATCTAAAGTAAAACCCCTTTGGGGTTTCATCAATAGAGCCTTGCTCTCAAAAACTTACAGATCTACAGAGATCTTGTCCATGGGTTTTAACCCATGAACAGAGCTTTGTTCTTGGATCAAATGTAGCTCTTTTTAGATCTGAGAAATTTTTATAAGTTTTCATGGATTTTTCAAGATTCCAAATATTTAATTCTTTTAAGTGTTAAAAAAAAAATTTGATGGATCTTTCCATTATTACTATAGAGCTATGCTCTTTTAAGGAATCTTGTTACCCTGAGACCAGAGTTTGACAAATGTCACTCTGTGACAGAGCTTTGCTCTAAAAGAGGAGATTTTCTCCTTATCTCTAGGGATTTCCCATCAATGAGGATATTCTCTTGGGGATCTTTTCATTAATTGACAGTCTCATCTAATGATGGGGCTGTCTTATTAAATGATGCACTGCCATCCAGATTTTGTGGGTCCCCCTTTTGTCCCCTACCCACTGCATTGCAGTGTAGTGTAAAATTTTAAAATGCCAAGCGTTGGAATTACGACACTGACGGCTAATTAAATTTTTTTTGTCCCTCCGCAGGAAACATGTCTGGTAATTAGTCTTTTCCGTTTGTTCGCTCGAAGGGAGGGTTTCCCCAGGCACCGATGGACCGAGTGGTGCTCGCTCTCATTAAGGATCATGACCCTAAGTACAAAAACCTTCACCTGTGGGGTAGGTGGTACAATGAGATCATCCAGGGTCGCCGCAGTTTCAGTTCCGCCTCGCCGTCTGAGCCCATAGTTTCGATCCCCTATGCCGACGCACCCCCGGTGAAGTATGCCGTGGAGGTCAAGAATTGGAATTCGGATGACCTCCTCCAGCCTGCAATTGGTGCTATTCCCGTGCAGCCGCCGCCGGCAATAGACATTCTAGGGAGGCGAATCTGTCAGGGTGAAGCACGCCCTTGGGGACAGGCTTACAACATTGGATTGGTTCCGCGACCGCCCGCCGGATATTTGCAGTGGGCTCGGTACATCTTATCGGCTAAATGGACTCATTTGACGAAGATCGGTTTGTATTCGGCTATCTACGTCTCGTTCTTCGAGTATCCCTCCCCTCCAACGTGGTGGATTAAGGCTTTTATCGAGCAATGGAATATCCCCACCCACACCTTCTTGATGACAGATAGGGAGGTCTCTATTTCTTTGGAGGAGTTTGCCGAACTCTCGGGTCTGCCGATGAGAGAGGAGTATTACGAGGAGTTGCTCCCTCCTGACGAATACGTCTTTGCCACCAAGCCGTTGGTATTTGACCTGACTCCGGAAACGCTATTCAGCATCAGTATCCGGGCTTGGTGAAGGTGTTGGAGATCTATGAAGGACTCCATATGGAATTGGGCGACCGGGGCGTCAGTTTCACAGATTTTATTGCCCGCTTCATTCGCCTGGAGTTCCTATCAGAGCGGAACGAGAAGTTCGCCCAGCTCGATGACCCTTTCGGTTTCGGCTTGGACCGCCGACCCGTATCAGAGAATGATCAAAGGGATTTTTATCTCCCCGGCGCTGCCATCGTCCCTTTCTCAGAAATCGCCGTCCCGGGCATGGATGAGGAGACCTTTTTTATAGGGTTCTTGAGCTTGTGGCTATGCAGCTTTGGGCTCCCCATGCACCCGCGCCACATGCGGCCATCCGTCTTCTACCCAGCGCATCGGATGGTGGCTGGTTTGCAGTTATCGGTAGGGATCGTCGGGCTGGCTTACCTTTATAATAGACTTAGCGTAGCGGCGGACGCCAATGAGCCTGGGGTGCAACCCGCTAACTTCCCGATGCACTATTTCACCTCCTGGATGGAGATGCACGTGCAAGGGGTGTTCGGCGCCCATAAGATCCATTCTTTGAGAAATGCAGACTCCCGAGAGTTATGCGGTTTGTCGGTGCTTCAATTGTGGTTTCATCTCCGCGGGAGTCTAGGGGGCTGCTCCTTCGACCACACCTGGTCGGGGCAAAGACTTCTTTCTTGGATAAGGTTATAACAATAGGCTCAGAGACCACCAAGTCGGTAGTGTCGCTATGCGATGATTTTAAAGACGGGGCTTCCATATTAAAGGCTCGGGAAATCCTCCATCTCTACTCCATTCGGCCGGGCTACCTGGTGTTTAGGCAGAATGAGACAGCATTCTTTATGAGGTATAACCCGCACCGGTTTGCTCAGCAATCGAGCTACAACCAAGGGATTCCGATGGAAGCTTTCTTGGAAAAGCCCGTGGTTAGCCGAGAGGGGATAAAAAACGCAATGCACCACTTCATGCGGCTTAACACGGGTTCCTATTTTTTTATCAGCGAACCGAGCTGCATCCCCAAGGTCCTCAACGCGTACGTGGCTTGGTATGCGCATGCAATGGGCCCAGTTATCCTGATGGAGAAGCGCATGCTGATTGACCGCAGGGATGCGCCTCCTGGCGGTGATCGCAAGGCTCCCTTGAAGCCAAGGACCTCGGTCATTCCTCCGCTGAAAGATGCTGGAGTTGATCGACCACGTGTGTTGAGTCCCTCGCGTGGATTGCCGCTGCCTGCTATGGTGGATGTGCCACCGGCGCCCCGTGCTCCCACGAAGACGGTCAATGTAGTGTCGCTGGAGTCTGGCGCAGGAGCGGATATCGGGACCCGTCGCCTCAAGGTGCCTGCTAAGCGCAAATCAATCCCCGGTGCATCTAGAGATGGCGGGCAAAAGAAGAAGAAGTCGATCCTTTCCCTCGACGCGATCCTCGGTTTAGAGCCTGAGGCCCCTCTCACCAAAGGAATAAGTGAATATGGCAGCAATAAGGGCTTCTCGGTAGACCCCGCAGACACTGATTTGGCGACCGCTATTGCAACTTCTGAGCGATCAGCAAGGCTCGAAGCGATATTAAGTAAGCTCGCTGAGTCTGGTAACCATTAGCTGCTTTCTTCGTCATTTTATAGCATTTTTTTATCATTATTTTTGACTAATACTTTCCCCCATTTTTCAACAGGTGTTACTGCCGAAGAAGCTATTGCTGCCTCTTTAATGACCTTCCAAGAGGAGGAGGAGAAGCGTGCTTTAGCGGGCACTGGTATGTCCCACCCTTTTTTAAAACAAATTTTGTTATTTTTTCCGATGGTCAACCTAACTTTCTTCCTTTGTTTCTTTGCAGGGGTTATACCAGTTGATGCGGGGATCCTCCCAGAGCCTGTTACTGGAGTGTAGGGTTACTAGGCACGCTCAAGTGGTCTCACAAGGCATCAACCATGCCAATTTCAAATTTTACAGTGCCGAGAAACCCTAGACTAGATCGTTAACTAGAGAATAGGAGAAACTACAAGTTAGCAAACAACTTTAGTGCTAAGTGAAAGAGACTACAACCTTTGTAGATCCGGTCCTCCGCTTCCTTGGCTCCGTGATGACGTCCCTCCGCTGTACCCATCGAAATCCTAGACTCCCGCGGTGGTTTCATCGGAGAAAAGATCGGGCTAGGTCATCGACTTCGATACCGAAGATGATCTATGTCGAGGCAACACAAGATCAAGCTCCAACTTCACCAAGTCATGAAACTTGTGAAGAAAACACCCTATACTTCTTGGCAAGAGGTAGAGGATGAAGAAATAGGAAGTGGGTTCACTTTAGAATTGGATTTCTCACTCTTTTTCTCAAGTCACCATTGAAGCTAGCAAGCTTCTTTCTTCTTGAAGAAGAAGAAGAAGAAGAAAAAGAATATGATAAGAATTATCTAATAATTGAAAATAAAGTGATTCTTATCATATTAGCAACCATGGTTAAGTGTAGAGAGTAAACTAAGGTTAGGTGAATGGTTAGGTTTAGGAAAGAAACAAAATGGTCAAAGCTTCATGAAGCTTCTAAACAATTCCAAAGAAAGCCACCATTTCATTTCTTGCCAAAATGAATAAATAAATAAATAAGGTTAACCATTAACCTAATCATAGTTTAAAGCATACACACACCCAAGTATGCATGTATCATCAAACATGATACAAACTAGTGCACAAAACTATATCATATATACAATGTGCACATCAAGTGAGAAAATCCATCTTTAAGTGAACAAATATTAGTTAATGTAAAGTGATATATCAAATATATAATTATACATTAAATCATTAAATCAACACTTGATTTAACGATCCGGTCATACTGCATATAACCGACTAATATCAATAGTAACAACTTATCGAATCAACACTTGATCCGATAACCCGGCTATATCGCATATAACCGATCAATGTAACAAATCGCGAAAATTGAATACAGTATCACATACTGGTATTATTCTCGGTCCCGCACATATCTCATATGCGCTCCTATTTCATTTCGCTTGAGCCAGGAAACCTCTGTGTAGGACTCTAAAGACTTGTCAATACGCCGGTAGCAGATGATGATCATATCAAGCACCCACAAGCCGCAAGCGGTCTGCTAAACGTAACGGCCACCCGGGTATTGAGCGATCAGAAGATCGACGAGCAAGCCCGCTCACACTCCTGTGAATCCAACCAGTAACACTTACCGTACAGTCCGGTCTGATCGTCTGATATGTCGCATATCTCGCCTAGGGGTGGTAAACGTCAGACCCCAATAGCTTGATAAGTCGTGTCGATATAAGGTCTATAACAGTTCGAGAAACTACTGGTAACACTTAACAATAAATCTCAGCAACCCTGGCCAGGGATTTCCGGTTATAGCCAATCGAACACAGTGCAACATCAACTCCCTATACCGGGAGAGACGAATCTCCTCCTATCACTCATTGCCTCCATGTGATTCGGGACTGTACCCAAAAACCACCGTTTTGTACGCTCTCTTGGACGTGGTAAGGTGGAAATCAAAGCACAGTGGGAATCACACAAGACTCTATGACGATCTCGGGTCTACAGACTAACCTGTACCAGTGTCACCAGAGAACTGCCATCTGACGTGAGATATAATACCATCTGGGAGTTCTCGGCGAGTCTGTCCAGTGTACCCAGTCTTCACTGAGCACTCGTATATCATCTCTGATGTCAAACACCAATGGATATGGGATCATCCATCGCCCATCTGTATGAGTCGAGAAGGTATACGCTAGTCTACTCTGGCATATCGATGCCCCGTCTCGATATACCCATAACTAGGGACCTTGAAGGATGTACTTATGGACTACCATGTCCCCACTAGTATGATCCGCATCATAGTCTAGGTAATCAAGTCTTCATCCTAAGGGCTTTACCAACATGTAACAGAGAGACAATCAGTGTACACGTTAAGGTAAAGAGTAACCAGATAGCATACTATCATGTCGAGTAAGAAAGTCTTCCCTATATATGTCCCAGCATCCACTACAATATACATCCTATGTACAGTAATGGCCTTTAGGGCATACATATAACTAACAATCTCCCACTTGCACTAGGGCCATCTGTAGCAGTGGTTGTAGTATCTCATACTCAACCATCCCATAAAAATCTTTCTCTAGGAAAAGGCCTTTGTGAGTGGATCCGCCGTATTGTCCTCTGAGTCTACTCTCCTAACCTCGATCACCCTGGAGAACAACTATCTCCATGATCAGGTGATGCTGCCTCAGAATATGTCTGGATCGCTGATGGGACGGACGTTCCTTGGCATAAGCCACAACTTCATTGCCACACAATGGGAGGAACTAAGTTCATCTCATGAACAAATATATACCCAGACAGCCTCTTTGGTAGCATCTTAAGCAGCGATGTATTCAGCCTTTATCGTCTAGTATGCCACAGTATCTAGCTTGGAACTCTTCCAACATACCGTCCCTTTACTGAGGGTAAAGACAATGCCTGTGACTGACATTCAGTCGTCTTTATCACCCTGGAACCCTTCCAGTGATTCTCCCTAGGATCGATTGATACCATCTCACTACTACTAGTGAGATTCCTAGCATCCAATTACATCTATCTCATAGATGAATACTTAGGATTTAGGAGGTATCATTTTGATCCTATATGGAGAATCCTTGTGATAAGCGGAGATTGACCGAGCGTAGCATAGGAAACTCCTTCCCTATCAAGAGTATGTCATCCACGTACTCTACGAGGATCACTACCATACTCCCTACTACCTTTTTGTATATACAAGGTTCATCTACCATTTTGATGATGTCAAACTATTTGACTAACTCATCAAAACAGATGTTCCAACTCCGCGATGCCTGCTTCATCACATAAAACATCTTGCACACGTTTCCACTACTCCCACTGTCTACAAAGTCCTCTGGCTGTACTTATAGACGCTCTCTTCCAAAACATCATTTAGAAAAGCAGTCATGACACCCAACCACCAGATATCGTAGTCATGGTATGTAGCCGTGGCAAGTAGGATCTGGATGGACTTAAGCATAGATCCTTAGAAAAGGTTTCAACATAATCCATACCTGGTCAATGATGCAAACCTTTAACAAGTCTAGTTTTGAAAGTCTCAACTTTTTCATGTACACCAAGTAATCTTCTCAAGATATACTTGCTCCTGATGGGGATTTAACCCTTCGGATATAGCAACCAAAGTCCATACTTTGTTGGTGTATAAGGATTCCATCTCAGATCGCTAAGCATCCAGCCATTCTTACAGAGTCCCACTCCTGATGGCCAGCTCGAAACTAGTTGGGTCATCATCTCATGATGCAATCCTCGCTCCCACTGTCATAGAGGAACCGAAGTATCTCTAAGGTGGGTGAGGAACCCTACTAGATCGGCGGAGAGGCTGAGGTTCGTTGGTTACTATTGAATCCTTTGGTTCTATCAAATCATCATCTGCAGTTTGTATAGCTGGAACCATTCTAGTTCTACATAACAGACCTTGCCTCGAGCTTGTCCGGATTATGCTTTTAGACATAGCCCGGACAACCCCAAATCTTAACCAACTTAAAATATGGACTCTTCCCTTTCCATATCACATAGGAAGCGGTAGGCAACTGATTTGATCGGAACCCTATTCAATAGATATGCAATTTCTCAAGCGTATAACTCCCAAAAGGAAATAGGAAACTCAGTAGTACTCATCGTAGAGCACACCATATCATATAGGGTGCTATTGCTCCACCCCGATATACCATCGTGCTATGGTGTATACGGAGGAGTAATACTGAGAGAGAATCTTATTCTTTTTAGAATAGTCCAGGATTTCCGTGCTCAAGTATTCTCCTCCTCGATCACATCAAAGGATATAATACTTATACCCGTATTTTGGTTCTCTACTTCTAATTTATATTCTGTGAATATCTCAAAAGGTTCGGACTTGTGTTTCAACAGGAACATATGTCTGAATCTCGAGAGATCATCAGAGAATGTAATGAAGTATAAAGAACCGGTCTTGGCATGTATAGACAGGGGACCTTACATACATCATCATGTAACAATCCCTAGAGTTCACTAACTCTTTCTCTGTTTCAATAAACAGAGCTATGGTCATCTTATCTTTGTGACATGACTGGCAAGTTTCATAAGATGTAAATTCAAACTAATTTAAATATGCATCTAAAATGTAACTTAAGCTTGTCGGGTCACATTGATATGACCTAGTCTACAAAACCTCAAGAAGGATTCGTTCATTTCTGAACTCTTCCTCTTGTGTGTGTTCTGTATACTAGGAACTGTAGTTTGATTTAGAACGTCAATTCTTTTAGATAACGTGCCTGAACCGATCAACTTTTGATATAGAAAATGTTCAAAACATTATCCAACAATACAAAATTATATCCTTTCTTTACTAATAAAGAGACTGATATGATTTTGTATATCAGGTTCGGTATCTAATAGCATTTGTTCAGAATCAATGTATTGGTAATACAGAGTGATAGTGACCAACAGACTTGGCTGCAACACTTACCCCGTTTTCTGTCTCATGAAACTTTTCACCCGTTCTCAGTTCTTTACCTATATGTAGCCCATGTAACAAATTACATATGCAGGATCCTGATCCGGTATCTCATATCCAGGACGTAAAGAATACTGAGAAACAGTTCTGTATAATGAACACACCCGAAGATGATGCTTCAGCATGCACTCTCTTCGTTTGGGCGGCACGGGAATTCTGGTATTCCCCAATTTCCTGCTCTGTCTTATAACAATTATAAGTTGGAGCGGGACCAACGTTCCCCAGCTCAGTATAACAAGCTGGTTCGGTCAATATTCCGTATTATTATCTTAATTAAGGCGTGAAATGGTCGCTACCTGGAGAGAGAGAGAAGAAAACACTCTGCGTGCGCTCTTGCAAGATCAGATTGGTTTTTATTTTATCTAATCAGGATGGCTCCCACTGTTTTTATCAAATCTTCTTTCAAACCTTAAAAGGAAAGACTAGCCGGGATTAATTACACGCTACAAGTTCACCAATCTTTCAGCCAGGCCAGTGTCGGTACTTTGAGGGAGGTTCCCCGTGCTTTCGCACGGACCTAATTAAAGTAAACCTCGTTTTCCCAGAGGCGTAACCCCGTTGACACCTTTCTAGACACCTACTTGATCGACTAATTGTAATGTGTAAAACTCTCCCAGGAGTAACTCTTACTCGCAATGGGTATCAGGATCCAACTATCTCATAGAAGGTATGCAATCTCATTGCAAATTTCAACACTTGAAATTCCCGATAATATTTTTCCCCTAGCATCCTATGACCTTGACGAAAGCCAACAAACCATAGGCTACTAGTCAAGTCCAACCCGTCATTTCTTGATTGAATTAAACCCACCCGCACGACCCTTGACGAAAGCCAACAAAGCCGCACGACTACCTTAATCCAATCGCATCATATGCAGCAGATAAGTAGCAGATAGCTACCGCACAGTACACCTTGACGAAAGCCAACAAATGTAGCGCGAATACTATATACAACTTATCTGAAATGATGGAGGGCTACGACAGGTTTTTCTGAAAACCTATTGCGTAATGAACTTGATATCGTTATAGAATCAAATGATTTTTAAAATGGAGTGTTTTTTAAGCTTTTCTAGTTTTGCTAAAGGGGTCACTCCCGGTGAAGGGATCGTCGGCCCTTTCTTCGTCGAATGAGGTGCGGGATATATCATATATATCACTGTGCAAAACAGAAACTATAGAAGCAATCAAAAGACAAACCGAGTGTGTAGCATCTGCCAGTTATTGCTAAAGGGGTCACTCCTGTTGAAGGGATCGTCGGCGCTTTCCTCATCGAATGAGGTGCAGGATGTTCTAGAAGGAACACCGCGATGCAAAGCAAGAACTGTAGCTACCTGTTTTTGAAAATTCGATTCCACAGCATCTTTTAGGTTTCTTTTCTTTCATTAATCACATTAATGAAGTCCCATCATTTAAGTCCACCTAAACATCACAGATAAATATAATGTACGCTTATGCCATCCGCATTCGCCTCGATGTCCCGTCTGCACCGTTAGGTTAGGTGACTAACGTCAGAGCGAGGCAGGGTTAGCGCGGGTGTAAAACATAAGCAACGTCTATATAATATATCATATATACTATATACAATATCTATCTGAACATATCACATGATCACATCACAGATAACACAGCAGAAAATATCATATGAAATATTGGATATACTAGGACGTCCGTGTTTTAAATACGAGCCAGTATAAAACACGGATTCCACGGTCGCGATGAATAGCCAAACCCACACCCCTAGACCCCTACGAGAGCGACAAGAAACCCTACCAATTCTAGAGTTAGGAGACCCGGACTCGACACCTCGAGTTGGTCTCCCACTGGACTCTAGAACCCGGTTACTTGTGCTCTCCTCCTTGGGTCTAACCTAGTGCGGAAAAGTAAATAATATACAAACGGTAACAGCTTCCGCAACCTGGAAGTGCCCCAATAAAAGAATATTACATACAAGTTTTTACATGAATGAAAATGAAAAACACTCATCTCACATAAAAAAACCCCGGCTATTCAACACGACGATCCAATATAACATATCCAGCAACACATAACATCACATGTCATCAACGTAAGTAAGTATGCATACACCGATTGTCGTCGACGTATAGCAATGACAATCGGCAATACCACTACATACTACACTTACGGTCACAGAAAAGAAAGAGTGAAACTACAACAGTTGGAATCCGCAACCTCTTTAAACATCACATGCCTAATCAAATGAATTCCTTAGACATCGCATGTCTAACAATTATAAACCCCGCATTTTAGTCTCATTATCGAAAACTCTTTTCAATATCAAGTCGGGCAATTCAACAAGATTCCCGACATCCTGATCGAATGCTCGTCGCAAACTTTAGTAGGCGGCCGCACCCCCGACGCCGTCGACGAAGTGCACTAAGGCGGAACACCGATGCCGCAAGCACCCGAACGGATGCTTTCGGCGACGGAGTTCTCCTACAGTCACTTGGTCGGGGCTATGGGGTGAGGCTGTCTATTAAGTTTACCCGGCGAGTATCCGCGTACGCTACGTGATTGCGACGGACTTTTGATCGCATCAAAATTCCGTGGCAACCGATCAATTGAGACTAAAGTGCTATGTTTATAACATTCATATTAGTTATCTCATAACTACTTGTGAATTCCAATTATTGTATCACATTCCGGATAAATAGAAAATGTTGAACTTTCCGATCGAACAATCGAACACCCAATTTTTCCCGAAACAGCTCAACACATGAAATAAGTTCAAAAACATTCACTTCATGCCTCAGTACCAACGGTCCAGCCGTAGAAGGGTCAAGCCAACGCTTCACATGTGGCACGCCGTACTGCCCCAAACCCTAAGGTTCAAAGGGCAGTTCAAGACGGTCACATAATCGAGTTAAGGTTTGTTGTTTTCTAGAAGGACCATCGCGTTACTTGCACTACTTAGAACGTTATTAAACCACGGAAAGATCCAACACTTGGAAATTTCTCGACAGGGGAAAAGGTGGGTATTTATATCCGGTCGAACTTTTTAACATATTCAATAATTATCCGGAAAACACACAAACAAAGCTAAACAATCCGATCGAATCATCGATTCCCCAAAACAACCCAGAAAACTCAACTCTTGAGTGCAAATTAAAAATTCCCAGAAAATACAGCACTAAAAGATAGGAATTACTGTGCAAATAAAATTACAAGAAGCACCTATACGGCCGCGGAACCGCCGCAAATGCCATACTTTTGCCGCGGTCCCGCGGCCATTTGGTCAAGTTAGCCGCTCGTTTTGCACAGTAATTGTTAGAAAAGCCTGCTGATTTTTCTGCATATTTTTAATTCGGAAAAATGCACAGTTTTGAAAAATGTACAGAGAAGGGGTCGGATTAGGGTTTTGTGTTTCGATCGGACTTCTAACATCGTCTACGCATCGCCTAAGGCTCTAGCCAGGCTCTGATACTACTGTAGGGTTACTAGGCACGCTCAAGAGGTCTCACAAGGCATCAACTATGCCAATTTCAAATTTTACGGTGCCGAGAAACCCTAGACTAGATCATTAACTAGAGAATAGGCGAAACTACAAGTTAGTAAACAACTATAGTGCTAAGTGAAAGAGACTACAACCTTTGTAGATCCGGTCCTCCACTTCCTTGGCTCCGTGATGACGTCCCTCCGCTGTACCCATAGGAATCCTAGACTCTCGCGGTGGTTTCATCGGAGAAAAGATCGGGTTACGTCGTCGACTTCGATGCCGAAGATGATCTACGTCGAGGCAACACAAGATCAAGCTCCAACTTCACCAAGTCATGAAACTTGTGAAGAAAACACCCTATACTTCTTGGCAAGAGGTAGAGGATGAAGAAATAGGAAGTGGGTTCACTTTAGAATTGGATTTCTCACTCTTTTTCTCAAGTCACCATTGAAGCTAGCAAGCTTCTTTCTTCTTGAAGAAGAAGAAGAAGAAGAAAAAGAATATGATAAGAATTATCTAATAATTGAAAATAAAGTGATTCCTATCATATTAGCAACCATGGTTAAGTGTAGAGAGTAAACTAAGGTTAGGTGAATGGTTAGGTTTAGGAAAGAAACAAAATGGTCAAAGCTTCATGAAGCTTCTAAACAATTCCAAAGAAAGCCACCATTTCATTTCTTGCCAAAATGAATAAATAAATGAATAAATAAATAAATAAATCAAACCCTAACCATTAACCTAATCATATTTTAAAGCATACACACACCCAAGTATACATGTATCATCAAATATGATACAAACTAGTGCACAAAACTATATCATATATACAATGTGCACATCAAGTGAGAAAATCCATCTTTAAGTGAACAAATATTAGTTAATGTAAAGTGATATATCAAATATATAATTATACATTAAATCATTAAATCAACACTTGATTTAACGATCCGGTCATACTGCATATAACCGACTAATATCAATAGTAACAACTTATCGAATCAACACTTGATCCGATAACCCGGCTATATCGCATATAACACATCAATATCACAAATCGCGAAAATTGAATACAGTATCACATACTGGTATTATTCTCGGTCCCGCACATATCTCATATGCGCTCCTATTTCATTTCGCTTGAGCCAGGAAACCTCTGTGTAGGACTCTAAAGACTCGTCAATACGCCAGTAGCAGATGATGATCATATCAAGCACCCACAAGCCGCAAGCGGTCTGCTAAACGTAACGGCCACCCGGGTATTGAGCGATCAGAAGATCGACGAGCAAGCCCGCTCACACTCCTGTGAATCCAACCAGTAACACTTACCGTACAGTCCGGTCTGATCGTCTGATATGTCGCATATCTCGCCTAGGGGTGGTAAACGTCAGACCCCAATAGCTTGATAAGTCGTGTCGATATGAGGTCTATAACAGTTCGAGAAACTACTGGTAACACTTACCAGTAAATCTCAGCAACCCTGGCCAGGGATTTCCGGTTATAGCCAATCGAACACAGCGCAACATCAACTCCCTATTCCGGGAGAGACGAATCCCCTCCTATCGCTCATTGCCTCCATGTGATTCGGGACTGTACCCAAAAACCACCGTTTTGCACGCCCTCTTCGATGTGGTAAGGTGGAAATTAAAGCACAGTGGGAATCACACAAGACTCTATGACGATCTCGGGTCTACAGACTAACCTGTACCAGTGTCACCAGAGAACTGCCATCTGACGTGAGGTATAATACCATCTGAGAGTTCTCGGCGAGTCCGTCCAGTGTACCCTGTCTCCGACGTGAGGTATAATACCATCTGAGAGTTCTCGGCGAGTCCGTCCAGTGTACCCAGTCTCCACTGAGCACCCGTATATCATCTCTGATGTCAAACACCAATGGATATGGGATCATCCATCGCCCATCTGTATAGGTCGAGAAGGTATACGCTAGTCTACTCTGGCATATCGATGCCCCGTCTCGATATACCCACGACTAGAGACCTTGAAGGATGTACTTATGGACTACCATGTCCCCACTAGTATGATCCGCATCATAGTCCAGGTAATCAAGTACTCATCCTAAGGGCTTTACCAACATGTAACAGAGAGACAATCAGTGTACACGTTAAGGTAAAGAGTAACCAGATAGCATACTATCATGTCGAGCAAGAAAGTCCTCCCTATATATGTCCCAGCATCCACTACAATATACATCCTATGTATAGTAATGGCCTCTAGGGCATACATATAACTAACATGGAGTTCCGGTCTCGTCGGGGCTGCTGCAAGAGCCTCGACTTGACAAGTCGACGAGGGATGCCTTGAAGAATTTAGAGGCATCCCTGTACACGTACGAGGACGCTTCAATGAAAGAGGCTCTGGTGAGGTCCGTCTCATCGGCCCGGGAGGAGAAGAAGCGGCTGAGGCGCGAGGCAAAGGCGCGCAAGGCTGCTTTGGCCACGGGACAGGCCCAAGCACCATCCCTCGCGCTGATACTCCCTCAGAAGAGGCTCCCGTCGCCCTATCCACCGCTCGCAGACAGGTGGCGCGTGCTGTTCGGAGTGCTAATGACAAGTCCAGCTCTGGTAATGTATCTTGCAAGACTTTACTATAAGAATTGTAAACCTGTCGGTTCTTATATATCTTGTTCTGCAGGGCCAAGTCCAACCGAAGGGGAGGAGGAGACTGTCGAACCTGAGGGGCCAGAGGAAGAGGCATTGGTCGAGCCCGAGCCGACGGTGGGCAACGTCGCCGGGGTTGTTGAGCCTGAGGCAGGGGCCGAGGGGGCTACACCAGAGAAAGTCGTTGATGCCGAGCCTGAGGAGGCGGCAAATGAGATGACCCTTATAACTGAGCCCGAGGTAGCGGCGGGTGAGGCGGGCAACCTTATGGTGACGGCTGATGAGGCGATGGAGACCGCTGAGCCCGAAGTAGCGGGTGAGATGGGCACGACTCTTGGGGAAGATTCAGCCGCTCTTTCTTAAGAGTCCGGCAATGCTCCGGTTATTGCCCTCCCCGTTTACGATCTTCCGCCGTCTCCTGGCCGTGCGAGCACGATGACGGTCCCCATCGAGTCGGGTGATGAGGCCACGGGCGGTGGCCTCATGTCGATGGAGGAGGGAGTCACCTCCGTTTCAGCTGGGAGCTCATCAGGTAAATTTCCAGCCTTCGACCCCTTCTTCGGCTTGCGCACCGCGTCCATGGTTTCTGCACAAGGCAAGATAAAATGGAATCAGCGACATAGACAAAGTAAAAACAAATACAAGCTCCTAACTTACCGACGAACTGGGAGGGGCTGAGCCCGGCCCAACTGAGGACCCGCTCAGAAAGCAGCACATCAGCCCGAGGAATAGGCTCCCACGCCGCCACTCACGCCGCGTCGGGGTCATTGGACGGATTTCCCTGCCATCACCTATCCCTAGACCATTGGATGGGTACGGTCCAGTCCTCACCCTCTGGCGGTCCGACGAAGAAAACTTTTTCTTCCAATCGTGGATGGAAGAAGGCAAGACGACAACTCTTGACCCGGCTACGCTCCCCCGCTGCTTCCTAAAGGAGAGGTAAACCCATCTTGGGTCGCCCGTGTGAGTTCCGGGGCGACTTTTGTAAATAAGGGAGGAGGCAAGGATGGACAGACTAAAGGGGATCATCTGCAACTTCTGCTGGACCAGGAACCCAAGAAGAATCCTCCAGGAGTTCGGCACTAGCTGGCCCGGGGCTAACCCAAAGTAGTTTAACGCAGCCACAATCTCGAGAGAGAAGGGCAGGCGCATTCCGGCCCAAAGGGCTTCCAGGTACAAGGCGATCTCTCTACCCCTCACCTGATCTGCCCTCTCTCCTTCTTCAGCCAATCGTAGCGTGTAACCAGAAGGAATATGGAAATGAGCCCGAGCGGTGACAAGCTCGTCCTCATATCTCACTAAGGACGGCGCACCAGGAGCGTCCGCCGCCACCGCTCTAGGAACCGCCCCAGACGCGCGCCTCCTTGGAAGAGGATCTGACCTTAACTTCCCGGAGAGGCTCCAACCCAGGGGAAGAATCCCTAGAATCTACCCTTACGACATCTACAGACTCCTCAAAACAAGACATCTAACCCGATGGGAAGAAGTCTTCGAGAAGAGATAACGCAATATCCGACCTAAAAGGAGAGCGCCGAGCAATAAGACTCAGAATGAGAAAAATGTGAAGAGAGAGAGATCCTGAATCAGGCCTCCTCCCTATTTATGCTATCGGCGTCCTCATCCAGCAGCGATGGTCGACTCCCGCCAAAACGATTCAGTGCACTCGACGGCCACGATCGACCCACCTGTCGCAAGCGCATTGGCGGCGTCCCATCGGACGCCAGAAGCCTGCGGCACGTCACATCAGCCAACCGGCACCCAACACGTGGTCTGTCGCTTCAGCAAAGTGCACACGATCCGGCGCACCCTCTTTAAGGCGAAGGATCTCGCCCCGATTCGCTGGCCTCATCCAGAAAAGACAACCAATTGCACAGAGACAAGCCCGACGATATCTTCGGAAAGGAGCTCACCTTGGGTGATCCGGTAAACCACTCTCGACCCGACCCGTCAGCTGGTCGGGACGAGAGTGGGGGGATAATGATGATGCTTGATATCGGTGATCTCCCACATCAGGACACGTGGTAGATGACGTGTCCTAGCGCTCACAAGAAAAGACCTACAGTGGCCGACCAGACCACTCCCGTGCCCGTCCTACAAGAAAACGCTGGCTCACCTCCAAGCCCCCGGCACAATTGGCCTCCTCGGCCCCACAGCTCGTCTCCGAGCTATCACAGGCCCGAGCCTCCTCGTCCCTCTAAGCTCGCCTCCGGGCTCGAGCAGAATCAAGATACCTCGGATCTCATGCCCCTCCGCGAGCTCTCCCGCCGAGGTCATCTTTCTCGGTCTCATCGATCGACCAACAACACCGCTCGCAGGCGTAACCGCCATCCCGCGAATCTCGCCATGTGCGAGATCTCCGCCGGCCACATCCCACGTTCCACGCCACCACGATCCCCCATTAACGAGCCTGTCTCGCCATTAATGGGAGGTCCCGCTCATCACGCGGGCGTGACGTCGGGAGCGTAACGGCCGGCGTGATTCTCGCGCCTGCCTCGTCTGCTGCCACCGCTATATAAACCCCTTCATCAGACGGTCCAAGTAAGACATTTTTACTCCACTATGCCGTTACTCTGCTCGGATCTCTAGTCTAACTTGACCGTCGGAGGGTCGTCGGTGGTACAATCACTCCGGGACTTCCTTGCGGGTAGCTCGGCAACCACAACCTCAAATCCATTGAGATCCACACGCTTCAGGAGCGACCGCCTCCAGATCCAATCTCAGCTACCCATCACCGCCATCAGCAGATCAATGAAAGGAAACATCTTGACGCGATCCAGGTCGCGTCTATATCTAACTAACCAACCTTTTAACGTGAACATCAATTTGCATTGAGCTAGATTTAAATATACTGCAAAGTGGTTGTCCTGTGATTCAAATCTTCATGAGGACAATCAAGTAATATTAAGGGAGGTCAAGGGCAAAATAACCACTTAATTTAATTTCTTGGATTATATATGATACCAAATAACAATAGACCTAATAATAAACTCATGTCATGGAGGGGCTTTTAAAATAGCAAACCCTAATCCCATGCTGCTGTGCAATCTGCAGATATTTTTTCTTTGCAGAAATTGAGGAGAATTTTCTCCATCTTGTCCTTGGCTCTGATCCCAAAAACCCAATTAAAAAAATTAAACTAAAAAAGTCTAATATCTTTTATGTTTGCATGAATGATCTTTTTCATTTATCTTCAAAATTTAAATGGTTAGGATTCATGGCCACTCGAGATATCCTATTCCTTCCAATTTAAATCCCTTTCATGTTTACGATACCTCAAATGCCTTTATAAAACTCGGTTTGAGCCCACACATAAATGCAAGTGGGACTCCATCTAAAAGACTCAAGTTTTACTGAGATTTATCCCATCTTATCTTTTATATACATATGCATCCCATAGTTTTTTCAATGTTGGGCTAAATGTTAACCATATTCTCAACATTTTACATGGTATCAAAGCTCGGATATTTGTTTGTTTGTCCACGTTGCTCATGAAATTTGAGCCCTCCCATGTGAAATCCTTTTTGTCCACATCCACGTGCGTTGCACATGAGGAGAAGTGTTGGGAATGTGGTTAACATTTAGTCTTATATTGAAAAAACCATGGAATGCATATGGATATAAAATATAAGATGAGGTAAACCTCCATATATAAGGCTTGAGTCTTCTAGATGGAGTTCCACTAAATTAGAAAAAGCTCAGCAAATGATGCAATTGATTTCGGGACAAGGATTTTAAACTTGATGAAGTTACAAGCATGTCACGATCACATCTATTCTCGACTTGATCAAATATATGGTGAAGTTGATTCTCTTCATGGTCGAGTTGAATTCCGATGGTTGGACATTATTAGTATATATTTTAGTTTGTATGCTCTTATTTTCTTTAGCAATCAATGAAAATTTCAATTTCCAATTATATTGTGTCAAATTATCTATATTCTACATACTTATATCCATAATGCTTATAAGTCTCTTTTTCTTATATTTTTTATCCCCCGTTAAATTTTAAAACTTTTTGATATTTTTCGAGAAGGGGGAGAAAATATTAATGAGTTATATAATTCTTTAAATGCTTAAATTGGTTAATAAAAACTCGAATTAAATCACTGGCCTTTATATCATATTTCTTGAGAAATAGTATCAGTGGTATGAGACGCTGGTATGAGTTTAAAGAGTTTCTCAAATAAGTATGAATTGAGGGGGAATATCTAAATCGAATTTACCTTTCATGTATATCATGAATTTTTTAAATAAATTTTGCTAAATATAAAAAAAGGGGAGATTGTTAACATCCGTGTCACACGATTCTCAATTTTTGATGATTTAGTTTAAAACATTATTTAACGGATTCATATGTTACTAATGACGTTTCTAAGTTTTTCTTGAAATACAGTTTGCAACAACATATCCAATATCAAGTAAGATTGCCTACAACGTGACACGCGCTCGATCCAGCAATATGGCATGACGACTCGATGCATTCAACAACGTGAATCAAGTAAATTTAAGATCTATTCACGTCAAATATAACAAGTCAAGAGAAATGAAGCAAGTTGAAGAACCAAGACTAAGATCGAAAATATGAGTGATATATATGTAATTAGAAATAATCTCATAAGGTTAAAAACCACATTCCAACTCATTCTTAATGTTCTTCATCTCTTTTGGAGTCATCATACTTATCCGTTGGAATTCAAATCTGCCAAAATTCAAACCAATTGTATCATTTAAGTTAGAACACTGACGTCATCCCCTGATGTCGGTATCAGAAAAGCTTGAACACTGACACCAGCCCTTGACGTCGGTATAAGGAAATTTTGAACTACTGACGTCGGTAGAACAAATCTCTAATTTTCATATTTCTGTTAAGGTTCTTCATGACGGCTATCTTGACGTCACTAGAATAACTTGTTTTGAACTGACGTTTGTCCCTAACGTCATCACGGACGGTTTGAATAAAAAATTTGAATTTCAAATTTCGAATTGAATGGACACTTGCGCCAAATTTGTTCCTGACTTTCTCTAAACGGTCATTAACTATTTTATGACAGTTTTGGCAGTTATCGGTAGTTACAATAACTTCCCACTCAATTCTCTATAAATACCTTTGAGATCTCACGATTCATATACAGAAATTCATTACAAATCCTTCTAAAATTCTTCATAATCTTTGTGCTTTAACTTGTTCAGATTTTTCATTTCTCAAGAGCCTTAAACTTGTCCAAATCTTTCAAAACAACCCTTGTGTCTAACCTGAAATAATCTTTAAGATCAATAGCACTGTGAGTGAGCGAAATCATTTGTAATAATAATGATTTGTAACCCGAGAGAAGGGGTGCTTCTCCTTTCACTTTAATTGTAGATTCGGAGTGGAAAAAGAGATTTTCCTAGAGAGACGTGGATTGAAGAGGAAAGTTTCCAAGAGAATCACGGTCTAGAGAGGAAGAAAACTTATTTCCTAAGGAACTTCAATTTAAGTGATTGCTTCTTGCGAAGAGGAATACCTTGTTTCTTCACATCCTTATGAAGTGGAATTTGTGTACTTCATAAGTATAGTGGAAGAATCCCGAGTAGAAGATTCGGGTAGGGACTAGCCACAGGAGGTGGTGAATGTTAGTTGTAACGAATCTGAAATCTCTGTACGGAAATTCTTCTGTTAATATACAGAAAAGAGTTTGACAGCTTGTGTATGAGTTATAAGTCACTTTTGTTAAATAAAACCAAGAAACTACTTGTAACTCACTGGTAAAGCCTTTGCACTACTGTGATGTAGCCTGTGTGTTTGATTCCAATCAGGCACAATTATTTCTGAATTTTCTTTTTTAAAATTTTTGGAAGCCCAAATGATTGCATGTGCAATACACGGGGAATGAAAAGTTCAGAAAAACCAAACATGCGCAAAATGGTGTACATACAGAATAACCCATATGGTACGAATCTCGAGGCCAAGGCTCGAGATCCGACAGGCTAAATTAACCAATAGGCCGGCGGGGACGGTCATGATGAGGCCATTTTGATCCGTACTTTGCACACATGTCTCTTCAACTCCCCTCAACTCCTCTGCACTGTTTGATTTCCCTGCAATCAAACAAAGACCTTTCATTTCACCATTTAGCATCATTTTAATACATTTTAATCCAAAATTTTAATTCTCAAACCCTAATTCTCCACTATAAAAAACCCCCATGCGCTAACTCTTCACCATTCTGAAAATTCAAGCAAAAACTCTCTCAAAAGTTCCTAAGTGCAAGTGGAGTAAAGTGGAGTTAGCGAGCAAGTTTCTTCCGTCGAAGATCGAAACCGATTCGGAGCTCCCACGAAACCACGAAGCCTCCCTCCTCTTCCTTAACCTTTTCTTGATATATTAAAACCGTAAGTCCCTCTCAACTCTCCTTCTTTTTATTGAAATTCATCTTTATCAGTAACGTGGAGTTATTACCGATACTCTTTTCTAAACCCTAGAAACTCCTCTTTTTCTTTATATACTGATCAACCTAATTTTACACATTACTTGTAACATTAAATTCCAATATTTAGAATCAAGTTTAACCAATAATCTTATGTGAAACAACCATAATTAAACTTTTTCATTAAAATATCTTAAACTTTATTATCACTTCTTTTCGTTTTCGTTAAAACTATATTTTTAGGAAAAACTTCACGGGGTAACGATTTACCCCACAGATACACTTTGATTTCATACCACGATACTTATTTGTATGTATATTTGTTTCGAAGAATATTCTTTACAATAAAATACGACATACTGTCAGGGTCAAAAATTACACCCCGGTTGACCAAGTCAAAGTCAAAGTCAAGCCCAAGTAAACGGGCCCAAACCCAGATCAAGTGGGCCAATGCCCATAGCTCATATGCAATATGAAAATTATGTAATAAATAATTTTGATATAATTTTTATGGATACATGTAAGAAAAATGAGCATAAAGCCAACCTTTTGTAAAGCCCATAGCTCATATGCAAAAGAAATGAGCACATGAGGTATGCGATGAGCAAAATGCCATTATGTAAAGCCCAAGGAGCTATGTGTAAATTTGTAAGCCTATATAAGGCAACATAATGATGAAATGAAAGAAAAGAATTGATTCCCCTCAAAATTTTGGGTTTCTGTGACTCCTTCTCCTTCCTCAAGGTTCTAAACCTTCTTCATCTATTTTGAATTAAATCAAGAATTTAACTCTTCTTTTTCCAAAAAAAAAACCCGGTTTTTCACCATAAACCCTTGAAAGAGAACTCAAATCTTTCATCAAATCTCTGAAAGGAAAGATTTTTAGTCTCGCCCTTTTTTTTCTCCAAGATCCAGCCAATAGAGAGGAGGCGGATGGAAACCTATCACCAAAAATTCCACTTTGGGAAGATCCAAGGCTCAAGAGAAAATCTAGGGCTCAAGGGAGAAGAAAGAGATTCCCTTTCATCATCTCCGAAAATCACCTGGGAGTTTAACTCCACAATATATATAAAATAAATCTTTATTTTTTAGAGTTCATCTCTAAAAGTTAATCGGGAGTACAACTCCCAGTGCGGGAGATAAACCCCTTTGTCATTTTTTAGGAGTTTAACTCCAAAAGTCAATTGGGAGTACAACTCCCAGTATAGGGGCTAAACCCCTTTTTCCCGCTGGCGCCCAGCGCCCGCGTGTCGGGCACGTGAGGCGCTGGCACCCACACATCCTTTGATCGCTATTTTTCCTTTTTTATACGTACACACTCCACAACTGTCACGCCCCACTTCCCAAATACGGAATACAAGGATGACAAGGCCACCAATGCTCCTATGATCAAGGAAAAACCCTGCCGTAGTCACATTTCAGCTTCTAGCATTATATGGTAATTAGTAAAATACAACACGGATAAAGAGAATGCAGTCACTAAAACTATCGGATATAAAGAAAACTGAGCTCGATGGAAGTAAACAAGAGGGCAACTAACCAGAGATATCAACAGAGAAATATAAATGGTTCACTGGTCTGGATCTTCGCGGTCTTATCGAGGTCAGACGGATCCACCTCTACCACTGAGCATGCATACTCAGGTGGTCAGGACGACACAATAGCAATATTATAATAATAACAAAGATGCAAGGAAATAAAGCAATAACGGTGGAGATAATAAATGCAGGTAATCGATATGCCATTAAACACTGCTATGTATGATTCATGTCCCTATCGATCTCTAAGTCACTTTGAAATCGAGTTGTGGAAAGGAGTGGTCATGTTTAACGAGGGTCTCGTACGTACCCGAGACTACGGCCCACTGTTGCCCGGGACATAACCATATCAGCCGGACCGCTAGGTCCATACCTAATATATAAGAGTCGTTATTCGAATGATCATCCTCTAAATCACTGACCTCGCTAAATACAATTTCCTTTCCACTTCGATTTCCTCTTTTTCCCCAGGTTTCACTATCTATGAGTATGGGCTAGTTGTGTACAAGTATGCATCAATAATACAGTTTTATTCACTATTCATTGTATTGTTCATTATCACGAATCACTCACTTTTCACTGGCGTACTTGACACAACCAAACCGATACTATTCACGTTCGACAATGCATTATACACTAAAAATTAATAAGGATTCTCACTATCACTAGAGGTATTACAGTCGGGTAAAACTGTGAATCATGCCGCTAAACAATTTATATGCAATACAAGTCACTATGCGTCTCATGAACTTATAAAAAATCGCATTAAATCAGCCGTTCAGAATTTAGTAAAATGATACAAAAGAGGAAATCATTAAAATCAGTCAGATGTTCAACGAAATTGGTTTCAAGTCAATCGAGTTTTGGGTTCGCAAATTACAGTGGTTTCATTTTAAGTGTTCGCTGCTGAAAATTCAGTTCCTGAACCGAAGGTCCATTTCGTAACACAGTTTTCATCCTGTTGGAATCAAAATTAGGCGACGCTATAGTTGAACAATATTTAGGTTTATCAGTTAGGTTTCCAACGCACTAGATGGATTGATAATATTTATAGTGTACTGGAAGTTATGAATAATATAGTATTGGGGTACACGTTCTGTCCCTGCTTGGGACTGCCGTATGTACTGATGGTTTAAAATATGATTAAAATAGTAAACGATGGTAAAAACAAATTAAATCACTTTCAATAGTTATCTAACAGATTTATCTTCGCTACGGTATAGGATTCCTCATAATAAAATTTTCACACAGAAACATGGAAGCATTTCAATTTGAGTATCGACAGCCAGTGCTGCTCTAAACTGTAGTCTAGAACCGTAATTCTCCCGGATTTTCTTTATCATGACTTATTAGAATCTAGTGGACAAAATATATTACAGTAGGTTATTCCGTTAGCTTCGATATGAGTTCTTAAACACTACAATCTGATCTATACATAATTTATTATAAAATTTACGGGTTAGCATGTATGAAAATTCCAGATTTTATGACAGAAATCGGGGGTACCATTTTATGTGTGCAGCGACGCTAGTTTGCAACCAAATTTCTATAGGATATTTATTATCCTAACATGGGTTCATTAAACCCAAGTTCCTCTATTTTAATATAGATTTTAGTTTAGGATACATTCGAAAAGTAGCTTAAGTAAACGGATATCAATGAAAAGTCGGTTTCTTACTTGACGGGCATGAGATTTGAACCATATGAATTATGAGCGTTTTCAAACACAGGGTAAAAGCCAATAAATGGATTAATTCACTAAAAGCAATGACGCATGCTCATAGTATCAAATGATTCGATTACGGTATTCGATTCAAGTATAAAATCATAATAGAATTACTTAACTAATAAATTTATATAGCATGTAAAAGCAAGCGGAATTCACTTACCTGCGACGACCGACGATCATGAAGGATATGAAGGTGGCGATGGGCCCGGCGATGGCGATGGGGCTTGGTAGCCCAGAGTTCGTCGGCGGCGCTTGGTCGTGGTCGATGTTGCAGCGGATCGACAGTGGGGGATGAAGCTTTGGAGCAAGGGAAGCTCGGGGTAGACGTTGGTGTTGAAGGTTGAAGAAGGAGCTGGGGTCGTGGCTAGGTGCTCGGTGTTGAGGTCATAAGAGTTGCGGAGGTGTAGCAGGAGGAGGAAGTCGACGGCTGCGGGTTGCTGGGCGAGGCGGCCAGTGGTGGCTGAGGTGGTCTTGGGCGCGTGGACTGGGTGGTCGCGGTTGCAGAGGAGGTGGCGGGCGTGATGGGGTCTGCCGGAGCTCGGTGGGCTTAAGAAATTGGTTTTGGTGAGGAGGCAGTGGGCTCAAGTTGGGTTCGCGAAGAAAAGAGAAGGATAAATGCTCGATGAGGTGGTGGAGAGAGGCGCGAAGGCGACGAGGTCAAAGCTCCGGCAAAGTGGTCGACGGTGAGGGCAGAGGTGAGGTCAGGGCTGTGGGTTCGAAGGTAGAGGGATTGCTCGGGATTGGGTCGTCGGGAAAGAGGTGAAGGGGAGAGGAAGGAGACGCGTCGGTGGTTGATGTGTCCGCCGGAGGTCGAAGGTGGAGGTGCGGGTGGTGAACAGCGACGGCGGTTTGGTGGTGGGTTAAGCGGAAAAAGAGAAGGAGGAGGGCTTGGTTGGTGGAGTTGTGGTTCGGGTTGACGGTGGAGAGGAGGAGGAGATGAAGATGAGGGATCGAGGGCGGTGGTGATGGGTGAAGTCGGTGGCGACGGGAGTGGGTTCGAGCGAAGGTGACGACGGGGAAAAATAATGAGGAAGAAGAAGAGACGTCGGGGGAAAAAGAGAGGGAGAACGTGGGGTAAGAGAGAGAGAGAGAGAGACCGGGAGGGTTATGAAAATTTTGAAGTGAAGAATAAATGAGAGTGATGAAGAATTAATATAAATCGTTAATAGGTTTTTAATGGAATATATTTGAAATTGATGTGGGTAGGATTTGGGTTTAAATGAGAATATATATTTATATATATTTTTTTTGAATTTGAAAGAAAGAGAGAAGGTAATATGTTGGTTAAGGCAAAGTTTTGGGTTGTTGGGCTTGGGCTCAAGAAAATTTAGAAGGAAAGAGTGAGATTTAAATATGGACTTGGTTTATGGTTAGATCTATAGGAAACAAAATAATTATAGTACAATACAAAAATTTAAAATGGGTAAAAAAATTTATTTTAAATACAGGTATTAGCATAGATAAAGGCCGGGTATTACAACAACACTTTCCCCCGTTAGAAAACATTTCTAACGGGGCGCTGTCCCATACCTCGCAAGGGAGCTGCTAGCCCCCTTGAGCCCCAGCCCGCTATCCGGATAGCGGGACCCCCGTAAACTCTGCGAGGCTCCCAATACATCCAATTCTCCTGCAAAACACAATACACGCACATTGCATATTGAGTTCTCATAACCAGTTTTACCCGTCAATTGGAGGTTCTCTCGCTCCAAAAGAGAAGGGTAATTGACGGCAGTTTAGTCTACGGCTGCCGGAGATTTGGATCCCCATAATCAATAAAACCCGGCCTACATTAGGCAAGGAGAATTTTTAATACGTCTGACAAGCAACGCGTATTTTCCATCTCAATAGGGTGACGAAAAACACCCTACACATACTTTGAAACCGAGTTTCTTTTAAAACTGTATTTCGTATTCCTTTGCAAGTATGCATCTACAACTCTTGTTAGGGGATCTGCTAATGGATGGTGCGCATTATCGCACATCCTGGGGATAGTAGAGTGAGATGTAGCACTCCTCACAGAGTATTCGATCTCGAAAGAATATAAAAAACGGTTTTTAAGAAATGCGAATTTTTTAAATAAAACTAATTTTCTAAAAATTATATTAAATTAAAAATCCATATTTTCATTATATTATGAAACTATACTTTTATAAAAATGAAAGATTAAAAGAATGTCAATATAATACCATCAAGTTATTAAAAAGAACTAGTTTTCAATAAAATATCATAAACTTTTAAAATCTAGGTATTTATCATTAAAATATCTCAATAATCAAAACACATGCTCATGAAAAACGTATTAATACAAATCACCCTCGAGAATTTATTTTTAACTATATTAAAATATTTTCATAAAACCCCTTCGACATATACAAAACAATATTTTAAGGACTTTAGTAAATATAGGTTTAAGCAGAATTAATTCTCTTGAGCCCCAAGGAGCCGGAGAAAGTGAGTGTTTGCCTTTTCAGGTTAGAAAAACTTAACAGGGGTTATTAATGGCAATTGTATTGGAAAAAGGCACAAATCCTGCCGTTCATGTGCAGCAGTTGCCGATCACTTCCGAACCTAAGAATTCAAGAGTTAAATCAGTTTACAAGTGTCTGACTCAGTCTGAGTGCAAGCTCAAATCTGAATCCAAAATCAAACACGAATACTTGATCATGAACATGAATACTCAAATTTAAACACCAAATTTAAACATATATACTTGACTTGATCTGAACGAATCATGGTCATAATTTGACATGAACTTAACACGAATATCAGAACAGAATGGTTGCTGTTGAAAGTGACTTGACTCGAACCATGAATACATGAACACTTGATACGAATACTTGATATTGACATGAACTCAATCTTGCCACTTGATGTATTCATGGATTCGAGCAAGGCTAGTAATTTTAACTGCAATGTAGAATACATGGGGTGTTGGGGAAGTTCATGTGTGAATCCAACAAAATCTCAGGAGTTCCCCTAAATCATGAATCCATGTCTACTAACAAAAGAAAGCTATCATGAGGGCCCGTGTTTCCTTACTTCTGAATTATAACCTGTTGAGTTTGGAAGACTTCAACACTGTGTTGAAGTCCCGTTAGTAATACTTGATTCGGGCCCGCGGTTTCTTACTCCTGGATTACAGCATGTTGGGTTCGAGAACACTCTTGAGATTGGTTGACATTCACCCTTGAACTTACGTTACATTTAGTTTATCCATGTGCAGACCTTTTAGGACACTTACATTCACTTCATGTCCACTACACCTACATTGCACGACCAGGTTAAATTATACTCATGTTATTTTGCCATAATATATATAGAACTGCATATTATATAGAATTGTCATGCTTATATTAAATAACACGTTTCAACACTATATCTCTTAGTCCATTGTTTCATTATATATATTTTCTTTATCATTATGTTTTTATACTTCACACCCATTTCTTGGGACTTACCGAGCGAAAGTTCGCTGACGAGTATTCCACCTATTTTTGCTTTTTGGAATGCTCGTCAGATACTGTGGAGACCGAGGAGGTAGACACAACAGAGAAGGAGCACAATTAGATCACGACTTAGGCCATAAACTAGTTAGCCTTATCTTTCAGTTTATGTATACTACATGTTTAGGCATTTCCCTTCTTGTATTTTCTTTCAGTTGAACTTATGTATTGTAAATGAATCAAGTTGAATATAAAAAAATTGTTGAAGTTTAAATCTCATGTTAAATTCTTATCATTTTATATTGCTCAATTACGTTTAGCGTATTTATTCCAGGAAATAACCTTCTTGAAATAAATACGTCGCGGGTTTGCCACGTCACCGTTTCCGTCTATTGGGAAGCGGGGCATGACACTATTTAACATATCGATGTGTTTGTATTGCTCCAACTCTTTTTACTTTTTCGTACTTGTGTTGATTATCATATTAAGTTTCTTGTTTAAAACTTATTTTAAATATTTTCCGTAAAAATTCGATAATCACTTTAGAGATAGTATTTAAGTTTTTAAATTTGCCATACATTATTATAATTACCTTATTCACCCCTCCGCTAAGGTATTTTCAAAAACGTCCAATCAGACAGGCCTTAAAATGCCTATGTGCATTCATGTGTCAGCTCATATGTTGTGGGCCCAAACCGAGTTTTACATCTTTTCTATGGTATTTGGACTCCATCATTTGTAGTTGTATATTTTCGTGAATTACACTCTACTAAGAATGAAAAACCTAAAAAACGATGCAATGCACATTTGTATACAATTTAATTACCTAATATAAAGTTGGATTATAAGAATGGAATCTTTTCGCAAAAATATTATTTTCGGTAAGTTTTCTCCAAAATGCCTTTATAAATTTGAATGTAACAATATTCCTCAACTTTGCTTAGCAAGAGTATTTTTGGAAAACTAAATTTTTGATGAGGCATATTTCTCAAATTGTTCCTATAAAGGATTTGCAAAATCCTGAGGAAAGCCAAAATGGATTTTGGCTCATGAATCGTATATTTGGAAATAAAATCTAAATAATTACCATGTTATTCATGTAAACGATTTGCAAAATTCAAGAAATAAACTTGCATTTTATCTAACATGACATTTCTTTCATTGGGTACAATTTATGGGTATCATCTCTATAGTATGAGTGCAATAGAGTTTTTCCCTTTATTATCTTTCGGTTTTATAGTTTAAAATATTTGATAGTAATTTACATTAAAAATTAAAAAAGAGAACTAATAATATTTATATCGAAATAGTGATAAAAAATATCCTACATCTTTTTTTCTTCCAAATACCATGAAACAATAATGTTTCAAATAACAATAGTTGTTTTACATTTATTTATAAAAATTATAATTGCTTTAAAGCATATGCTAAAGTTTTACGACTCAAATAACTATCACTATTTAAAAATTTACTTGATAATGAATTTATTGAAAAACAATTTTTTTAGCTAAAATATTGACATAATTTATTATTTACGTTGGTTTATAACCACATTACATAACATAAAACGTTCGTATTTGTAAATTGTAAATTGAAAATACCAAAACAGGGCATTTATTTAGATATGATGATTTTTCTTGGTTTCCACTCATAAGTCACATGTATATTGTATTTATATTAAAAATTCACCAGAAGGTTTAGGTATTTAAGTGAAATTTAGCTTTTATATAGCCTTGAAATATTAAACTAAAATCTAAGTTATCATATTATATTTCTTAGAGGAAAGAAATCAAATAGTACCATCTTGATAATCAAATAAAGTGACAGACTATTTAGGAAATTATTAAAATTATATTCAATAATTAGATTATTTATCATGCATAATATAAAGTGTATAATTATCGTTTTTTAATACATTACATTCAATAATTATAGTTCCATTACAACAAATAATGTATTAGGTGTTTATAATTCATACAAAATTAAAAATAAATATTAACTCTATTTATTTTTGTAAGAACTATAATATTTATGAAGAAATATCACAATTTATAAAGAATCCGATTAATGGACATTATTTGAGCAAGAAGAAGAAGGCCCTGTACTTTCTTTTATCATGTGTTGCTTATATTTCAAATTGTAACAACTTTTTTGTCGTATGAATTCATCTATGTATATATTGAATCATCTTTCATCCAATGTGTTCTGTCCAGTAGATATGAAAACCATGGTTCTTATATTGCAATCTATATTGAAGCAAATTAATGGAACATTTGATGAATAAAGCACACATTTATTTTTTTATACTGGAAGTATAGAAAAATGCTGCTGCCAAGCAATACGACTTAAGCAATGCAAATTTTCGCAACAAAATGAATCGCGCAGATGTTACTGATTCTTATGGTTTTATTATTAAAAATGGAAATACTATCAGTGGTATTCGTCTTTTGGATAAGAACAAAAGTAAGGGAAGATCTTGATTCTTTTTGAAGCTCTTGGAGTGAATACATATTTTGCCTTTAGGATTCTGGATTTGCAATGCATTTAACTTAGAGGGTGTGAACGCACGCATTTGAAATATGTAGAAGCATTTTTTTTGTTTCGTTTGCATTTTGTAATGATGTATCGAGAATTGTTTATCTCGATGCATAAGTCTTCTTTCTTATAAATATTTTATTTTTTTAATTTATTTTATTGATGAGGGCATCTTGCACCGTTTTCCCCCTCAAAATAAAAGAACCGTAAAAGAATTTTAAGTAAATTCATTCAAAATTTCGTTGCAATCTATGTTTTTAAAGCATACGTCAACCGATTAGATATTAATTAAGCTCTCGCAATTAAAAGAAAAGAAGCAAAATAGACGAGGAGTGTGACGGTGCTTTATTTACAACAAATGTCTTTCGGTAGACTCCGAAGACATCTAAATATAAATTAGAAATCCTACACATAGGAAATTACTAATATATACCCTCCCACCTCCCATAAAAGCAAACAAACCCCCACCCCAAAGCCTCCCCCTCCTCTCCTTTCTGCTCCAAACTCAAAATTCACCACCAATTAACAGGAGAGGAGAGAGAGAGAGAAGAAACAGAATCAAGCAAACAAATTAAGGGGAGTGACTAATTAGTTATTGATAATTATATATAATTAAGAGATATTAAAAGGATGTCAAACATAACAGGAGATGGTGAGAGCTTCTCCTCTGAGAACAACACAGGAGGTGAAGAGGTGCTGCAGCAGCAGCAGCTTAACGGGTCGGCTTCGGAGCATCCTCTGGTTCCCGTTAAGAAGAAACGCAACCTCCCGGGGACTCCGGGTATGGGCCTAGTTTAACCCTTCAATATTTTAAAATGATTTTTTACAAATTAACTAATTTTATTGTTTGTGAATGATTTGTATTACTGTCTTCATATTTCTTTTTTAACCACTTGTTCTAATGTTAATTTGTTGAAGTTATTAGAGAGGATGGAGATCATTTTGGTTTGTTTTATGAGTGGTTGAGGGGTCAATTTTTGTTACATAACATGACAATTATGTAATATTGCAGAATATATTTGTTAGACAATTTGTTTCTTTTTTGTTTAAAAAAGTTGCATTGGAATAGCATCAGTATCAGTGATTTCAAATTACTTGCCTTCAAAAAAGTTGATTACATATTCAAAAAAAAAAATAATAAATGTTCACATCTCTTTTAATTATAGGAAAATAGAAAATAAAAGCAAATCTAAGTTCACGTCATTGCATACACCACAGCTCCGGAAACTATTGTCACCGCACCAAAGGTTCGAAGTTGTAGTGAGGGAGATGATTATATTTTATGCTTTAATTAATATATTCTTTGGAAGTATATAAAACCAGATTCAAAATGGTCTCTGCAATGAGCAATCAAATATATTTAGAAGGAGCGAAATTTATTGTTATTAACCGTAGTTTATTTACATATTCCTTTTCTTAATTATATTTAGAAGAAGTTCTTTACATATAACTATAATCCTTTCTCGCAGACCCGGCCGCAGAAGTGATCGCGCTGTCCCCGACGATCCTAATGGTGACCAACCGGTTCGTGTGCGAGATCTGCAACAAGGGCTTCCTGCGGGACCAGAACCTGCAGCTCCACCGCCGCGGCCACAACCTCCCGTGGAAGCTCCGGCAGCGGCTGGCCGTGGCGGAGGTGCGGAAGCGCGTGTACGTATGCCCCGAGCCGAGCTGCGTGCACCACAACCCAAGCCGCGCGCTGGGGGACCTGACAGGGATCAAGAAGAACTTCTGCAGGAAGCATGGGGAGAAGAAGTGGAAGTGTGTGTTAAGTAGTTTGAATATATTGGTTGCATTTATAACTGGGAAATAGTCCCACATCGGATGGAGAAACAAACACCCAAGTCTTTATAATAGTTCCCAATATTTAAATAATAAATAAACCGAATAATGAACCAAGTGGGCCTAATTTCTAGCAGGCTTATAACATTTATTTATTATCCTCTTTGATGAGGAACTTGGGCACTCTGGGCATCTTGGGACCATCCTGTCTTTCCATGCTTGTGTCGAGTTCGAATGAAGCCGAGAGTGCTCGAAGTGAGAAAAACAAGCGTGCCAGAACCGAGAAAAATAAGCGTGAAGAAGACGAACTATTTTGTCGCGGTTACATTCTCAATTCCCTCATCGTCTGTATGATCTTTACAGAAATATGAAGACTCCAAAGGAAATCTGGAGCGCCTTTAAAACAAAGTACAAAAATGAGAAGAAAGCAACTTCTAAGAAAATTACAAATGAGAAAAGAAGAGAAAGTAATGAAAATATTGAACCAAGAAAAAGTCAAAAAATCAGGAAAGAAAAATCTTTTGGTCCTGATTTTATTGACTCGCGTTCAATAGTCTTCTTTCTCGTTGAAGGAGATATAACCAAAGTGCTTAACAAAGTACCTGTTCTACTTAATATAGAAGATGATCCTAAAACATTTAGTGAAGCAATGTCATCAAGAGACACTGCATTTTGGAAAGAGGCTATTGATGACGAAATGGACTCAATAATGTCCAACAATACTTGGATATTGGTTGACTTGCCTCAAGAATCTAAGCCTATAAAATGTAAATGGGTATTTAGAAGAAAACTAAATACAGATGGCTCTATACAAACTTTCAAGGCAAGATTAGTGGCTAAAGGATTCACACAAAAGGAGGGCATAGATTATTTTGATACTTATGTACCTGTGGCTAGAATAACATCTATTAGAATTCTTATAGCTTTGGCTTCAATATATAATTTATATGTGCATCAAATGGATGTAAAAACAACCTTTTTAAATTGTGAATTAAATGAGGAAGTATACATGGAACAACCCGAAGGTTTCATACTTCCTGGAAATGAGAACAAAGTTTGTAAACTAACTAAGTCGCTATATGGTTTAAAACAGGCCCCTAAACAATGACATGAGAAATTTGATAAAGCAATCATATCAAATGGTTTTAAGCATAATAGTGCGGATAAATGTGTATATTCCAAATTCAATCAGAATTATGGGATAATCATATGTCTCTATGTAGACGACATGTTGATATTTGGTACAAACATGATTGGAATAAATGAAACAAAAATGTATTTAACTTTAGTATTCAAAATGAAAGATTTGAATGAAGTAGATACTATTTTAGGAATAAAAGTGAAAAAACATAGTGAAGGGTTTGTACTAAACCAATCTCATTATATAGAGAAATTATTAAATAAATTCCAACATCTTAATGTTAAAGAAAGTGTTACTCCGTATGATCCGAGTATGAAATTAAACGAGAATTGTGACATTGTAATTGCACAATTAGAATATGCTAGCGCCATTGGAAGCCTTATGTATGCGATGCATTGTACAAGGCCGGATACAGCTTTTGCAGTATGCAAATTGTCACGATATACCAGTAAACCCAGTACTAATCATTGGAAGGACATCAGTAGAGTTCTTGGGTATCTAAAAAGAACAAAAGAGTTTGGTCTATTTTATTCCAATTATCCTGCAGTACTCGAAGGTTACTCGGATGCAAGTTGGATCACAAGTGCAAGTGATAATAAATCCACAACAGGTTGGGTATTTACAATTGGAGGCGGTGCCATTAGTTGGGCCTCTAAGAAACAAACTTGCATCACACATTCAACAATGGAATCTGAATTTGTCGCTTTGGCTGCTGCCGGTAAGGAAGCGGAATGGCTGAGAAATTTTTTATTGGATATAGAGTTGTGGCCACAACCAATGCCATCTATTTCCTTGCATTGCGATAGTGAGGCGACTATGTCTATAGCTTATAATAATGTTTATAATGGTAAATCTAGATACATTATCTTAAGGCATGAATATATTCGAGAATTAATAACTAATGGAATAATTACCATAGTTTATGTGAGATCTGCAAAGAATTTAGCAGATCCCTTTACCAAGGCATTATCTAGAGATTTGGTAAAGAATACGTCAATTGGAATGGGACTTAAACATTTACAATTTGGCACCAGTAATGGTAACCCAACTTTAATTAGTAAAAACTAATTTTTAATAGTTCAATGGGTAATAACAAGTTACTGTCATGTGCCTGTATTGCACTAGGCGTCTCATTCTTATATAAATAAGTATCTAGTGCTGTCTGTTACGATAAAGAGGATGAGCGAAAGCTCTCAATGGAGTTATTTAATTTTTAAATATCCACAGTAACATGGATATAATAAAGGAAACTCCACCTATATTAGCATAGAAGTGGTGCCGCTTCAACAAGAGATATGAAGTATTCTCTTGTAAATGCTTATGAAGTACAAGATTAGCACATGGCCATAATAGTGCTAAAGCAGTTATAAACCTCTTAGAAAATAAGATGAATATTGTGTGTGTGTTGTATTTCAAATTCTAATAATAAAAAGTTTTGGTTTAATCTGCGGACACCAATAACTTTGTTAGACTATTGATATATACACACTAAGGGAAGGTTTAAATCGAGAGATACCTTTCTTTATGCATAATATTTGTCACGAGAGAGATGTGGTTGCAGCCAATATATACAAACCAGTGGGGGATTGTTAAGTAGTTTGAATATATTGGTTGCATTTGTAAGTGGGAAATAGTCCCACATCGGATGGAGAGACAAACACCCAAGTCTTTATAATAGTTCCCAATATTTAAGTAATAAAAAAAGTGAATAATGAACCAAGTGGGCCTAATTTCTAGCAGGCTTATAACAATTATTTATTATTGTCTTTGATGAGGCACTTGGGCACTTGGGGCATCTTGGGTTGACTTAGTATCAGAGTTGACTTTTTGAACTTCAGATTCAAAGGTTGTCTGAACAGAACTAACGGTTGTGTCTGTTCAACGCTTAATGGTCACAACCATTCAAACGGTTCTGGTCGTGTCTGTTCAACTCTTAATGGTCACAACCATTCAGATGGTTGTGTCTGTTCAAGTCTATAAATTGTCTCCTGCTCTTCACATTTAAGGCATCTTCTTCTCATTATCTTCTGAGAGAGTTTTCAAGGGCTTTGTTGTATCTTGGGGGTGATTGCCTTCTACCGTACTCCCGTAGTGGGGGCAATATCACCTTTCGGAAAGTGTATCATACACGCCTCAAAGCTTTTTAATTCTGTCTTAACCAAAACTAAAACTCAACAATCGAAAGGTGATATCATGGAGACAGAATTAAATTCAAGTGTCAAGGTCCATTTCCAGAACCAAGATGTTATCAAACTGGATCGATTCGATGGGAGCAACTACACTAGATGGAAAGACAAGATGGTGTTCTTGTTGACCGCCTTGAAGATATTTTACGTTCTCGATCCGAACTTGCCGCCAATTCCAGATTCAGTGTCAAGTTCGAATGATGCCGAGATTGCCAGAACAGAGAAAAACAAGCGTGAAGAAGACGAACTAGTTTGTCGCGGTTACATTCTCAATTCCCTCACCGATCGTCTGTATGATCTTTACAGAAATATGAAGACACCAAAGGAAATCTGGAGCGCCCTTGAAACAAAGTACAAAAATGAGAAGAAAGCAACTTCTAAGAAAATTACAAATGAGAAAAGAAGAGAAAGTAATGAAAATATTGAACCAAGAAAAAGTCAAAGAATCAGGAAAGAAAAATGTTTTGGTCCTGATTTTATTGACTCGCGTTCAATAGTCTTTCTCGTTGATGGAGATAGAACCAAAGTGCTTAACAAAGTACCTGTTCTACTTAATATAGAAGATGATCCTAAAACATTTAGTGAAGCAATGTCATCAAGAGACACTGCATTTTGGAAAGAGGCTATTGATGACGAAATGGACTCAATAATGTCTAACAATACTTGGATATTGGTTGACTTGCCTCAAGGATCTAAGCCTATAAAGTGTAAATGGGTATTTATAAGAAAACTAAATACAGATGGCTCTATACAAACTTTCAAGGCAAGATTAGTGGCTAAAGGATTCACACAAAAGGAGGGCATAGATTATTTTGATACTTATGCACCTGTGGCTAGAATAACATCTATTAGAATTCTTATAGCTTTGGCTTCAATATATAATTTATATGTGCATCAAATGGATGTAAAAACAGCCTTTTTAAATTGTGAATTAAATGAGGAAGTATACATGGAACAACCCGAAGGTTTCATACTTCCTGGAAATGAGAACAAAGTTTGTAAACTAACTAAGTCGCTATATGGTTTAAAACAGGCCCCTAAACAATTGCATGGGAAATTTGATAAAGCAATCATATCAAATGGTTTTAAGCATAATAGTGCGGATAAATGTGTATATTCCAAATTCAATCAGAATTATGGGATAATCATATGTCTCTATGTAGACGACATGTTGATATTTGGTACAAACATGATTGGAATAAATGAAACAAAAATGTATTTAACTTCAGTATTCAAAATGAAAGATTTGAATGAAGTAGATACTATTTTAGGAATAAAAGTGAAAAAACATAGTGAAGGGTTTGTACTAAACCAATCTCATTATATAGAGAAATTATTAAATAAATTCCAACATCTTAATGTTAAAGAAAGTGTTACTCCGTATGATCCGAGTATGAAATTAAATGAGAATTGTGACATTGTAATTGCACAATTAGAATATGCTAGCGCCATTGGAAGCCTTATGTATGCGATGCATTGTACAAGGCCGGATACAGCTTTTGCAGTATGCAAATTGTCACGATATACCAGTAAACCCAGTACTAATCATTGGAACGCCATCAGTAGAGTTCTTGGGTATCTAAAAAGAACAAAAGAGTTTGGTCTATTTTATTCCAATTATCCTGCAGTACTCGAAGGTTACTCGGATGCAAGTTGGATCACAAGTGCAAGTGATAATAAATCCACAACAGGTTGGGTATTTACAATTGGAGGCGGTGCCATTAGTTGGGCCTCTAAGAAACAAACTTGCATCACACATTCAACAATGGAATCTGAATTTGTCGCTTTGGCTGCTGCCGGTAAGGAAGCGGAATGGCTGAGAAATTTTTTATTGGATATAGAGTTGTGGCCACAACCAATGCCATCTATTTCCTTGCATTGCGATAGTGAGGCGACTATGTCTATAGCTTATAATAATGTTTATAATGGTAAATCTAGACACATTATCTTAAGACATGAATATATTCGAGAATTAATAACTAATGGAATAATTACCATAGTTTATGTGAGATCTACAAAGAATTTAGCAGATCCCTTTACCAAGGCATTATCTAGAGATTTGGTAAAGAATACGTCAATTGGAATGGGACTTAAACATTTACAATTTGGCACCAGTAATTGTAACCCAACTTTAATTAGTAAAAACTAATTTTTAATAGTTCAATGGGTAATAACAAGTTAATGCCATGTGCCTGTATTGCACTAGACGTCTCATTCTTATATAAATAAGTATCTAGTGCTGTCTGTTACGATAAAGAGGATGAGCGAAAGCTCTCAATAGAGTTATTTAATTTTTAAATATCCACAGTAACAGGGATATAATAAAGGAAACTCCACCTATATTAGCATAGAAGTGGTGCCGCTTCAACAAGAGATATGAAGTATTCTCTTGTAAATGCTTATGAAGTACAAGATTAGCACATGGCCATAATAGTGCTAAAGCAGTTATAAACCTCTTAGAAAATAAGATGAATATTGTGTGTGTGTTGTATTTCAAATTCTAATAATAAAAAGTTTTGGTTTAATCTGCGGACACCAATAACTTTGTTAGACTATTGATATATACACACTAAGGGAAGGTTTAAATCGAGAGATACCTTTCTTTATGCATAATATTTGTCACGAGAGAGATGTGGTTGCAGCCAATTTATACAAACCAGTGGGGGATTGTTAAGTAGTTTGAATATATTGGTTGCATTTGTAAGTGGGAAATAGTCCCACATCGGATGGAGAGACAAACACCCAAGTCTTTATAATAGTTCACAATATTTAAGTAATAAAAAAAGTGAATAATGAACCAAGTGGGCCTAATTTCTAGCAGGCTTATAACAATTATTTATTATTGTCTTTGATGAGGCACTTGGGCACTTGGGGTATCTTGGGTTGACTTAGTATCAGAGTTGACTTTTTGAACTTCAGATTCAAAGGTTGTCTGAACAGAACTAACGGTTGTGTCTGTTCAACGCTTAATGGTCACAACCATTCAAACGGTTGTGGTCGTGTCTGTTCAACTCTTAATGGTCATAACCATTCAGATGGTTGTGTCTGTTCAAGTCTATAAATTGTGTCCTGCTCTTCACATTTAAGGCATTTTCTTCTCATTATCTTCTGAGAGAGTTTTCAAGGGCTTTGTTGTATCTTGGGGGTGATTGCCTTCTACCGTACTCCCGTAGTGGGGGCAATATCACCTTTCGGAAAGTTTATCATACACGCCTCAAAGATTTTTAATTCTGTCTTAACTAAAACTAAAACTGACGTTTGTCCCTGACGCCAGCCCTTGACGTCGGTATAAGAAAAGTTTGAACTACTGACGTCGATCCAGACGTCTGTAGAACAAATCTCTAATTTTCATATTTCTGTTAAGGTTCTTCATGACGGCTATCTTGACGTCACTAGAATAACTTGTTTTGACCTGATGTTTGTCCCTGACGTCATCACGGACGATTTGAATAAAAAATTTGAATTTCAAATTTCGAATTGAATGGACACTTGCGCCAAATTTGTTCCTGGCTTTCTCTAAACGGTCATTAACTATTTTATGACAGTTTTGGCAGTTATCGGTAGTTACAATAACTTCCCACTCAATTCTCTATAAATACCTTTGAGATCTCACGATTCATATACAAAAATTCATTACAAATCCTTCTAAAATTCTTCATAATCTTTGTGCTTTAACTTGTTAAGATTTTTCATTTCTCAAGAGTATTAAACTTGTCCAAATCTTTCAAAACAACCCTTGTGTCTAACCTGAAATAATCTTTAAGATCAATAGCACCGTGAGTGAGCGAAATCATTTGTAATAATAACGATTTGTAATCCGAGAGAAGGGGTGCTTCTCCTTTCACTTTAATTGTAGATTCGGAGTGGAAAAAGAGATTTTCCTAGAGAGACGTGGATTGAAGAGGAAAGTTTCCAAGAGAATCACGATCTAGAGAGGAAGAAAACTTATTTCCTAAAGAACTTCAATTTAAGTGATTGCTTCTTGTGAAGAGGAATACCTTGTTTCTTCATATCCTTGTGAAGTGGAATTTGTGTACTTCATAAGTATAGTGGAAGAATCCCGAGTAGAAGATTCGGGTAGGGACTAGCCACAGGAGGTGGTGAATGCTAGTTGTAACGATTCTGAAATCTCTGTACGGAAATTCTTCTGTTAATATACAGAAAAGAGTTTGACAGCTTGTGTATGAGTTATAAGTCACTTTTGTTAAATAAAACCAAGAAACTACTTGTAACTCACTGGTAAAGCCTTTGCACTACTGTGATGTAGCCTGTGTGTTTGATTCCCATCAGGCACAATTATTTCTGAATTTTCTTTTTTAAAATTTTTGGAAGCCCAAATGATTGCATGTGCAATACACGGGGAAATGAAAAGTTCAGAAAAACCAAACATGCGCAAAATGGTGAACATACAGAATAACCCATATGGTACGAATCTCGAGGCCAAGGCTCGAGATCCGACAGGCTAAATTAACCAATAGGCCGGCGGGGACGGTCATGATGAAGCCATTTTGATCCGTACTTTGCAGACATGTCTCTTCAACTCCCCTCAACTCCTGTGCATTGTTTGATTTCCCTGCAATCAAACAAAAACCTTTCATTTCAACATTTAACATCATTTTAATACGTTTTAATCCAAAATTTTAATTCTCAAACCCTAATTCTCCACTATAAAAACCCCCCATGCGCTAACTCTTCACCATTCTGAAAATTCAAGCAAAAACTCTCTCAAAAGTTCCTAAGTGCAAGTGGAGTAAAGTGGAGTTAGCGAGCAAGTTTCTTCCGTCGAAAATCGAAACCGATTCGGAGCTCCCGCGACACCACGAAGCCTCCCTCCTCTTCCTTAACCTTTTCTTGATATATTCAAACCGTAAGTCCCTCTCAACTCTCCTCCTTTTTATTGAAATTCATCTTTATCAGTAACGTGGAGTTATTACCGATACTCTTTTCTAAACCCTAGAAACTCCTTTTTTTCTTTATATACTGATCAACCTAATTTTACACATTACTTGTAACATTAAATTCCAATATTTAGAATCAAGTTTAACCAATAATCTTATGTGAAACAACCATAATTAAACTTTTTCATTAAAATATCTTAAACTTTATTATCACTTCTTTTCGTTTTCGTTAAAACTATATCTTTAGGAAAAACTTCACGGGGTAACGATTTACCCCACAGATACACTTTGATTTCATACCACGATACTTATTTGTATGTATATTTGTTTCGAAGAATATTCTTTACAATAAAATACGACATACTGTCAGGGTCAAAAATTACACCCCGGTTGACCAAGTCAAAGTCAAAGTCAAGCCCAAGTAAACGGGCCCAAGCCCAGATCAAGTGGGCCAATGCCCATAGCTCATATGCAATATGAAAATTATGTAATAAATAATTTTGATATAATTTTTATGGATACATGTAAGAAAAATGAGCATAAAGCCAACCTTTTGTAAAGCCCATAGCTCATGTGCAAAAGAAATGAGCACATGAGGTATGCGATGGGCAAAATGCCATTATGTAAAGCCTAAGGAGCTATGTGTAAATTTGTAAGCCAATATAAGGCAACATAATGATGAAATGAAAGAAAATAATTGATTCCCCTCAAAATTTAGGGTTTCTGTGACTCCTTCTCCTTCCTCAAGGTTCTAAACCTTCTTTCCCTTTTTTGAATTAAATCAAGAATTTAACTCTTCTTTTTCCAAAAAAAAACCGGTTTTTCACCATAAACCGTTGAAAGAGAACTCAAATCTTTCATCAAATCTCTGAAAGGAAAGATTTTTAGTCTCGCCCCTTTTTTTCTCCAAGATCCAGCTAATAAAAAGGAGGAGGAAGGAAACCCATCACCAAAAATCCTACTTTGGGAAGATCCAAGGCTCAAGAGAAAATCTAGGGCTCAAGGGAGAAGAAAGGGATTCCCTTTCATCATCTCCGAAAATCACCTGGGAGTTTAACTCCACTATATATATATATATATATATATATATATATATGAGTTGTACTCCTATATATATATATATATATATATATATATATATATATAGGAGTACAACTCATATATATATATATAAAATAAATCTTTATTTTTTGGAGTTTATCTCTAAAAGTCAATCGGGAGTACAACTCCCAGTGTGGGGGATAAGCCCCTTTGTCATTTTTTAGGAGTTTAACTCCAAAAGTCAATTGGGAGTACAACTCCCAGTATAGGGGCTAAACCCCTTTTTCCCGCTGGCGCCCAGCGCCCGCGTGTCAGGCACGTGAGGCGCTGGCACCCACGCGTCCTTTGATCGCTATTTTCCTTTTTTTATACGTACACACTCCACAACTGTCACGCCCCGCTTCCCAAATACGGAATACAAGGATGACAAGGCCACCAATGCTCCTATGATCAAGGAAAAACCCTGCCGTAGTCATATTTCGGCTTCTAGCATTATATGGTAATTAGTAAAATACAACACGGATAAAGAGAATGCAGTCACTAAAACTATCGGATATAAAGAAAACTGAGCTCGATGGAAGTAAACAAGAGGGCAACTAAACAGGGATATCAACAGAGAAATATAACTGGTTCACTGGTCTGGATCTTCGCGGTCTTATCGAGGTCAGACGGATCCACCTCTACCACTGAGCATGCATACTCAGGTGGTCAGGGCGACACAATAGCAATATTATAATAATAACAAAGATGCAAGGAAATAAAGCAATAACGGTGGAGATAATAAATGCAGGTAATCGATATGCCATTAAACACTGCTATGTATGATTCATGTCCCTATCGATCTCTAAGTCACTTTGAAATCGAGTTGTGGAAAGGAGTGGTCATGTTTAACGAGGGTCTCGTACGTACCCGAGACTACGGCCCACTGTTGCCCGGGACATAACCATGTCAGCCGGACCGCTAGGTCCATACCTAATATATAAGAGTCGTTGTTCGAATGATCATCCTCTAAATCACCGACCTCGCTAAATACAATTTCCTTTCCACTTCGATTTCCTCTTTTTCCCCAGGTTTCACTATCTATGAGTATGGGCTAGTTGTGTACAAGTATGCATCAATAATACAGTTTTATTCACTATTCACTGTATTGTTCATTATCACGAATCACTCACTTTTCACTGGCGTACTTGACACAACCAAACCGATACTATTCACGTTCGACAATGCATTATACACTGAAAATTAATAAGGATTCTCACTATCACTAGAGGTATTACAGTCGGGTAAAACTGTGAATCATGCCGCTAAACAATTTATATGCAATACAAGTCACTATGCGTCTCATGAACTTATAAAAAATCGCATTAAATCAGACGTTCAGAATTTAGTAAAATGATACAAAAGAGGTAATCATTAAAATCAGTCGTATGTTCAACGAAATTGGTTTCAAGTCAATCGGGTTTTGGGTTCGCAAATTACAGTCGTTTCATTTTAAGTGTTCGCTGCTGAAAATTCAGTTCCTGAACCGAAGGTCCATTTCGTAACACAGTTTTCATCCTGTTGGGATCAAAATTAGGCGACGCTATAGTTGAACAATATTTAGGTTTATCAGTTAGGTTTCCAACGCACTAGACGGATTGATAATATTCATAGTGTACTGGAAGTTATGCATAATATAGTATTGGGGTATACGTTCTGTCCCTGCTTGGGACTGCCGTATGTACTGATGGTTTAAAATATGATTAAAATAGTAAACGATGGTAAAAACAAATTAAATCACTTTCAATAGTTATCTAACAAATTTATCTTCGCTACGGTATAGGATTCCTCATAATAACATTTTCACACAGAAACGTGGAAGCATTTCAATTTGAGTATCGACAGCCAGTGCTGCTCTAGACTGTAGTCTAGAGCCGCAATTCTCCCGGATTTTCTTTATCATGACTTATTAGAATCCAGTGGACAAAATATATTACAGTAGGTTATTCCGTTAGCTTCGATATGAGTTCTTAAACACTACAATCTGATCTATACATAATTTATTATAAAATTTATGGGTTAGCATGTATGAAAATTCCAGATTTTATGACAGAAATAGAGGGTACCGTTTTATGTGTGCAGCGACGCTAGTTTGCAACCAAATTTCTACAGGATATTTATTATCCTAACATGGGTTCATTAAACCCAAGTTCTTATATTTTAAAATAGATTTTAGTTTAGGATACGTTCGAAAAGTAGCGTAAGTAAATGTATATCAATGAAAAGTCGGTTTCTTACTTGACGGGCATGAGATTTGAACCATATGAATTATGAGCGTTTTCAAACACAGGGTAAAAGCCAATAAATGGATTAATTCACTAAAAGCAATGACGCATACTCATAGTAGCAAATGATTCGATTACGGTATTCGATTCAAGTATAAAATCATAATAGAATTACTTAACTAATAAATTTATATAGCATGTAAGAGCAAGCGGAATTCACTTACCTGCGACGATCGACGATCATGAAGGAGATGAAGGCGGCGATGGGCCCGGCGATGGCGACGGGGCTTGGTAGCCCAGAGTTCGTCGGCGGCGCTTGGTCGTGGTCGATGTTGCAGCGGATCGACAGTGGGGGATGAAGCTTTGGAGCAAGGGAAGCTCGGGGTAGATGTTGATGTTGAAGGTTGAAGGAGGAGCTGGGGTCATGGCTAGGTGCTCGGTGTTGAGTTCATAAGAGTTGCGGAGGTGTAGCAGGAGGAGGAAGTCGACGGCTGCGGGTTGTTGGGCGAGGCGGCCGATGGTGGCTGAGGCGGTCTTCGGCGCGGGGACTGGATGGTCGCGGTTGAAGAGGAGGTGGCGGGCGTGATGGGGTCTGCCTGTGCTCGGTGGGCTTAAGAAATGGGTTTTGGTGAGGAGGCAGTGGGCTCAAGTTGGGTTCGTGAAGAAAAGAGAAGGATAAATGCTCGATGAGGTGGTGGAGAGAGGCGCGAAGGCGACGAGGTCAAAGCACCGGCAAAGTGGTCGACGGTGAGGGCAGAGGTGAGGTCGGGGCTGTAGGTTCGAAGGTAGAGGGATTGCTCGGGGTTGGGTCGTCGGGAAAGAGGTGAAGGGGAGAGGAAGGAGACCCGTCGGTGGTTGATGTGTCCGCCGGAGGTCGAAGGTGGAGGTGCGGGTAGTGAACAGCGGCGGCGGTTTTGTGGTGGGTTAAGCGGAAAAAGAGAAGGAGGAGGGCTTGGTTGGTGGAGTTGTGGTTCGGGTTGATGGTAGAGAGGAGTAGGTGAAGATGAGGGATCGAGGGTGGTGGTGATGGGTGAAGTCGGCGGCGACGGGAGTGGGTTCGAGCGAAGGTGACGACGGGGAAAAATAATGAGGAAGAAGAAGAGACGTCGGGGGAAAAAGAGAGGGAGAACGTGGGGTAAGAGAGAGAGAGACCGGAGGGGTTATGAAAATTTTGAAGTGAAGAATAAATGAGAGTAATGAAGAATTAATATAAATCGTTAATAAGTTTTTAATGGAATATATTTGAAATTGATGTGGGTAGGATTTGGGTTTAAATGAGAATATATATATATATATTTTTTGAATTTGAAAGAAAGAGAGAAGGTAATATGTTGGTTAAGGCAAAGTTTTGGGTTGTTGGGCTTGGGCTCAAGAAAATTTAGAAGGAAAGAGTGAGATTTAAATATGGACTTGGGTTTATGGTTAGATCTATATGAAACAAAATAATTATATTACAATACAAAAATTTAAAATGGGTAAAAAAATTTATTTTAAATACAGGTATTAGCGTAGATAAAGACCGGGTATTACAACAACACTTTCCCCCGTTAGAAAACATTTCTAACGGGACGCTGTCCCGTACCTCGCAAGGGAGCTGCTAGCCCCCTTGAGCCCCAGCCCGCTATCCGGATAGCGGGACCCCCGTAAACTCTGCGAGGCTTCCAATACATCCAATTCTCCTCCAAAACACAATACACGCACATTGCATATTGAGTTCTCATGACCGGTTTTACCCGTCAATTGGAGGTTCTCTCGCTCCAAAAGAGAAGGGTAATTGACGACAGTTTAGTCTACGGCTGCCGGAGATTTGGATCCCCATAATCAATAAAACCCGGCCTACATTAGGCAAGGAGAATTTTAAATACGTCTGACAAGCAACGCGTATTTTCCATCTCAATAGGGTGACGAAAAACACCCTACACATACTTTGAAACCGGGTTTCTTTTAAAACTGTATTTCGTATTCCTTTGCAAGTATGCATCTACAACTCTTGTTAGGGGATCCGCTAATGGATGGTGCGCATTATCGCACATCCTGGGGATAGTAGAGTGAGATGTAACACTCCTCACAGAGTATTCGATCTCGAAAGAATATAAAATACGGTTTTTAAGAAATGCAAATTTTTTAAATAAAACTAATTTTCTAAAAATTATATTAAATTAAAAATCCATATTTTCATTATATTATGAAACTATACTTTTATAAAAATGAAAGATTAAAAGAATGTCAATATAATACCATCAAGTTATTAAAAAGAACTAGTTTTCAATAAAATATCATAAACTTTTAAAATCTAGGTATTTATCATTAAAATATCTCAATAATCAAAACGCATGCTCATGAAAAACGTATTAATACAAATCACCCTCGAGAATTTATTTTTAACTATATTAAAATATTTTCATAAAACCCCTTCGACATATACAAAACAATATTTTAAGGACTTTAGTAAATATAGGTTTAAGCAGAATTAATTCTCTTGAGCCCCAAGGAGCCGGAGAAAGTGAGTGTTTGCCTTTTCAGGTTAGAAAAACTTAACAGGGGTTATTAATGGCAATTGTATTGGAAAAAGACACAAATCCTGTCGTTCATGTGCAGCAGTTGCCGATCACTTCCGAACCTAAGAATTCAAGAGTTAAATCAGTTTACAAGTGTCTGACTCAGTCTGAGTGCAACCTCAAATCTGAATCCAAAATCAAACACGAATACTTGATCATGAACATGAATACTCAAATTTAAACACCAAATTTAAACTTATATACTTGACTTGATCTGAACGAATCATGGTCATAATTTGACATGAACTTAACACGAATATCAGAACACAATGGTTGCTGTTGAAAGTGACTTGACTCGAACCATGAATACATGAACACTTGACACGAATACTTGATATTGACATGAACTCAATCTTGCCACTTGATGTATTCATGGATTCGAGCAAGGCTAGTAATTTTAACTGCAATGTAGAATACATGGGGTGTTGGGGCAGTTCATGTGTGAATCCAATGAAATCTCAGGAGTTCCCCTAAATCATGAATCCATGTCTACTAACAAAAGCAAGCTATCATGAGGGTCCGTGTTTCCTTACTTCTGAATTATAACCTGTTGAGTTTGGAAGACTTTAACACTGTGTTGAAGTCCCGTTAGTAATACTTGATTCGAGCCCGTGGTTTCTTACTCCTGGATTACGGCATGTTGGGTTCGAGAACACTCTTGAGATTGGTTGACATTCACCCTTGAACTTACGTTACATTTAGTTTATCCATGTACAGACCTTTTAGGACACTTACATTCACTTCATGTCCACTACACCTACATTGGACGACCATGTTATATTATACTCATGTTATTTTGCCATAATATATATAGAACTGCATGTTATATAGAATTGTCATGCTTATATTAAATAACACGTTTCAACACTATATCTCTTAGTCCATTGTTTCATGATATATATTTTCTTTATCATTATGTTTTTATACTTCACACCCATTTCTTGGGACTTACCGAGTGAAAGTTCGCTGACGAGTATTCCATCTATTTTTGCTTTTTGGAATGCTCGTTAGATACTGTGGAGACCGAGGAGGTAGACACAACAGAGAAGGAGCACAATTAGATCACGACTTAGGCCATAAACTAGTTAGCCTTATCTTTCAGTTTATGTATACTACCTGTTTAGGCATTTCCCTTCTTGTATTTTCTTTCAGTTGAACTTATGTATTGTAAATAAATCAAGTTGAATATAAAAAAGTTGTTGAAGTTTAAATCTCATGTTAATTTCTTCTGGGAAATAACCAGTTTAGCGTATTTATTCTGGGAAATAACCTTCTCGAAATAAATACGTCGCGGGTTTGCCACGTCACCTTTTCCGTCTATTGGGAAGCGGTGCGTGACACTATTTAACATATCGCTGTGTTTGTATTGCTCCAACTCTTTTTACTTTTCTGTACTTGTGTTAATTATCATATTAAGTTTCTTGTTTAAAACTTATTTTAAATATTTTCCGCAAAAATTCGATAATCACTTTAGAGATAGTATTTAAGTTTTTAAATTTGCCATACATTATTATAATTATCTTATTCACCCCTCCGCTAAGGTATTTTCAAAAACGTCCAATCAGACAGGCCTTAAAATGCCTATGTGCATTCATGTGTCAGCTCATATGTTGTGGGCCCAAACCGAGTTTTACATCTTTTCTATGATATTTGGACTCCATCTTTTCTATGATATTTGGACTCCATCATTTATAGTTGTATATTTTCGTGAATTACACTCTACTAAGAATGAAAAACCTAAAAAACGATGCAATGCACATTCGTATACAATTTAATTACCTAATATAAAGTTGGATTATAAGAATGGAATCTTTTGGCAAAAATATTATTTTCGGTAAGTTTTCTCCAAAATGCCCTTATAAATTTGAATGTAACAATATTCCTCAACTTTGCTTAGCAAGAGTAATTTTGGAAAACTAAATTTTTGATGAGGCATATTTCTCAAATTGTTCCTATAAAGGATTTGCAAAATCCTGAGGAAAGCCAAAATGGATTTTGGCTCATGAATGGTATATTTGGAAATAAAATCTTAATAATTACCATGTTATTCATGTAAACGATTTGCAAAATTCAAGAAATAAACTTGCATTTTATCTAACATGACATTTCTTTCATTGGGTACAATTTATGGGTATCATCTCTATAGTATGAGTGCAATAGAGCTTTTCCCTTTATTATCTTTCGGTTTTATAGTTTAAAATATTTGATAGTAATTTACAAAAGAAATTAAAAAAGAGAACTAATAATATTTATATCGAAATAGTCATAAAAAATATCCTACATCTTTTTTTCTTCAAATACCATGAAACAATAATGTTTCAAATAATAATAGTTGTTTTATATTTATTTATAAAAATTATAATTGCTTTAAAGCATATGCTAAAGTTTCACGACTCAAATAACTATCACTATTTAAAAATTTACTTGATAACGAATTTATTGAAAAATAATTTTTTTAGCTAAAATATTGACATAATTTATTATTTACGTTTGGTTTATAACCACATTACATAACATAAACCGTTCGTATTTGTAAATTGTAAATTGAAAATACCAAAACAGGGTATTTATTTAGATATGATGATTTTTCTTGGTATCCACTCACAAGTCACATGTATATTGTATTTATATTAAAAATTCACCAGAAGGTTTAGGTATTTAAGTGAAATTTAGCTTTTATATAGCCTTGAAATATTAAACTAAAATCTAAGTTATCATATTATATTTCTTATAGGAAAGAAATAAAATTGTACCATCTTGATAATCAAATAAAGAGACAGACTATTTAGGAAATTATTAAAATTATATTCAATAATTAGATTATTTATCATGCATAATATAAAGTGTATAATTATCGTTTTTTAATACATTACATTCAATAATTATAGTTCCATTACAACAAATAATGTATTAGGTGTTTATAATTCATACAAAATTAAAAATAAATACTAACTCTATTTATTTTTGTAAGAACTATAATATTTATGAAGAAATATTACAATTTATAAAGAATCCGATTAATGGCCATTATTTGAGCAAGAAGAAAAAGGCCCTGTACTTTCTTTTATCATGTGTTGCTTATATTTCAAATTGTAACAACTTTTTTGTCGTATGAATTCATCTATGTATATATTGAATCATCTTTCATCCAATGTGTTCTGTCCAGTAGATATGAAAACCATGGTTCTTATATTGCAATCTATATTGAAGCAAATTAATGGAACATTTGATGAATAAAGCACACATTTATTTTTTTATACTGGAAGTATAGAAAAATGCTGCTGCCAAGCAATACGACTTAAGCAATGCAAATTTTCGCAACAAAATGAATCGCGCAGATGTTACTGATTCTTATGGTTTTATTATTAAAAATGGAAATACTATCAGTGGTATTCGTCTTTTGGATAAGAACAAAAGTAAGGGAAGATCTTGATTCTTTTTGAAGCTCTTGGAGTGAATACATATTTTGCCTTTAGGATTCTAGATTTGCAATGCATTTAACTTAGAGGGTGTGAACGCACGCATTTGAAATATGTAGAAGCATTTTTTTTGTTTCGTTTGCATTTTGTAATGATGTATCGAGAATTGTTTATCTCGATGCATAAGTCTTCTTTCTTATAAATATTTTATTTTTTTAATTTATTTTATTGATGAGGGCATCTTGCACCGTTTTTCCCCTCAAAATAAAAGAACCGTAAAAGAATTTTAAGTAAATTCATTCAAAATTTCGTTGCAATCTATGTTTTTAAAGCATACGTCAACCGATTAGATATTAATTAAGCTCTCGCAATTAAAAGAAAAGAAGCAAAATAGACGAGGAGTGTGACGGTGCTTTATTTACAACAAATGTCTTTCGGTAGACTCCGAGGACATCTAAATATAAATTAGAAATCCTACACATAGGAAATTACTAATATATACCCTCCCACCTCCCATAAAAGCAAACAAACCCCCACCCCAAAGCCTCCCCCTCCTCTCTTTTCTACTCCAAACTCAAAATTCACCACCAATTAACAGGAGAGGAGAGAGAGAGAGAGAGAGAGAGAGAGAGAGAGAGAGAGAATCAAGCAAATTAATTAAGGAGAGTGAGTAATTAGTTATTGATAATTATATATAATTAAGAGATATTAAAAGGATGTCAAACATAACAGGAGATGGTGAGAGCTTCTCCTCTGAGAACAACAAAGGAGGTGAAGAGGTGCTGCAGCAGCAGCAGCAGCTTAACGGGTCGGCTTCGGAGCATCCTCTGGTTCCCGTTAAGAAGAAACGCAACCTCCCGGGGACTCCGGGTATGGGCCTAGTAAAACCCTTCAATATTTTAAACTGATTTTTTACAAATTAACTAATTTTATTGTTTGTGAATGATTTGTATTACTGTCTTCATATTTCTTTTTTAACCACTTGTTCGAATGTTAATTTGTTGAAGTTATTAGAGAGGATGGAGATCATTTTGGTTTGTTTTATGAGTGGTTGAGGGGTCAATTTTTGTTACATAACATGACAATTATGTAATATTGCAGAATATATATATTTGTAAGACAATTTGTTTCTTTTTTGTTTAAAAAAGTTGCATTAGAATAGCATCAGTATCAGTGATTTCAAATTACTTGCCTTCAAAAAAGTTGATTACATATTCAAAAATAATAATAATGAATGTTCACATCTCTTTTAATTATAGGAAAATAGAAAATCAAAGCAAATCTAAGTTCATGTCATTGCATACACCACAGCTCCGGAAACTATTGTCACCGCACCAAAGGTTCGAAGTTGTAGAAGTTGTAGCGAGGGTGATGATTATATTTTATGCTTTAATTAATATATTCTTTCGAAGTATATAAAACCCGATTCAAATGGTCTCTGCAATGAGCAGTCAAATATATTTAGAAGGAGCGAAATTTATTGTTATTAACCGTAGTTTATTTATATATTCCTTTTCTTAATTATATTTAGAAGAAGTTCTTTACAAATAACTATAATCCTTTCTCGCAGACCCGGCTGCAGAAGTGATCGCGCTGTCCCCGATGACCCTAATGGTGACCAACCGCTTCGTGTGCGAGATCTGCAACAAGGGCTTCCAGCGGGACCAGAACCTGCAGCTCCACCGCCGTGGCCACAACCTCCCGTGGAAGCTCCGGCAGCGGCCAGCCGCGGCGGAGGTGCGGAAGCGCGTGTACGTATGCCCCGAGCCGAGCTGCGTGCACCACAACCCGAGCCGCGCGCTGGGGGACCTGACAGGGATCAAGAAGCACTTCTGCAGGAAGCATGGGGAGAAGAAGTGGAAATGTGATAAGTGTTCAAAGAAGTATGCAGTGCAGTCAGACTGGAAAGCCCATTCCAAGACTTGTGGGACTAGGGAGTATAAGTGTGATTGTGGCACCATCTTTTTAAGGTAAATATATATATTTTTTTTGTTAAAAATGGTGGGGAAAACCCCGCGTTTCATTAATTAAACAATCTTAAGGAAACAATACAGAAAACCAAAAAAGATAAAGCAAAAGAAAAATTACACGATGAAAGTGGGGGGAAAAAAGGAACCATATAAAAATCTTTTCAAGGTGTGAGGGTGTCTTTGAAAGTTTTTTCCTCTTGATTGTTATGTATATATGTCCAATATATATATATATATATATATATATATATATATATATATATATATATATATAATCTTCCCTTAAAATTGTTGGTTTCTTGACAGTAGAACATTAGAAAATTATAGATGAATGTGTTAAAAAGTTCAAACTACATAAATAGTGGTGTATCCGTTTTCCCGTGACATTAAATTTAAAATGGACAAATCCGAACATCTAAAAAAATGGTGTATGGGTGACTGCTAGAAGGTTTTTCTAAAAGATTTTCTAGAGCCGCGCTTTATATTTCTTGAATTTTGAAGTTTATTGTGTTTTTGCTAATTGTTAATTAATTTATAGTGCTGGTTGGCTTTGAAGATTATTAATTCTTAAAAAAGGTTGGCTTCTTTTGTTTTTCATTTTTGAAGTTAATATCCCCTTTTTGGAGCAAGACTATATTGACATGAAGTTAATTAGATAACTATACTTATTTTCAGCTTGTAACTGAGACGACTTTTTTAGTTTTCCCAATTAGAGATTTGATACTAATTAAATAGAAACGCTTCAAATTTACAGCCAGTCGTAAGACTTTGCCAACTCTTTCCTGAAACTCTGCATCATTATGTTTTTTGTTCTATAGAGAAAATTTCGACAATGATCATGATGGCTAAAATAAACTCTGTAACTTGTTCGCCAGGAGGGACAGCTTCATCACCCATCGTGCCTTCTGTGACGCCCTCGCCGATGAGAACAACAAATCCACCACTAACAATCCATTGCCGCCTCCGCCTCCACCTCCACCTCCACTCCCTGATCTCATGATCCCCGTCACTTCCGGCTCCTCCGCCTCCATTTCCATATCCGACTTCAAACACCCCTTGACTAAGTCCCTCTCCATGTCCTCACCTGGTCCCACCGCCCTGTTCTCCCTCACCAACATGGCCGCCGCGGTTGACCTAGACGGTAATAACGACACCGTCATGAACAAGATGGTGCTGATGTCTGGGGCCCACATGTCCGCCACAGCCCTGTTGCAGAAGGCTGCCCAGATGGGGGCCACCGCCAGCGGTGGAAGCGGCATGATGCAGCAGCAGATGGCCGGGTTCGACGTGCGACCTTACTCGTACAGTGAAGGACCAGGAAGAGGGTAATGTACCTCCAACTTGTGCTAATTTTCTTTGAAATGCCTTTTCCATCATATGACATTCATTTGTAATTTAATTTCAAATAAATAACATACACTTTCCATTTTGTATGAATGTATAACGACCTTTCGAACACTTTCCATTTATATAACCTTCATTTGTAACCGTTAAACTTAGTGTTTTTCAAATAAATACCATGAGCTTCCAGGTTTTCTCAGTCTAACCTAATACCGTTCTGTTTCATATAAGGGAGAATTTTACTAAACCCATTCATCTTTTAAGATTTTTGAGATAACCCAATTGAATTTTAAAACGTTATCAAACCCCATTGAAGGGATGGGTATTTTCGTAAAAAAAAACTGAACAGTACTTTTGTTAAAAAAAAATCATATTCCGTTCAGTTTAATTTGAGTCTATTTAATCTAGCCGTAAGACATTTTGGGGTTATTCAGTCCAATTGTGGTTTGCACGAGTTAATCAAGCTAGCGATTTCATATAATATTGATAGTTCAATGGGGGTTTATAGCATTTTTATCACAAAATCTTGAAAGTTGGACCGGGTTTAGTAAAATTTACACTTAAAATAAGGAAGAGGTGCATAATGGTAAACTGAAAAAGGTTGCGAGATCACTGATTTTGCTTGCAAATTAATTACAAAACTCCTGGTATGTTCCAGAGATAATATTAATCACATCTAATACAAAGTTTACATATATTAAGTAAATTCCAACAGGTACGAGAACCAGTTCTTCGATGGGAACATGATGAACCATGAAGGATCGCCCATGAACGAAAACGGGATTATGTTCCATCAGCATCAACAACAGCTGCATGGGAGATTCATGAAGAGCTTGGAACAGGAGAGCACTAGCAGTAGCACTAGTAATAATAATGTTAATGGTGGTTTAAATTTGATGCATGATACTAATAATACAAGTAGTAGTAATGCAAGAACTGTGGATTTCATGGGGGTCGGGGGAGCAAGGGTGGTGAGCTTGCCTCAGCCGTTTCAGCTTCAGCAGAACACTAATAATACTACTACCCCTCATGGAGATGGCGGCATATTGTACAAGTCAATGTGGGGTGATGTTTGAGTTTGAGATTGAGAGATTAATACTTGTTTGGTGTTAATTTGATTCAGGGTTTTACCTTCATTTTTTATCTCTTTCAAAGGTTTTGGCTGTATTTTTGTGTAGTATCATATCATGAGAAATTAATTATGCAGATATATAGTAGGGTACTGGCAAAAACTTTTTGCAGGATATTGTCTCTATAGCAGAATACTACCATCTGCTATGACAATTCACTTTACTCTATATTTTTTACCGTTAAAGGCCGCTTTTGTAATTATTCATTCTATGGAAAACGGCGATCGAGATTCGTCAGGTATACCCACACTTGAAGGGAGTTTGGTGTAATGATTAAAATGAAAATCAACTTCGTGGTGTTTAGTTGAATTGACGCTAGATTAAGGGTATTTTAGTGAAATTTTGCCCAAATTAAGATATGGATATATATGTATGTTCTGCTTGTCTTGATATTTCAGGTTTAATCATTGGTAATTAATTCCGTCAAGTTCTCTCAGACAATATATCATATAGTAGCTGTCTCAGATAATTTATCTTTCATTCGAATTCCCAGCTTTTTGTAGCAAATAATTCATCTTTCATGTCAGTGAATTAAATACATCACTGCGAGCTCACAATTTCCATTTGGATTCGACGAAGATTATTACAGAACTCAAGAGCTTCATCCATCACTTTCCTCGCTCCTAACAAAGCTTCTTCCATTTCACGATGGCTCAAATACTGAGAGTTTATCTGATATAGAATTCTATCATGCCTTTCTTGGAACCGGAAAAGCGGTTCATCGGCTCGTTGAAGAGCCTGAGTTTATCGGTGATGGTTTGATGCTTTCGCCATTTCCGAAGCTCGGGAAGGCTGACAACAAATAGAGAGGAGAACCCTGCAAAGAGCAGGAGAATGCAGATGCCCATAGGAGAAAAGGATTGTGTGAACAAAGGCAAGTACAAGAGATTCTTTGATTGTGCACCTAAGACATGAAAGACATGCACAGAGGAAATTCGTTGAAGCTTATTATCATTGATCAAGTTATGCTGAGAGGTACATTAATTGTTGTTAGTTGGTGTGATTAAGGAAGGGCTAAATTTTTAAAAAAGAAAAAAAGGATCGAAGAACTCTTTTAATTTTGGTTGAATAGGAAAAAAGGAAATTTCTAAGTCTAAATAATCTGAACTTTATCAGCATCCAACATATCTATCGTCAAACTATCCAATCCGTATATATTTATCGTCAAACAATTAGGATGATCTCTATGTATGACGCTAATATCGAAATGGTGTGAACCCTATCACTACTACAATCTAGGGATGCTCCTACGTTTGGGACCGTAGGGGCACAACATTGCCCGTTTTTTTGCCATCCTGTACACAATAATATATATCACACAGAAATATACTACAACATCCAGAAAAAATATTAATCAATAACATTCCATTCATAATATATAATGAAATAAACAAATATAATACAAAATCAACATAAAATCAGGATCATAATCAACGTATACAACAACTGATATCCTAAATATGGAACACGTATCAAATAAAGTACAGTCATCCAACAAAAATCAAAAAAATATAAATAAATCACTACTGGCTCAGTCCTGATGCTCCACTACGAAATATCTGAGAAATTTGACGCATCTATTCCTTGGTGCAGTCCTTGGACGTCAAAAACTCGAGTACTGATGTGACAGGACTAAGAGTGGCATGCGGAGCCAGAGTCGAAGAAGTGGCCTTCACAGAAGAACCTGTATGAGTGGCCTTTGGAGCCGCAGCTGAAGTAGTGGCCTACGCAGCCGCAACCGAAAGAGTGGTCTACCGAATCTGTAAAGTTTTTAAATTTGTGTAATAAAAGAATAAGTGTACTAGATTCAGTCTATATGTCTTATTATGAAATTCTAAGTCTCGAAATAAAGTCTTACGACTTGAAATGATGTGTTATCTAAGTTGTGCTAAAATAATTAAGTTCTTTCCTAAAATTTGATAAATACGCTCAAAAAATATTGAAAAGCTACGATTTTTGTTGAATATGTTGTTGTATATATATATATATATATATATATATATATATATATATATATATATATATATATATATATATATATATATATATCGGTATCCCCGTATGTTACTCGTATTCATGTTTAAATCCGTGCTATGTAGACTAGAACTATAAATATATAAGTATAGACGAACAGAAATAACATACGTATCATCATCTCCTTCAACTTCTCGACTTGGGAGCTCAGTGCGGCCATCCACATCTCCAGACGTCGCACACAGAGGTACCAAAAGTAACCTCCGAAAAGGAGGTCAACTTCAGTTAGGACCTGCTAGGATCAATTACCCGGCTTCTCTCGTGGTGCCCTCCGTGTACGGCATCTAGGACAGGGGTCAGCACGGGTGGATCGGTCTCTGCACTGAAATCAATCCCTGATATCTCCGCATGCTCCACCACCTGTGCCTACACCATGTAAAGCATTCAAACGTAAGAAAACCATTTAAATTTAAACTTATAGAAACAAAATCCCATTCAAATTAGAATATTTATTAGCACTTACGCAATACTCCTGGGTAGAAGCGTCGCGATATCGAAACTCATCCGTGATAGGATATGTCGATGTGGCGTGGACGGACAGATAATTCGTCAACACATCCGGTGTATCACCCGCCGCCACGGTCCGAGCTCTCTGCAATTTACCAAAAACACACATATATAACATATTTTTTCATATTGCATTACATCAAAAAAATATATATTGTAATTTACCTTTACCTCCATGGCACGAGTAATGTTCCTCAACCCACCCGTGTAGGTAGGCCAACCCCTTTTTGCTAACTTCCGATTCTCCTTATTTTGGGCGGCATGTTTCACCTTGCGCTCAGACGTCCAAAACTCGCACAAGAGAGGCCATGTTTCTATATCGACGTCGGTAAAGGCCGAAGATTGTAGAAGAGCCGGTCTCTCCGTCTCAGGGCCAGAAGCCATAGATTGTAGCAATCAGACTTCAGCTTATTCCTATTATACCGGACATGACCCTGTATGCTGATCGTGGGGCCCTGGTAAATAGCCTGAAGATCGAGCCCTCTATCAAGGTCATTGGGATCGATTGTAGCCTGAAAATCGTAATCCATCTGCAAATAAAAAAAATCAACGTTTTTAAATTATAAGTGTCAAATGATAGTAAATTTATTTAATAAATCAAATAAAAATATTTAATAATACCTAAGCCTGCTGAAAGAAGAGTTCAAAGGAGCACCTGTTGTCACGCCCCGGTTCCCAGAGTACGTTAAGGTAGGCACGTGACATAGTCAACCATGCTACCTGTGGAGAGTAATTATCCTTCCGCAGTCACATTACGGCTGTAGAGATATCAAGAACAATATAAACTATCTAACACATGTCCATAAGCCAAATAAAGTGAGTCAAGAATAAAAATAATGCGGAAGCAAAAGATCCAATACAAGAATAACTGGAATGTACGTCCCATAATGCGGGCTCACATCAGGAATGAAAATACTGAAAATAAAAGAACTAATTACTAACGAGTCCTCACTGCTCAGCCTGCTGACTGAAGTACTCCTGCTCGGACTGCAACAAGGGTAAGGAATCTGGGCCATGCAAAACCCAGACGTCAGAGCGTCATAATATCAAGCAATAATATTAACAGGGGTAGTAAGGCATGCAGGTATGAGTATGAACAAGAATATAATGAGAATAAATAACAGTGAATGTGTCAGTACAAGTGACGTGCAGAGATATCTAAACTGTGCTACGGGGTTATCTATTCTAAGTCTTCGAAATCAAGTAATGTAATCTTCACCGTAACTCGTCGGTGATTATTCCGTAACGCCCGGAAAGACGGCAAACAATAGGTATTCCGTAACGCCCGGAAAAACGGCAAACACTGGGTATTCCGTAACGCCCGGAAAAACGGCAAACAATAGGTATTCCGTAACGCCCGGAAAAACGGCAAACACTGGGTATTCCGTAACGCCCGGAAAAACGGCAAACAATAGGTATCCCATAACGCTCGGAAAAACGGCAAACAATAGGATGGCCCTTCGAGTTACGTTCGGTTACAATACCGATTTCCCCATACCCCCAAGTTATATATGTTCAAGTCAAGTATTAAATAATCTAGCACTAATGCCAACACATGATCAGGCAGGTACAGGTTTGTCTGGATAGACAACAAGAACGGTCTGTGAGGAATATAGGACAGGTTTGTTGGCATTAGACGTAAGATCAGGTAACAGGTAAAGCCATGGTACGTCAGGTCAAGCAAGGTAATATATAAAGGTGTCACGTTATGTCAAGAGTTGTACGGTACTATGTCGGGTCAAGTAATATATGTAGCAAGTCATGTCAGAGTGTACAAGATATCATATGGGTGCTCATAATCCACTAGCATAGTCATGGTTATAAATAAACAAGCATGGTTATTATCAAAACAATAAACTGGCACATGTAATATGATATGCAAATAGGTACAGATTAAACTACTTGGATGCACGGTTATCAGTTTGGGTTTAAGGGGTAGTTTTAACATTTCATGAATGCAGTATAACAAATGTGGATGATAAAATCATACTAATATGTACCAAAACAATCTAGAGATGCAATTGAATATAAATTAGGCTAGATGTATGCAACCGGTCGTCCGATAGGGTATAAACTACAAAAGGGTATTATGGCTATGCAAACAATTGTGATTATGTGATCTAACATATAAATGTGGTTATTAGGTTTAGTAAACTAAATGCAACAGTTAGGTTTCAAGTTCTAGATCTGAAATATATAAACGGAACATCTTGCTGTTAACTTGGAACTCACGGCTTTAGATTCTATCTATTGATTTAATAATAAAATAGATAAATCAATATAGGAGTAGTACGAATAGCATGTAGCAAGTTTCACTTGCCTCGACGGATCAAGAAACGGTAAACGGAACGTCACGTGCCGACGGGAAAAGTCGCGACGCGCGCACGGTACACGGAAAGAGTCCAAACAACGAACAATGGGATCACATGGGTCAGAGGTCCTCGCTGGGTCGTCGGGATCGTCGGCGTCAAGCACGGCTCCGGCGAACTATGGAAAACAAAGCGTTCAAGAATAAAGAAAAAGAAGGAATAAAGAAGAAGGAAGAAGAATAAGAAGAAAGAAGAAGAAGAAGGCTTACTGTGCTTGTGCTCTGTGTTTGCAGAGGGGGTGATGATGTCGACGGCAGTGATCGGAGCTCCGGCGAAGAGGGTTGTTTGTTAGGGTTTGGGGTCGGCTGAAGTTGGCTGGGTGTTGTGCAGAGGGTGCGCGGGTTGGTTCTTAGAGAATGAGGGAGATGAGGAGAGAAGGAAGAGAGAAAAGGAGATGAATGAGGAGGAGACGGCGAGGGGTGGTCGGCGACAGAATGAGGTGGCGGCGAGGTCGGGTGTGCAGGGTTTCTTGAGCGCTCGGGAGAGAAGAAGGAGGAGGAAGAAGAGAAGATGGAGGCGACGAGGGTGCGGAAAAGGCTGACGAGGTGATGAGATCGAGGAAAGAGGAGGAAGCCGCAGAGCTTCAAGGGTTAGGGTTTTGTTTCAAATGGGTTCGTGGCGCTGGAAATATAGAAGAAGAAGAAAAAGAAAAGGCGGTGACGATAGGTGGGAAAGGCGGTGTTCGGACTCCGCTTACCGCGAGAGGAGAGAGATGGGAAAGTAAGGGGAGAGAGAAAGGCGAGAGAGAGAGAGAGCGCTGCGGAGAGAGAGGGAGAAAGAGAAGGAGAGAGAAGCAGAGGGGGAGAGATCTCGTGGGGGCCACCAGCGCGAAAGAGGAGAGCTGATTGGTGGAGCAAAAGGGGAGAGAGAAAAAGAGTTTGTTGATGAAAGATTTCATAGATTAAATATTTGTTGGCTTATAGAATATTTTAAACTGTTTAAAGAAAATCTTTTACTATTATAACGTATTAAGAAAAATTTAGATTTTCCCAGTAATTACAAATGTAGTCCAAAACGTGCCCGGGTCGGGTCCAAAATTTGGATTTAAAAATATGAAATTTATTTTTAAGTTCCAAAACTTAAAATGAAGGATTATGTAATAGAAAAGCATACCCCCAAGGACGGACGCACGTACGTGCGCGTAGCCATCCAAACACGTCCGTTACACTGAACGGGTCGAGAACACGATGCAAGGACGCTACCACAGGGTTAGGGGTATCAGGCAGGCCATGAAATGCAATTTTAATTTATTTTACATGATTTAAATTGTTATATGCAACAAATGCGATACTAGATAAAATACCAGTATATACTAAATTATGAGATGCACTAGTCCATGCAACAAGTCAAGGTAATCTATAAATAAAAGTTAAACAGGTTCAAGCAAGCGGGTCGGGTCGAATGCGGAGTAATACGTAAAATACCATTCGCACCCAGACACGCAAGAAGTAATATCGTAGGTAAACTTGGTGGTATTTTAACGAAAAAGTGAAATACAAGTTGCATATCATTTTATTTTGAATTGGAACTTGTTCTAAATGTTGTTTTAGGGTTGTTAAATAAGATATAAAGAGATGGTTATTATGCGGTTAAGAAAAAATTGAGTTTTTAAAGAAATTAGAATTGAAAGTCGGATTAACTCCGCTTCCGATGAGTTTTGAAAAGAGAAGTCTTTTTAATAGAAAGAGAGGAGGGGAGAGGGGACTTACTGATTGATTTGAGAGAGAAGAGATGGAGGAAGGTTTTGTAGGCGTCGTGGAGTCGCGGGGTCGCCGGATTTGTCCCGAGTCGTCGCCGGAACTTGACCTTGAGTTAACTCTACTTGTATAACTTTTTGGACTTGGAAAATTTAGAGAGTTTTGGCAAAAGATTTTTGAATGAGGAGGGCTATGGTGTAGGGTGGTATTTATAGGAGAAATTAGAGTTTAGGGCATTGAAGAATGGAATTAAAATGTATTAGCATTTTGGATTAATGCTTCATTTTAATTCTCTGGAAATGTGCAGGGAAATCAAACAGAAGAGGAGTAGTGGGGGAGTCCAAGAGGTGCTAGGGTAAAATTTTTGAAGCATTTGGCACGGGTTCAACCGGCGGCGCCGGCCTATGGTGAAATCTCGCCAGCCAAGTTGGTAGGGTTGGGTCTTGGTTGAATGCCACGTGTCCTAGTCATAGTTAATAGTATTTTGCACATGTTTGATTTTCAGCGACTTTTCATTTTACGTGTATTGCACGTGTAAAATTTTGAGCTTCTAAAAGTTTAAAAGAAAAAATCAGCAAAAGTAATATATGGCTGAGGGGATTCGAACACAGAGGCTACGTCACAACAGTGCAAGGCTTTACCAACGAGCTACTAGTTATTTCTTGCTGTTCAAAAGAAAATTAAATACTTATAGTATACACAAGATTGCAAATACTCCATTTGTACATTAACTTTTAAACAAATTTTCTGTACATTGAAATAGAGTCGTTACAAAGGGTCGGTCTTGACCTCCTTGTAGGGCAACAGTAGCTTAGGAAATATGTTGATATCCCCATCGCCTAAGGCTTTTCTTCTTTATGAGCGTGAAGGTCTCATAAAAATGTTTCTCCCTGTGAGTCGAGAGGATCTCACAGGTGTATCCTAACGTGAAATACAGATAACCCCTTTCGATACAGGAGTCTATTAGGTTTATGGTACTGGATTAAATCAATCGTACCGCCGCGTTAGCTGATATATTCTCGACATGCAGTCCTTTAGGTTACTACTCGAGTAGCCCCATGTCTGTCGTGTTTCTGATCCCATCTGAGGCTGGACATGACGTCATCAAGTAGTCTTCTTATGTTGGAATATTCATATTACCATTAGAAAATCTAGCGTTATGTATTGCCGTGCCGCTTTACTTGAGATTAGGCTCGATTTGGAGCCCCGATGAGTCATAATCGCACCCTTCTGGGGTAGGATGACATCCAATGGTCTTTAAGCTTGCCATCAAGACCCGAAGCTTACCATATGTTGTCACTTCGCTTTTTCTTTGGTGTCGCGCCGATCCTTTGCTGAAGTAAGGTAGACATCCGTATGACCTCTATGTTGTACATATCACCATCGAGATCTGGAGCTAGGAATATGCCATTACACCACTTTTATTTGACCGTTGCATCCGCACTCTGCTGGAATGAGGAGGAACGTCAAGACGATCTTTAGGCAGTTGATGTTGCCATTGAGATCTGGAGCTAGGAATATACCATTGCTCCACTTTTATTTAACCCTTGGGTCCTTGTTCACTCCGCGTCTGCACCCTGTCGGAATGAGAAGGACATAGAGATGATTTCTAGGCTGTAGATGTTGTCATCAAGATCCGGAGCTAAGATTTTGATATCACTCCACTTTTATTTGACCCTTGGGTCCGTGTTGACGTCGCGTTTGCACCGAGAAGAAATATCGAGCTGGAGCTAGGATTTTGCCATTACTCCGTTTTGATTTGGCTCCTTTGAACTTTTTCGACACCACGCCGGTACTTTACTGGAGTAAGAGGGACGTCCAAATAATCTCTAGGCTATAGATGTGCCATTAAGACCCAGTTCTTCTTTTGGCGAAGCATGGTAGGAAAATATGGTTACCTTTCTTTCATTTGTGCCCAGGAATTGTATACAAGAGTCAGTATAGACCTTTTTGCAGGGCAGAAAAATTTTATTTTCTTTTATTTTCTTTTTTTATTTTCGCGATGCTCTATCATTTCAGCTTTTCATTTCGCGAAAGTCATGATTGCCCAATTATTTCAGCTATTTCTTCGTTGTGCCCAATCATTTCGGCCATGTCATTATTTATTTTTACTCGCTGTTTTTTTATTGTGAGTTTCCCAAACATTTCAGCTGTTTCATATGCATATTTTGCTCGCTGATTTTTATTGCGAGTTGAGTACTTGAGTCCTGATACCAATCTCGGAATCAGCATCGTTACAACTGGAATATTTCCAAGAGCGAATCATTATTTTATATAGGAGGACTTGAAGTCTTATACATGCTTAAGCATCAGTATCGCTACAACTGGGATGTGACCAGGAGCGAATCATCATCTGCCGTGAGAGGACTTGGAGTTTGATACCTGTTTAGTCATCAGCATCGCTACAACCGGGATATTGCCAGAAGCGAATCATCATTTGTCTTTGTCGATTTGAATAAAGGTGGCTTAGCAAACAGGGTAAGGATCCTGTCGACTAAGGCTTTTTGATTTTATAGGCTGTAAGGGTCTCATAAAGGTATTTCTCCCTATGAGTCGAGAGGATCTCGTAGGTGTATTTTTTCCTCAAGAATCATGGGGTTTCTTAAGTGGTATTTTTCCTCGCAAGTCGTAAGGATCTTACAAGAGAGTTTTCTCCTAATGAGTCGAAAAGAATTACAAATGTCGTTCAGCATATATGAATCTTTTTTATCATTGGTGGACCTTTGTGGAAACATATTTTATTCGTGCTCGTGGATCGTATGCAAGCGTCAGTATTGAACTACTTGTAGTGCAACTTGGGGGATATGATGGCTTAAGAACGGGTTTGGATCCATGTAACTTAAGGTTTTTGAATTCTATCTCGCAAGTGTAGTTTCTCCTTAGGAATCGTAAGGATCTCACGCAGGTATTTTCTCCTCACAAGATCGAGAGGACTTTGTAAGTGCACACATTTTTTATTTAACGGGTTTGCGCCCTCTCTGATTTTCACAAACTCGCCGGCAGGCCTGCCATTTTTTCTCACGGCTTCCTTTCGGGTTTTCATTCGTGCCCATTTGCTTATGGATGTACCTTTTTTTTAACGATGAAACCCTCGAATGTAGCTTGGCCTTAGGTGACCCATCTGTTTGCCAGTGGAACTTAGGTTTTAATATTCTCTGGTGGGATTTCAATTGCAACGTCGATCTCAATGAGCATATTAGTTTAGGAACATTGCGGTCCAACATTCCCGTGTTTGGAACGACGTATTAGTTTAGGGACATTTCGGTCCGTCATCTCCGTGCTCGGAGCGAAATGCTAGTTTAGGGATGTTTCGGTCCGTCATCTCCGTACTCGGAACAAAATGCTAGTTTAGGGACGTTTCGGTCCAACATTCATCATTCGGTCTGGGAGGAAGTTATATAATTCATCCCTTCTAACACTTGCTTGCTGAGGTTCTGTTGTCTGTCCTTTGCTTGAATGGACACTTCATATCTTAAGCTATCTTTACCTTTTTGGATTGCTTATTTTACCATCGCAGCAATCGGGTTGTTTTGTGGGAAATACCGGGCACTTTACACGGCACCTGCCCTCTGCTCATCAGTGTCACCTTCTGACAGAGCATCTTTTTCATATACAAAGGAACGAGATATCTTGTCACTCCTTCTGCCGAGTCTTCTTTTTTCTTGGAAGAATGAATTTGACTTTGGGGCTTTTCCCTTCATCATCTAATTCGGAGTGGGACATGGATTCCACACCCCTTCACGGTTTTTGGTTTAAGCGGGCTACTCCACTTGATTGCAGGACCCACTTGCAGATCTTTTAACATCCTTTCTGTTCTTTGAAGAAAGGACTACCTCGCGTAGAGATTCATCCACCAGCGAGCTATATGCCCCCTGCGTATATTTCGGGGGAGCGAGTATCCGCATCCTAATCTTTCGAAAGGTAGAACCCATGCTGTCGCTGTTTTGGAGACATGTTGCTTCAGATCCGCTCATTTTTTGTTGAGCGTTGGAGACAAGCACCGTCTTGCCTATGCTTTTCATATATCTTCATCGGAAGAGAACGCGTCTTGACCCATCTGATCCAATCGAGCCATTTTATCTGTGACCTGTTGAAAAGTCGCCGGCTTGAAGAGGTCTATATAAGGGAACTTTTTGAATTTGGGTCAAGGGTGGATATGAACATTCCCACGGTTGGAGCATTGTCGATGTGCTACTCGCATTTAGACAAGAGATTTCTCCATCGAGTAACATATTGAACCCAAGTCTTATTCGGTCCAACCCTTTCATTGACTAACGTTGCCACGGTAGTGCGTTTATTCACACCGGAGAATCTCTGATAGAAGAGCATCTCCATCTCGTCGAAGGTATTCACGGGATCATTTGGGAGTTCCGCATACCATTCGAACGCAATGCCCGCCAGATTGCTGACAATCTATTGAAAGAACAGCATATCATTTCCTCCAGTGTTGCCGCACATGGATTTAAATCGCGCAATGTGCTGGCAAGGATTCTCGATTCCTTTGTACATGTGGAACATCGGAAGTATGTATTCTAGCGGGTACTGTACTTGATCGTACCATGCTGGATATGGTCGACCAGTCTTGATCGACCTATTTGCTGCTTCACTGGCATAATGAGCTTTGATTTGCTGAGTGATGTATGCGTTCTGGGATCATTTCTTCCTCAGCCGTTGATGAGGCTTGCAGAAGATTTGAAATGTCACCCTTGTCTTTAAGAGCGACTACCGGCGATTCATCTGCCAGCGGTTCCGAATAGACCATCATTCCAGCCATATTCTAGATCAGAAGGGCCATTTGGTTCATTTCAGCGGACATCACTACCGATTCTTCATCTCTCTTCTTGAGAGCGCGCTTCAGGAAGTCAATATCCGACTCCTGCCCTACTCTTTCTTCAGATGCATCCTCGGGGTTTTCCTTAGGGAATGGATTGGCGAGTGCTACCACCAGAGCAAGCATCTTCTGCAACTTTTCATGTTGCAATTGAGCATTTTTCAAAGACCGGGTATGCCGTCCGTGACTAGTAGAAGCAGTATTTTCCTCTTCAGAATTCACCACATAGACTGTGTGAACTATCATGCCCCTAAGTTTGGGGCATTTGGAATCTTGACCCTTGGAGTTTGCCTCGGGCGTTTGGACTTTATTGGGCATCTTGTTTTTTGAGAAGCCGCTTTGGCTTTAAAAGAAACCATCAGAATAGAAACCGTTTTTGGATGAGTCCCCTTATATTTGAAAGGGGGGTTGTCAGAGTTTGGCTAATGCTTAGGGGAAGAGTCGCGGATGACGACCGAGTCCTTCACCTGCTTCAACAACTTATATATAGATGAGGAAAGTTCTTTTAGGGAGCGAACTGGTTTCTGCTCTCCTTGGATCTCCGTGGGTTGAGGAGACTTTTTCAATACCGCAATAGGGGAATTTTGTCTAACCCTTCACAGCAGTTTGAAGCTGTTCCCAGTTGGAACAGTAGCATTCGCTGTTGGAGTCGAAGTCAACCCGAAGAGAGAATTGCGCCCAACTTGTCTTATTTAACTCCTATATTGACGTCGATCATGTCTTTTGACTGGAGTTTCTTTAGTCTCAAGAATTTTTTGAGCCTGCCCCCTATTTTCTTTAAGAGCATGAATATTCTGCCTCGTGGGTCAACCTTGGTCTTTGGCGGGTGCCAGTTGTTTGGGGATTGATTCCGCCGGCAAAGCTGAAGTTTGAGAATCCAATCCATGGAAGACACACTTCTTCCGGACTTCCACTTTCGGCATTAAAGCGCCGAGGGTAAGAGATGGGAGCATAGACCCAAAGATAAGATCATTGATCTCTTGAAGAGCCGGATTACAGAGATTTGAGGCTGCAAGTGGCCCATACTTGGCTCCACCAGATATGACAGAGCCTGAGTTGCGGTGAGTGGAAGAAAACGCCATTCTGCAAAGAGACGAAATGCCAGCTTCAGTATCTCATCACCCAAGGGCAACTACAAACATATATACCGCGATTATTTGATCACAGAAAAACACGACACAAGAAGTGTGGAGCCAAAAGAGGAAAAGGTCCTACCGGGCGTGCCGGAATCTGTTTACCGCCGAAGACTAGACTCAAACACAGAGACGTTTGGCCTGAATTTGGGGACAAATGATATATAAACATATCCGTCCACCTCTCCGAAGATACCAAGTTGATTTATGGCACCGTATATCGGAGGTTTGAACAGATGCGACCGCTGTAGCGTGACTTTATCAGATTCTCCCTCATTTGTGAAGGTTTTTTTTTATTATGGGACGCTCTTCCCTGCATGCGCAAGCTTCTGCAGTTAATTACGCTATCACAATGCGATAACAACTTTCACCTTCTGCGGTATTTCACTTCGTGTCGTGTTATGTTTGTTTAAAATGAGGTTGCCCTTGGATTGTATATGGAGACTAATCTTGTCATGCCCGTAAGGCATGAATTAGTCCAAATCCATATATTAGATTTAGGATTTTGAACTTAGGATGCAGATCTCATATAAATGAGGTTCATCAGTTTATAGGATATATGAATTTGATCTAAGAATCGTTAGTCGTATATCGAACCAAGATCAACTTAGGAACGGTGAGCTTATGAGCTCAACTGATCATCAGATGATATATGAATAACCCATGGATGGTATACAGTAGTCAATATGGAGACAGTCCGCAGGGTAAAACATATTAGTTTAAGCACATCGCGGTCCATGGGAGACATAAATGGAATATGGCTTGTTTGTGCCCGTGGATTGTATATGTGGGTCAATATGGAGACCAGCCGTAGGGCCAAACATATATTAGTTTAAGGATATCGCGGTCCAATATTAGTTTAGGGACATTTCGGTCCAACATTCCCGTGTTCGGGATGAAGTATTGGTTTAATAACGTTTCGGTCCAACATTCCTGTGTTCGGGACGAAGTATTAATTTAAGAACGTTTCGGTCCAACATTCCTCTTGCGCGCATGTGTATATTTTACATGGCGAAGTGAACGATGGTAACATGGAGTGCGCCCAATATCAAGATGCGATTCATTTTGAAGGCATTTATATTTCCTTCAAAGATATACATATACATATATGTATCTAGCTGGGGCTCAATAAGAGATGCACATCTATATGGGATGCGTGTCAATATGAGGTGTGCACATCAATAAGGAAGTGCATAAATATAGGGTGTATCAATATGAGGATTAGGATATTCCCCATCTCGATGAAATTTCATATCTTTCATCAAGTTGGGATGAGAAAAAAGTTGTTGGCTGTTGGGACCCTCCACCTCTCTGAAGATGTTGAGGAATTACGACGATGTATATCAAAGGAGTGGAAAGATGTACCCTTGAACCAAATTCCGAATATGTGGGACAAAGATCATGTCAGAATTGAGGATCGTTAGTCTTATATGAGACTAAGATAAAGATCATTAGTCGTATATTAGACTAAGATCAACTTGGATATGATGAGCATATGGGCTTTGTTGATTTAAAATCGAAGAAGCTTAAGCTTCACAAACTTAGCCAATTTAAGGCTAAGATTGGGTTTCTATACCACCCAGTAATGCTAAGCACTCAGTCACATAGCGCTCACGTGAATATCACATGAGGCGTTGAGACTCTAGCGATTTTCAAGCGCTCACGTGTATGGCACGTGAGGCGCCGAGTCCTTTCTTATGGGCGTTCATGTGTATGGCACGTGAGGCGATGTCTTCATGGGTCTTGGGCACTCACATGTATGGCATGCGAGACGCTGAGTTTTTAAGCTTTTGTGTGCTCACATGGATACCGTGAGACATTATCATCTGCTTCTTTTGGGTGCTCACGTGGATATCACGTGAGACGCTGTTTTCGTGGTTTCTTTTAAGCGCTCATGCGGATATCACGTGAGACGCTGTGTCCTTAGATATTTAATCTCTGTTCATATTTTTAGAGAAATTAAATTTCTGTTAATGGTATTTTAACTATTAACGATTACCAACATCAATATTTTGAGGATCCAGGACCAGGTTCTTTAGGAACTAAGTTCTTGTCATGTTTGGGAACTAAGTTCCTGGAGTATAAATTCCAACTTCTTCATGTTCTTTCTTTCATTGTTCTTTTTAACCTTGTTCTCCCTTGAATCTTTGATTCTCGAGAACAAGGTCTTTCTGATGAGAATTAAATTCTCATCTTGCGGGAGACTTGTCTCTTAGATCTCAGATCCAGAGAAAGAACTAAGTTCTTTTAAAGGATTAAACCCTTAGATATGACATGATAAGTAAAGAAGATGTTTTTTATCTCTGTGTTTTTTCCTAGGGTTTGAGAGGGGAAGATCTTCTTCTTCTTTATTGAGAATTAAATTCTCTGTTGTATTTTGTAGAAGTTTTCGGAGAGCCTTCTGTATTTTTACAGAAGCTTATGGAGGGGTCTCCTCTATCCGAGATTTAATCTCTTTGCTCCTATTTATAAAAGAAGAGAAAAATCAACATGTTTTAAGAAAATCTCTCATTAAGAGATCATGATTGATTTCATAATCTATCAAAATGATCTTAAAGATTAATCGGTGAATTTTATTCACCGTTGCATTTTTAATCCAAAAGGCTCTATGTTTAACAGAGAAGATCATTCTTATTTGTTTAACAAGATTAGGAAAATATTTTCCTAAGATAGAATTTAATTCTATCAGATGATCAATTGGTCATTTTATAATCACCGCTGGATTTTTGATCAAAGAGTTCTCTGTTTAACAGAGAAGATCTTTCTAGTTTAAGAAAAATCAGGGAAATATTTCCCCAATAAAATTTAATTTTACATAAATTTAATTCTCTCAAAAAGAACACTACACGTGAGGAGCTGCCCTATAGCGCTCACGTGGATATTACATGAGAGCTGCCAAGAAGCTGGCAAGTGCACTTTTGTGGATATCACATGAGGCGCTGCCTAGAGACTGCATGCGCGCTCACATGGATATCACGTGAGACGCTGCCATGAGAATGGACTAGCGCTTCACGTGGAAATCACGTGAGGCGCTCACGTGTTTTAACACATGGAAACCAATATAGGATTTGATCATATCTAAAGCGGCACGCACATGTTTTGCATGTGGGTGCGCACATGTTTAACACATGGGGGATTCTTTTTATTTTTATAAGGGAACAATAAGCTCTGGGACAAATTTTTTTGTGGGAACAATCATATCTCTACTATGTATAGTTTTCGAATCAGAAGTCCAAATTCTATAACCCTTGATATCATGCCCCGCTTCTCAATAGACAGGAGCAGGAACGTGACGAGGCCCGCGACGTATTTATTCTGAGAAGCTCCTTTCTCGAAACAAATACGCTAAGCGTATGTAAGCAATATAAATTAACATAAGAATACACATGATACTAAAATTTCCAACATCTATTTTACTTACATTCAACATTTCACAAGTTTTCAAACTGATTACAAGAGATTTGAAAGAGAAACAAATGTAAAGGAGTTGGGCTTTGGATTTGAGTTTGGGTTATAAAATTTGGCTATTGGAAAAATAATAGGATAGGAAAATAGTTGGAGTGGTTAAATAGAAATAAATAAATAGTATATTTATTAGAAAACAAAATATAACATAATATACCTAATAGAAAATAGATGATACGGAAAATACCAAAAACAATTAAATACCGTATTTTATTAAAGAAGGATAATACGAAGATATAGGAAATTTTAGGGTCGTTACATTCTGCCCTCTTTAAAAATAATTTCATCCTCGAAATTACTTTGAGAGGGATGTTGCAATAGAGCAAGAAACATGATCCGGATAATGTAGTCGCGTTTCGTCGTCACGCTCAATCAGCTAATACTCTCATCGATAAGAAAGTGTGTGATTGAAGTAAATCGCAATAAGACAAAGAGAGGGACGAGGAGTTCAAAGATCAGAATAGATACTGTTAGGATATTCAAGAACTCCGCAAGTAAGCACCCGAATAGATGAAACGTAAATATGAATCATATTCTCAAAAACGATACAAAGATAAAGAATGAAAATCTAATTTCAAATCAGAGAATGATATAAGATAAGATTTCATAATTTTCATGCCCCGCTTCCCAAAATAGCGGTAACGGCACGTAAGTAGGCCCGCAACGTATTTATTTCAAGAAAGTCATTTTCTACAATAAATACGCTAAGCGTTTATAAGCAACATAAAATAACAAGAATAAACAAAAGAATGAAATCTAACACTGATTTATTACATTCAACAGTCACATTTGACAGAATATCTGAATACAAGATACGATAACACGATAAGCCTTAATAAGGAGGCATATATAAATAAGCTGAAATGAGATGAAAAGTTGAATGGAACTAGACGTCCGGTTGTGATGTGAACTGGTTATACTCCTCTTCGACCGCTTTGATCTCCTCCGTCTCAATACCACCTGAAAAACATTCTAAGAATAGAAATAAGTGGATGGAATGCCCGTCAGCAAACTAGTGCTCGGTAAGTCCCCAAAAAGGATAAGTGTAGATATGATAATGATAAGTGTATAAATTGAGAACTACTATCAATAAGCTGCAAACGAGTAACGCTGATAATTAAGCATGGAAATTCTATATAACATGACAGTTGTATATAACATGCAGTGTAACATGAGCATGGAAAATAAGTATATAAGCATAACAATGTATATAAGCATCACAATGTATATAAGTATGGCAATTCTATTCTAACGTGGTTATTTATAGTTTGATAAGGAAAGTATGCGTGTATATAAGAGTGGTCCGTCGTATCCCGCGGACCAAAGGTGTTGGACATATGTATGCCCTAGAGGCCATTATATGATAGTGGATGTATTTATACATGTATATATATTCAGTGTACATTCTTGCTCGACATGATAGTATGCTATCTGGTTACTCTTTATCTGACATGTTCACTTGATCGTGCTTTTATTCATTTGCACATGTTGATAAAGCCCTGAGGATATCTGCTTGACTACTGTGATTATGATGTAGATCAACTAGTAGGACATTTGTAGTTTATAAGCATATCCTGAAATGTCCCTAGTCGTGGGTAGATCGAGACGGGGCATCGATATTCCAGAGTAGACCAGCGTGTATGATACTAGACCCATATGATGGGCAATGGATGTTCCCACATCCATTGATGTTTGACATCTAGATAGTATACATGTGCTCAGTGGAGACTGGGTACATTGGACAGACTCGCCGAGAACTCCTATATGGTATTATATCTATTGTCGGATAGCAGTTCTCAGGTGACACTGGTACAGGTTAGTCTGTAGACCCGAGATCGTCATAGAGTCTCATGTGTTCTCCAACTGTACTTTGATTTCCACCCTACCACGGCTTTACTGAGGCGTGCAAAGAGGTGGTATTTGGGTACAGTCCCGAGACACATGGAGACAATGAGCGATAGGAGGGGTTTCGCCTCTCCCGGTATTGGGGGTTGATGTTGTGCTGTGCTCGATTGGCTATATCAGTAAGTCTCTGGCCAGGGCTGTTGAGATTTATTAATAAGTGTTATCAGTAGTTTCTCGATCTGTTATAGACCATTCATCGACACGACTTATTGAGTTATTGGGGTCGACGTTACCATCCCTAGACTCGATATGCAACATACTGACGAAAAGACTGGACTGTACGGAAAGTGTTGCCGGTTGGCTCGACGGGAGTTTTTGACAGCTTTGCTGGTTTTTCTTCTGATAGCTCAATACCCGGGTTGCCGTTACGTTTAGCGACCTCTTGGGGCTTGTGGGTGTTTTATGTGATCATCACCTACTTCCGGCATATTGACGAGTCTTAGAGTCCCACACAAGAGTTTCCTAGCTCAGGCGAAACGAGGTGGTGTGCATATGAGATATGCGCGGGGACCCGATTAAATGCCAGTATGTGATACTGTATTTTAATCGGACGTTTTTCTATTGGTCAGGTCGTATGTGATATGACCGGTTTATTAAATCAAGTGTTGATTTAATATTTGACTTTTAGAATTATTCTTTATTTAAATCCTTTTTCTTTAAAGGTGTATGCATGCATGTATGCACATGTTGATGTGGACACATACATACATACATTGTATCATGGTTGTTGATACAAAGGAGATGGCAATATAAGACTTACATGGTTCAGTAATATGTATATATATATATTTGTATTTGGATTAAAGAAAGGGAAAAGTAAATTAAATCATTAATGGGTTTTTTCTACACTCTTCTTTGCTTTGACCTAAACTTAACCCATGGTTTAATTTTCTTTTGGACTTTAACCCAAATGAAAAATATCTAGATATTATTGTACCATGGTTAGTGATGAGAGAATGAAAATATATATATTTTCTTTTCTCATTTTTTCCTTTAACTTTGATCATTATCTCTTGACAAAAGCTTTTGCCATTTCCTTCTTCTTCCTCAAGCTCTCTTGACATTTCTTGTGAGTGAGGTTGACAAAAATAAAGGGTTTTGATTAGAGAATATAAACCACCTCTTCATTCTACACCTATCTAGTCCATTTGTGTAGGGTGTTTGCTACACTTTGTTTAAAAGACCAAGTAAAGCAAGGAGTTTTGGGCAAAGGGACTTCGGGTGGATCATCGTGGACAAGGAAGCTTACTAGCAAGCCGTTCCAACCTCTCAACGATCCATGGAGTCAACAAAAGAAAGCTACAAAGGTTGTAATCTCTCAACTTAGTGCTTTATTATATGTTGTATGTGATACAACTTATTGTTACCCTAGCTTTTTTAGTTTGATTCCTAGGTTAGATTGTTTAGCACCCTCTAATTATTAAATTATGGCATGTATGATACTAACAAACCCTAGTAGTGGTGCTAAAGAATCCCTACAGTGGTATCATAGCCAAACTAGAAACTTAGACGGTGTTAAGATAATACGAAACCGAAAAACTCCGCAAAATACGGTTTTAGAAACCCTAGAAAATGCTCTCTGGATTTTTTTTGAAAAATCATTTAAAAATTATTTTAGCAACCGCAGAGTGATGTATATGATACAATTAGAACACAGGTGAAATACGGGGGGGGGGGGGGTGCTCGGATTTTGGCCGAGCACGAGGCTCGAAATTCCGGCGTCACCGGCCGTACATCCTCCTGTCCCCCTCGTATTGCACCAGTGCTCTATTCTATAAGATCTGGGGTTTCTGGCATTGTTTGTGTAGTCCAGAATTGCATGTAATGTTAGTTTTGTAATGGACTATTTGCGGAGTATTTCGTAGTCGTATTTTTTAGCATTGTATTGGTAACCTAAACAATGTTTAATAGTTCGATCGAACTTCAAACACCCCGTCAAGAACCCCACTGAAATTTTCAATAGTTGGAATTTTCTTAAGTTAATTATATTCAATAGCCGTGCAAGTAACTCTATGGACCCTCTAGAAGAACAAAAACCTTAACTCGATTCTATGCCTTCGGAACCGCGACTTGAACCCTAGGGTTTGCCGTAGTTCCATGGTGTCATAGGTGAGGCATTGGTTTGACTTTTCTACATCTGGACCATAGGTACCGTGGCACGTTTTTGGGTCCTTTAACTTCGCTCAAGTGTTGAGCTTATAGGGTGATGTGGGAGTTGGTTGATTCGATCGAAATGTTTAACATAGCCTAGTATATTGTGATACAATAATTGGAATCTACATTTATATGTTGCGTGTAAATCTAGCATTTCGGTCTCAGTAGTAATCGGTAATCTTGTTGAATTATCCGACTTATTTTGAAAATGTGTTTTCATGTATGAGACCTAAATGCAAGACTTACATGTTAGGCATGAAATCTTGGATATGCGATATCCTGGGTTTATGATGTCTAAGGGCAGAGGTGATTCCAATTGTTGTAGTTTTTCACTTTCTTTTTTGTGACCGTAAGCGTAGTATGTGGTGTATCGCCGGTTTCGTTGATATACATCAACGACAATTAGGGTACACATACTTGCTTACGTTGATGACATGTGAGGTTATGTGTTACTGTGATATAATGTATAAGATCGTCATGAATGAATGGCCAGGGGTTTTATGTGAGAAGAGAGTTTTTCTTTTCATTCATGTAAAATTCAATTGTATGTAATATTCTTTTATTTAGGGCACTTCCGGGTTGAGGATGATTTCATTGTTGTATATTATTTACTTTTCCGCATTAGGATAGACCCAAGGTGGGGAGCACAAGTGACCGGGTTCTGGGGTCCAGTGGGAGACCATCTTGAGGCGTCGAGACCGGGTTTCCTAACTCCAGAGTTGGTATGGTCACTTGCCGCTCTCGTAGGGGTCTAGAGGTATGGGATTGGCTATTCATCACGACCGTAGAATCCGTATTTTCTATTGTTGGCTAAATACAAAATACGGACATCCTAGCATATCCTATATTTTCATATATGTGTTTCTACTGCTTATATTCTGTGATGTGATCGCTTGATATATCTGAAATGAATGCAATATTATATATGAGATATATAGTAGGTGTTGCTTATGTTTTGCACCCGCGCTAGTCTCGTCCCGGTATGCCGTTAGTTAAGTAACCCAATGGTGCATAACAGAACATTGTGGCGAATGCAGATGGCATAAGCGTACATTGTATTTTCGTTTCTTTCTGTGATGGCTTAAGGACTTAAATGATGGGACTACATTAATATAATTAATGTAAAGAAAATAAATCTAAAAAGATGTTGTAGAATCAAATTTGAAAACCACTCGGCTTTTTAAGAAAAAAACTATATTTCAAAAGTGCGGAGCTTAAGCCACTCATTTTGAAAACCATTTGATTCTACGACGATATCAAGTTCAAAGCGTTAAAGGTTTTCTTAAAAACCATCAACAACCCTCCGTCATTTTAGGAAGTAGAGTACCTAGTATTCATGTTATGTTTGTTGACTATAGTTAAGGCGTAGTGTACGGTAGCTAAGTGATTTCTTCCTACACTGCATATGATGCAGATTACTGACTTTGTTGACCATAGTTAAGGGTCATATGGGTAGGTCTAATTAATCAAGAAATGACTGGTAGAACTTGACTGGTGCTTGTGATTTGTTGACCATAGTTAAGGTCATGAGTACTAGGGGTAAAAACCATATCGGGAGTTTCAAGAGTTGAAATTTGCAATGAGATTGCATACCTTCCATATGATGGTTGGATCCCGATCCCACTGTGAGCAAGAGTTGCTCTTAGGAGAGTTTTGCACTTTACAATTAGCTAACCCATTAGCTGTCTAGAAAGGTGTTAACGAGGCTACGCCTCTGGGAAGACGAGGTTTATATTAATTAGGTCCGTGCGAAAGCACGGGGAACCTCCCTCAAGTAACGACACTGGCCTGGCTAAATGGTTAGCGAAGTTGTAGACTGTAATTAATCCTGGCTAGTTTTCCTTTTAAGGTTTGAAGGGAAATTTGATAAAAGCAGTGGGAGACATCAATTAGATAAGATAATAACCAATCTGATCTTTGCAAGAGCTTTCGCTGAGTGTATTCTTTTCTCTCTCTTAATGACATATACCAATGACAGGACTCAAGCTTCTACTAGATAAAAATAAACTGAATGGGACCAATTATAAAGACTGGCTGAGGAACATTAACATAGCCTTGACTTATGATAAGGTATCATATGTCATCACGGCTTCAGCCCCGCCCGTCCTAGGTCCTAAATCTTCGGTTGCGGATAAGGAAGTCCGCAAGACATGGGACGCTGACTGTGCCACGGCCAAATGCCTCACGCTTGCATCGATGGATAACACACATAAAAAAGTAGCACGAGAAGATGGACGTTCAATCCATCTTTCTCCAAACAAAAGAATTGTATGGGGAGCAATCTCGTGTCTTACGATACGAAGCGTCACGAAAGTTGTTTCAGACGCGGATGACTCCTGGCACACCAGTAGGTGACTATGTTCTGAAGATGATAGCTCTTATAGAAGAGCTTAAGGACCTCGGGTGGACAATGGAGAATGAACAATATATTGATATTATTCGACAATCTCCCCCCCCCCGGTTTTGCTCAATTGTAGTAAACTTCAACATGCACAACATGGAGAAGTCACTACCTGAACTACTTAATATGTTAAGGAGTGCAGAGAGCACGCTGAAATCAGTGAAGACTCCCGCTTTGACTGTTCGTCCATCTTCCTTCTCTCGGCCGATGGCTAAGGCCAAGGGAAAGATGAAGAAGAAACACACCAAACCTAGAGGTGGAGTTAAAAAGATTAAGGGGAAAGACAAGTCCAAGGCTGGGGAATCGGGGAAAGGGGAATGTTATTACTGCCACAAAACAGGACACTGGAAGCTCAACTTCACTGAGTACTTGGATCTCAATAAGAAGCATGGTGATGCTTCCGCTTCAGGTGTGTTTGTGACAGAAAACTGTTTTTCTATAAACTCTACTTCCTGGGTATTAGATACCGGTTCAGGTTCTCACATTTGCAATTCTATGCAGGGGCTGAGAAATAGCAAAGTTTTGAAGATAGGTGACCATACTCTCCAGGTTGGAAATGGTTCCAATGTACATGCGGTTTCAGTGGGGGAGTATCACCTGGGGTTGCCGTCAGGATGTATATTGGTTTCGAACCCATGTTATTATATACCTAGTATGCTTTGTAATATTGTATCCGTTTCTTTGTTAGACAATGAAGGATATAATTTTGTGTTGCAGAATAATGTTATGAATATTAACCTGAATCAAATGTTGGTTGGGTATGGTACACTTAATAACGGGATATACATCCTAAATCAACACACAGTTTTCAGCATACAACACACTTATAAAAGAAAACTTTCAAAAATAAATGAAGCTTTTCTTTGGTACTGTAGACTTGGTCATATTAACGAAACAAGACTAAACAAGCTACATAAAGATGGATATTTAAACCCTTTTGAATATAAATCTTATGCAATTTGCTAGTCTTGTATCAAGGGTAAAATGACCAAATCTCCGTTTACAGGACACGGAGAAAGAGCTACTCAGCTCTTTGCCCTCATACATAGTGATGTATGCGGGCCAATGTCTACACAGGTTAGAGGCAGTTTTTCATACTTCATAACTTTTACTGATGATTTCTCAAGATTCGGTCATATGTTTTTATTTAAGTATAAGTCTGAAGCTTTCGAGAAATTCACTGAGTACAAACTTGAAGTAGAAAAACAAACTGGATTGAGTATCAAAATTCTTCGATCAGATCGAGTTGAGGGGTATCTCAGTACAGAGTTTGCAGACTTTCTAAAAGAGAACATAATTCTTTCTCAGCTCACTCCTCCCTACACACCACAGCACAACGGTGTGTCAGAACATCGGAATCAGAGCCTATTAGATATGGTTCGTTCCATGATGAGTGATGCTGAGTACATGTTTCATTTTGGGGGCATGCATTGGAGCCTACAGCGTTTCTCTTGAACAGGGTTCCAACCAAAACCGTGTCTACCACAACATATGAGATATGGTATGGAAAGAGACCATCTCTTAAGTAATTTAAGATTTGGGGTTGTCTGGCCTATGTCAAAAAGCAAAATTCGGACAAACTCGAGACACGACCAGTCTTATGTAAATTTGTAGGATATCGAAAGAATTCATATGGGTATTTATTCTACCACAAGGAGGAACAAAAGGTGTTTGTTTCTCAGTATACCACATTTTTAGAAAAAGAATTTTTTACAAATGATACAGATGGTAATGTGGTAGATCTAGAAGAGGTTCTAGAAACACAAGTTACAAATGACGACTTGGTTGAACCAGCTATTGCAACAGAAACTGATGAACCTCGGCCACTCCGTAGATCTGGTAGGACTTCTTGCCTACCGGAGAGGTACTACGGTTTCCTCATTGATGGTGATAGAGAAAATTGCATGATGGAGGATGATGATCCTACCAGTTTTCAGCAAGCTATCACGAGTGGAGACTCTGTGAAGTGGCTGGATGCTATGAGATCTGAAATGGAGTCTATGTACACCAACAAAGTATGGCCTTTGGACGTTGTACCCCCTGGGGTAAAACCCGTAGGGTGCAAATGGATCTTTAAAAGAAAGATAGGTGTAGATGGGCAGGTAGAGACCTATAAAGCAAGACTTGTGGCGAAAGGGTTTCGTCATAGACCATGTCTGGACTATGACGAAACCTTTTCTCCCGTAAACATGCTTAAATCCATTCGGATCCTACTTTCTATTGCTGCTCACTACGACTATGAAATCTGGCAGATGGACGTTAAAACCGCATTTCTAAATTGTGATTTAGAAGAATGCGTTTATATGGATCAGCCAGAAAGCTTCATTGACAGTGGGAGCAGCGGGAAAGCATGTAGATTGCTTAAATCCATTTATGGATTAAAGAAGGCATCATGGAGTTGGAACATCTGTTTTAATGATGTTATCAAAGAGTTTGATTTCATCAAAAATCCAGATGAATCTTGTGTTTATAAGAAGGCTGTAGGGAGAGCTGTCACATTCCTCGTATTGTACGTGGATGGCATTCTTCTGATAGGAAATGATATTCCTATGCTACAGTCGGTCAAATCATTCTTATCGCTGATGTTCTCCATGAAGGACCTGGGTGATGCCACATACATCTTAGGCATTCGGATATATAGGGATAGATCTAAATGGTTATTGGGATTGTCCCAAACCAGGTACATCAACACCATCCTAAAGAGGTTTAGTATGGAAGACTCCAAGCGGGGTGCCTTACCCGCTTGCCATGGAGTCACTCTCTCAAAGGACTTTTGCCCAAAGACCGATGAAGAGAGAGCTCGCATGAGCATTATACCCTATGCTTTAGCCGTAGGATCTATAATGTATGTGATGTTGTGTACACGTCCTGATATAGCTTATGCACTTAATGTAGTAAGCAGGTATCAATCTAACCTAGGGGAGAATCATTGGACAGCTGTGAAGAACATTCTTAAGTACTTACGAAGGACTAAAGAATTGTTCTTAGTGTATGGTAATGGAGATTTCCAACTGGAGGCCTTTACCGATTCGAGTTTCCAGAGTGATAAGGATGACAACAAATCTATCTCTGGGTTTGTATTTACCCTTAATGGAGGGGCGGTGAGTTAGAACAGTTCCAAACAGGATACCGTTGCAGACTCTACGATGGAAGCTGAGTACATTGCTGCAAATGATGCCACAAAGGAAGCCGTCTGGATGAGAAAGTTCGTCACGGAGCTAGGTGTAGTTCAAACCATTATTGATCCAATACCATTATTGTGATAATCATGTGGCTATGGCGTTGGCCAAGGAGCCCAGGTCCCATCAGCGATCCAGACACATCCTGAGGCGATATCATATGATCCGGGAGATAGTAGATCGCCGCGAGATCGAGATTTGGAGAGTAGACACAAAGAATAACACCGCGGATCCACTCACCAAGGCCCTCCCTCAGCCGCAGCATGAGCGACTTTTTGAGATGTTGGGTATGAGATACGCCAATAACTGGCCTTAGTGCAAGTAGGAGATTGTTGGATATATGTATGCCCTAGAGGCCATTATATGATAGTGGATGTATTTATACATGTATATATATTCAGTGTACATTCTTGCTCGACAAGGAGGCATACATAAATAAGCAGAAATGAAATGAAAAGTTGAATGGAACTAGACGTCCGGTTTTGATGTGAACTGGTTGTACTCCTCTTCGACCGCTTTAATCTCCTCCGTCTCAATACCACCCGACAAACATTCTAAGAATAGAAATAAGTGGATGGAATGCCCGTCAGCAAACTAGCGCTCGGTAAGTCCCCAAAAAGGATAAGTGTAGATATGATAAGGATAAGTGTATAAATTGATAACTACTATCATTAAGCTGCAAACGAGTAACGCTGATAATTAAGCATGGAAATTCTATATAACATGCAGTGTAACATGACCATGGAAAATAAGTATATAAGCATGAAAATGTATATAAGTATGGCAATTCTATTCTAACGTGGTTATTTGTAGTTTGATAAGAAAAGTATGCGTGCATACGAGAGTGGTCCGTCGTATCCCGCGGACCAAAGGTGTTGGATGTATGTATGCCCTAGAGGCCATTATATGATACTGGATGTATTTATACATGTATATATATTCGGTGTACATTTTTTCTTGACATGATAGTATGCTATGTGGTTACTCTTTATCTGACATGTTCATTTGATCGTGCTTTTATTCATTCGCACATGTTGATAAAGCCTTGAGGATATCTGCTTGACTACTGTGATTATGATGTAGATCATACTAGTAGGACATTTGTAGTTTATAAGCATATCCTGAAATGTCCCTAGTCGTGGGTATATCGAGACGGGGCATCGATATTCCAGAGTAGACTAGCGTATATGATACTAGACCCATATGATGGGCGATGGATGTTCCCACATCCATTGATGTTTGACATCTAAATAGTATACGGGTGCTCAGTGGAGACTGGGTACACTGGACGGACTCGCCGAGAACTCCTATATGGTATTATATCTATTGTCGGATAGTAATTCTCAGGTGACACTGGTACAGGTTAGCCTGTAGAGCCGAGATCGTCATAAAGTCTCATGTGTTCTCCCACTGTACTTTGATTTCCACCCTACCACGGCTCTACTGAGGCGTGCAAACAGGTGGTATTTAGGTACAGTCCCGAGACACATGGAGACAATGAGCGATAGGAGGGGTTTCGTCTCTCCCGGTATTGGGGGTTAATGTTGTGCTGTGCTCGATTGGCAATATTAGTAAGTCCCTGGCCAGGGCTGTTGAGATTTACTGATAATTGTTATCAGTAGTTTCTCGATCTGTTATAGACCATTCATCGGCACGACTTATTGAGTTATTGGGGTCGACGTTACCATCCCTAGACTCGATATACAACATATCTGACGAAGAGACCGGACTGTACAGAAAGTGTTGCCGGTTGGCTCGACGGGAGTTTTTAACAGCTTTGCTGGTTTTTCTTCTGATCGCTCAATACCCGGGCGGCCGTTACGTTTAGTCGACCGCTTGCGGCTTGTGGGTGTTTGATGTGATCATCACCTACTGCCCGCGTATTGACGAGTCTTAGAGTCCCACACAGGAGTTTCCTAGCTCAGGCGAAACGAGGTGGTGTGCATATGAGATATGCGCGGGGACCCGATTAAATGCCAGTATGTGATACTGTATTTTAATCGGGCATTTTTCTATTGGTCAGGTTATATGTGATATGACTGGTTTATTAAATCAAGTGTTGATTTAATATTTGACTTTTAGAATTATTCTTTATTTAAACCCTTTTTCTTTAAAGGTGTATGCATGCATGTATGCACATGTTGATGTGCATGGACACATACATACATACATTGTATCATGGTTGTTGATACAAAGGAGATGGCAATATAAAACTTACATGGTTCAATAATATGTATATATATATATATATATATTTGTATTTGGATTAAAGAAAAGGAAAAGGAAATTAAATCATTAATGGGTTTTTTCTACACTCTTCTTTGCTTTGACCTAAGCTTAACCCATGGTTTAATTTTCTTTTGGACTTTAAACTAAATGAAAAATATCTAGATATTATTGTACAATAGTTAGTGATCATTTTTTCCTTTAACTTTGGTCATTATCTCTTGACAAAAGCTTTTGCCATTTCCTTCTTCTTCCTCAAGCTCTCTTGACATTTCTTGTGCGTGAGGTTGACAAAAAGAAAGGGTTTTGATTAGAGAATATAAATCACCTCTTCATTCTACACCTATCTAGCCCATTTGTGTAGGGTGTTTACTACACTTTGTTTAAAAGACCAAGTAAAGTAAAGAGCTTTGGGCAAAGGGACTTCGGGTGGATCATCGTGGATAAGGAAGCTTACTAGCAAGCCGTTCCAACCTCTCAACGATCCAAGGAGTCAACAAAAGAAAGCTACAAAGGTTGTAATCTCTCAACTTAGTGCTTTATTACATGTTGTATGTGATACAACTTATTGTTACCTTAGCTTTTCTAGTTCGATTCCTAAGTTAGATTGTTTAGCACTCTCTAATTATTAAATTATGGCATGCGTGATGCTACCAAGCCCTAGTAGTGGTGCAAAAGAATCCCTACAAAAGGTACGGGAATACAAGGCTCCATCAAACCCCATGGTACAACAACAAAAGCATATTCAAGAGGTGTCTTTTAGTGGACTCTCGTGCCACGTCATACATTCCTTAATAATCTACACCTTATCTCCGCGTATTTTATTATATAGATCAAGTTTACAGGTCTTGACCGAATCCTTGAATATAGAGAGTACAAGTTCAGGTTCAAGTTATGTTCAAGTATTCATGTCAAGTTCAAGAATTCGTATTAAGTTGTATTCATGGTTCGGGTCAAGTCAGGTCTATCATGTAATAGATTTAAGTCAAAAATATAATATCTAATTATTTTTTCATGTACATGAGACAATTCAGAGATTAAGAAAAACAAGTTATACATGTTCGAATAGCATGTAATGAGGCAAGTATATTATTCAAGTAACGACCATAAACAATACTGTAAAGAAGTATTATGTACGACTAATTACTCAAATCAATCGATTTTGGAATATGAAAAGAAATATATCTCTAATTGTTGTGCACTCGTGAGTTCCAGTCACGCCTAAATACGACTACCGGTTTTGGAGATATACCCATTTTAGTTTTGTTACGCAAAACAGATCAGAATCTATCCAGCACCGTCATTTATTTTTAAAATACAATTTGAGTTATTTTCCGTCAGTTTTCAGATTTAACAGATTCTTAGAAACTTGTAGGTATTTAGATGTAGTTATCCAAAACATTAAGTATCACGCGATTTGGATTTCTGAAGCTCTACTTATTGTCATTTTAATATCAGCGTTTAAAACAAAAATTCGGATTTCTGGACAGCAATTATAGAGTATATTGTCAAGCATATATCAAGTCATTCTATACATTTCTGGGTCAATGGGTATATAGTAAATTCTATTTCTATCAATTGTGCATCTATGCATATAAAGTTTGACACGAACGAATATCAGGAGTTCGAGTTATGTCCAATTTAACAACAGTATGCAAATCAGAACAGATTCAGTCCAGATTCGTTATTTAATCTTGTAACGCAATTTTCTATATTTTAACTCGATTTTCAGGAAATTAGTATAACTAATAAAGGTTAGGTTTTCGATCTAAATATCCAAAACATCCGAGTTTGCTCGATATGGATATCGGTAGATTAAGTTATGTGTTCTAGAAGTTGACTGATAAAAGCGGTTTTCTATTTTGAAAAACAGTGTAATTCCTAAACCGTTAAGTGATTCAATATGAATTTTTTTTATATATAGCGCGTTTAAAAAATCTATCTATTACTCTGCGTATTTTTCTCATAATTTTATATAAAGGAAAACATATGTTTAACCTTATATGATACTCGATATAAACACGAGGTGGGTATTACACAAAAATCCCACCAATTATAAAACTCGATATTAGATCTCGTTTCAAAACAAGATGCCTATGTTTATTTTGAGTATAAACTAAAGCGAAAAAATATGACATCAATAAATACGGTAAACAAGAAAATTTATCTAACAAGTGGTAAATACATAAAATGGTTCAAAAACTTAACCTTATGCATCATCTATATTTTATGTGCTTTGCATTTTATATATTTTTTTCATATAATGTTTTATGATATGATTCATGTGTCCTTGCAACCAATAGTAATAAGCATTCATTTATAAACATGAAACAAGACCATTTCAATTTGTACGTATTCCGGCTAAAATTTTTGGTTCAGACCATGTTGTTTCCTTATAAAAATAAAGGGAAGCCCCCACATGTTAAACACATGCGCACCCACATGCAAAGCATGTGCATGCCGCTTCAGATACGATCAAATCCTATATTGGTTCCCACGTATTAAACACGTGAGTGTCTCATATGATATCCACATGAGCGCTGGTGCAGCCTTTTGACAGTACGTGTCAAGTAATATCCACATGAACGCACATGCAGTCTCTTTCCAGCACCTCACGTGATATCCATGTGAGCACACTTGCTAGCTTTTTGGCAGGTCTCACGTGATATCCCCGTGAGCGCAATAAGCCAACACGTGTTCTTTTTGATAGAATTAAATTCAATGTGGTAAATATTTCCTTGATGTTTCTTAAACTAGAAGGATATTCTCTGTTAAACAGAGAACTCTTGGATCAAAGAAACAACAGTGATTATAAATTCACCAATCGATCATTTGATAGAATTAAATTCTATCTTAGGAAAATATTTTACTAATCTTGTTAAAACAAACAAGAAATCTTCTCTGTTAAACAGAGAGCTTTTGGATTAAAAATCCAACGGTGAATCAAATTCATCGGTTGATTTTTAAGATCAATTTGATTGGTTATGAAATTAATCAGGATCTATCAACGAGAGATTTTCTCAAACAAATTGATCCTTTCTCTCTTCTAAATAGGAGTAAAGAGATTAAATCTCAGAGGAAGGAGACCCCCCAGAAGTTTCTGTAAAAATAAAAAAGCCTCTCCATGAGCTTCCATAAAAAATAGAGAATTTAATTCTCAAACCCTAGGTAAAGAAAAAACAGAGATAAAAATATCTCCTTTACCTATCATATGCATAAAAGGGTTTATCCCTTTAAAAGAACTTGGTTCTTCCTCTGAATCTAATATCCATAAGACAAGTCCCTCATGAAAAAGAGAATTTAATTCTCATAGGGAGTCTTAATCTTAATTTTAGATTTATAGGAGAACTATTAGTGTTCTTTCCACTATCATCACAAAAGAAAAAGAGAAGAAAAGATGGAGTTTATACTCCAGAAATATAGTTCCTTCAAAATATGCCGAAGAACTGAGATTTCATATGAAAAGATAGGGTATTTACCCTTAGTTCCCATATAAAAGAACTTAGTTCCCATATAAAAAAGAAGAATAACTTAGTTCTCGCATAAACGAGATCCGCAGGAAAAAGTTATGGAGATTTTAATTATCTCCATGAAGAGTTTAACTCTATACAGAGTTTAGTGTCTGCATGCATTTTTGTCAAAACCCGAAAGCGACACGTGACCGGCACTTAGATCACGCGACGTCTAAAAATTTCGACGCGATCCAAGTAAGCCAAAGACCCGAAATCTAAATCTTTTTAAAAATAATGGAGTTGAAGTTTTAGAAAGTGTTATTAAATGGAATCGAATTTCTTTTAAAGTGCAAATAAGTTTGTTTGAAATTGCTTTGAAAATTGGGCAGCACCTCCTTTGTAAATTTTGAGTAAAATCACGTAAAAAACATAATATATATAAAAAGTATCCCCAACGGGAGTTAGCTTCCATGCCCAAACGGCGGAGCAACCACACAGATAATATACGACGCCCAAAGCAAAGAAATAGAAAGTGAAATATAACCAACAATAATATAAAATCGACTCCAAACAAGTACGACGTCCAAAAACACAAAATATCTAAGCCTCACTTCTAAGTCCATAAATCTACAAGTTTTGATCGATGGAGTTTTTAACTAGATTCAAAAGAAATTGCATATACAATTGGTAGTTACGATCCAACATGTAACCCACCTACCAAAACAATCACCGAAGTAAGAATGTGCCAGCAAGCCGCTACTGATCTGAGCGGTCAATCCTCCAAGAAAATAGGGAACAACGGGAGTGAGTTGCCAACTCAGTGAATAAAAGTATATCACAAGGTAGAAATCGAAATGCATAATGATCTACCTAGGTCATAAATTATAGTACTATCATATCCTGTACTAATATATGAATAATGCACAAGTACTATAAGCGTATCAATATCGATCACGTAAACATGGTAATATATCGACATATCATATATATAGCATGCATCCAAGTATAAGCCTATAAAGTAGCCGAAAGATGTATGTAAAAACCCTTTCAAAATAGCTGTATGATACGTATATCACGAAACAAATAGCAGACGTAGTTTTATGAAGTACTATATGCATTTTGTTTAAAATATACATCTCGCTTTTTGGAAATGAGTTTTAAGAGGGTTTCCATTTAAAAGTTTCTTGTGGCGCCCTAGACAAGTCAAAATAGTGTGATTATAACTCATTTGGAAACCTCTTTATGTGTATCGATATATGAAAATAGTATTCAGGTACTATCTCATAAATCAGTCCTATTAGACTACTATATGGCATAATTTATAACAATGCATGTCGACAGATCGCGCAAACATCCACATACGAGTGTCCAGCATCGAAACTCTAAATCTCACGAGTGTCCATCATCGGCACTCAAAACTCATCATCTACCGAGTGTCCATCACCGACACTCAAAATCATCATAAATTTCGTACCTATCACCGACATGTAAATCCAGATAACGTAGGCACCATCTCGTCAAACCGGTCCTCTGCGATATCAATAACCTCGGTCGGTATCTCCCGAATATCCGCCGCACTCCAATACTCTTTTCGGTATCGATCCACCTCGCTAGGCTTCCCGTACCTCCCTACGGACTTCCTGCCCCTTGGTGTCGTACCGGGTCCACCATGTACCCATAATCGGTTAACCCCTCCCTTTATTCGGTTATCTCATCATGAAAACCAAAACCCATAGTGGACGCCAAATTATCATATCACGAGAAAATCACACTTTTGAAAACATAATCAGCTCTTGCGGTTTCTCAAATCCATAGTAAACAACAAGTTCCGAAAAACACATATAATATATCTTGAGCTCATAAAAACATAACGCATATATCATCTCTGTCACATTGGCAACAATTATATACGAATATCCATAACGATGGTATTCGTATAATAAAATCATTATAGGTATCATCACATCTCTCATGGATATCTAGAGCACGAGTAAATATGGCAGTCCTACTGTGTCATGTCAATACCAATGATGTGTAGTGTAGCATATGCGTCTTGCTTGTGCCACATGGCAATTATTAATATTTGTGCAAGTGTTCTGTCAAAGGTGTTCGAACATCGCTATCACATGGATATGTTAATCATTGAATTCATATAATAACATTAATACTATCAAACGTGGCAATCCTACAGTGTCAGCAGTACCAATGAAGTGTAGTGTAGCATACGCGTCTGTGATCTGTGCAATATAGCAATCATTGGTAGTTATGCAGTATTTTATCAGTGTGTTCGTATGAGAATAATAACGCAACTAGAATATATAATAGGTAATCGAAACGCAAGCGTATAAAAAAATAACCTAATCGTAACGTGAATAATCGTTAAAGATAGCTAACTATTATGAGCTACACCGTTACAATTGAAAATAGAACGAAACGTTATTTTGCAAATAAGGAAGATGCATTATATTTAAAATAGATTCCCGTTTAAAAGCAGCAGCGCATCCTTACCATTTATCATTTTAAAAGAGGAAAATAAATCGTTGGTTTTTAAAAGAGTATAGCACAAGCAATCGCAATGTCCTAATCGGGATAAACGCATGACTCCGTGAGTCCAAACGAATCTCGACCGTATTTGGCACACTATCCTCATCATAATCAGTACGGAATCATCCATCGTACAATACCGATCAAATATCCCATCAATATCGTACGAATCTAAAGTCGCGTACATATAACAATAATCATATATAAAAATATATCCACGCATATATATAGCCTACTAGATACAAACTATATACTAATTTAATCATAGACTAAGTTATCAAACATAACACTATAGCCCACGTATATAGTATAAGTATCCTAGTTAATAGGTTGCGGGGGTACTATACGCCATCCGCCCGATATCCCCCGTAGATATAAATCTACTCACCGATGTCTCGAGGTAGTCGAAACCACGATCGCCTCGCCCGTCCTCACCGTCTCGGAAATCCCCATGATCGTACCTACAATCGAAATCATGACATAATGGCATAAATATCTAAATCAAAACGATATAATTACCGAAGTGCACATAGGTTATAACCTATGGCCAACCTACGCTAACTATGACCAAATACCTCTGACATCGACGTACAAACGTCGAACGATCAAGTCGAGATAAAGAAATACATAAAACTAACATCGCCAAAACCACATTAAAACACTCCCAGATTTCTTTACATAAAACTTGGAACAAAAACCCCAATACGGTGGCTTAATTACCAAAAGATGAAGCTACAGAACAAAAACCAAGACCTAACTCAAAAGGAAGGCTGCAAATTGCGGTTTTGGGGAATATTTCTGCGGCCACAACATAGAGTTAGGGGCTCAGGCTTCTAGAGTGGTCTTCTACCGATCCCATCACATCACAGTACTCTCTAAATATTTTTCAGAGAAGCCTACTGCTCCAAATTCAATTTGAACACCACAAATTTCATAAAAATCCTACTTTTCTGATATCTAATAAAGTAATCTGAACTTTAACACTTGGAAACTTTCAAGAAAGATGATCCTTACCTATATAGAATGAGCACAAATAAAATCCAGCTCTTGAAGTGATTTCTTGAAGCTTCATGAAGTGATATTGGCTTAGCTTGAAGTTTTGAACAACTTGAATAAAGAAATCATCACTTCCTCTTGTGATATCGTGAAGAGTTGCAAAATTGACATGGAGGTTTGAGGGAGAAGTGATAAGTTCAGTTAGGAGGAGAAATGAACCATTGGAATTATGATAGAGTGAAGTATGAGGTATAGAGAAAAGTGGAGGTGTAAAGAGAGAAGGAGGAGCTGTAGGCTAGAGAGTGTATGTGAGGGTGTGATGTGTATAGAGGTTAATTCTAACCTAACATAAACCTAAAACACTCTTAACAAATAACAACCCCTTTTCAAATAATTACAATTACACTTAAATACCACAATCTTATACCATGTTAAAAACAAAATACTTTTCATTATTTAGAATATCACATATTTTCATTTTTCCCAAAATAATTACATTTTTACGGATACTAATCCAAAATCCATACATGATATTATTTTCGTAAGCCCATAATATCTATATTTAAATTATAAAATAATATTTATAATTTTCAAAATGTTACAATATGACTGCACCTCACGTGATACTCACGCGAGCGCCAGAGCCTCAGCTCCTCACGTGATACTCCCGTGAGCACCAGCGCCTACGTGATATCCATGTGAGCGCCAGTGCATGATTTGGATATTATATTCATAGTCTAAACGACTAAGTGCTTAGCAATAGTATGACAACGCCCAAACCTGAACGCCTCACGTGAGTGCCTCACATGATACTCACATGAGCGCCAGAGCATGATTTGGATATTATATCCATAGTCCTAAATGACTAAGTGCTTAGCACTGCTGGGTGACATAGAAACCCAATCTTTAGCCTCAAATTGGCTAAGTCTGTAAAGTGATAACTTATTTGAGCCCATATGCTCACATGTTTAACTTGATCTTAATCTAAAACAAGATTAATGATCATCGATTATATTTTCAAGCTGATCTTAGTCGGCTATATAACTAATGATCGTTCATCCAAGCGGATCTTAGTCGAATATATGACTAATGATCGTTCATTCAAGCTGATCTTAGTTGGATATATTACTAAAGATTCATCCATGATGATCTTAGTCCCATATACGACTAAAGATATTTCATCGATCTTTCATCCATTTGATCTTAGTCTCATGTACGACTAATGATTGACCAACCAAATTGATCTTAGTCCAATATACGACTAATGATCTTTATCTTAGTCTCATATACTCGTTTCTGACATGATATTTTCCCTCATATATGTGATTTGGTTTAAGGGTACATCTTTCCATACCTTTGATATACGTCGTTGTAATTTCTCAACGTTTTCAGAGAGGTGGCGGGTCCCAACAACCAACAACCCTTCGTCCCAACTTGATGAAAGATATGATATTTCATCATGACAGGGAATGTCCTAATCCTCATATTGATACACCCCATATTTATGCACTTTCATATTGATGTGCACACCTCATATTGGCACGCATTCCATATAGATGCGAATCTCATATTGAGCTCCGGTTTTATACATATATGTATATGTATATCTTTGAGGGAAATATAAATGCTTTCAAATTGGATCGCATCCCAATATTGGGTGCATCCCATGTTACCATCGTTCACTTCACCATGTAAAATATACAAGTGCGTGCAAGATGAAAGATGAAACAAAACGTCCTTAAACTAACACTTCGTCCCGAACACGGGAATGTTGGGCCGAAATGTCCCTAAACTAATATTGAACCGCGATATCCTTAAACTAATATATGTTTGGCCCTACGGCTGATCTCCATATTGACCCCTGTATACAATCCATGGGCACAAACAAACCATATTCCATTCATGTCCCCTATGGACCGCGATGTCCTTAAACTAATATATTTTGCCCTGCGGACTGTCTCCATATTGACTATCGTATACTATTCATATATGATCTGATGATCAGTTGAGCCTGTATACTCATTGTTCCTAAGTCGATCTTAGTCTCATATATGACTAACGATCCTTAGATCAAACTCAAATATCCCATGAACAGATAGACCTCATTTATATAAGCTATGCATCCTAAGTTCAAAACCCCAAATCTAATATACGGATTTAGACTAATCCGTGCCCTTACGGGCGAAAACATAAACTAGTATCCATATATAATCCATGGGCAACCCCAAAAGAAACAATATGACACGACACAAAGTGATCTATCTGGAGCAGGTGAAAGTTGTATCGCAATGCTACAGTGTAATTAATTGTAGGGGCTTGCGCCTGCAGGGAAGAGCATACCCACAATCAAAAACCCCTCAAAAAGAGGGAATCTGTTAAGTCACGCAACATCGGTCGCATCTGTCCAAACCTCCAATATACAGTGTTATAAATCAACTTGGTATTTTCGGAGAGATGGATATGTTCCAAATAGCACCTGCCCTCAAATTCAGGCAAGACGTTCTATCCCAGTTCTTTTCTGTTTTCGACGGTAAACAGATCTGGCATGCCCTGTAGGACCTTTTCCTCTTTCCACTCTACATTTCGTGTGTCATGTTTTTCCGCGATCAAATAATCACAGTATATATGTTTGTAGTTGCCTTTGGAAGTTGAGATACTGAAGCTGGAATTTCGTTTCTTTATAGAATGGCGTTTGCTTCCACTCACCACAACTCAGGCTCTGTCATATCTGGTGGAGTCAAGTATGGGCCATTTACAGCTTCAAATCTCCGCAATCCGGCTCTTCAAGAAATGAGTAGGCTTTCTTTTAGGTCGATACTCACACCTCTTACCCTCGGTGCCTCAACGCTGAAGGAGGAAGCCCAAAAGAAGTCTGTCTTTCACAGGCTGGCTCCCTAAGCTTTAGCTCTGCCAACAGCATCGGTCTTCATTCGACTGGCTCTTGTCGAAGACCAAGGTCGACAAAGGGGGAGAATAGTCATGCTCTCAAAGAAAACAGGGGGCAAGCTCAGCAAATTCCTGAGACTGATGAAGCTCCGGTCGCAAGACATCACTAACATCGATATCATCGTCAAATAAGACAAAATAGGGGAATTTCTCTGTTTGGACCTACTTCAACTCTAATGATGAATGCTGGTGTTCCAACTGGGAACAGCTTCAAACTGCTGCGATGGGTCAGACAAAATTCTTCCACCGTGGTATTGAAGAAATCTCCGCAGCCCGTGGAGATCCAAGGAGAGCAGAAGCCAGTTCGCCCTCCGAGAAATCTTTCCTCGTCTATATATAAGGTGTGGAAGCAGATGAAGAACTCGGTAGTCGTCCGCGGCTCTTTCTGTAACATTTGGAATATTTAGAAATAAATAAAATTAATTAAGTTAATAATAAATCGATAAATCACAAAACGGTTAAAATCAAATATGTCAATCTTCATAAGTTATATGCAATACAAATTAAATTAAAATTATTATATGCGAATTAAATAAGTTATAAGGGTTTTAATGATAAACTTAGCTTCATTTTAACAAAATGTGTGTTTATAATAAGTTAAGTTGTGAGGGGTTAAATTGTAAAGTTTAAGTTTTTATGTAAATAAGAAATTGTTGTAGATATAAGTGAAAGTGAGTGCAAATTATTTTAGTTCAGAATTTATAATTAAATTAAAACAAAAATTTAAAGATAATACAATAACACATCATGCTTGCATGTTTACAACTTCATTACACCTCCTTCTTGCATGAAACATGCACACTTCAACCCTTGACACCTCCTCCTTCACCCTATCCCTTCCTCCTCTCATATATACAGCTCCTATTCAGTTCAATCTCAGATTAAAATTCAAATGAATTAAAAGAAAAGAAAAGCTAAAAGAAAAAAGAAAGAACAAGAAGAAGAAGAAGGAGCTTTGTTCTTGAGTGTTGTTCATCATCAAGCTAGGAGGGACTTAGCAATTTGGAGGGTTATTCCTACAGCAATATAGGAGGGTAAAACTCTTAAACACAGTAGGGATTAAATTCTGTAGCTTAGTTAGTTTAAAGTTAATCAAGTCACATAATATCGTATTTTAGTTAAAATTAAGCTCTTTTAAAATCTGCTAGTAATTGGAAGATAATTAATTGAACTAAACAGAGTTAAAATGATATAGGTAACAACTAGAGTAAACCACAAGACCACGACACCAAGGGGCCGGCTTTGGGCCGGCAGCTATAGGGTAAAATCCGGCGTCGCCGGCCATGGGGGGAGTTTTGTGGGTTTGCTCTGTTGGGTAGTTTACAGTACACAATCTTGGATATTTTGGTACTGTTTAATTAAATTAGTTTCACAGTAGTTAAAATCTGAAAACATATATCGGAAAGGATATCGTAAAACACTAAATACGACACGACTAAAATATGCCGCGATTTATTTTTCTGTAACAATTCAGATTAAGGTTAAAATCCAGCAAGATTAAGTGGGTGATAACTTGATATAATCAGATAATATATAACTTATACGTGGGAGTAGATGTTTTTCATTTCCGTTATATCGGAATAGCCGTTTTTCTTATACTCGTTAAATTGTAAATTAGATTCGGATACGAGAATTTCAGAAGCAGCGAGGAAAGGGAAAGGATTAGCAATTCCGGAGTAGATTCGACCTTTCCGGTGAGTAGACTAAACATCTACCGGGGAATTTTGTAAAGATGGCGTGTTTCGCCCGAAATTTTACTTAACTTAATGTTATATATGGTTATGCCCAATTGATAATTTACATTCATTATATACACATATAAATTGCTTAGTTGATAGAACACTTCACAGTTATCGACGAGTCATGCCACGTGCACATCTTATATGCTACACACACCTCGTCGATATTGCTTTGTCACTTACACTTAAACTTCATACTTGTTAACATGAATTCATATCGTATTTCACATATCAATAATAGTAGTAAATTGCATCGTTTACATCATGTTACTATATGCGTATTTCTGTGTTATATATGAGCTAAATGCAGAATTGAGGATTTATGGTTTTGAGTTTTGAATGCTATTACATAAATCCAGTATTTTCATGATTGATGTGTCATATCCACCATAAGATGTTTTCTGTTTTGGTTTTATTCCGGACCGAGTGGGGGAGATATACGGTCGCGGATTTTACGTTATCCATACTGAGTGGGGGAGATATACAGTTGGATACATGGTGGACCCGGTCGAGACCGAGGGGCAGGATAGCCGTATTGAGACGGGGGAGCCTAGCGAGGTTACTCGATACCGGAGTTAGTGATAAATATACGGCGTGTATCTAGATGATAACGACCGGTATTATTGATTCAGGATCATTCGGGGAATGATGCCTATATGAAATGGATGTTTTGTGTCGTTGATGGACACTGAGAAATGATTTTATTGAGTTGAGATTTCCATAGTATCATGAGATTTATTGTTGAACTTCACATATACTCATACCTCATATTGATTCATATTCAGTAGTATGATTGTCATATTTACTTTATTCACCGTTATATGTTAGTCATATTCACTGAGTTGGCAACTCACCCCCGTTGTGCCACAGTTCCTTGCAGGGGTAGAGTGGACGGTTAGCTGCGAGGCAGAGCTACTTTTGCAGTCGTATTTCATCTTTTGATAGGTAGGTTACATGTGTAGTAACCTTCCTTTTTGATTTTGTATATTGTATCTAGAAAGTCTCCATCAAACCTGTATTTTGACTTAGAATGAGAGATTATATTTATATATGGACAGTTGAGATCAATTGGTCAATGTTTGTAGTTTCTTTCTTTATGAGATTCATAATGATGTCTATCTTTGAGATTCTTGTTCATTGTCAATATTGTTGATTCCAACTAGGAATACAACTAAAACTTCACACTTTATACTTGTTTAGTAAATTAATTTCATAAATGGGGATTTTTACTTAAAAACTAAATTTTCATAAATAATTCCGCAATAAGGTATTTGATCTTGGTTTCGGCTTACTTGGACTTTGTACATATCTTTAGATATGATACAATCTAAGTGCCGGTCACATCCAAACTTGGGTCGTGACAAAGTTGGTATCAGAGATTAGGAGTAACCTTACGGAATTCAGTAAGGGATTTCAATAGGTGGATGTAAGTCCGAAAGTTAGGATGACCTTTGGTTTGATGGAGTAGGTGAATTAGGATGAATGCAGTACCGTACGTATGTTCCGCGGCATATTTACGTTATCGTATTCAGCCTAACTAACCTTAGGATGTTTATCTTGATCTATTCTTCCGTTGATTCTCCGTTATTGATTACTTCTGTTCCTACACCTTATCAACTCTCGTTTCTTGTTCCAGTTGCTATGGCTACGCGGGCTAGGCGAGCCGCGGCCAGAGATGCAGCTAGGACGAGTCCGCCTGTGACGACGACTGGTACACCGGACGTTCCGGCGGTGCATGAGCATGTTGATCCTTCTCCTCCAGATCGCATGACTAGGATTGAGGAGGGTATGTTGGGATTACAGCGAGTGGTAGGACAGTTAGCTGAGGCCACTCGAGTACCGAGACTAGATCCAGCACCAACCGTAGCAGAGTCCGAGGTATAGCCTACACAGACGGTGGCGCTAGTAGATACGAGAGTGATGGAGGTATCACTTGCAGAGTTTATGAGATTGAGACCTCCGGTATTTACGGGGACCGATGTGGCGGAAGATCCTCAGTCTTTTCTTGATAAGATGGTGAGGATTGGCAGATCATTGCGATGTTCTGATGCGAGGTCAGTAGAGCTGACTAGCTTTCGTTTGGAGGGACTTGCACAGGAGTGGTGTGAGTCGATGGAGAGAGGTTGAGCTACGAGTCTTCCTCCGATGACGTGGACCGAGTTTTCTACGGTTTTTCTTGCTAGATTTCTTCCCCAGAGTGTGAGGGACGCTAGAGCTAGCAGTTTTGAAGCGTTGAGGAAATCAGCAAGTATGTCAGTAGCAGATTATGACTTACGATTCACCCAGCTGTCGCGATATGCCCCATACCTAGTACCTACGGAGGAGCTTCGGGTGAAGAGGTTCCTAAGGAGTTTGGACACACAGTTGTATCTGGCGATACGCTCCCAGCATTTTGATACGTATGCACAGGCCATGGATGCGGCGATTCGAGTAGAGGAGCGTTTGAGCGAGTCAGTGGTCGTTCCGGAGCCAAAGAGGAGTAGACCGATCGTGCCGACGAATAGACAGTTTGGCAGAGGTAGAGGATCACATCCAGGCAGATATACTCCAGGCCGCAGTGTCGGACGAGGTTGGACACAGGGCCAGATGTTCAGTTCTTATCCTGATGATCAGAGATCCCCATCTACCTGTTTTAGTTGTGGACTTCCCGGACACTTTGCGCGGGATTGTAGATCTCAGGGAGGGATCGTTGCTCCTTAGGTTGCTTTACCCCTTCCACCTCCTACGCCGATGGCTTTACTTCCTTCCCCAGTTGGCGCTACACGCCAGGCAGTTGCACCACGGGGACGAGGCTTTGCAGGACGTGTTCAGAGAGGTCGAGGAGATCGAGGTAGAGAATGACAGGATGCGGGCAGGGGCCAGGCACGAGTATTTGCGCTGACTCCACAGGATGCCCAGGCATCAAATGCAGTCGTGACAGGTACTCTTACAGTATGCTCATTAGAGGCACGTGTTTTATTTGATCCCGGTTCTACACATTCTTATGTATCTTCACGATTCGCACTTTTGTTGAGGAAAGAGTCGTCATTACTAGAGTTACCATTAGTAGTGATTACCCCGGTTGGAGATTCTTTTATAGCTCGGCACGTATTCAGATCGTGTTCGGTGCGCATTGGTGATAGAGATTCGCTAGTTGATCTGATTCTCCTAGACATGTTAGATTTTGACATACTTCTTGGTATGGATTGGTTAGCCGCTTGTCATGCCTATGTAGATTGTCGAGAAAAAGCGGTTAGATTTTGTTTTCCAGGTGAACCGGTGTTTGTTGTGCAGGGGGATTGCAAGTTAACCCCTGTCAACATGATTTCTGCTCTTTGTGCGGGGCGACTCTTGAAGAAGGGTTGTCATGGGTTCTTGGCCTTCGTTCAGGACTTAGGGGTCACGGAGGTTCCATTGGATCAAATTCCGATTATACGAGAATTTCCTGAGGTATTTCCTGCTGAGTTACCAGGATTGCCACCCGATCGCGACATCGAATTTTGTATCGACTTGATTCCGGGTGCGGGGCCTATTTCTATACCACCCTATCGAATGGCACCGACGGAATTGAAGGAACTCAAAAGCCAGTTGCAAGAGTTGTTAGATAGAGGACTTGTTCGTCCCAATGTTTCACCGTGGGGAGCTCCTGTCTTATTTGTTAAAAAGAAGGACGGTAGTATGAGAATGTGCATTGACTACCGACAGCTGAATCGTGTCACTGTACGAAACAGGTATCCATTACCACGTATAGATGACTTGTTCGACCAGTTGCAAGGGGCTGGGTTTTTCTCAAAGATTGACTTGAGGTCAGGGTATCATCAGTTGAGGGTTCGGAAGGACGATATTCCGAATACGGCGTTTCGTACGAGATATGGGCATTATGAATTTCTGGTGATGTCGTTCGGACTCACCAACGCCCCAGCAGCGTTTATGGATATGATGAACCGTATCTTTAGACCATTTATCGATCGGTTTATTATAGTATTCATAGATGATATTCTTGTATATTCTCGGAGTCAGACGGAGCACGAGTAGCATTTACGTATCACATTGCAGACCTTGAAGGAGCATCAGCTGTATGCAAAATTCTCTAAGTGTGCTTTTTGGCTCGATAGTGTGGAGTTCTTGGGTCACATAGTTACGAGAGAAGGTATATGTGTGGACCCAAAGAAGATTGAAGCGGTACAACACTGGCCCAGGCCTATGTCGGTTACGGAGGTTCGGAGTTTCTTAGGTCTGGCAGGTTATTACAGACGCTTCGTACAGGATTTCTCACGGATAGCGGCACCTTTGACAGGATTGACTAGGAAGGAAGTTCCATTCCAGTGGACAGATGCGTGTGAGCAGAGTTTCCAACAGTTGAAGACGCGTTTGACGACTGCGCCTGTATTATCTTTACCTTCCGGGTCAGGGGGTTTCGTCGTGTATTGCGATGCTTCTAGAATGGGTTTAGGATGTGTGTTGATGCAACACGGCAGAGTTATAGCATATGCTTCTCTACAGTTGAAGAGGCATGAACAAAACTACCCTACTCATGATCTAGAAATGGCTGCTGTAGTATTCGCATTGAAGATTTGGAGACATTACTTGTATGGAGAATCGTGTCAAATCTTCACCGATCATAAAAGCTTAAAGTATATCTTTCAGCAGAGAGATCTGAACCTCAGGCAGCGTAGATGGATGGAACTGGTGAAAGATTACGATTGTGAAATCTTGTACCATCCAGGCAAGGCGAATGTTGTAGCAGATGCCTTGAGTAGGAAGCCTGGAGGTAGCTTATCTCATTTGAGCATTTTGCAGAGACAGTCTTCTACGGACTGGCAAATCTTATGTGATAGTCGTATACAGTTTGAGTTCACGTCGGCAGGAGGCCAGCTAGCACATGTTCGCACCAGACCTCAGTTATTAGATCGCATTCGAGAGGCGCAGCCTACAGATACCCGTATATTGGAGATTATGGATCAGGTTAGGTAGGGCAGGGAGACGGAGTTTATGATTGATGATTATGGAGTATTACGCTTTAGGACTCGTCTCTGTGTGCCAGATTCTGACGGATTGAGGCGTGAGATTTTGGAGGATGCCCACAGATCAGTATACAGTATTCATCCTGGTTCCACCAAAATGTATCGTGACTTGAAAGATGTTTATTGGTGGGAAGGAATGAAGAGGGACATTGCAGAATATGTTTCAAGATGCTTGACTTGTCAGCAAGTCAAAGCAGAACACCAGAGGCCAGCCGGAGAGCTGCAGCCCTTACCCATTCCAGAGTGGAAATGGGAACAGATTTCCATGGATTTCGTGGTGGGTCTACCCAGGACTAGCAGAGGGTATGATTCCATTTGGGTGATTGTAGATAGATTGACAAAGGCCGCTCATTTTCTTCCAGTGAAGACGACGTATGGATTTGCTCAGTATGCACAGGTTTATATCGATGAGATTGTACGTCTACATGGAGTGCCGACATGCATAGTATCAGATCGAGGTACCCAGTTCACTAGCAGGCTATGGCAGAAACTTCAGGACGCTCTTGGTACACGGCTGAGTTTTAGTACAGCTTTCCACCCACAGACAGACGGTCAGTCGGAGCGGACCATTCAGATACTAGAGGATATGCTTCGGGCTTGTAGCCTAGATTTCGGTGGTAGTTGGGATCGTCACCTACCTTTGGTAGAATTCTCGTACAACAACAGTTTTCAAGAGACGATCCAGATGGCACCCTTTGAAGCTTTGTATGGAAGGAAATGTCGATCACCCGTTTGCTGGACGGAACTTAGTGAGAGTTGTATATTGGGACCGCAGATAGTACAAGAAACTACAGTGAAGATTCAATTGATACGAGATAGAATGAAAGCGGCTCAATGTAGACAAAAGTCATATGCAGATCGACGACGACGTAAACTCGAGTTTGATGTGGGAGATCATGTGTTCCTTCGAGTATCTCCAATGAGAGGAGTGATGCGCTTCGGAAAGAAAGGGAAGCTCAGCCCCAGATATGTTGGACCTTACGAGATTTTAGAGAGGGTGGGCGCTGTAGCTTATTGGTTAGCACTTCCACCTAGTTTTCCCGACGTGCATCCGGTGTTCCACGTTTCAATGCTTCGCAGATATCTTCACGATCCATCTCACGCGATCCAGCATCAGACCTTACATCTTGAGCCAGATTTATCCTACAGAGTGCAGCCAGTCGCTATTCTAGACAGACAGGCAAAGCAACTACGATCAAGGATACTTCCGTCTGTAAAGGTTCTCTGGCAAGGAAAGAATCGCGAGGAGATTACTTGGGAGACGGAGGACGCAATGCGAAAGAAATTTCCACATCTTTTCGTAGGTATGTCTAGTAGTTAATTTAAATTCGGGGACCGAATTTTCTTAAGGGGGGGATATTGTAACATTTGGAATATTTAGAAATAAATAAAATTAATTAAGTTAATAATAAATCGATAAATCACAAAACGGTTAAAATCAAATATGTCAATCTTCATAAGTTATATGCAATACAAATTAAATTAAAATTATTATATGCAAATTAAAGTTATATGCAATACAAATTAAATTAAAATTATTATATGCAAATTAAATAAGTTATAAGGGTTTTAATGATAAATTTAGCTTCATTTTAACAAAATGTGTGTTTATAATAAGTTAAGTTGTGAGGGGTTAAATTGTAAAGTTTAAGTTTTTATGTAAATAAGAAATTGTTGTGGATATAAGTGAAAGTGAGTGGAAATTATTTTAGTTCAGAATTAATAATTAAATTAAAACAAAAATTTAAAGATAATGCAATAACACATCATGCTTGCATGTTTACAACTTCATTACACCTCCTTCTTGCATGAAACATGCACACTTCAACCCTTGACACCTCCTCCTTCACCCTATCCCTTCCTCCTCTCATATATACAGCTCCTATTCAGTTCAATCTCAGATTAAAATTCAAATGAATTAAAAGAAAAGAAAAGCTAAAAGAAAAAAGAAAGAACAAGAAGAAGAAGAAGAAGGAGCTTTGTTCTTGAGTGTTGTTCATCATCAAGCTAGGAGGGACTTAGTAATTTGGAGGGTTATTCCTACAGCAATATAGGAAGGTAAAACTCTTAAACACAGTAGGGATTAAATTCTGTAGCTTAGTTAGTTTAGAGTTAATCAAGTCACATAATATCGTATTTTAGTTAAAATTAAGCTCTGTTAAAATCTGCTAGTAATTGGAAGATAATTAATTGAACTAAACAGAGTTAAAATGATATAGGTAACAACTAGAGTAAACCACAAGACCACGACACCAAGGGGCCGGCTTTGGGCCGGCAGCTATAGGGTAAAATCCGGCGTTGCCGGCCATGGGGGGAGTTTTGTGGGTTTGCTCTGTTGGGTAGTTTACAGTACACAATCTTGGTTATTTTGGTACTGTTTAATTAAATTAGTTTCACAGTAGTTAAAATCTGAAAACATATATCGGAAAGGATATCGTAAAACACTAAATACGACACGACTAAAATACGCCGCGATTTATTTTTCTGTAACAATTCAGATTAAGGTTAAAATCCAGCAAGATTAAGTGGGTGATAACTTGATATAATCAGATAATATATAACTTATACGTGGGAGTAGGTGTTTTTCATTTCCGTTATATCGGAATAGCCGTTTTTCTTATACTCGTTAAATTGTAAATTAGATTCGGATACGAGAATTTCAGAAGCAGCGAGGAAAGGGAAAGGATTAGCAATTCCGGAGTAGATTCGACCTTTCCGGTGAGTAGACTAAACATCTACCGGGGAATTTTGTAAAGATGGCGTGTTTCGCCCGAAATTTTACTTAACTTAATGTTATATATGGTTATGCCCAATTGATAATTTACATTCATTATATACACATATAAATTGCTTAGTTGATAGAACACTTCACAGTTATCGACGAGTCATGCCACGTGCACATCTTATATGCTACACACACCTCGTCGATATTGCTTTGTCACTTACACTTAAACTTCATACTTGTTAACATGAATTCATATCGTATTTCACATATCAATAATAGTAGTAAATTGCATCGTTTACATCATGTTACTATATGCGTATTTCTGTGTTATATATGAGCTAAATGCAGAATTGAGGATTTATGGTTTTGAGTTTTGAATGCTATTACATAAATCCAGTATTTTCATGATTGATGTGCCATGCCCACCATAAGATGTTTTCTGTTTTGGTTTTATTCCGGACCGAGTGGGGGAGATATACGGTCGCGGATTTTACGTTATCCATACTGAGTGGGGGAGATATACAGTTGGATACATGGTGGACCCGGTCGAGACCGAGGGGCAGGATAGCCGTATTGAGACGGGGGAGCCTAGCGAGGTTACTCGATACCGGAGTTAGTGATAAATATACGGCGTGTATCTAGATGATAACGACCGGTATTATTGATTCAGGATCATTCGGGGAATGATGCCTATATGAAATGGAAGTTTTGTGTCGTTGATGGACACTGAGAAATGATTTTATTGAGTTGAGATTTCCATAGTATCATGAGATTTATTGTTGAACTTCACATATACTCATACCTCATATTGATTCATATTCAGTAGTATGATTGTCATATTTACTTTATTCACCGTTATATGTTAGTCATATTCACTGAGTTGGCAACTCACCCCCGTTGTGCCACAGTTCCTTGCAGGGGTAGAGTGGACGGTTAGCTGCGAGGCAGAGCTACTTTTGCAGTCGTATTTCATCTTTTGATAGGTAGGTTACATGTGTAGTAACCTTCCTTTTTGATTTTGTATATTGTATTTAGAAAGTCTCCATCAAACCTGTATTTTGACTTAGAATGAGAGATTATATTTATATATGGACAGTTGAGATCAATTGGTCAATGTTTGTAGTTTCTTTCTTTATGAGATTCATAATGATGTCTATCTTTGAGATTCTTGTTCATTGTCAATATTGTTGATTCCAACTAGGAATACAACTAAAACTTCACACTTTATACTTGTTTAGTAAATTAATTTCATAAATGGGGATTTTTACTTAAAAACTAAATTTTCATAAATAATTCCGCAATAAGGTATTTGATCTTGGTTTCGGCTTACTTGGACTTTGTACATAGCTTTAGATATGATACAATCTAAGTGCCGGTCACATCCAAACTTAGGTCGTGACACTTTCCCTATGTATCATCCAAACTCCGACAACCACTCTTCCAAATATAAAGGGACTCATTCTAAGATGGTTCCTAATATGATGGTTCTTCCTAAAACGGTTTCTCATAAAAAAGAAAAGCCTGATAAAGCTCAAGCGCTCGAAGCAAAATCCAGATGCTAAAGTTCCAAATGACCGAAGACCGAGGGCATGGTAGTTCACACAATCCATATGGTGAGCTCCAAAGATGAAGGTCGAGCCTCTACTAGTCACAGACCGCATACTCTGTCTCCGACAAAAGCTCAACTGCAACGTGAAAAGTTGCAGAAGATGCTTGCTCAGGTAGCAGCACTCGCTAGTCCACTGCCTAAGAAAAATTCTAAGGACGCACCTAAAAAAAGAGTAGGCAAGATTCGAATATTGATTGCCTGAAGCGCGCTCTCAAGATAAGGGATGAAGAAGCAGCAGAGATGTTTTCTAAAATGATGATCAAGAATATGGCTGAAATAATTGTCCATTCAGAACCACTGGCAGATGAACCACCGGTAGTCACTCTTAAATACAAGGGTGACATTTCAAATCCTCTGCAAGCATCATCAACGGCTAAGGAGGTGTAGGGTGTTTTTCATCACTCTATTAAGATGGGAAATACGCGTCACTTGTCAGGCACATTACAGATTCTCCCTGCCTAGGGTAGGCCGGGATTTATTGATTGTGGGGATCCAAATCTCCGGCAGCCACAAACTAAGATGTCGTTAATTACCCCTTGCCTTTGAAGCGAATGAATCTCCGATTGACGGGTCAAACTGGTCATGCGAACTCAATGTGCCATGTACGTGTGTTTTGTTTTGAAGGGTTTTGAATATATTGGGGGCCTCACAGATTTTATGGGGGTCCCGCTACCCGAATAGCGGGTTGGGGGTCAAAGGGGCTAGCAGCCCCTTTGCGGGGTGCTGGGAAGCGCCCCGTTAGAAAAATTTTCTAACGGGGGAGATATTTTTAGTGTGGAGTGCATGGGAAAAGATGGGCGAGGAATATCCTAAGGACGCGTGTGTAGAGCGTGGGCGCTGGGCGTCCGTGGGGCACGTGCGAGGCACATGGGCACTGGGTGCCAGCGGTTCACGTGCTTGGCGTGTGGGCGCTGGACGCCACCGCCTCTCGTGCTCACACACAAAGCGCATAGGCCTTGGGTGCCGACGCTGAGCGCCAGCGCCTCACGCATCCGACCTATGTGCGCTGGGCACCTGCAGGAAAAAAAGAGGGGACTTAGCCCCAGCATTAGGAGTTAAACTCCGAGGGGCTTTGGAAACTCTTAGAAAAAGAGAGGATTTTTATCTTTATAGAGTTAAACTCCCAAAAATATTTTGAGTGGAGTTAAACTCCTAAAAGGATTTTATTTATGGAGTTCAACTCCAAAATATTTTGACAAATAGAGTTGAACTCCCAGAAATCTTTTTAGATGATCAAAGGGGACCCTCGCTCACTTGGGGTTGACTTTGACTTTGACTTGGTCAACCGAGGTGTAATTTTTGACCCCAAAAAAGTGCCCCCATCAATAAATGCACACCGCGTATATGAGTGGTGTGTATGAAATTGATGGACCTTATTCCGTAGAAGTTTGACTTTGAGGTGGAGCATCATTCCGAGAGCAGAGCATCTTTCTGGGAGCATGATTCCGAGAGTGGAGCATCTTTCTAGGAGCATGATTCCGGGGGTCGGAGCATCATTCCGATTTGCGAAGCATAATTCCAGGGTTGGAGAATCATTCCGAAGAGTGGAGCATCATTCTGGGGGTCGGAGCATCATTCCGATGTGCGAAGCATAATTCTAGTGGGAGGATTTATTCTAAGACGAAACATAGTTTCGACGCAGGCTTCCAAGGCGAAGCATAATTTCGAAACGGGACAGATGTATCCTAGGATGAAGCTTAATTCCGGCGTATGGCAGACATTCTGAATGAAGCATAGCTCCATTGCAGAGGTTGATTCCCAAGCGAAACATAATTCTGACAGGGAAGGCAGATACTCCGAGGCGAAGCTTGATTCCGACACGGAAGGCAGAAACTCCGAGGCGAAGCAAGATTTCGACACGGGGTACATTCTGAGAGGAAACATGATTCCGACACAGAGGTTGCTTCCAAGGCGAAGCATAATTTCGACAGGGAAGGCAGATACTCCGAAGCGAAGCATGATTTCGACATGGGGTGCATTTTGAGACGAAGCATAGTTCCGGTGCAGAGGTTGTTGATTGACTTGATTTGGTTCCCGTTTAGACGACGTGGAGATCTATACTGCCCTTTTTGCGACGTGGATGGTCGGTGCTACCATTTTTGCGACTTGGACGGTCGGTGCTGCCATTTTTACGACTTGGACGGTCGGTACTGCCCTTTTTGCAACTTGGACGGTCGGTGCTGCCCTTTTAGCGACGTGGACGGTCGGTGCTGCTTTTTTAGTGGCTTGGATGATCGGTGCTGCCCTTTTTGCAACGTGGACGGTCGGTACTGCCATTTTTGCGACTTGGACGGTCGGTGCTGCCATTTTTGCGACTTGGACGGTCGGTGCTACTCTTTTTGCGACTTGGACAGTCGGTGCCGCGATTTTTGCGACTTGGACGGTCGGTGCTGCGATTTTTACGACTTGGACAGTCGGTGCTGCCCATTTTGCGACATGGACGGTCGGTGCTGCCCTTTTTGCGACATGGACGGTCGGTGCTTCCCTTTTTGCAACGTGGACGGTCGGTGGCGATTTGACTTGCTCCTCTTCTTGCGGTGTCAGGGATTGGATTTGACTTACTCCTCTCTCTGCGTTGTCAGGGCTAGATTTGAATTGCTTCGCTTTCTACGGTGTCGGGATTCGACTTATTTCCGAGGTAGAGCTTGATTCTGCCAGGGAGTTCGTTGGTTAACTTGATTCCGAGGCGAAGCATAATTTCGACAGGGAGGCAGATACTCAGAGGCAAAGCATGGTTTCGACACACGGTACAATCTGAGACGAAACATGATTCCGATGCAGAGGTTGTTGATTTGATTTGATTTAGGGGTTTCTTATCCGTCTAGCGGGGCTTTTGAGCCTGAGACTTGGAATTTGGGTTTTTGTTCGGCATCAACATCGCTACATTGGAATATGCTACCAGGAGCGAATCATCATTTGCCGTAGAGAATATGGCATTTGTGTTGACATCAGTATCGCTACACTAGAATATAGTACCAGGAGCGAATCATCATTCACCAAGAGGGAATTTTCCTCGTTCCCAGTTTGACGACTTAGGGGTCATCTGTTACCAGTTTAACGACTTAGGGGTCATCTGTTTCCAGTTTAACGACTTAGGGGTGTTAGGGTAAAAAATCACACCCCGTTTGACTAAGTCAAAGTCAAAGTCAACCCCAGATAAACGGGCCCAAGCCCTGGTCAAGTGGACCCATGCCCAAGTCGAGCCCCGCGGCCAGCCTCTCCCATGCTAAAATGAAAATTATGTAATAAATAATTTTGATGTAATTTTTATGAATAAATGTAAGAAAAATGGGCATAGAGCCAAATTTTTGTAAAACCCATGGCTCATGGGCAAAAGAAATGAGCACATGATGCATGGGATGGGCAAAATGCCATTTTGTAAAGCCTAAGGGGCTATGTGTAAATTTGTAAGCCCATAAAAGACAACATGATGATGAAATAAAGAACAATAATTCATTCCTTCAAAAACTAAGGTTTTTTGTGCCTCTTGCTCCTTCCTCAAGGTTCTAAACCTTCTCATTTTTTGAATTAAATCAAGAGTTTCACTCTTCCTTTTCAAAAAAGAAATAGTTTTTCACCACAAAACCCTTGAAAGGAAACGCGGATCTTCCATCAAATCTCCAAAAGGGGAGATTTTTAAATCTCACCCTCCTTTCTCCAAAATCCAGCCAAAAGAGAGGAGGAAGAAGAAGGCCAATCCCTAAAAATCCCACTTTGGGAAGATTCAAGGCTCAAGAGAAAACCCAAGGCTCAAGGGAAAAGAAAGGGGTCCCCTTTCATCATCTTCGAAAATATCTTGGGAGTTTAACTCCACAAAAAATTATATATATATATATATATATATATATAATAATAATAATAATAATAATAATAATAAATCATTTTTTTGGAAGTACAACTCCCAGAGCAGGGGCTAAACCCCTTTGTCCTCTTTTTCAGGAGTTTAACTCCAAATGTCAATTGGGAGTGCAACTCACAGTATAGGGGCTAAGCCCCATTTTCTCGCTGGCGTCCGCATGCCAAGAACGCGAGGCGCTGGCGTCCGGCGCCTAGTGCCCACGTGATGGGCAAGTGAGGCACTGGCACCCACGCGTTCTTTGAACGCTGTTTTCCCTCTTTTTTATATATATACACACACACTCCACAACACTTTCCCCATTAGAAAAAATTTCTAAAGGGGCGCTGCCGACAACTCTGCGAGGCTCCCGATATGCCCAAAATCCCTCAAGACACAACACACGCACACTGCACATTTAGTTCGCATGACCAGTTTGACCCGTCAATCGAAGGTTCCCTCGCTCTAAAGGCGGGGGGTAATTAACGGTAGTTTGGTCCACGGCTGTCGGAGATTCGGATCCCCACAATCAATAAACCCCCGCCTACCCTAAGCAGGGGGAATCTGTAGTACGCCTGACAAGATACACGTATTCCCATCTCAATGGGGTGACAAAAAACACCCTGCAGATTCTGGCACCCCCGGTGGGACCTAACTTTCTTACCATAATTCGGGTTAAATATCAATGCGAACTCAATCAACATATACATTGATTGCCTGTACTAAAATCATGCTTCTACTTGCAGGTTAACGACTTTCAACTGCAATCTTCGGACATAACAAAATGTCTCCAAGGACAATCTCAGCTTTCAGCACAACTCCCATCTCCTACACGATGAAGATGGACGCCAGGACGGTCGTCCCGGCCAGTCTCGGGCGACAATAGGAGGAGCCGCTGCTACCATTCGGCTTTATTCTGTTCATGCCAACTAACGCCATCTCTGCTCCTCATGTCCCGGTGATGGATAAACCGGCCTCAAAAGGGAAAAGGCCAAATGTCATGGTCGCGAAGGCACCTCAGCCCAAGCACAAATACGTTTCCGAACGACTCTCCATTGCTCCAGCTGGGGGCAAGGCCATCAACAACAACAAAGCAATAAAGCATCTTGGGCAAGCTCCAGCGGTGCCCCTGACAACTACTCAATCGGGTATCTTCTCTAAGCTCCTCGTCAATCGACTAACGTTGGCTTCCTGGATGACGGATGCCCGTCAATCCCTCAAAATTAAAAAGCTAAGGCAGAAATGGTTTAGATATAGAGTCGACAAAAGGGGTAGGGCTCATGCTATGCTGAACTTCATGAGGTTCCAAGAACAGGGTTACCCTGCCAAAGATAAAGATATGGCTGGATATGTGGTCCACACTGTCTACATGGTAGGCACGCACAGCAAGAGCAAGGATGGGGCCACTACATCTCAAATACAATCTTGTATGAATGTGGCTACCACTTTCCAAGACCAACCTCCTCTGGATGGTAATGAAGACCCTTCCAGTGAGGCTGATAAGAAGAAAGATCCCTCAGTTCATGAGGAGTCGGGCTCCGAAAGCGAAGAGGAGCCAATCTTCCGTCCCAAGAACACAGAGCAGAAACTTCTCCAAAAGCTCTGAAAACAGCTCAGAAGTAAAAACAAGGAGATGGCCAAACTTTACTCCAAAATTGATGACTTGACGAATGTCGTGATGCAGCTTACGGCCCAAGTTGCCTCTCAGCCATCCAATCAAGCGCAGGGTTCTGCTCATGAACCGGGAAACGGTGTCCCGAGACAGCCGATGCTTATTCCGTCAAATCTAAAGGTGGTCGAACTGCATGAAAGTCGGCCGCATCCTATCTTCGGAAATGTCTTGACTACCGATGACAGCAACCCACTAACGCAAGATCAAATCATGGACTTGGTCGCCAGCAAAGTCAAAACATTGGTAGCCGAAACCGAAGCGAAAAAATATATCAGCAGTAGTGGGAGACCATATTCTGCTCGTTATGATCTGGTAGAGTTTCCTGGCGTCTATGTCATCTCCAAATTCGGAAGATTTGATGGGACGGGAAATGCGAATCAGCACATCGCCCACTTTAAAGCCTCATGCGGGAATACTGAGACAATGATGCGCTTCTCCTCTGCCAGTTCGTTAATATCTTAACCGATGTCGCTTTCGATTTGTACGCGAGCATACCAGATGGATCCGTTACTACTTTCGTCCAAATGGAATATCTGTTCCGGCAAAGGTTCATCAGTGTCAGCGAAAAGATCACCATTACCGACCTCGTAAAGACCAAGCCAAAGAAAAATGAAAGCAGCACGAATTTTATAACCCGATGGCGTAATCTCTTCGTCAAATATGAACCACCGATAAAGCAGGACCAATCTGTCAGCCTCCTCGTCGGAAATCTCAACAATTGGATGGCACCGTTTCTATGCATCACGGGTCTCAAAACATTCCAAGAGCTGACTAGGAAAGTTCAGATGTTGGAGCGCTCAAAGCAGGAGTCCTCCTCTGATTCCCAAAATAACAATAAGTCCTGGAGAAACCAAAACGACAATAATCGCAAAGGCGGAAATTCCGACGATGCTGAATTTATTAACACTTCGGCTAACCGAAATAAGCGAGGGATGAGCGTGCTTAATGCCAACCAGCCTCGAAATCCAGTGTTCGGAGAGAGAGGAGAATCTCTACTGAAATAGAAGCTGGATAAGGTCTATTCCTTTAGAAGGGACAAAGTCCATAAAATATTCAAAGACGCCCTAAGAAACGGTCTAAAATTGCCAGAATCAAAAAGACCGCAAGAAGTGAATATAACTGGCGACCCTAAATATTGCCCCTATCACAGAGTGATAGGTCATGCTTTTGAAGAATGCTTTGTCTTCAAAAATTGGGTCGAAAAGCAATACAATGAAGGAGAGATAGAACTGTTTAAAGGCATGTTAACAAACTGTCAAGCTGCGACCGCCAATTTTATACAAACGGAGACCGAAGCCCTTCGAGAACCTGATTCTCTAAGACATCTGCCTTTCTCTAAAAGGACCGGACCAAGGCGACAAGCGAAGAGCCAAACGAGTAATATTTCCAATGAAGAAGCGGTAGATGGGTATACAACCCATACGATTTACATGATGGGGCCCAGAGGAACAAGTCCTCCTACGCCTTATAACCTTGACGATGACGTGGTTGTTGCCATCCAACACTGGCTCAGTCTAGATGACGGAAAGCCCGCTTATGCAATTAAGCCAAAGAAGCCAATGGATCCTGCAGAATTAAGCCCAGGCTCCAACAGAGGACCACCACGTCATTAAACTGGGATCATTCGACCCCTAAGTCGGGGATGTAAAAAAAAGTGTAAATAAATAAAAAAAAACCAAAATCATGGGGCAACTCGCAATAAAAATCAGCGAGTAAAATAAAGATGAAAATAAAGCCGAAATGATGGGGCAACCGCAAATAAATAGCCGAAATGATAGGGCAATCGCGACCTTCGCGATAAGAAAAACTGAAATTATAGAGCGATCACGGTAAAAAAACGGCGAATGATGAGTCGCTCCCGGTACCATATTCCAGTGCAGCGATGCAGACGCTAACCAAAATTTCAAATTCCTGAATGTCTCAATGGCGAATGATGAGTAGCTCCTGGTACCATATTCCAGTGCAGCGATGCATACGCCGACCAAAATCCAAATCCCCAAATAGCGAATGATGAGTCGCTCCTGATACCATATTCTAGTGCAGCGATGCAGACGCCAACAAAGTCCCAAAATTCTCCTAGCCCTACGGTTGGTCCCCGAACTGGCTACCGTATACAAGTTACAGGTTCAAATAATTCTCATCATACCCATGCCCCACCGCAATCACAAGCCCCACGGCCGGTCTCCGCCCTTGGAATTATGCTCCATTTGGGAAGACCCACTCATGTGTCCTCACGATACATAAGGAGAACAAAACTTACGGGATCCTCACGACTCGTAAGAAAACACCTTTGTAGAATCCTTACGACTCACAAAGGAAAAACACACTTAGGAGTCCCCACGACTCCTAAGGAGAAAGTACACCTACGAGATCCTTTCAACTCGTAGGGAGAAAATGCTTTTATGGGACCCTTACGGCTCATAAAATTTAAAAGCCTTAGGTGATAGGGACCTAAACCTGTCTCCTAAACCATCGATCCCCAACAGGCAAAGGCAAATGATGAATTGATCCTGGCACCTGTGCTTCAGTGTTAGCAACGTTGATGCCGACCCTAACCCCGAAATTCCAAATCGATCCAATAGACCCCTAAGTCTTTAAACTGGGAACAGATGACCTCTAAGTCATTAAACTAGGAACATATGACCCTTAAGTCGTTAAACTGGGAACGAGGGAAATCCCCACACGGCAAATGATGATCCGCTCCTAGTACCATATTCCAATGTAGCAATGCTGATGCCAAACCAAAACCAAAATCCTCAAATCCTCTCATGGCAGATGATGATTCGCTCCTAGTACCATATTCCAGTGTAGCGATGCTGATGCCAACCCAAATCATAATTGACAAGACAACCAACAACTTCCCTGGAGGAATCAAGCTCCACCTCGGAAACAAGTCGAATTTCAACACCGCAGAAAATGGAGCAAGTCAACTTCAACCACTGACATTGCAAAAAGCGGAGTAAGTCAAATCCAATCCCTGACATCGCAAGAAGCGGAGCAAGTCAATTCAAGTACCGACCGTCCAAGTCGCTAAAAGGGCAGCACCGACCGTCAAGTCGCAAAAAGGGCAGCACCGACCGTCCAAGTCGCTAAAAGGGCAGCACCGACCGTCCAAGTCGCTAAAAGAGCAGCACCGACCATCCAAGTCTCAAAAAAGGCAGCAATGACCTCCCCGTCGGAATTATGCTCCGTCTCAGAATCAAGTCAACCAATGACCTCCCCGTCGAAATTATGCTCCGTCTGGGAATCAAGTCAACCAATGAGTTTCTCGTCGGAATTATGCTCCGGCTCGGAATCAATTCAACCAACAACCTCTGCGGCAGAATCATACTTCGTTTCAGAGTGTGCCCCATGTCAAAATTATGTTTCTCCTCGGAGTACCTGCTTTCCCCGTCGGAATTATGCTTCGCCTAGGAATTGACCTCTACGTCGGAACCATGCTTCATCTCAAAGTGTACCCCGTGTTGAAATCATGCTTCGCCTCGGAGTATCGGCCTTCCCTGTCAGAATTATGCTTCGACTCGGAATCAACCTCTGCATCGGAGCTATACTTCATTCAGAATGTCTGCCATATGCCGGAAGTAAGTTTCGTCTCAGGATACACTTGTCCCGTGACGAAATTATGCTTCGCCCCGGAACCCTACGTCGAAACTATGCTTCGTCTCAGAATATATCCTCCCCTTAGAATCATGCTCCGATCTTCAGAATTATGCTCCGATCCCTGGAATTATGCTCCGCTCGTCGGGATTATGCTCCAATCCTCGGTATTATGCTCCGATCCCCGGAATTATGCTGCCGGAACGATGCTTTGCCCCCGGAATTATGTTCCACCTCGAAGTCCAACTCTAAGATCCATCAATTTCATGCACACAACTCATATACGCGGTGTGAATTTATTGATGGGGGCACTTTGTTGGGGTAAAAAATTACACTCCGGTTGACCAAGTCAAAATCAAAGTCAACCCCAAGTAAACGTGTCCAAGCCCGGGTCAAGTAGGCCCATGCCCAAGTCGAGCCCCGCGGCCAGCCTCTCCCATGCCAAAATGAAAATTATGTAATAAATAATTTTGATGTAATTTTTATGAATAAATGTAAGAAAAATTGTTCATAAAGCCAAATTTTTGTAAAGCCCATGGCTCATGTGTAAAAGAAATAAGCACATGATGCATGAGATGGGCAAAATACCATTTTATAAAGCCCAAGGGGCTATGTGTAAATTTGTAAGCCTATAAAAGGCAACATGATGATAAAATAAAGGACAATAATTCATTCCCTCAAAAGCTAGGGCTTTTCGTGCCTCCTTCTCCTTCCTCAAGATTCTAAACCTTCTCCTTTTTTTGAATTAAATCAAGAGTTTCACTCTTCATTTTCTAAAAAGAAATAGTTTTTCACCATAAAACCCTCGTAAGGGAACACGGATCTTCCATCAAATCTCCAAAATGGGCGATTTTTAAGTCTCACCCTCATTTTTCCAAGATCCAGCTAATAGAGAGGAGGAAGAAGGAGACCCATCTCCAAAAATCCCACTTTGGGAAGATCGAAGGCTCAAGAGAAAACCCAGGGCTCAAGAGAGAGAAAGGGGTCCCCTCTCATCATCTTCGAAAATATCTTGGGAGTTTAACTCCAAAAATATATATATAATAAATATTTCTTTTTGGGAATACAACTCCCAGTGCAGGGGCTAAGCCCTTTTGTCCTCTTTTCCAGGAGCTTATCTCCAAAAAACAATTGGGAGTACAACTCCCAGTATAAAGGCTAAGCCTCTTTTTCCCGTTGGCGCCCAGTGTCTGCGTACCAAGCACGTGAGGCGCCCGGCGCCCGCGTGCCAAGGATGTAAGGCGCCGGCGCCCGGCGCCCGCGTGCCAAGCAAGTGAGGCGCTGGCGCCCGGCGCCCGCGTGCCAAGCGTCCTTTAGACGCTATTTTCCCTCTTTTTATATATATACACACACTCCACAACACCTCCGTAAACTCTGCGAGGCTCCAGATATACCCAAAACCCCTCAAGACACAACACACGCACACTGCACATTGAGTTCGCATGATCAGTTTGACCCGTCAATCGGAGGTTCTCTCGCTCCAAAGGTGAGAGGTAATTAACAGCAGTTTAGTCCACGACTGCCGGAGATTCGGATCCCCACGGTCAATAAATCCCCGCCTACCCTAGGCAGGGGGAATCTGTAGTATGCCTGAAAAGCGACGCATATTCCCATCTTAATAGGGGCGAAAAACACCCTACAAGGGGTCTATTGGATCGAAAGTTTGGAATTTTGGGGGTTGGGGTAGGCATCAGCGCTGCTAACACAGGAGCACAGGTGTCAGGGGCAACTCATCATTTGCCTTTGCCTGTTGGGGAGCGATGGCTTAGGAGATAGGTTTAGGTCCCTATCACCTAAGTCTTTTCAATTTTATGAGTCGTAAGGGTACCATAAAAGCATTTTCTCCTTACGAGTCGAAAGGATCTTGTAAGTGTATCTTCTCTTTAGGAGTCGTGGGGACCCCCAAGTGTGTTTTTCCCTTATGAGTCATAACGATCCCACGAAGGTGTTTCCTTACGAGTCGGGAGGATCTCATTCTCCTCGTGTATCGTGAGGACACATGAGTGGGTCTTCCCAAATGGAGCATAATTCTGATGACGGAGACCGGCCGTGGGACCGGTGATTGCGGTGAGACATAGGTTTGATGAGGATTATTTGTGCCTGTGGATTTTATACGGTAGTCCATTTAGGTACCGGCCGTAGGGCTGGGGGAATCTGGAACTTTGTTGGCGTCTGCTTCGCTGCACTGGAATATGTCATTCACCATTGGGATATTCTGGGATTTGAAATTTTGGTTGGCGTCTTGCCTTATCATTTTGGCTATTTATTCGCAGTTGCCCCATCATTTCGACTTTATTTTCATTTTTATTCTACTCGCTGATTTTTATTGCGAGTTTCCCTTATCATTTCAGCTCTTTTTTTATTTACATATTTTTTTACATTCCCGGTTTAACGTCTTAGGGGTCGTGTGTTTTCAGTTTTATGACGTGGTGTTCATCTATTCCCAGTTTAACGACGTGGTGGTCATCTGTTCCCAGTTTAACGATGTAGTGGTCATCTGTTGGAGCCTGGGCTCAATTTTGCAGGAATCACGGGCTCCTTTGGCTTAATTGCATAAGCAGGCTTTTCGTCCTATAGACCGAGCCGGTGTTGGATAGCAATAACCACGTCATCGTCATGGCTATAAGGCGTAGGAGGACTTGTTCCTCTGGGCTCCATCATGTAAATCGTATGGGTTGTGTACCCGTCCGTTGCTTCTTCATTGGGAATGTTGCTTGTTTGGCTCTTAGCTTGTTGTCTTGGTCCGCTCTTTTCATAGAAAGGCAGATGTCTGAGAGAATCAGGTTCCCGAAGGGCTTCGGTCTCTGTTTGTATGAAATTGGCGGTCGCAGTTTGACTATTTGTTAACACGCCTTTAGACAGTTCTATCCCTCCTTCCTTGTATTGCTTTTCGGCCCAATCTTTGTAGACGAAGCAATTCTCAATGGCATGACCTATCACTCTATAATAGGCGCAATATTTGGGGTCGTCGGTCATATTCGCTTCTTTAGGTCTTTTTAATTCTGGCAATTGTAGACCGTTTCTTAGGGCATCCTTGAATATTTTACGGACTTTGTCCCTTATGAAGGAATAGACCTTATCCGTCTTCTCTTTCAGTGGAGATTCTCCTCCCTCTCCGAACACTAGCTTCCAAGGCTGGTTGGCATTAGGCCTGCTCATCCCTCGCTTATTTCGGTTAGTCGAAGCGTTAAAAGATTCAACATCATCGGAATTTCCGCCTTTGCGATTATCGTTCTTTCAGTTTTTCCAGGACAAATTGTTGTTTTGGGAATCAGAGGACTCCTGCTTTGAGTGCTCCAACATCTGAACATTCCTGGTCAGCTCTTGGAATGTTTTGAAAGCCGCGGTGAATAGAAACGGGGCCATCCAATCGTTGAGATTTTCGACGAGGAGGCTGACAGATTGGTCCTGCTCTATCGGCCGTTTACATTTGACAGAGAGATTGCGTCATCGGGTTATAAAATCCGTGCTGCTTTCATTGTTCTTTGGCTTGGTCTTCACGAGGTCGGCAATGGTGATCTTATCGCTGACACTCATGAACCTTTGCTGAAATAGATACTCCATTTGGACGAAAGTAGTAACGGAGTCATCCGGTATGCTCGCGTACCAGTTGAAAGCGACATCGGTTAAGCTATTAATAAACAAGCGGAGGAGAAGCGTATCATTGCCCCCAGTATTCCCGCATGAGGCTTTAAAGTGGGCGATGTGTTGATTCACATTTCCCGTCCCATCAAATCTTCCGAATTTGGGGATGACATAGCCACTAGAAAACTCTACCAGATTATACCGAGTAGGATATGGTCTCCCACTATTGCTGACATCTTTTTGCGCTTCGGCTTTGGCTACCAATATTTTGACTTTATTGGCGACCAAATCCATTGCGTTAGTGGGTTACTATCATTGGTAGTCAAGACATTTCTTGAGATAGGCTGCAACCGACTTTCCTGCGGCTCGCCCACCTTTGATTTGAGGGAATTGGCATCGACTGCCTTGGGACACCATTTCCCGGTTCATGAGTAGAGCCCCGCTCTTGATTGGGCGGCTGAGAGGAAACTTGGGCCGTAAGCTGTAAGACAACGTTTGTCAAGTCGTCAATCTTCGAGTAGAGCTTGGCCATCTCCTTGTATTTGTTTCTGAGCTGCTTTTGGAGCTCTTGGAGAAGTTGTTGCTCTGCGGTCTTGGGACGGAAGCTTGGCTCCTCTTCGCTTTCCGAGCCTGACTCCTCATGAATCGAGGGATCTCTCTACTTATCGGCCTCACTGAAAGGGCTTTCATTACCTTCCACAGAAGGCTGGTCATGGGATGTGGCAGCCACATTCACACCATATTGGATTTAAGATGTGATGATCTCATCCTTGCTCTTGTTGCGCGTGTCCACCATGTAGACAGTGTGGACCACATATCCAGCCATCTCTTTATCTTTGGCGGCTGACTTTTTAGACTATCGTCCTGGCCCTTCCTCTTCTAGAAATGACATACGACTGAAGACGGTTGGTCTGACCGGGTCCTTGGGTGGCGTTGTCCGGATCGCAGCTTTCTTGACTCTTAAGTTCATGGCATTCTTCTGGACCAATTTCAGTGGTTCAAAAGAGTTATCAAGATTTACAGACGATTCAGCTGTTGTTACGGGGTAACCCTATTCTTAGAACCTCATGAAGTTCAGCCTAGCAGGAGCCTTAGCCCTTTTGTTGGCTCAGTATCCGACCCTTTTCTGTCTTAGCTTCTCGATTTTAAGGGCTTGACGGGCATCCGTCATCCAGGAAGCCATTGTGAGTTGATTGACGAGGAGCTTAGAGAAGATACCCGATTGAGCAGTTGTCAAGGGCACTGCTGGAGCTTGCCAAAGATGCCTTATTTCTTTATTGGTATTGATGGCCTTGCCCCCAGCTGGGATCAAAGAAAGCCGTTCAAACACCGACTTGCGTTTGGGTAGTGGCGCCCTCGAGATCACCACATTTGGCCTTCTTCCTTTCGAGGCCGGTCTGTCTGTTACCGGAGCTTGAGGAGCAGGGATGGCGTTAGCTAGCACGAACTGAATAGAGCCATATGGCAGCAGCGGCTCCTCCTACTGTCGCCCAAGACTGGCCGGGAGGACCATCCTGGCATCCATCTTCGTCGTGTAGGAGACGTGAGCCATGTTGAGAGCCGAGCTTGTCCTTGGAGACATTTTTGCCGCGTCCGAAGATTGCATTTGAAAACTGTTAACCTGCACAAAGAAGTATAATTTCATTACAGGAAATCAATGTATATGTTGATTGAGTTCGCATGAACGTTTAACCTAAAATATGGGAGGAAAGAGAAGTCCCACCGGGCGTGCCAGAATCTGTAGGGTGTTTTTAGTCACTCTATTGAGATGGGAAATACGCGTAGCTTGTCAGGCGCATTACAGATTCCCCCTGCCTAGGATAGGCCAGGGTTTATTGATTGTGGGGATCGAATCTCCGGCAACCGTGAACTATGCTGCCGTTAATTACCTTTCGCCTTTGAAATGAAGGGACCTCCGATTGACGGGTCAAACTGGTCATGCGAACTCAATGTGCCGTGTACGTGTGTTGTGTTTTGAAGGGCTTTGGATATATCAGGGGCCTCACAGAGTTTACGGGGGAGGTATTTTTAGTGTGGAGTGCATGGGAAAATAGGGGCGAGGAGCGTCGTAAGGACGCGTGCGAGGTGCGTGGGCGCTGGATGCCCGCGGGACACGTGCGAGGCGCGTGGGCACTGGGCACTAGCGGTTCACGTGCTTGGCGTGTGGGCGCTAGGCGCCAGCGTCTCACGCGCATGGCGCCGGGCGCCAGCGCCGCACGTGCCTGGTGCATGGGCGCTGGGCGCCTGTAGGAAAAAAGGGTGGACTTAGCCCCGGGATTAGGAGTTAAACTCCGAGAGGCTTTGGAAACTCCCAGAAAAAGGGAGGATTTTTATCTTTATGGAGTTAAACTCCCAAAAGGATTTTGAGTGGAGTTAAACTCCTAAAAGGATTTTATTTACAGAGTTAAACTCCAAAAGATTTTGACAAATGGAGTTGAATTTGCAGAAATCTTTGGAGATGATCAATGGGGACCCTTTTCTTCCCCCCTTTTAGCCCTGGATCTTCTTTTGAGCCTTGGATCGTCCCGAAGTGGGGTTTTTGAAGATGAGTCTCTCTCTTCCTCCTCTCTGTTGGCCGGATCTTGAAGAAAAGGGGGTGAGACTTAAAAATCTCCCTTTTTGGAGATTTTATGGAAGATCCGAGCTCCCCTTCAAGGGTTTTATGGTGAAAACTGCTTCTTTTTGGAAAAACAAAAGTTAAACTCTTGATTTAATTCAAAAAGGGGAAGCAGGGTTAGAACCTTGAAGAAGGAGAAGGAGGCACATAAACCCTAGTTTTTTAGGGGAATGAATTATTGTCCTTCATTTCATCATCATATTGCCTTATATAGACTTACAGTTTTACATATAGCCCCTTGGGCTTTTCAAAGTGACATTTTGCCCATCCCATGCCTCATGTGCTTATTTCTTTTGCACATGAGCCATGGGCTTTACAAAAATTTGGCTTTATTCCCATTTTCCTTACATTTATTCATAAAATTATATCAAAATTATTTATTACATAATTTTCATTTTTTCATGGGGTAGGCCAGCCGCGGGGCTCGACTTGGGCATAAGCCTACTTGACCTAGGCTTGGGCCCGCTCACTTGGGGTTGACTTTGAGTTTGACTTGTCAACTGGGGTGTAATTTTTGACCCCAACAGGCGGAAATGATCCCAAAAGCAAAGCTGGACGCATATATCGCTCAGCAAGTCAAAGCTCACTATGCCAGTGAAGCAGCAAATAGGTCGATCAAGACTAGTCGACCGTATCCGACCTGCTACGATCAAGTACAGTACCCGCCAGAATACATACTTCCGACGTTCCAAATGTATAAAGGAACCGGGAATCCTCACCAGCACATCGCACAATTTAAATCCACGTGCAGCAACACTGGAGGAAAAGATATACTGCTCCTCCGACATTTCGTCAGCAGTCTGGCGGGTATTGTGTTTGAATGGTGTGCGGAACTCCCAAATGACTCTGTGAATACCTTTGACGAGATAGAGATGCTCTTCTATCAGAGATTTGCCAGTGTGAATAAACGCACTACCGTGGCAGCATTGGTCAACGAAAGGGTTGCACCGAATGAGACCTGGGTTCAATATATTACCCGATGGCGAAATCTCTGGTCTAAATGCGAGCAGCGCATCGACGAAGTTGCAGCCGTGGAAATGTTCATATCTACCCTTGACCAAAATTCAAAGGTGTTCCCATATATGGCCTTCTTCAAAACGACGACCTTCCAAGAGCTTATAGATAAACTGGCTCAGTTGGATCAGATGGGTCAAGACCTTTCCTCTTTCGATGAAGATATATGAAAAGCGGAGGCAAGACGGCATTTGTCACCAACGCTCAACAAAAAATGAGCGGCATTGAAGCAACATGTCGCTAAAATAGCGATAGCACGGGTCCTACCCTTGAAAACATTGTGACACGAATACTCATTCCCCCGAAATATACGCAGGGGCATCTTGCTCATTGGCGGAGGAATCTCTACGTGAGTTGGTCCTTTTTTCAGATAACAGAAAGGATATCAATAGACCTACAAGCGGGTCCTGCAATCAAGTAGAATAGCCCACTTGAACTAGAAATCATGGAAGGGACGTAGAAGCCATGTCGCACTCCTAAAATGGATAATGAGGGGAAAAGCCCCCAAGTTAAGTCCATTCTTCCAAGGAAGAAGAAGACTCGACAGAAAGAGTGACATGATATCTCGTTCTTTCGTATATAAAGAAGATACTCCGTCAGCGTCAGAAAGCGACATTGATGAGCAGGGGGCAGGTGCCGTATAAAGTGCCCGGTATTTCCTGCAAAAAAACTCAATTGGTAGGATGATAAATAAAGCAGTCCGAGGGGGTGAAGATAGTCTAAGGTGTGAAGTGTCCATACAAACAAAATACATGCAGCAACGCCTCAGCAAGAGAGCGTTGGAAGGGATAAGTTATATAACTCCCCGACCGAATAATGAATGTTGGACGAAACGTCCTTAAACTAGAGTTTCGCTTCGAACACGGAGATGTTGGATCGAAACATCCCTAAACTAGCATTTGGCTCTAAACATGGAGATGTTGGACCGAAACGTCCCTGAACTACCATTTCGCTCCGAACACGGAAATGTTGGACTAAAACATCCCTAAACTAGTATATCGTCCCGAACAAGAGAATAATGGACCGAAATGTCCCTAAACTAATACGTCGTCCCAAACACGGGAATATTGGACCGAAATGTCCCTAAAACTAATATGCGCCTTGAGATCTATATTGCAACCAAAATCCCACCGACGAAGATTGCAACTCAAGTTCCTGCCGACTATACTGCTACTCTAGCAATGAAGTCACCCCCCCAAGTTCCATGGACAAACAGATGGTTCACCTGCGGTGAAACTACTTTCGAGAGTTTCACCGAAAAAAGGTTATGTCCACAAGCAAATGGGCACGGACGAAAACCCGAAAGGGTTTCGTGAGTAAAAATAGCGGGACTGCCAGCGAGTTTGTTAAAACCCAAGAGGGCGCAAACCTGTTAAATAAAAAAATGTGTGCACTTGCAAGGTCCTCCAGACCTTATGAGGAGAAAATACCCGCGTGAGATCTTTATGACTTATAAAGAAGCAACACACTTAGGAATCCATACGATTCCTAAGGAGAAATTACACATGCGAGATTCTCACGACTCGTAAGGAAAATTCCCCCTTATGAGACCCTCACGTCTCATGGTATTCAAATGGCCTAAGTTACAGGGATCCAAACCTGCTCTTAAGCCATCATATAGCCCAAGTTACCCTACAAGTAGTTCAATACTGACATTTGTATACGATCTACGCGCACGAACAAAATATGTTCTCATAAAGTTCCACCGATGGCGAGGAATATCCCCATATGGTGAACAACACTTGTAAGTCCATACGATTTGCAAGGGGAAAACTCTCTAGTAAGATCCTTACAACTTGCAAGGAAAAATACCATTTAGGAATCCCCATGATTCCTGAAGAGAAAATACACCTACAAGATCTTCTCGACTCGTAGGAAGAAATGCCTTTATGAGACCCTTATAGCTCATAAAGTCAAAAGCCTTAGTCAACAGGTTCTAACCCTTTTTTCTAAGCCATCTTTGTTCAAATCAACAAAAGCATATGATGAGTCGCTCCTGGAAATATCTCAATTGTAGTGATACTGATGTCAAGATTGGTATCGGATTCCAAATCCCTAACTTGCAATACAATCAGCAAGTTAGGAAAAATATGCATATGAAATAGCCGAAATGATGGGGCGACTCGCAATAAAAATTAGCGAGCAAAAATATATGCATATAAAACAGCTGAAATATTTGGGCAATTCGCAATAAAAAATTAGCGAGTAAAAATAAAAAATGACATAGCCAAAATGATTGGGCAATGCGAAAAAATATCCGAAATGATTGGGCAATCGCGACTTTCGCGATATGAAAAGCTGAAAAGATATAGCATCGCGGAAATATTAATAAAATAAAATAAAATAAAATATTATATGCCCTGCAAGTAGGTCCATACTGACTCTTGTATACAATCCATAGGCACAAATAAAAAAAAGGGAACCATATTTTCCCACCATGCTTCGTCAAAAGAAGAACTCGAGTCTTGATGGCACATATACAGCCTAGAGACTATTTGGACGACCCTCTTACTCTAACAAAGTACGGACGTGGTGTCGACAAAGCTCCAAGGAGCCAAAGCAAAAGTGGAATAATGACAAAATCCTAACTCCAGCTCGACGTTCCTTCTTGGTGCAGACGCGACGTCAACAAGGACTCAAGGGTCAAATAAAAGCGGAGAGATGGAAAAATCCTGACTCCAAATCTCAATGGCAACATCTACAGCCTGGAGATCGTCCCAACGTTCTTCTCATGCCGAAAGGGTGTAGACGCAACGTCAACAAAGACTAAAGGGTCAAATATATAAAATTAGAGCAATGACAAAATCCTAGCTCCTGATCTCAATGGCAACATCTACGACTTAGAGATCATCTTGACATTCTTTCTAGGTGAAAATACAATGTCACCAAAGACCAAAAGGTCAAACCAAAGCAGAGTAATGGCAAAATCCTAGCTCAGCTCGACATTCTTCTCATTTTAGCAGGGTGCAAACGCAACTTCAATATGGACCAAAGGGTCAAATCGAAGACGGGGTAATAGCAAACTCCTAGCTCCAGGTCTCGATGGAAATGTATTCGGCCTAAAGACCAATTCGACGTCTCTCTTACTCCAGCAGAGTACAGACGTGGTGTCAGCAAAACTCTAAGGAGCCAAAGCAAAACTGGTGTAATAGAAAAATCCTAGCTCCAGCTTGATGTTCCTTCTTGGTGCAGGCACGACGTCCACATGGACCAAAGGGTCAAATCAAAGACAGAGTAATGGCAAAATCCTAGCTTCAGGTATCGATGGCAATGTATTCGGCCCAAAGACCAATTCGACCTCTCACTTACTCCAGCAAAGTACAGACATGGTGTCAGCAAAGCTATAAGGAGCCAAAGCAAAAGTGGAGTAATGGCAATCCTAGCTCCAGCTCGACGTTCCTTCTCGGTGCATACGCGACGTCAATATGGACCAAAGGGTCAAATCAAAGACGAAGTAATGGAAAAATCCTAGCTCCAGGTCTCGATAGCAATGTATTCGGCCTAAAGACCAGTTCGACATCTCTCTTACTTCATCAGATTACAGACGTGGTGTTAGCAAAGCTCTAAGGAGACAAAAAAAAGTGGAGTGACAGAAAAATCCTAGCTCCGGATCTCGATGGCGATATATACAGCATAGAGGTCATATGGATGTCTACCCCTCTTTAGTGAAGGGGAGACACGACAACTTCAAAGCAAAAGTGAAGTGAAGGTATATTCTTAGCTTTGGGTCTTGATAGCAAGCCTAAAGACCATTGGATATCATCCCACCCCAGAAGGGTACGGTTATGACTCATCGGGGCTCCAAATCGAGCATAAGCTTATGTAAAGCGCCAAGGCAATACCTAATGCCGAATCTTCTAATGGTAATGTGAATATTCCAACCTAAGAACACTACTTGAAGACGTCTTGTCCAGCCTCAGAAGGGATCAGAGACACGATAGACGCGGGGCTACTCGAGCAGTAACCTAAAAGACTACATGTCAAGAATATATCAACCAACATGACTGTACGATGGAATAAACCCAGTACCACAAACCTAACGGACTCCTGTTCGAAAAAGGATTATCTATATTTCACGTTAGGATACACCTGCAAGATCCTTTCGACTCGTAGGGAGAAATATCTTTATGAGACCCACACGACTCATAAAGTTGAAAAGCCTTAGGCGACGGGGATATCAATATGTTTCCTAAGCTACTTTTTCCCTACAAGGAAGTCCAGACTGGCTCTTATATACTATTCATGAGCCACATTCGACAAAATTGCATCCAATGAGGAGAAGAAGCCACTTACGGGTTCTCTCAACTCATAAGAGGAAAATACTCTTGTGAGGTCTTTACGACTCTCAACAAAAAACACACTTAGGAGTCCTCACGACTTCTAAGGGGAAAATACACCTATGAGATCCTCTCGACTCGTAGGGAGAAACTTCTTTATGAGACCCTCATGGCTCATAAGTTGAAAATCCTTAGGCGAGAGATCTAAACTTGTTTCATAAGCCATCACTGCCCTACAAAGAGGTCAAGACAGACTCTTGTATACTATCTATGGGCCACATTCACCAATAGAGTGAAAAAGTCACTTACCGGTTCTCACGACACGTAAGGAGAAAATACCCGAGTGAGATCTTTATAACACACAGAGGTGATGGACACTTAGGAATCATTTCGATTTCTAAGGAGAATACGCACCTATGAGATCCTCTCGATTCATAGGGAGAAAAACCTTCTTGAGACCCTTACGGCTCATGAAGATGAAAAATCCTTAGGCGATAGGGATCCTAAACCTGTCTCCTAAGCCATCAATTCTATAACGATGCATTACTTTGCACTACCACGTACATATCTTACATGGGCAAAGTAATGGGGGGGCATTTGTTCCCACTAAAATTTTTGGCTCGGAATTTTTTGTTCCCTTATAAAAATAAAGGGATGCCCCCACGTGTTAAACATGTGGACACCCACATGCAAAGCATGTGAGTGCCGCTTCAGATAGAATCAAATCCTATATTGATCCCCATGTGTTAAACACATGAGCGTCTCATATAATATCCACATGAGCGCTAGTGCAGACTCTTGACTGTATGCATCGCGTGATATCCACATAAGCGCACATGCCAATCTCTCGGCAGTATCTCACGTGATATCCACGTGAGCAAACATGTAGTCTCTTGGCAGCGCCTCATGTGATATCCATATGAGCGCACTTGCCAGCTTCTTGGCAGCTCTCACATGATATCCACGTGATCACTATAGACCAACGCCTCGCGTGCAATGCATGTGAGTATTCTTTTTGATAGAATTAAATTCTATGTGGGAAATATTTCCTTGGTCTTTCTTAAACCAGAAAGATCTTCTCTGTTAAATAGAGAACCCTTAGATTAAAGATCCAACACTGATTATAAAGTCACCAATCGATCATCTGATATAATTAAATTCTACTTAGGAAAATATTTTCCTAATCTTGTTAAAACAAATAAGAAATCTTCTCTGTTAAACAGAGAGCCTTTGGATTAAAAATCCAACGGTGAATCAAATTCACCGATTGATCTTTAAGATCAATTTGATTGGTTATGAAATCAATCAAGATCTCTCAGTGAGAGATTTTATCAAACAAATTTATCTTTTCCTTCCCATATAAATAGAAGCAAAGATATTAAATCTCAAAGGAAGGAGACCCCCCAGAAGCTTCTGTAAAAATACAGAAGGCTCTCCATAAGCTTCCAAAAATAAAGGATAATTTAATTCTCAGACCCTAGGTAAAGAAAACACAGAGATAAAAATATCTCATTTACCTATCATATGCATAAAAGGGCATAACCCTTCATAAAAACTTAGTTCTTCTGCTGGATCTAATATCCATAAGACAAGTCTCTCAAGAAAAAGAGAATTTAATTCTCATAGGGGGTCTTAATCATAATTTTAGTTTCAGAGAAGAACTACTAGTGTTCTGTTCCCCATCACAAAAGAAAAGAGAAGAAAAGATGGAGTTTATACTCCAGAAACTTAGTTCCTTTAAAATATGCCGAAGAACTGAGATTTCATATGAAAAGATAGGGTTTTTACCCTTTAGGAACTTAGTTCCTATATAAAAGAAGAAGAAGAACTTAGTTCTCGCATAAATGAGATATGTAGGGAAAAAATATAGAGGTTTTGATTATCTCTGTGAAGAATTTAACTCTATACTATAGTTTAATCTCTGCATGCATATGGCAGCGCCTCACGTGATACTCACGTGAGCGCCAGAGCCTTAGCGCCCATATGATATCCATGTGAGTGCCAATGCATGATTTAGATATTATATCCATAGCCTAACGACTAAGTGCTTAGTACTAGTATGGCAATGCCCAAGCCTGAACGCCTCACATGATACTCACGTGAGAGCCAGAACCCGAGCGCCTCGCGTGAGCGCCAGAACCTGAGCGCCAGAGCATAGTTTGGATATTATATCTATAGTCCTAAATGACTAAGTGCTTAGTGTTAGATATGTATGCCCTAGAGGCCTGTACTGTATAGGATGCTAGGCATATATATATATATATGTAATAAAACGATCTTTGCTCGAAATGATAGTATGCTATCTGGTTTATCTTCATCTTAACATGTGATGTATTGATGAAGCCCTTAGGACTATGCTTGACTACCGGGATTATGATGAGATCATACTAGTGGGACCTGGACAGTCTACAAGAATATCCTTTAATAGTTCCTAGTCGAGGGTATATCGAGACAGGGCATCGGTATTACCAGATTAGACTAGTGTGTACGTTTCTTGACCCAGGGGGCGATGGTTGATTCCACAACCATTGATGTTTGACATCGAAGATTGTACACAGGTGCTCATTGGAGAATGGGTACACCGAACAGGACTCGCCGAGAACTCCTAGATGGTATATATACCTATTGTCAGATAGCAGTTCTCCGGCGACACTTGTACAGGTTAGTCTGTAGACCCGAGATCGTCATAAAGTCTTGTGTGATTCCCACTGTACTTTGATTTCCTCCCTACCACGGCTCTATTGAGTCGTGCAAACAGGTGGATTTTGGGTACAGTCCCGAATCATATGGAGACAGTGAGCGATAGGAGGGGTTTCGTCTCTCCCGGTATAGGGAGTTGATGTCGCGCTATGTTTGATCGGCTATAACACCTAAATCCCTGGCCAGGGTTCTCGAGGTTTACTGATAAGTGTTATCAGTAGTTCCTCGACCTGTTATGAGCCGTAAATCAACATGACTTATAAAGTTACTGGGGTCTGACATTTACCATCCCTAGACTTCATATGCGACGTATCAGACGAAGAGACCGGACTGTACGGTAAGTGTTGGTTACAGGCTCGTAAGGGTTGTGATGAGTTCGCTCGTCGGCCACCTTTTCGTCATGTACCTGGGTAGCCGTTACGCACAGCTAGTGCCGCTGACGTGCTTGTGGTTAAACCCATTGCCAGCGTGCTGACGAGTCTTTAGAGTCCCACACAGAGGGTTCCCTCGTTCAGGTGAAAGATGAAGAGACCGTAAGTTGTTACGGCAGCCGTAAGGTGTTGCGGCAGGTTTTCGATTATGTTCGTGTAATTGTTACAGGGATAATAATCGGAAGAATAATACTGGCCGGATACCAGTATTATATTATTGGATTAATTGTATTCGTATTTTTCAGAATTCGGATGCGTGTATACAGTATACGGTATACGGAGGAAGGGTATTTTTGTAATTGTTACAAGAATACCTTCTAGAAGGTGCCACCTCATAATGACATAATTATGACATCATTTATTTTGTGAAAATAAATTAGTGAGGTGTAAATTAAAAGGTATAAGCATGATAATGTGGTTGTTGAAGTGGATGTACTATTAAAGTATGATACTTCTTTCATAATACATGCTTTAGTTAGTGCTATTTTCTTTTTATCATGCTTAAACTTTTTAATCATGAAATGCACTTATTCTTTCCTCCTCCTTCTTCTTATAAATACCTTCATATGAGATGTGAAATCAAGGCATTCAAATCCTACACAAAATTATGATAAGTGTATCATAACAAGTGTATAAGAAGAGAGAAAGAAAATGATGGTGATCATTCTTCCTAGCTTTAACCCTCACATAAGATGTGAATCCAAAGCTTAGGATTTCAAGTTAATCCAATACACTTATCTCTACATCATCCTAGTGATCTCTTTTAGCAAATTTGGTCTCTCGGTTAAACTCTTGAGAAGAGTTTCTAGCTTGTACGAAAACTCTCGGGTGGATCATCTAGGTCTTCGGTGGCCGGAGATCGAAATCGTCGGCAACATCTAAAGGAGCCAAGGAGTTCACCAAAAGAGGAGAAAGCAGCAAAGGAGTTGCATCCAAGAGAAGACCCGAAGGACCGTATCATCAAGGTATAATCCCTAACATAGTAGATAAGATCTCTAGTTAGGGTTTACTAGTTGTGGTTTAGACAAGATCTTCGGTTAAGTGCGTGTTGTATGCAAAGAAAATTTTCGTTCACCGCTTCCGCCGCGCCACAAGAGTTGTGCGAGCATGCAGCACTCACCAACATGGTATCAGAGCGTAACTGAACCACAATTAGATGTTAGCCAAAAGTTAGAAGCTCGATCGACAGTTTTTTCTCCCGAAAACTCTTATTCTGCCCTTACTGCTGTCAGTTTTTGAAAGTGTTCAAAAATTAATTTAACATGCCTTAAAAATACAAGCAGGGATTTATAAGATCACTGTAGAAAACTGGAGTCCCAACTCGCCAAGACTGCCGCGGATCCGCGGCCAAACCCTCGGTTTGGCCGCGGATCCGCTGCCGAGTCAACACGGAGTTGACTCGGTTTTGCTACAGTATTCTTATATTTGGTAAATATGGTTTCTGGGATATGTAGAATTTTACAAAGGTGTTTGTACAGGGACATGACAAGTGTTGGCATGGTTTTAAAAATTATCGATCGAAATTCTAAAGTGCTTGGCTAATCGGGTTTTTCATTTTTTGTTATATGTGTTTGAAACGTCCGCTAATTGCTATATGACGATTAGTGGGGGTTGCACATATGGATATCATGAGATGGTATGTGTATATGAATGTGTTGGATCGTTATGATGAATGGCCGGGGGGTGTGAGAAGAGCGTTTTTCCTTTTCTTTCATTCCATGTAATTTGTAAAAAGTAATGTTATATTGTATAATTTCTTTTTATTGTTTTTGCTCCTAAGATAGACCCAAGGTGGGGTGCACAAACTACCGGGTTCTCTAAGTGCCGAGTGGCCTACTCAAGGTGTTGAGGAAGGTTGCTACACTTCGGGAATTTGGCAGGTAGTTTGCCGCACCCGTAGGGGTCTAGGGGGGGTTTTGGCTATTCATCACGACCGTGGAACCCGTTTTTCATTAAGGGCTTGAATGAAATACGGAATTCCTAGTATATCCAATGCATTCATCTGTGATCTGAAATGGTTATATTTATATATGAGATATATATATAGTAAACGTTGCTTATGTTTTGCACCCACACTAGTCCAGCCCCCGCTCTGCCGTTAGTTAAGTAACCTAACGGTGCATGACGGGGCCCAGTGGCAAATGCGGATGGCATAAGCGTACGTTCTATTTGCGTTTCTTTTCTGTGATGTTTAGGAAACGTAAAAGATGTGACAACATTAATGTGATTAACGTTAAGAGAAAGAAACCTAAAGATGTTGTAGAATCAAATTTTTTGAAAAAGGGTAACTCTAGCTTTTGTTTTGCATAGAGGTATTCTTGAATATCCTGCACCTCATTCAATGAGGAAAGGGCCGAGATCCCTTCACCGGGAGTGACCCCTTTAGAGAAACTGGAAAATGTTACAAAAGAACTCGATTTGATTTTATAGTTGATCTAACTTTGCTTTGCATCGTGGTATATACATATCCAGCACCTTATTCGATAAGGAAAGAGCCGAGATCCCTTCACCGGGAGTGACCTCTTTAGCAAAATTAGAAAGATACTACAAAACCATTCGATTTTTAAAACTGGAGCTTAAACCACTCCTTCCCACTTGTTTCTATAACGATATCAAGTTCATTACGCTCATGGTTTTCTTAAAAACCTGTGTAGCCCTCCGACATTTCAGATAGGTAATACTTAGTATTCGTGCTGCGTTTGTTGGCTTTCGTCAAGGCGTAGTGTGCGGTAGCTAACTATTGCTTATCTGTAACATATGATGAGATTGGGTTAGGGTAGTCGTGCGTCTTTGTTGGCTTTCGTCAAGGGACGTACGGCTGGGTTTAATTCAATCAAGAAATGTACGGATTGAACTTGACTAGCGGACTATGGTTTGTTGGCATTCGTTAAGGTCATAGCACGCTAGGGGCAAAATTTTATCGGGAGTTTCAAGTGTTGAAATTTGCAATGAGATTGCATACCTCCTATGAGATAGTTGGATCTCGATACCCGCTGCGAGTAAGAGTTACTCCTGTGAAAGTTTTACATAAGACAGTTTGACAAAATTGTAGGGTTTAATTAATCCCGGCTAATCTTACCTTTTAGGGTTTGAAGGAAGATTTGATAAAAACAGTGGGAGACATCCTGATTAGATAAGAGAATAACCAATCTAATCTTGCAAGAGCATACGCTAAAGTGTTTTTCTTCTCTCTTTCTCAAGGAAGCGACCATGTCAGGCCATAATCGAGATAATTCTATGGATGTATTGACTGAACCCACTTATTATACTGAGCAGGGGAACGTTGGACCCGTAATATCTTATAAGAGTTATAAGAATGAAAAGGGAATAGAAGAATATATGGATTCTCATACTGCCCAAACCAAGAACATGCATGTTGATGCATCTCCTTCAGGTGTGTTATTTATTGAGAACTGTTTCTCAGTTCACCCTACGTCCTGGGTATTAGATACCGGATCAGGATCCCACATATGTAAATTGTTACATGGGCTACGTAAAGGTAGAGAACTGGGAAAAGGTGATCATTCCGTTCAAGTAGGGAATGGTGCAAGTATTGCAGCCAAAGCAGTTGGCGAATATCACCTTGTATTACCAAGTAGTAATACACTGATTCTGAAAGAGTGCTATTATATACCGAACATGATGTGCAACATTATATCAGTTTCTTTATTAAGTAAAGAAGGATATAATTTTGTAGTAAAGGATAATGTTATGAACATATTCCTAGATCAAAAGTTGATTGGATCAGGCTCGTTATATAATGGCATATTCATTCTCAATCAAAATACGGTCCTTAATATACAAAACACACTCAAGAGGAAGAGTTCAGAAATGAACGAATCCTTCTTGTGGCATTGTAGACTTGGTCATATCAATGCGACACGACTAGCTAAGTTACATAAGAATGGATATTTGAATTCATTCGAATTATCATCTTATGATACTTGCCATTCATGTCTCAAAGGAAAAATGACTAATACTCCGTTTAGTGGACACGGAGAAAGAGTTACAGAACTCTTAGGACTGGTACATAGTGATGTATGCGGTCCTATGTCTACACACGCCAGGAATGGTTCTTCCTACTTCATTACATTCACTGACGATCTATCTAGATACGGGCATGTGTTATTGATGAAACACAAGTCTGAAGCTTTTGAGAAATTCAGAGAATATAAGCACGAAGTAGAGAACCAAACGGGCAAAAGTATTAAGATTCTTCGATCTGATCGAGGAGGTGAATACTTAAGCAATGATTTTCTAGATTATCTAAAAGAGAATGAAATTCTCTCTCAGCTTACTCCTCCTTATACACCACAGCACAACGGTGTATCGGAGCGGAGGAATCGCACCCTATTAGATATGGTGCGCTCTATGATGAGCGAAGCTGAGTTACCTATTTCCTTCTGGGGGTATGCGCTTGAGACAGCCATATACCTATTGAATATGGTTCCTACCAAATCAGTGCCTACCACTCCATATGAGTTATGGAAAGGGAAGAGACCATTTCTTAAGTATGTTAAGATATGGGGTTGTCCAGCCTATGTCAAAAGGCTAAATCCGGACAAACTCGAGGCAAGGTCTGTCCTATGTAAGTTTGTAGGATATCTCAAAAACTCACAAGGGTATATCTTCTACCACACTGAGGAACAAAAGGTGTTTGTTTCTCGACATGCCACCTTTTTAGAAAAGGAATTTCTTGAAAAAGAAATTTGTGGCGAGGAGGTAGAACTGGAAGAGGTTCCAGCGACACAGACTATAACAGAAGACTTGGTAGAACCAGAGAATTCAGTAGTACCCAACGAACCCCAGCCTCTCCGCCGATCTAGAAGGGTTTTTCATCCACCTGAGAGATACTATGGTTTTCTCATTGATGGTGGAAGTGAGGATTGCATCATGGAAGATGATGACCCCACTAGTTTCGAGCAGGCCATCAGGAGTGGTGACTCTGTGAAATGGCTGGATGCAATGCGATCTGAGATGGAATCCATGTACACCAACAAAGTATGGACTTTGGAAAATGCTCCTGAAGGGATAAAACCCATTGGGAGCAAGTGGATTTTTAAAAGGAAATTTGGTGTAGATGGAAAAGTTGAGACTTTCAAAGCTAGACTTGTTGCAAAGGGTTTTCGTCAAAGACCAGGCGTGGATTATGACGAAACCTTTTCTCCAGTGGCTATGCTTAAGTCCATCCGGATCTTACTTGCCATTGCTGCATACCATGACTACGAAATCTGGCAAATGGATGTTAAGACCGCCTTTCTAAATGGTGATTTAGAAGAATGCGTGTACATGACTCAGCCAGAGGGCTTCGTAGATAGTGGGAGCAGCGGAAAGGTGTGCAAGCTGCTTAAATCCATTTATGGGTTAAAGCAGGCATCGTGGAGTTGGAACATCTGCTTTGATGCTGTAGTCAAAGAGTTTGACTTCATCAAAAATATAGATGAGCCTTGTATATATAAGAAGGTTGCAGAGAGTAAGGTTGTATTCCTCGTATTGTACGTGGATGACATACTCTTGATAGGAAATGATGTTCCTATGCTGCAATCAGTCAAGCTCTTCTTATCACAAAGATTCTCAATGAAAGATCTAGGTGATGCCTCCTGCATATTGGGAATTAGGATCTATAGAGATAGATCTAAACGGATACTGGGATTGTCCCAATCCAGGTACATTGACACCATACTAAAGAGGTTTAGTATGGAGGAATCCAAGCGTGGGAACTTACCCACGATCTCTGGACTCACTCTCTCCAAAGAGATGTCTCCCAAGACTGATTTGGAGAGAGTTCGCATGCGAGGGATACCCTATGCTTCGGCAGTAGGCTCTATCCTGTATGTGATGCTATGTACCAGACCCGATGTAGCATACTCACTAAGTGTAGTAAGTCGGTATCAAGCAGATCCTGGAGAGAGTCACTGGACAGCTGTGAAGAACATTCTCAAGTACTTACGAAGAACTAAAGAGATGTTCTTGGTGTATGGTAACAGAGAACTCCAGGTGGAGTCCTTTACCGATTCCAGCTTCCAAAGTGATAAGGACGATTCTAAGTCGCACTCGGGATTTGTCTTTACCCTCAATGGAGGGGCGGTATGTTGGAAGAGTTCCAAACAGGATACCATTGCAGACTCGACGATGGAGGCTGAATACATCGCTGCCAACGATGCTGCCAAAGAGGCTGTCTGGATAAAGAAGTTCATTAGTGAACTTGGTGTGGTTCCATCCATTGAACATCCAATACCTCTGTATTGCGATAACAATGGAGTTGTGGCTTTGGCTAAGGAACCCAGGTCCCATCAGAAGTCCAGACATATTCTAAGGAGGTATCACCTAATCAGGGAGATAGTTGATCGCCGGGAGATCGAGGTCAGGAGAGTGGATACGAAGAACAACACAGCAGATCCATTCACCAAGGCCATCCCTCAAGTACAGTTTGAGAAACTGTTTAAGCTGTTAGGCATGCGGTACGCCGGAAACTGGTTCTAGTCGGTACTTATTGCATCAACTACAGGCCTTAGTGCAAGTGGGAGATTGTTAGATATGTATGCCCTAGAGGCCTGTACTGTATAGGATGCTAGGCATATATATATATATATGTAATAAAACGATCTTTGCTCGAAATGATAGTATGCTATCTGGTTTATCTTCATCTTAACATGTGATGTATTGATGAAGCCCTTAGGACTATGCTTGACGACCGGGATTATGATGAGATCATACTAGTGGGACCTGGACAGTCTACAAGCATATCCTTTAATAGTTCCTAGTCGAGGGTATATCGAGACAGGGCATCGGTATTACCATATTAGACTAGTGTGTACGTTTCTTGACCCAGGGGGCGATGGTTGATTCCACAACCATTGATGTTTGACATCGAAGATTGTACACAGGTGCTCATTGGAGAATGGGTACACCGAACAGGACTCGCCGAGAACTCCTAGATGGTATATATACCTATTGTCAGATAGCAGTTCTCCGGCGACACTTGTACAGGTTAGTCTGTAGACCCGAGATCGTCATAAAGTCTTGTGTGATTCCCACTGTACTTTGATTTCCTCCCTACCACGGCTCTATTGAGTCGTGCAAACAGGTGGATTTTGGGTACAGTCCCGAATCATATGGAGACAGTGAGCGATAGGAGGGGTTTCGTCTCTCCCGGTATAGGGAGTTGATGTCGCGCTATGTTTGATCGGCTATAACACCTAAATCCCTGGCCAGGGTTCTCGAGGTTTACTGATAAGTGTTATCAGTAGTTCCTCGACCTGTTATGAGCCGTAAATCAACATGACTTATAAAGTTACTGGGGTCTGACATTTACCACCCCTAGACTTCATATGCGACGTATCAGACGAAGAGACCGGACTGTACGGTAAGTGTTGGTTACAGGCTCGTAAGGGTTGTGATGAGTTCGCTCGTCGGCCACCTTTTCGTCATGTACCTGGGTAGCCGTTACGCACAGCTAGTGCCGCTGACGTGCTTGTGGTTAAACCCATTGCCAGCGTACTGACGAGTCTTTAGAGTCCCACACAGAGGGTTCCCTCGTTCAGGTGAAAGATGAAGAGACCGTAAGTTGTTACGGCAGCCGTAAGGTGTTGCGGCAGGTTTTCGATTATGTTCGTGTAATTGTTACAGGGATAATAATCGGAAGAATAATACTGGACGGATACTAGTATTATATTATTGGATTAATTGTATTCGTATTTTTTAGAATTCGGATGCGTGTATACAGTATACGGTATACGGTATACGGAGGAGGGGTATTTTTGTAATTGTTACAAGAATACCTTCTAGAAGGTGCCACCTCATAATGACATAATTATGACATCATTTATTTTGTGAAAATAAATTAGTAAGGTGTAAATTAAAAGGTATAAGCATGATAATGTGGTTGTTGAAGTGGATGTACTATTAAAGCATGATACTTCTTTCATAATACATGCTTTAGTTAGTGCTATTTTCTTTTTATCATGCTTAAACTTTTTAATCATGAAATGCACTTATTCTTTCCTCCTCCTTCTTCTTATAAATACCTTCATATGAGATGTGAAATCAAGGCATTCAAATCCTACACAAAATTATGATAAGTATATCATAACAAGTGTATAAGAAGAGAGAAAGAAAATGATGGTGATCATTCTTCCTAGCTTTAACCCTCACATGAGATGTGAATCCAAAGCTTAGGATTTCAAGTTAATCCAATACACTTATCTCTACATCATCCTAGTGATTTCTTCTAGCAAATTTGGTCTCTCGGTTAAACTCTTGAGAAGAGTTTCTAGCTTGCACGAAAACTCTCGGGTGGATCATCTAGGTCTTCGGTGGCCGGAGATCGAAATCGTCGGCAATATCTAAAGGAGCCAAGGAGTTCACCAAAAGAGGAGAAAGGAGCAAAGGAGTTGCATCCAAGAGAAGACCCGAAGGACCGTATCATCAAGGTATAATCCCTAACATAGTAGATAAGATCTCTAGTTAGGGTTTACTAGTTGTGGTTTAGACAAGATCTTCGGTTAAGTGCGTGTTGTATGCAAAGAAAATTTTCGTTCACCGCTTCCGCCGCGCCACAAGAGTTGTGCGAGCATGCAGCACTCACCAACACTTAGCACTGCTGGGTGGCATAGAAACCCAATCTTTAGCCCCAAATTGGCTAAGTATGTGAAGTGAAAACTTCTTTGAGCCCATATGCTCATATGTTTAACTTGATCTTAATCTAAAACAAGATTAAAGATCATCCATCATATTTCCAAACTGATCTTAGTCGGATATATGACTAATGATTGTTCATCCAAGCAGATCTTAATCGGATATATGACTAAAGATCTTTCATCCAGTATGCAATTACGAACCAATTATGTATTAAATATCATTTCATTTTTTATATATAATTTATACATGGAATTTACCGATGGAGGACACAAAACATGCATGACAACATGGTAAGAGAAGAGAGATTCAATCAAAATAGAATGAGAAGAGGGGGAAATAGATACAAAGGGAACTTACATGCACAAGCCGGTATCGTCATCGGGCTTATCTATTCGACGACAGGCTCGCGTTACTAGCGAAACCTTTTTTTGAGAGCTTCTTCGTGTTTTTCTTCGAGGACTCCAGATGAAAAGAGAAAAAGAAATGAATGATATTTGTGAGGAAAAAAGGAAGGAGAAAAGTCGTTCTTCTCTCTTATTTTTTTTAAAGGAATAAGAAGGAAATAGTAAGATGAATATATAAAATTTATGTTATATCAATTCAAATTTATATGAATTCATAATGGAAGTTAAAGAGAAATTGAAAGGGTCACCATTCATTTGGGAGTTAAAGAAAATAAAATCTGCGACGCATGGTTGGCAGCCGGGACCTTTCCTTACATTTTTTGTAGGTTATGAGAGATTTAAAAAATGATAAAATAATTGCAAGTCCAGGGATTCGAACATGCAGCTTATGGAACAATAAATCAAGGACTTAACCAATGGGCTACAAGGTAACTTTTACATAGAATTAAATAGAAATAAATATATGCAAAGACTCAAAAGAGAATAATTTAAAAGTTAAACGAAATAAATCATTTTCTTAAACTAATTTGTTTTCCTTTCAAACAAAACAAATTCTCTTTCCAAAATTTTCCTTTTAAAACAAAATAGAATAAATTCTTTATATTAAAGAGATCAAAATAAATCTTTTAAAAAAATATTATAGTAAAAACAGGGTCGCTACAGTAATCAAGGATAAGGATGTGCAGTAACTTATCTAAATTAAAACGAAGGAGAATCAAAAGCAGAACTCCAGGTCACTCAAGTAGAATACCGCATTGTAACTATACGGCAGTTCATAATTACAACATAACTCCATTTACGTCACTCGAATTCTACTATCAGAGTCAATGAGATAAGACTTAAGAAAACAATAAGGAATTAACATAAGGTCAAACGGAGATGAAGGGTTCGCAGTTTCGTTCTATTTATGAAAAGACACGATTATCGGGAAAAAGTAGATAGGATTCAAATGGATGATATCATGATGCAAACGTTACAGTCTATCCACCTTAAAATAATTTCTTCTGCGAAATTTTCTCAAGGAGCACATTGCAACAAACACGAGAAAAGCTAAGGATGGCATCGTCTTCAAGCTCCGTCGATCGATACTTTAACTAACTGAGCTAATAGACCTACGGGATACAAATAGAAGAGGTAGACTAAAGTTAAAGATTCAAAAATCGAGAGACGGTCTTCAAGAAAGTCGAAGGTGGGGTTGAAAATGGATTCAAGGATTCAAAAATATTTGAATTGTAAAGAATGTAAAATTTGTTGGATTTCATGTTTTTTGTAATATATTGCTTACGATGTTGATGCAAAATTGACCTGCATGGGTCACCAATAAAACATGCCATGCCCCGCTTCCCAAAAGACGGGAGCAGGCCCGCGATAAGGCCCGCGACGTATTTATTCCGAGAAGGTCCTTTCTCGAAACAAATATGCTAAGCGTATGTAAGCTATATAAAATGACATAAGAATACACATGATACTGAAATTTCCAACATCTATTTTATTTATGTTCAACATTTCACAAGTTTCCAAACTGATTACAAGAGATCTGAAAAAGAAACAAATGAAAAGGGGTTGGGCTTTGGGTTTGAGTTTGGGTTATAGAATTTGGGTATTGGAAAAATAATATGATAGGAAAATTGTTGGAGTGATTAAATAGAAATAAATAAATAGTACATTTCTTAGAAAACAAAATATAACATAATATATTTAATAGAAAATAGATGATATGAAAATACCAAAAACAATTAAATATCGTATTTTATTAAAGAAGGATAATACGAAGGTATAGGAATTTTTGGGATCGTTATACTTGACCTCAATACCATACCCGAGAAAAATACCCTTCTTTGCCGTAGACTTCAACTTTCCCTCACTGACATGATAATAAGCAGAGCAACCAAATCTCTAAGGGTAGAATAATCAACAAGTTTTCCGGACCATACCTCCATAGGGGACTTGCAATCAATAGCTGTTGAGGGAGAGGAATTCACCATGTGACACACCGTAGTAACAGCTTCGGCCCAAAAATCCTTAAATAAGTCAGCATTAGAAAGCATGCACCGTGCACTCTCTAATAAAGTTATGTTCATACGTTCTGCGACACCATTCTGTTGCGGAGTCTCTCTAACTATACGGTGCCTTGTGATGCCCTCATTTTTGCAAAACTCATTAAACCGATTCGAACAGAACTCCATGCTATTATCAATACAAAGACGCTTAATCTTCCTCTCAATCTGGTTCTCAACCAGAACCTTCCACATCTTGAAGGCCTTAAAAACATCACTATTGTGCTTCAGTATAATGATTCAAACCATCCTGAAGTAATCATCAATCAAAGATATGAAATACCGAGCACCACCTTTCGATGGAACACTAGAAGGTCCCCAAACATCAGCATGAATATAGTCGAGCATCGTATTTGTCCTATGCATTGCCTTGCCGAACTTAATTCGGCGTTGCTTGCCGAAAATACAATGCTCATAAAAGTCGACTATCGCTGTCTTGTGGCTTCCAAGCATGCTTTGTTTGCTGAGAACCGCTAAACCCCTCTTGCTCATGTGTCCAAGTCGCATATGCAACATCTTGGTCTTCTCTGCCTCTGATTCTTCTGTAGATGAGACTACTGCAGAACTTGTCATTGTCTTTCCTTGCAGAATATACAAGGTCTTCTCTATTACTCCTTTTATCACTACCAAAGTACCTTTCAAGACCCGAAGAACTCCACCATCAATCACATCAGTAACTTTCGGATTCCATAATGCCCAAGGAAATCAAATTATTTTTTAGATCTGGAACATATTGAATAGACAAAGTCCTCATCACACCATCATACATTCGAATGTGAATAGAGCAAATACCAGCAGCCTTGCAGGGCACATTATTACCCATAAAGACATTACCGCCATTGAACTCATCATATGGTGAAAACCAATCCCGATTGTGACACATATGATAAGAACGACCAGAATCTAGCATCTGTTCATTCATTGGAACATGATCAGTAACGAATAGAACTTATTCGGCTTCACCAGAGGACCCATCTTTTGTTACACCAGCAACCGAAGAATTGTTCGCCTTATTTTCCATCTTTTCCTTCTTTGGGCATGAATAATACATATGTCCCTCATTTTTGCAGTAATGATAAATAATATTTCCATCACGAGTCCTTAACTTAGATCTGCATCTTCACTTCTGTCTGCTTTTGTCCCTATTAGAAGTTCCTTTTTTATTAGAACACCTTCTTTGATCGGAACCTTTCGCCATCAATCCATCGACCTGACTCTCCCCATTACTTCTTGATACCTTGTATCGAAGTTCACGAGAGTGAAGCGCTGATCTGACATCTTCTAGAGATATGATTTCCTTACTGACAATAAAAGAATTTACGAAATTTCGAAAGACGGTCGTAAGGAGCTGTTTACCCTAAAGACTTTAGGACCTCTTATGAAGTTGACATTCAGAATATGTAGAGTTTAAACAAAATAAATTTGTTTATTAAAGATTAACCATAAGGTCCTGAGATTCGAGACTTCCGATGGCGTAAGCACATATCGTTAATTACACCCTATAGTCTAAAACAAACCTTAGGCATGATACCGTATTAGCCTAAGTTAAATCACATAAAATTAATAGATATACAGATACTTGCAAATAAGAGAAAGACAAAATGAATAGTATTTTATTTATAAAATTCATATTTGTATACATGTTGAATGTAAATTACATTAATTTTACACAAAAGAATGTAAATACATGTGTAAGCATTGTTTTAAAGCTTAAAGTTACACTTGGGGTGTTTTAGTGTCAATTTAGACGCATATGAATGGACATTGTCCTATGTGGGGGCTACATCGCAGTGAAAGTGATCAAAATGGGGCCACCCTAGATGGGGGGGGCACCATTCTTGTGGAACAAACATGCTTCATGCATGTTTGTGTATGGAAATGGGACCTCCCGACGTCAAGGGGGTTCCGATGATGAACAGAGATCTCAATTTAGGCTCTCCTTGGTTTGTTTTAGCCAAAAGAATGAAGTTCTTTATGAAACTTTATCAAATATGGGAATTCACATATAGAATTCTATGCATAACATAAAATGATGTGTTTTCATCATTTTTACAATTTGGTTTGCAATATGAACACCTATTCTATATTTAAGGCAGAACATGTGTTTGAAAACATTCTATGAAAGAATATAATGTGTTGAAACACACTAAATTCCAAGATTAAAGACACAATTTTTATATTTTAATGAAATTAGCAGGGTTTTCCTCCTCCTATGTGTTTTATTTAGAAACAATGGTATTTTGATCTATAGTTTCTGTTCTTATTAATGGAAATGAGTTTATTTTCATTTCTTATGAATATGAAGGAGAAATAGGATGGCATATTTCATTTTATGCAGGATATAGGATGGCACATGTCCTAAGTTTTGTCCAATTTGGTCAAGAACATATGAATACATGTTATGAAGGAGTTTTTCATCATCATCTTCGTCAAAGAAGATGAAGAAGCCATGGTCATAGATATCTTCTTTATAACAGTAGAAGCTTGTATAAGTTTCTATGGATCTTTATAGATCATGGATCAGAAAATAGAAGAGAAGCAAACATATTTAGAGAGATCATGATAGAAAGTGAGGAATAGATATTCCATTCCTCTATTATTACTGTTTCCCCCAATAAAAGAGCAAAGCTCTGTTCCAAAATTTTTAAAGAGGCAGCGCCTCACGTGCCTTCCACGAGGGCGCCAGCGCCAGAGTTAAAACCTCTTATATGGCGTCGTACGTGCTCCTTACGCGGGCGCAAATGTGCAAAGTACATAAAGGAATTAAAACTCTAATTAGCCCCCGCGTACACAACACGTGAGCGCCGACGCCCAAGTAGAATTAAATTCTACTCTCTGTTAAATAGAGCCGTTGGATCAAAGATCCAACGGAGATGATAAATTATCAAGACTCAGAATTAAAATTCTGTTGAGAGGAAATATTCCTCAAATCTTTCTAAAACAAGAAAGATACCTTCGGTTGGATCATAGAATAAAATTCTATGCCTTCTGTAAAACAGAGGACCGTTAGATTAAAAATCTAACGGTGATTAAAAAATCACCGTTTTGCAGAATAAATTCTGTGCAAGGGAAAATATTTCCCCAATCTTGTTCTGTAAAACAGAAACCCTTGGATCAAAGATCCAATGGTGGGTAAAAATCCCCAAATCAATTAGGATCTATTAATGAGAGATTTCTTCAAAAACTAATTAACAAACTCGCATCTACAATATAAAGGACCCAAGACTTCAAGTCTGATAAGGAAGAACCCCCCTAAGCTTTAAAAAAAGGAGAAAGCTTTAAAAAGAACAGAGAATTAAATTCTCGAGGAAGAAGAGCTCTCTTCTTGGAAATTTTAAGTAAATAAAATATATATATATAAAAAGGTAAAAATATATACCTACTGGAGGGTTTAGCCCTTCTCAAAGAAATTGGTTCTTTCTCTGGATCTAAGATCTACAAGACAAGTCTCTCATATGATGAGAATTTAATTCTCATTGGAAAGAACTTGTTTCTTGAGAACCAAAGATTCATCTACAAAATAAAGATCCTATTGATCATTAAGCAAGAAAAGAACCTAGCGCCCCACATGCCCCTCACGTGGGAGCCACAGAGGAGAGTTCTTAGCACTCAATGAGCGGCGCCCAGAACCTAGCTCCTCACATACCCCTCACGTGGGCGCCATAGAGGGGAGTGCTTAGCACTCAAAGAGCGGCGCCCAGCGCCCCATGTGTCCCTCACGTGGGCGCCACAGCATGGAAGAGTGCTTAGCACTCACTAGGCAGCGCCTAGCGCCTCACATGTCTCTCATGTGGGCGCCATAAAGAGTGCTTAGCACTCCTTACAAAGACAAAAAGGGGTAAAGTGTTTTACACTTATCGGGTAATTCCCCATGACTGAAAGCTTCACATGATCATATGTGGGCGTCAGAACTTATATAAGTGCTCAGCCCTTTTTTGTACAAAAAGGGGACTGATTATACAGAGCCCAAACAAGTGCTTGGCACTTTTCAATAAAAAAAACTGAATGGATCAAGCCTAAATTGGCTAGGTCCCCTGAGGATAGAACCTCCCTGATTCAGACCAACCGAACCCATGTGCTCATGATTTCACAAACTGATCTTAGTCCCAAATACGACTATTGATCTTCCAACTGATGATATCCAAAACGATACCCATCCCACATCTTCCCGAGGTAATCTTAGTCTCAAAATATGACTAATGATTTCTGAGTTTACCACTAACTCCTTTTCTCCTCAAATATGGGAATTGGTTCAAGGGTACATCTCTCCACACCTCTGATCCACGTCGTTGTAATTCCTCAACATCTTTAAAGAGGCGACGGATCCCGACAACCAACAGCTTTTTGGTGCACTTCTAAATTGATGTGCACACCTCAAATCAGACCGCACCCTAAACTGGGTGCATCCCATATCAACGTTATTCATCCCGTCACGTAACAAATACACGTGCGCGCAAGATGATCAATGGACCGAGACGTCCTTAAACTAAAATCTCACCTCCAAAATGGTGATCAACGGACCGAGACGTCTTTAAACTAAAATCTCACCTCCAAAATGGTGATCAATGGACCGAGACGTCCCTAAACTAAAACCTCACTTCCAAAATGGTTATCAACGGACCGAAATATCCTTAAACTAATATTCGCCTCAAAATGGCGACAATGGACCGAAATGTCCCTAAACTAAGACAACAGAGCCCAAATGCTCTCTTGTTGGATCTGGAAAAAAAATGATCCTAACACCTTATTAGGTAGATCTTAGTCTCAAATTGGACTAACGTATCCTTAACAAAAAACCAAACGAGCCCCAACTGCTCACATACATTTAAGTCGATCTTAATCTCAAACAAGATTAACGATCCTTAAATAAAACAAAACCAAATCTAAGATATACGGATTTAGACTAATCCACACCCTACGAGCGACGACATAAATTAGTCTCCATATACAATCCACGGGCAACCCAAACAAAAAATAAAATAAACACACACAACATGAAGTGAACTTCTGGAGCAGGAGAAAGTGGTTATCGCGATGCGGTAACGTAATTAACTACAAGAGCTTGCGCCTACAGGGAAGAGCGTCCCCACAATCAAAAACCCCTCGAAAACGAGGAGGAATCTGACGAAGTTTACTACAATGGCCGCATCTATCCAAACCTCCGATATACGGTGCCATAAATCAACTTGGAATCTTAGGAGAGGTGGATGGATAAATCACAATAGCGTCTGCCCGCAAAATTCAGGCCAGACGTCCTAACGTCCCGGTCACGACTTTCGGCGGTGAACAGATTCTGGAACGCCCAATGGGACCTCTTCCTCTTTCCACTCCACACTTCGTGTGTCGTGTTTTTTCGCGATCAAATAATCGTGGTATAAATGTTCGTAGTTGCCCTTGGGTGATGGGATACTGAAGCCGGTGTTTTATCTCTACCCTAGAACGACGTTTGCTTCCACTCACCACAACTCATGCTCTGTCACATCTGGTAGAGTCAAGTATGGGCCACTTGCAGCCTCAAATCTCTGTAATCCTGCTCTTCAAGAAATCAATAGGATTCTCTTTGGGTCTATGCTCCCTCCTCCCACCCTCGGTACCTCAACGCCGAAGGAGGAATCCAAGAAGAAGTCTGTCTTCCTCACGCTGGCTCCTCAAGTTTCTGCTTTGCCGACGGAATCGATCTCCAAACAACCGGTACCTTCCAAAGGCCATGGTCGGCGCAGGGGGCAGAATATTTAAGTTCTCAAAGAAAAAAGTGGGCAGGCTCAGTAAAATTCTGAGGCTAATCAAATTCCGGCCGTAAGAAACGGTTGACGTCGATATCGGCATCATACAAAACAAGCTGGGGGCAGTTCTCCATCAGCGTTGACTCCACCTGCTTCAACTCTAATGATGAATGCTGCTGTTCCAACCGGAAACAACTTCAAACAGCTGCGAAGGGTTAGACAAAATTCTCCCACCGCAATATTGAAGAAATCTTCGTGGCCCGTGGAGATCCCACGAGAGTAGAAACCGGTTCTCTCTCTAAAGGATTTTTCCTCATTTATATATAAGGTGTGGAAGTAGGTAAAGGACTCAATCCCCAACCGTGGCACTTCCCCTAAACGTCAGCCAAATTCTGACAAAGCCCCATTCAAATACAAGGGGACACATCTTAAGACGGTTCCTAATACAACGGTTCCTCCTAAAACTAAAGCAACTTCTCACAAAAAAGAGATGGTTAATAAAATCCAAATGCCTGAGGCAAACTTCAAAGCTAAAAACTCCAAGTTCTTACCTTCGGGAGCAATTCCGAAGAATAAATGACCCTCGGCACTCTCATCAAGGACTCCACCTCCGAAAAAGAAGAGGAAGAGAAGAACTATGAGAACATTCAGCTACGTAACCGTACGTTGCCTGAGAAAAACCTCGGACCGACAAACAAAGGTTCGAGCAAAAAAGACAAAGGGAAAGAAAAGGTCCTTGAAGAAATCACCCTTGATGATAGAGTCATTAAAGAGCTCGCAGCCAAAGACCCACCTAGAAAAAATAAGGTGGATTACAATGTCCTAGCATATCTGAGAAAGATACCCTCACAACTGAGCATATTGGATGCTCTTCTCCTGTCCAAAGAAGCACGAGATTCTATGATCAAGGCGTTACAAGAGCCTGATCAGTTTCAAGATTTCTTAGCTGAAGAAAAGATGAAGGATGAGCTGACAGTGGTTCACAAAGCTGATATCACATTCAGTGATGAGGATCTCCTCCTCGGAACGTGCGAGCACAACCGTCCTCTATACGTCACCGGGTATTGCCACGACATCAAGATAGGTAAAATCCTCATCGACAATGGGTCCTCCGTTAACCTCCTCAACGTGAAGGTACTGAAGGAGATTTGCATGAACATTCAACACCTGGATAAGGACAAAATTACCATCTTCGGGTTCGATTCACAGTCATCGCGGACACTCGGGTCCGTAATACTGACATTACGCTTCGGACCACTCGTCACTGACATCAAATTTCATGTCATTGACGCCAAGACTTGCTACAATGCTCTGCTCGGCAAGCCTTGGTTACACGAGTACAACGTCATCCCTTCTACACAACACCAGTGTATGAAGTATTTCAAAGACGAACTCGAGTACACCGTTACAGGGGAGCAAAATCCATTCTCCGTAAACGAAGTCTAAAAATATGAAGACGCAAAGTACTTCCTACCAGACTTCAAAGACACAGAAAGATGTCATAAGCCGGAGAATAAACAAAAAGACGTCGCCACTATCCCGATCTTTGGGAGCGATACCGAGGAAGATGAAGAGATAGTATACTCGGGGCAACCCCAATGCAACAGGCCTGGACCATCTACTCCTATTTTGGTCTTTGGCAGTGACTCTGAGGACGAGACTAACGTCGTATTCTCCACTCGCCCGTCAGCACAAACCATTACTGGAGCTGATCAAAGCTTGCAAATCACCATAGTTCCGCCGCGGCATTACAAAGAACTTGATGCACTCGATACATACAGCGTACAAGAGCTGCAAACTTTCTACGTCCCTCCCAGGTGAAGAAGTGAAAAGGCGATCCTCTTCTATCAATCTACGGAGACCAAAGTGGAGAAAGAAGTCTGGCATGGTACCGAGTTTGCACTTAACAGACTTCAACCAATCCGTCTACCTAGATATTACGCAGTGGGATTGAAAAGGCTATTAAGATGCCAAGGCGTACCCTTCAAACAAACCGCTCGACAAGCCCACGTCTACAACAAGATTTAGGACACTCATGGGACTTAGAGAAAGATGCCCAATGGGAGGATGGAGACGACTGGGCTTGGATAGGTTCGGTCCAAGAAACGGAAGCGATTCCATGGCTTTCGCGTTATAAATAACTTCGATGAAGAAGGGAATGCTTTTCCAGATAGCTCTGACATTGAAAGGGAGCAAAATCCCGCTATAAGAATGTTAAGTCTGTCGTTCGAAGAGAAAGTTGACAAGCTAATAAGGAAAACCGGTCAAAAGGTTCAGGATGATCTCATCCGCGAAATGGCTATTTACGAAAAGGCCAGGACTCAGCATCTCATTCAGTAGTCTGTGAAAAGGTAAAATTACGATGCCCTTCACCCTCAGCCCGTTGTACGTTCTCGCGATAAGGAAAAATCCCAATATAGAGGCAAAAACATGGTGAAGAACGAGAATGACGTTCGAAAACAGCGAAGCGGATCCAAGAAGCCACGCGATCGAGTAAAAGTCGGATGGAATCCGTCTTTTATGAAGAAGATGGGTCGGAAAATATTCGACCTTGTCATTAAGGATCAAATGATGACACTCCCGGAACCTCGGTACCCCGAACAGATAAATGAGGTCCATCACCCGGATTATTGCTCCTACCATCGAGCAATAGAACATCCTCTTGAAGACTGCTTCAGCTTCAAAGACTTGGTCAAAGACCGGTATCAACAAGGTAGGTTCGCTTTATCCGACAGCTGGAGGGTAACCCCACCGCGGAAGCATGAGCCAAAAGGAACCTATATTGCGAGGGTGGGCCAAATCAACGTCGAGCTTGGAAACGAACTCGTACCTGCCACGTGATAACATTCTCAAAAGAAGGGGAGCATAAGAATATGGATGACCTCTCTAGCTGCTTCGTAAATGAGGATGAGGATGAGGTCATCTCAGAGTTTCCACCGGCGCCAAAAGAGCTGGAAGATGAGATACACACTATGGCGGAAAACTTGAAAAAATCGACTTGGGGACGGAAAATAAGCCGAGGCTCACGTTCGTCAGTGAGCTGTTGTCTAAAAAACAGGTGGCCACACTAAAGGATGTGCTCATGCAATATAAAGACTGGTTCGCATGAAACTATTCCGAGATGCCGGGACTAGATCCAGAAATAGCGGTGCATAAACTGGCTATATCGCCGGACGTCAAGCCAGTCAAACAAGCACCAAGAAGAATGCGGTTCGAACTCGAGATGAGTATCAATGCTGAAGTTAAGAAACTAATTGACTCCGGCTTCATCCAGGAAGTTCAATACCCTGACTGGATCGCTAACATCATTCCGATGATGAAGAAAAATGGGACAGTGCGCATCTATGTGGACTTTCAGGACCTCAACAAAGCTTGTCCGAAGGATGACTTCCCAGTACCTGTTACCGAGTTGATGATCGACAACACGTCTACTCATGAAGTCTTCTCTTTCATGAATGGATTTTCAGGATACAACCAAATAAAAATGCATCCTGAAGGCCAAAAGCATACCGCCTTCCGGACTCCATTGGGTATATTTTGATATAAGGTGATGCTCTTCGGTCTGAAGAACGCAAGCGCTACCTACCAGAGGGCCATGACGAAGATCTTCGATGACCTCATACATGAGATTGTCTATATTGACGACCTTGTAGTGAAAAGCAAATCGTACGAGTACTGGGAACATCTGAACATGGTGTTCCAGCGTCTTTGGAAGTATAATCTAAAGATGAATCCTCTCAAATGCGCGTTTGGAGTCTCCTCAGGAAAATTCCTAGGATTTATCATACGGCACCAGAGCATCGAAATTGAACCTTCGAAGATTAAGGCGATTATGGAAATACCCATGCCAAGAACTCTCAAACAATTGCGGTCTCTCCAAGGAAAGCTCGCGTATATCCGGCGATTCATAGCCAACCTCTCCGGAAAATGCCGCCCCTACAGCTATCTAATGAAGAAGAGGACCCCGTTCGTTTGGGATCATAAATGCCAAAGTGCACTGGACGAAATCAAGCAATACCTGCAGAATCCTCCAGTACTGACTGCTCCGGTTAAGAGAAAGCCCCTCATCCTGTACACAACAGCCCTTAAAGGTTCTTTAGGTGCGCTATGGGCACAAGAGAACGACCAGGGAAAGGAGAGAGCCCTGTACTATTTGAGTCGAGTTCTTCTGGGGGCAGAAAACAACTACTCCCCCATCAAAAAGCATTGTCTGGCACTGATCTTCGCAATAACGAAACTCAGGCACTACGCCTTAGCACATGAGGTCCATCTCATATAGAAGGTGGATCCCCTTAAATATCTGATGTCAAGAGCTATTCTAACAGGAAGGCTCGCCAAATGGGCTCTCCTCTTGATGGAATTCTCGAAAACGTATCGACCCATTAAAGCAGTGAAAGGCCAAGCCATCGCCGACTTTCTCGCCGAGCATCCGATACCTACCGACTCCCCCTTAAATTGTGAGTTGCCGGATGAACATGCGTTCAACGCAGTCGAAGGAAAGGAGGAAGAAAATGATGCCCGATAGGAAATTTACTTCGATGGAGCATCTTCCATGAAAAGGCGGAAGCATAACACCCTAATCAAAGCTGGGGTGGGTCTCATCTTCGTGACTCCGCAAGGAGGGATACTGCGTTACGCCTTCTCCCTGACGGAGCCGAGAACTAACAATGAAGTGCAGATGAAGCTTTAATTACAGGTCTCGAGATCGCCATTGACATGGGAATTCAAGACCTCCACATATACGGAGACCCCAACTAATCGTTAGCCAAGTAAATGGCGACTATCAAACGTGCAAGCCAGAGCTAATAAAGTATAGCGAAAGAGTGTAACGATTACTGACACAAATTCCCTCCTACATTCTGGAGAGTATACCGCATGTGGAAAATAGCAAAGCGGATGTATTGGCCAAGCTGACTAAGGAATTGGCCGACGAAGACTTAAACGACGTAAAGATTATCGTGCAAAGCCGCAGGGTTCTCGCGCCAGCAAAGATATCTTCGGAGGATTTAACAGAGTCATCTGAAGAAAAGGAAATGGCCAAAAAAGCAGTCCTTCAAATAAAACACGAAGAAAAGATCAAGTATTGGAGGGAAGTCTTTATAGACTACTTCAAATCCCATCGAACGCCCGAAAATGCGTCGTCAAGACATCAGCTCATGAAACGGGCTCTGTCTTTCTCTTTCGTCAATGATACTCTATACAAGAGATCGCTTTACGGTTTGTCGCTAAGGTTCTTGGGGCCAGAAGAAGCAAAAAGATTCGTTCGAGAAACTCACGATGAACTTTGCGTTTCTCATCAGGCCAGGCCAAAGATGAAGCTGAAGATCAAAAGGATGGGCTATTATTGGCCCACAATGATTTAGGACTGTCTCGAATATGCGAAGCAGTGTCACTCGTGCTAAATTCACGGGGACTTCATCCACCAACACCCGAATCCGCTACACCCAACGATAGCTAGCTGTCCATTCGAAATGTGGGAAACCGACATAATTGACCCCATCAAACTAGCATCATCCAAAGGACATCGATTCATACTAGCAACGACCGATTACTTTTCTAAGTGGGCAGAAGCAATACCACTAAGAGAAGTGAAGAAGGAGAATATTCTCCATTTCTTCAAGACGCATGTCATATACCTGTTCGGCACTCCGCGACGGATAATCTTGGATAATAGACTAGCCTACAGGAGCCATAAAATCAGCCGCTTTGCAGAACAACATAAAATAGAATGGAGATACTCCTCCGTCTATAATCCCCGAGCTAATGGTCTAGCTGAAGCTTTCAACAAGACCCTGACCAAGATTATAAAGAAAACGGTGTCCAGAAGAAAAAAAGACTGGAATGAAAGGTTGCACGATGCTCTCTGGGCGTACCGGACGACATTTAGAATAGCCACGAATACAACCCCATACGCGTTTGGTATTCGGCACGTAAGCAGTCCTTCCTTTGGAAATAGAACTCCCTTCTCTCCGAGGAGAGGTTCAATATGAGCTAACAGATGATGAAACGCTCATCTCCGGCTCGAGGAGCTCGACGCCCTCGAATAGACCTGCCTTATAGCGCCGCAAAATCTGGAAGCTTATAAGGCAAGGATGACACGGTCATATAAAAAACTGACTAGGCCAAGAACATTCCGCCAAGGCGAACTCGTGCTTGTCGTCAAAAGATCTATGATCCCCAATCGTGCAAAATAGGGGAAATTCGAGCCAAACTATGAAGGCCCGTACCTCATAGACAAGGTCTACCAAGGTGGGGCCTACTTGCTCATGGATATGCATGGAGAAAGACCTTTTCGGCCAATAAACGGCCGATTCCTTAAGAAATACCACGCTTGACGAGTCACAACTTAGGTCAATGATAGATGACGACGCTCGTGTCCGCTCGCTATCTTCCTGAGTCAAAACTCTTAGTGGTATTCGGAAAAACTTCGCCTCAAACATGGCGACAACGGACCGTAATGTCCTTAAACTAAAGCTTCACCTCAAAAAATGGTGATAATGGACCGAGATGTCCCTAAATTAACAATAGACCGAGATTTCCCTAAACTAACAATGGACCGGAACGTCCCTAAACTAGTGTGTCGCCCCAGATATGACAATACAGTATTTTGAGATCCATCTTGCAATCAAAGTCTTGATAGCAAAGATCTCAACTCAAGTTCTACCGACTGTGCAGCTACTTCAGCAACAAAGCCACCCCTAAACCCCACCGGCAAACAGATGGGTCACAGGCGGCGAAACTACTCTCGAGAGTCCTGCCGTTAAAAAAAAGGTATATCCACAAGAAAGATGGGCATGGATAAAACCCGAAAGAGCGCCGTGAGTAAAAACAGTAGGGCTACCTGCGAGCTTGTGAAACCCCTAAAGGGCGCAATCTCGTAAAATTTTCACTTACGAGATCCTCTCGACTCGTAAGGAGAACTCCCCTTATGAGACCCTCACGGCTCATAGGATTCAAAGCCTTAGGCTACAGGGACCCGGACCTGTTCTTAAGCCGTCGTGTTCCCTAAGTTGCCCTACAGGCGGTCCAATATTGGCCCCTGTATACAATCTACGGGCATAAATAAACGATTTCCCCTACCAAGTTTCACTAATAATGAAGAATGTCCTCATATGGTGAACGACACTTATAAGTCCTCCCGACTTGTAAGGAGAAAACACTCTTGTAAGATCACTACGACTTGAAAGAGAAAATATCACTTAGGAGTCCTCACGACTTCTAAGAAGAACCTACACCTATGGGATTCTCTCGACTCGTAGGGAGAAAACCCTTTATGAGACCCTTACGGCTCATAAAGTCAAAAGCCTTAGTCGACAGGATCCTAACCCTGTCTACTAAGCCACCTTTGTTCAAATCAGCAAAGCCAAATGATAATTTGCTCCTGGCAATATCTCAGTTGTAACGATGCTGATTCCTAAATCGGTATCAAATTCCAAGTCCTCTCAAGGAAAATGATGATTCGCTCCTTGCAATATCCCAGTTGTAGCAATGCTGATGCCTAACTCGGTATCAAATTCCAAGTCCTCTCAAGGCAAATAATGATTCACTCCTGGCAATATCCCAATCGCAGCAATGGTGACGCCGGAATTAGTGTTAGGATCCAAGCTCCTGACTTGCAACAAAAGTAGATGCATATGAAATAGCCTAAATGATAGGGCAACTCGCAATAAAAAATCAGCAAGCAAAAAATATATGCATATGAAACAGCCGAAATGATTGGGCAACTCGCAATAAAAAACGAGTAAAAATAAAAAAAATATACATAACCGAAATGTTTGGGCAACTCGCAATACAAAGCAGCGAGTAAAAATATAAAAATAGCCGAAATGATTGAGCACCGTGATAAATAGCCGAAATGATTGGGCAATCGCGACTTTCGCGATATGAAAAGCTGAAAAGATAGAGTATCGCAGAAATAAAAAATAAAATAAAATTGCATCTGCCCTGCAGGTGAGTCTACACCGACCCCTGTATACAACCCATAGGCACAAATGAAAAAAGGGAACCATGTTTTCCCACCAGGCTCTATCAAAAGGAGAGCCAGATCTTGATGGCGACATCTACAGCCTAGAGATAAGCCTGACGACCATTCTCAGTGCAGACGCGACGTCAACAAAGACCCAAGGGTCGAAACAAAACGGAACCATAGCAAATTCCTAGCTCCAAGTCTTGACGGTTCATATACAACCTAGAGACAACTCTAGCGTACCTTCTCATTCTAACAGGATGCAGACGCAACATTAACAAAAGGCCCAAGGGTCGAAACAAAGAGGAGCCATGGCAAATTCTTAGTTCCAAGTCTTGACGGTTCATATACAACCTAGAGACAACCCCGGCATACCTTCTCATTCCAGCAGGATGTAGACGCAATATCAACAAAAGGCCCAAGGGTCGAAACAAAAAGGAGTGACGGCAAAATCCCAGCTCCAGCTCGACATTCTTGTTATTACAGCACACGCAATGTCAACAAAGGCTCCAAATAGCCAAATCAAATCGAACCAACGGCATATTCCTAGATTCAGGGTCTCGACAGCAAGTCATATAAAGCCTAAAAGACTATCGGAAATCATCCCACTCCAGTGTGGAGTGGTTATAACTCATCGGGGATCCCAAACTGAGCCTAATCTCAAGTAAAAAGCGGTATGGCAAAATCCCTAACGCTTGCTCTTCCGACGGTCAAACTGCCTAGGAAGATAACTTGAAGACGTCTTGTCCAGCCCCCGAAGGGATCAGAGACATGACAGTCACTGGGCTACTCGAACAGCAGCGTAAAGACTGCATATCGGGGAATGCATCGGCCAACGTGATGGTACCACGGACTAAAACCCTAGTACCACAAAACCTAACGGACCTCTGTCGCAAAGAGCAAGGGTTATCTATAACGTTAGGACGAGTTTGACTATAAGCCCAAGGGAGGTAAACTAAACAAACTCCGAAATGAGTCCATAAACTAGAGACTCCGGAATCAGTGAATAAACTAAACAAACTCCGAAATGAGTCCATAAACTAGAGACTCCGGAATGAGTGAATAAACTAAACAAACTCCGAAATGAGTCTGTAAACTAGAGACTCCAGAATGAGTGAATAAACTACAAACTCTGAAATGAGTCCATAAACTAGAGACTTCAAAATGAGTGAATAAACTACAAACTCCGAAATGAGTCCATAAACTAGATACTCCGGAACGAGTAAATAAACTACAGGCTCCGAAGCGAGCGCATAAACTACAAACTCTGAAACGAGTGAATAAACTACAAACTCTGAAATGAGTTTATAAACTAGAAACTCCGAAATGAGTGAATAAACTACAGACTCCGAAATGAGTCCATAAACTAGAAACTCCGAAACGAGTGAATAAACTACAGACTCCGAAATGAGTACGTAAACTAGAAACTCCGAAACGAGTGAATAAACTACGGACTCTGAAACGAGTAAATAAACTAATGGACGCTAAATTAAGATGTCAAGAAATAGAAAGGCGCAACCTATAGGCAACAACTGTATTCCATGTCACCCCGAAACCCACCGTATGCTTTGCAAGGCAGTAAGACGAGTATTCGACTCACACCCATTTAAGCACTCATTTACAACTACATACGTACTTGAATGGAAATGGCCTCCAAAGCGTGCTGATTTGTATATACGTGAGAAGGATCGGTGCGTGACACGAGCACAACGATGGCTGCACTTAGGAAAAATTCAAAAAGGTAAAGTATAAAGCTCATGCGCAGACTCAGGATGCACACACGAATATGCGATGAAGATGAAACATTCAACAGTCAATGATAAGAGAAATACATTGAAATAAACTTCCTACTCTACAGGGAAGAGATCACCAAATATGGGATCAGAGATACAGGAGTTAACAAAACAATAAACAAAATTCCCCAACTCCCTCTTTGCCCTCTCCACCATGTCGAAGCGGCAGTCTTCGCGAGGAGTTGCTCCCCATCGGTCAGCGTCGTACGCATCAGCAAAGGCAGACATAATAGCCCGCTAAGCCCGTATCTGGCTTAGCAACTGAACCGAACAGTCCCTCAGAGGCTGGGTAATCAAACGGGCCTAATGGAAGTACTCAATCTTGTCTTCCGCCGCATCGAGAATCGCCAGAGTCATCTCTGTCAGATGAGGGGGGATGTCGGCAAGCACGGATAGGAAAATCATCCAGAGCCAAATGGAGCCCATAGGAAGAGGAGAGCCCTTACGAGTCAGGAGCTCATACATCACCGCATCACATTGGTCATCGGTGAGAAGGGGATCCACTAGCCGCACAGCAAAACGAGGAATAATCTCCTCGATAGGCACCTCCCATGGTTGCCGACAAGCGTGAGGACGATCGCAAGCCATAGCTCTTGGTTTGTTCCTTTAGAAAATGGTTACCTTAAAATCTGTTAAGAGAAATGGTTCTTTCTGTGAGAAGAGGAGAAAAACATAGCTTCAGGTTATAAAGAAAAGCATTCAAGGCTAGGCACAGAAAATTATATGCATGGTGGGACTATTTCCAAGGCCTAAAAAAGGGACATGGGAAAAGAAAGAGATGACTCATGGGAATCAGAGCAAGAAAGTGAAACGATTCTTGCGCTTCACGTGCGTGACACGTGAGCACTGGCGCCAATCCTTTATAGGATTAGAATCAGTAGTAGCGCCTCATGCGTGTAACACGCGGCCGCCAGCGCCAATCATTGGAACTTATAGCAGCGCCTCACGCGAATAACACATGGGCACCGACATTTCATATATATACACACACACACATACGAGTGACTACTACTTCACGTGAAGCATATATGAGCAGTAGTATAAAAGAAAGAGAGATATTGTCATTCATATTCGGAAAAATTTATACATTGGTGATAACAACAAAACAAAAACATCATCAAAATGTCCACAATGGCAAAACACTGGATTCCGGACATGGATTTAAGAATTCAGAAGCAAGTCCGAGTAAAGCGCATATGGCTTTTCTAACCATTTTCATGTGCATTTTCTCATGAATGCAAGCGTCGGGATCCCCGCTGATTCGTCCATCTTCTGGTAGACGGATATTATCGCCGTCTATTGGAAGACGCGATGCAAAGCATCAACAAGATCATCTCGCCGCTTCTTTGAGATCAAGCCCATCAGATATACTGAATGCACCTTATTTTCAGCATCATCAAGTGCCTCAAGCGGCATAGTCTCGTCAAGTCCAAGAAGTGCTTCCCAAATCGCCCCGTGATAATTTTCAAAAGAGCGGAATGGTGGGGAGCATTCGACCGTTGTAATCATCAAAACGACGCATCACCTCAGCGTATTGGGCGTCCATAAACTCCTGGTCTTGACAACGACCTTGGACGCGAATGTCTTCATAAGAGATAATCTCGTCAAAATCATACAAATAAGAAGCCATAGTATTTGGAAAGAAAATTCAGAAAAAGGTTAGCAATCAAAATATCAAGATTCTTAGAATCTAAAATAAAAACAGTGGTTCTAACACCTCCAGCAATGATGAGGAAAGCACTCATTGCAAGAATCCAAGTGAATTTTCGTTTTAATGAACAATCTCATTAAATTATGGAGTTAAACTCCCACGAGAATCGGGCTATACAGCAGATTCAAATCTGCAGAGAGAAGAAAAGGGGGAATAAAATTCCCAAAAGAAATCTTCTCAGAGCTAAGCTCTGTAGAATAACCCATAGTTAAATAATGGGATTAACTCCAAAAAAAATCTCCATGAAAAATACACCGGAATAAAAGATCAGAGTAATAGGGTAGAACCTTAGGATCTTTTGAGATTAATGGTCTATCAAAATCATCTCAAGGAAAGAGCAAAGCTTTGTTAATGGGTTAAAAGACATCCGAGACAAAAGAGTCTCCTTTAAGGAAAATGGCCAGAATCCTTACCAAGATTCTTGAAAATGGAGTAAAACTCTAAGAGTTTCTTTAAGAACAGAGATCTGAGCTCTGAAAGAAGAATTAAATTCTCAATAAAAGAAGAAGGCTAAAAAGAAGATGAACAACAGCCATCTCAAGGGACAAAGACCCTATTTATAAAATTTTAAGAGACGGTTCAACTCCCCAGGAGATCGAACGGTGGAAAAAGTGTCACCACTGCACTCACGTGTGAACCACGTGAGCGCAACGGTAGGGGGGCATTTGTTTCCCCCAATAAAAAAGCAAAGGTCTGTTCCAAAATTTTTAAAGAGGCGGTGCCTCACGTACCATCCACGAGAGCACCGGCGTCAGAGTTAAAAACTCTTGTATGACGCCGCACGTGCTCCTCACGCGGGCGTTGTCACTCCCCACTTCCCAAAATACGGAATGCAATGGTGACAAGGCCAGCCATGCTCCTACGATCAAGGAAAATCCTGTCGTAGTCACATTTCGGCTTCTAGCATTATATGGTAATCAGTAAAATACAATACGGATAAAGAGAATGCAGTCACTAAAACTATCGGATATAAAGAAATCTGAGCTCAATGGAAGTAAGCAAAATGGCAACTAACCAGAAATATCAATGGAGAAATGTAACTGGTTCACTAGTCTGGATCTTCACAGTCTCCTCAAGATCAGGCGAATCTACCTCTATCACTGAGCATGCATATTCAGGTCGTCAGAGCGACATAATAGCAATATTATAATAATAATAACAAAGGCAAGAAAATAAAAACAATGATGATGGGGATAAAATGCAGGTAATCAATATGTCACTATCTGATGCAATGTATGATCTATGTCTCTATCGGTCACTAAGTCAATTTTGAAATCGAGTTGTGGAAAGGAGGATCACGTTTAACGAGGGTCTCGTACATACCCGAGACTACGGCCCGCTATCGCCCAAGACATAACCCTGTCAGCCGGACCGCTAGGCCCAACCAAATATATATAAGAGTCGTTGTTCGAATGACCGTCCTCTAAATCACTGTCCTCGCTAAATACAATTCCCTTTCCACTTCGATTTCCCCCTTTTTACCCAGGTTTCCCTATTCATGAGTATAGGCTAGTTGTGTACAAGTACGCATCAATAACACGATTTTATGCACTGCTCATTGTATGGTTCATTGTCACGAATCACTCACTATTCACTGGCGTACTTGACACAACCACACCAATACTACACACGTTCGACAATGCAATATTCACTGAGAATTAACACGAATGTTCACTATCACTAGAGGTCTTGTAGTTGAGTAGAACTATGAATCATGCTGCTAAATAGTTTGTATGCAGTACAAGTCGCTATGCATCTTATGAACATAAAAAATTTGTATTAAATCATGCATTCAGAATTAAGCAAAAAGATACGAAGGAGATAATAAGTAAACTCAGTCGGAAGTTCAACAAAATTAACTTCAAGTCAATCGGGTCTCGGGTTCGCAAGTTACAGTCATTTCATTTTAAGTGTTCGCTGCTGGAAATTCAGTTCCTGAAATGAATGACCATTTCGCAACACAGTTTTCACCCTGTTGGGATCAAAATTAGGTGACACTATAGTTGAAAAACAATTAGGTTTATCACTTAGGTTTCCAACGCACCAGACGGATCGATAATATCCATGGCATACTGGAAGTTATGCACTATACAACAATGGGGTATACGTTCGGTCCCTGTTTGGGACTGCTATATGTTCTGTTGATTTAAAATACAATTTAAATAGTAAACGACAGTAAAAATAAATGAAATCACTTTCAATGGTTAGCTAAAAGACTTATCTTTTCTATGGTATAGGGTTCCGCATCATAACATTTTCATACAGCAGGATGGAAGCATTTCAAAACTAGAATCAAAGGCCAGAGAGGCACTCCGAACCAGTTTCCGTCATCTTTTTAGAATAGAAACAGATTAAAACTCTTATGGGGTTTTAGGTCGTCGAGTTGGCTTCGATATGAGCCCTCGAACGCAGCGATCCAATTTATAATCAATTAACTATGATTTTTACGAGTTTCAGGTAAGGGAAAAATTCGGTTTTACGGGTTTAAATGGGAAAGGCCTATTACGTCATTAGATACCGTATTTTCCAGCCAAATCGTAACACGATGATCATCATTACTGTAACAACCGAGTCCAGTTCTACAAATTTCTGTTACCGTATGGGCTGTTGTGGTATTTATTTAATTTATCATGCTTTGGCTGTTATTAGTTATAGTTTACCCCGACATTTCATATTCTTGCATATAACAATTTAAGTCATTTAAAATAAATTAAAAATACTTTTCATGGCCTGCTTGATACCCCTAACCCGGTGGTAGCGTCCTTGCATCGTGTTCTCGTCCCGTTCAGTGAAACGGACGGGTTTGGACGACTACGCGCACGTACGTGCGTCCGTTTTTGGGGGTATGCTTTTTCAGTACAAAATCCTTCATTTTATTTTTGGAGCTTGCCAATAATTTTCATTTTTCAAATTCAAGTTTTTAGACCCGACCCGGGAACAATTCTAAAATATTTTGTATCCCACCAAATTTGATTATTTAATATTTTATTTAACATATTCAGCTGGATAGAAAATATTTTTGTTGGGTTGGAAATCCTTTCGCCAGAAATAAATCTTTCTAAAAAAATTTTTATCCCTAAACAAAAATTTTCCCCACCAATCATTTTCTTTCTTTCGCGTGGTGGCCCCACGAGATCTTTCTCCCTCTGCTTCTCTCTCCTTCTCTTTCTCTCTCTCTCTCTCTCAAGCCTCTCTCTCTCTCCTCTCGCTTTTCTCTCTCTCTTTTCTCGCGGTGGGTATAAGTCCCAACACCGCCCTTAATCCTTATCGTCACCGCCCACTTTCTTCTTCTCCTTCTTCTATATTCTCTCCCGAGCGCGACACAACCCAGAGGAAACGAAACCCTAACCCTTGAAGATCTGCAACTTCCTCCTCTTTCCTCGACCTCATCACCTCGTCAGCCCTTCCGCACCTTCGTCGCCTTCATCTTCTCTTCTTCCTCTTCTTTTCCTTCTCCCGAGCCTCGCTCCATGCACACACACACACGAGAAAAACCCTAACAACCATAACTCCGCTCTTCACCGACCTCGACCGCCGACGATCCTCAGCACATCATCACCGTCACCACCGTCTTCTCCTCTCCTCCTCTTCAACCTCTTTTCCTTCTTCTTTCCTTTCTTCTTTCCCTTGAACCTCACAATCAACCGAACCCCAACCTGAACCCTACACCCTCGCCGACACCTCACCGCCGGTGATCTCGACACCACCACCTCGTCTCCCTGACCCTGCGCACCACCCAGTAAGCAATCTCTTCTTCTTCTTCTTCTCTTCTCTTCTCTTTCTTTGTCTTTCTTGAACTCTTGTTCGTTGTTTTTTAGATAGCCGGAATCCGGTCGCACCGTCGACGATCCCGACGACCCAGCGAGGACCCCTGACCCGTGTGATTCCATTGTTCGTCGTTTGGGCTCATTCCGTGTACCGTGCGCGCGTCGCGACTTTTCCCCGCCGACGCGTAACGTTCCGTTTTCTGTATCGCGGCCCGTCGAGGCAAGTTAATCTTTCTATATGCTAGTTAAATTATTTTATGACTAATTAATTAAAGATTATATCTGTAGTGTAAATCTAGTACCACATGTTTCGTTTTCATAACATTTCGGTGTTCCGTTGCATTCGTTTATGCCATTTTAGATCTAAGTCATGGAAAACATATCTTATTGCATATTAGAGTACATTAAACTGCATCCATACCAATATTTTATATTACATGGTGCTTATTTACATAGTCTATAGTACCTGTTATAGCTTTACCCTCACAGACGACAGATTGCATACTTTTAGCCTTATTCACATTCAATTGCATCTCTAGATTGTTTTAATACTTATTAATATGATTTTATCATCCACATGTGTAATACTGCATTCCTGAAATGTTAAAACTATTCCTCAAACCAAACTGATAACCGTACAACTAAGTAGTTTAATCTGCACCTATTGCTTTCATGTTACTGTGCCTGTTTATTGTTCTGATAGTACCATGTTTGTTTATTCATAACCATGATTAAACTAGTCGATTATGAGCATCCATATGTTATCTTGTACACCCTGACATGACTTGCTACACATATTACTTGACCTGACATGGTACCGTACACTCTTGACATGACTTGACCTCTTTATACATTACCTTGCTTGACCTGATGTACCATGGTATTACCTGTTACCTGATCTTGTGTCTAATGCCAACAAACCTGACATGTAGTCCTCACGGACCGTTTCATGTTGTCTATCCAGAAAAATCTGCTCCTACCTGATCCTGTGTTGGCAATAGTTATTGATTACTGAATACCTGACTTGACATACATAACTTGGGGGTATGGGCAAATCAATGATAAAATCCTGACTTGTAACTCGACAGTTGCTTGCTTATACTGATCAGTTTTTGAGGCTAGGCCCGCCTTGTGACGATGCTGCTGACATCGTTGATTTGTACCCTTTTTCCTTTTGTGCCTAGCGGTACGTCTCGGTTTCAGCCCTAGAGTCTTAGACCATGGTCCCGGGCATACACGGGATACTATTGTCACGCCCCGCTTCCCAATGTATGGCGAAGTGGACGCGACGAGGCCCGCTACGTATGTACTCAAAAGTACATACGCTAAGCGTAACTAAGCAATATAAAATAATCACAAGAGACAAGAGTATAAAAAAACAGCAACTTTATTATTAACATTCTTTGTACAATGCATGAAATGAAAATACAACTGGAATGAACAAAAGCAATGCCTAAACAGTGGCATAATAATAAAAGAAAATACTGGGGAGAACAAGTACAAAGTCTAGAGCTCTGGGTCTTCCTGGAATTTCTCCAAATCATCACTTGTAGGCTCGGTCTCAACTTGGTCCAACGCACCTGACGACATTCAAAGAAGAGAGAAATAGAATGTCGTCAGCGAACAGGTCGCTCGGTAAGTCCCAAAGAAAAAATGAAGAATGAGAGTGACAGAGTATGGTATTTTCTAAAGTTTTGTATTGTAGTATATTATGGAATATTGTTTAACGATATTGTTTGTAGCTTGGTACAGAAAGCTGCCAGTGTATACGAGGGGAGTCTCTATATGCCAGAGACTAAGGGCACGTATAATACAAGGAACCGTTTATGCCACGGTACAACAGCAACTGAATATAGGTTAGGTGTCTTAATCTGACCACCTTATTCCACTTTTAACATCTTCCGTACCAATCTACTCCTTTAAACCCCGCGATATCTTGTTTGTATTGTTATCTTGTAAAATTGTATTGATTGTAAGATTGATTAACTGACTGACCGAAACCATGATATCAGGAAACGGTTATAACCGTAGAGTCATGTAAATGGAGAACTGAGAATCATGTAAAAGGAATATATATCCATAGTTCGATTCAGTCAAGTTATGTAAATTGATAATTGTATTCATGGATTCATGTGTTCATATTGACTTGGAATCTTGTAGATTATAGGTTGACTTGAATCAGATTCAAGTCAAATTAATCAGACTCAAACCCGAGTCAGACAATCAGAATTATGATTCGTGGTCTTATAATTGTTAGGGTCCTTAGGGTAATTTATAAACTTGAGGGGGTTTTATGTAAAAATATTTTTGTATAGTTTTCAAAATATAACTCAAGTATTTAATTATCGTCTTTAAGTACCTACAACAATTTAATAATCAAGCTAAATATGTATACATGTTCGAATAGCATGAAATGAGTCAAGTATATTATTCGAGTAACTACCATAAACAATGCTGTAAAGAAATATTATGTACGACTAATTAATCAAGTTGAAAGAATATGAGAACATAAACAAAAATATGGCTCTAAGTGTTTTGCATGTGTGAGTTCCAGTTTTACCTAAATATGACTACCGGTTTGAGAGATATATATGTTTTCGTATCGTCGCGCAAAACAGATCAGAATTTATTCGGCACCGTCACATATTTTTAAAACGCAGTTTGAGTTAATTTGTATCGGGTTTCAGGTTACAAAGCTTATTATAAAATTGTAGGTATTTCGATGTACTTATTCAAAACACCAAGATTCACATGATTTGGATTTCTAAAGATCTAGTTATGATCATTTTAATATCAGCGTTTAAAACAGAAATTCAGATTTCTGGACAGCAACTATATATTCTATTGCAAAGCCGATATCAGGTTGTTTCATGCATTCCTAAGTAATATAATATACATAAAATTATAGTTCTATCAATGGTGCATCTACACATATAAATTTTGTCACAAACGGACATCGGGTGTTCGAGTTATGTCCAATTTAAAAACAGTGTGCGAATCGGAACAGATTCTGTCCAGATCCGTCACTTAATATTGTAATGCAGTTTTCTTTATCTTAGATAGGTTTTCGGTAAAACTATAAAACTAAGAAAATCTAAATCATTTGATGTAGATATCAAAAACACCTGATTTTGCTCAATTTGGATACCGGTATACCAAGTTATGTGTCCTAGAAGTTGACCGATAACTGCAGTTTTCTGTTTTACGATCAGTGAATAAATACGATGTAATTCCTAAACCGTTATGCGGATCGATCTAAAATTTTTACAGCGTGTAAAAAAATAATATAGTCTATCATATGTAAATTCCATGAAATTTTCAGAAGTAAAAATTAATTTCTAAAAATTATTTTAAAGCTAAAGGTATTGATGTGTATACTAAAATCGGCAGAAAGATTAACTAGTATTTTATGCAGGCTTCTATTTTTCTTTTAATAAACAAACCGATTTCATGTGACATTATAGATATATTGTGGCATGAAATTTGTGTTCTCACAACTTGTAATAAACATTCCTAGTCATGAACAAAGAATTAAAAATACTTTAATTTGAACAAGAGATAATAAGATATTATTAAACCATATAGAATCATATATATCTAAACTTATGTATATGCATATGTATATGTTTATGTGTATCTTCTCTTATGGATTATGATATGAAAAGAGTAGGGGGTTCACGATGCATGACAAGAGGAAAATAAGAGGTGGGGGGAAAGGAGAGAGAAGGGACTTACATGCACAAGCCGGTATTGTCACCGGGCTTGTCTATCCGCCGATAGCCTCGCGTTAGTAGCGAGACCTTCTTGAAGACTTCTTCATGTTCTTCTTCTTGGACTCTAGGTGAAGAGGAAGAAGTGAGAGATAAAAAATGTGAGGAAGGAAAAGATAGAGGAGGACAAATAAAGATGGTGTAATGGTGAATAATAATATATGCATTTAACATGAGAATTAAAAGAGAAATGAAAGGTCACCATTCATTTTGGAAATGAAAGGTCTCATTTGTAGGTTATGAGAAGAATAAAAAATGATAAAAAAATAATTGCAAGAATGGGGATTTGAACATGTGACTTATGGAATAACAATGCAAGGGCTTAACCAATGAGCTATAAGGTTGTTCATGCACATATTTAATTAGAATTAAATATATGATGTTGCTTAAAAAGAAAATGGGCTTTTTAGATGGGCTGTAGAGAATAAGAATAATGGATTTGGATTAAATATTTATGAAAGGAAAAATAAGAATGAGAAGTTAAAATCTTAAATATAAGAAAAAGAAATTGTACCTAGAAAAAAATACATAATAGATTGAGGAATAAAATAATAATAAATTTAATAGAAAAAGGAAAATACCAAGTACAAATAAATACGGTATATTATTGAAGAGGGATAATACAAATGTATAAAGATTTTGGGGTCATTACAACTATTGAGTTACATCGGTGATTCATCAAATTGATTTCAAAGACTTAGAGTAGATAACCCAATAAACCAGTTTAGTTTACTCACTGCACACTACCCTTCACTGCCCTGATTTATATTACTGTTACACCTGCTTTGTCATACATGATTATATTTGCATTGCCTGTTACCCTGTTTATACTTTATTACTTGATGACATGACGCGCTGACGTCTGAGTTTTGCATGGCCCAGATTCCGTACCTTTGTTGCAGTCCGAGCAGGAGTACTTCAGACAGCAGTCTGAGCAGTGAGGTTTCAGTAGTAGTTAGTTCATTTATTTTTCTGCATTTTACCTGATGTGAGCCCGCATTATGGGACATACATTCCAGTTATTTTGTATTGGATCTTTTGCTTCCGCACTTTTATTATTCTTGACTCATGTTATCTTGGCTTATGGACATGTATTAGATAGTTATATTTTGACTCTTGATATCTCTATAGCCGTAATGTAACTGTGGTGGATACTTCCTACCCATAGGTAGCATGGTTGGCTATGTCACGTGCCCATCTTAGCGTACTCTGGGAAGCGGGGCGTGACAATTACATGGGCCATCCTATGTGATCAGTTTCCGTCAATTTAACCGGGGTTTTCCTCTTGTGTTTTGCATCGAACACGTGCATTATATTAAATCACACGAAGTGTATATATGGAATTTAACGGTATTTCTAATTGTAACCGATAAAATTAGCATGAAGCAAGTGGTATACTTGCCTGACGATGAATTCGACGATCAAGACAACGAAGGGATGGGTGGCTTGAATACGGGTACGGTGCAACGAGGCTCAAGCCCGTGGCGCGGCCTCAGTTTGGCTTGGAGAGGCGAGGATGAAAGTGAGGCTCGCTGCAGGTGATGGCGCAGGTGGAGGTTGCAGGTGGGTTGAAGTGGAGGGCTCGCGGTGGCCGGAGGTGGATCGACTGGAAGCGAGGGGCTCGGCTATGGAGAGTGTGGCCGCCGGTGAGCTCGTAGGTTACTGGAGCTCGGGGAGGAGGCTCGGACGTTCGTCGATGACGAGAGGGGCATAGGGTGTTCGCTGGAAGAAATGGGGAGCTCTGCCACCGCTGTAGGGAGATTGACCAGGAGTTTGGGTGGAGAGCGGAAGGGTCGCGGGTGAAGGTAGAGGTGGTGGGGATGCAGCGACGTGGCCGGAGATGCGAGGGTGGTGAGGGATCTCGGGAGTTTGGAGTCGGCACCGGTGATGGTGAAGACGATGGCTAAGAAGTTGCGGGTGAGTTCAGTCGTTAGTGTGGTGGTGTCAAGGAGGAGGCTGGCGGCGAGCTCGGGTAGGCAGTGGAATGGTCGGAGTTAGGAGGTAAATGAGATGGTGGTTATGGTGTTGGGGTTTGTTTCCCCCAATCAGAGCAAAGCTCTGTTTGAATTTCAAATTCAAAAGGTGAAGCAACGCTTCAGATCCCTTACGCTGCGCGCAAAGCTCCACGTGTCAAAAGCAGACACGCCAGCGCAAGGGGCGCTGCGCCCAAGGCAGCGCACCCCCAATCAGAGCAAGGCTTTGTTTTAAAATTCAAATTTTAAATAAAGAAAGCAACGCTTCAGATAACTTGCGCTCTGCGCTGCGCGCCACATGTCAAACAGAGGTGCGCTAGCGCAGTTGCGCTGCGCTCTGCGCTGCGCGACACGTGTCAGCGCAGGTGCGCTAGCGCAGTTGCCGCTAAAATTTAAATAATAAATTATTTAATTAATCAGAATTAAAGTTCTAGAAAGATCTTTCCAGTCTTATTAAAATAAGAAGATTATCTTCTGTAAAACAGAGGCCTTAGGATCAAAGATCCAACGGTGGGGAAATATCCCCAGATCAATCAGAGAAACATCTCTGTAACAAACTCAACAAACCAATTGGCCCTATATAAAGGCCCCTAGACTCCAAGTCTCACATACAAAAAAGAGAAAAAAGGAGAGAACTCTGAAAAAATTTTAAAGGTAAGCCTTTGAAGAAAGAAGATCATCTTCTTCAAGGTAAAAGAATTGAAGTCTTGGAAGAGCAGAGATGAAAACATCTCACAAAAAGAAGAATTTCTTCTAAAAATATCAAAGATCTAAGAACAAGATCAAGATCTTCATTACAAAAAAGAAAAAAGATCATAAAGATCCAATCATAAAAGATTAAAGAAGTAATTTACTTCATCCCTAGATCTTTTAATCTATATAAAGGCACAGCCTTTTGATGAACCATTGGTTCTTGAATCTTGAGGTAGAACCTCTTTAGAACTAAAAAGATTCTTTTCTTTGATCAAGATGTGCTCTGCGCTATTGAACAGTGTCCTGCACTCTTAATTTGCGCTGTTGCGCTCCTTGGACTGGCGCAAGTCACCAGAGAGCGCCACGTGTCAATCTGCGCCTTGCGCTCCTAAAAACAGAGCACTGCGCTCTTGGATTGGCGCTCTGCACCAGAGCGCGCCACGTGTCAACAGCGCACTAGCGCAGCGCACTGCGCTAACAGACTTGCGCTCAGCAGAGCGTGACACGTGTCACCTCCACATGCGCTAGCGCCTTGTGTTCTTTAATTGGCGCAGAGCGCCTGACAGGCCACGTGGCGCACTGTCTGACCACTAAATGCTGTGCATTATTTAAAAAAGGGCAGAGCCCAAGCAAAGGCCTGAACAGTCCAAACATAAATAAAATGCTATACATTTTCAAATGGACTTAGCCCAATTCTGGCCATAAGTCCTCAATTTAAATTGAACTGAGCACAACTGCTCTCCCAATCAATTTACACTCGGTTCGAGGGTACATCTCTTTACTCCTCTGGCATCCGTCGTTGTAATCCCTCAACGTCGTTAGAGAGGTGATGGGTCCCGACGACCACACACTGCTACGGACTATGGGGTCCTTAAACTCATGGACTATGACGTCCTTAACCTTGACCGTGATGTCTTAAAACTAATACCGTACTATGACGTCCTTAATCTTGATCGTGATGTCTTAAAACTAACATCGGACTGTGAGGTCCTTAAGCTCACGGACTATGACGTTCTTAACCTCGACCGTGATGTCTTAAAACTAACGTTGGACTGTGAGATCCTTGAACTCACAGACTATGATGTCCTTAACCTTGACCGCGATGTCTTAAAACTAACATTGGACAGCAATGTCCTTAAACTACCTACCGACCGCAACATCACTAAACTAAACAATAGAGCCCCCAATTGCTCTATTGTCGGATCTAAATGATCCCGTTAAGTCGATCTTAGTCTAAAATTAGACTAACGTGTCCTTAACGAACGTTTAAGTCGATCTTAGCCTTAAATAAGGCTCATGTATCATTAAACACACACCCCCAAACCAAATCTAAAAAGATACGGATTTGGACTAATTCACGTCCTACGGGCGACGGCATAACTTAGTCTCCGTATACATTCCACGAGCAACCGAACACAAAACAAACACACATGACACGAAGTGACCATCTGGAGAAGGAGAAAATTATTACCGCCATGCGGTAGCGTAATTAACTGCATGGGCTTGCGCCTGTAAGGAAGAGCATCCCCACAATCAAAAAAAAAACCTCGAGCGAGGGGGAATCTGACGAAGTCTGCTACATCGGACGCATCCGTTTAAACCTTCGATACACAGTGCCATAAATCAACTTGGCATCTTCGGAGAGGTGGACGGATAGCACCAATTAGCATCTGCGCCCTGTCGCGCCGTCTTTCGGAGGGGAACAGATTCTGGCATGCCCGGTGGGACATTTTCCTCTTTCCACTCCACACTCCGTGTGTCGTATTCGCTAACGAATTGCGGTTTGTTAATGGTTGCCCTCGGGTTTCAAGTTACTAAGATTTGGTCTCTTGCTTGGTGCAGAAAGCAAATAGCAATAGCGTTCAACTGCTCGAACTGCAACTGCAACCGACGCTCCGCCTCACCTGGAGGTGTAGCCTATGGACCGCAAGCGGCATCGCTGTTCACGATGCCGGTGGAACAAATCATCCAAGCTACTACTGGACTATTTTTCGGGACCATGCTCCTGCCAATGAGCTTCACTGCCCCAGTGCCCATACCGGAAGCTCCTAAGAAGTCGGTCTTCGATTAACTTACAGCTACTGCGACCCCTCTCAACGGGTCGCCCAACACCAATGCCTCGGTCTTCTCCAGACTAGGCCAAAACTCCTGCGGGTCCACGATGAAACTTGCGGTCCTAAAGAAGGTTATTCAAAAGAGAGTAACCAAATCTGCTCCTGAAGTCTTCAAGGAGGCTTCTCCTGCTAAGAGGTCGGTCTTCGCAAGACTGACCGTCCCAACTCCTACTCCCGCTCCAGCCACTCAAAAGGAATCAGTCTTTAATAGGCTGACACCGGCAGCAGCCCCTCACCTGAACAGGGGGCATGACAAGGCCATCCCTGTCACCGAGCCAATTCCCATAACTCGACATGCTCGACGTCGCCACTGGCGCCGAGTGAGGAAGTCAGGAGGCAACTCCCCTTCCGGGCTAACTCCTCCAGCCCTGATGACGGAAGTTAATGTTGTTGTTCCGACTGGGAACAGCTTTGAACTGCTAAATAAAGTGCGTAGGAATTCTCCTACTGCTGTACTGAAGAGGTCTCCCCCTCCGCTGGAAAAGGTTGTGGAAGCAAACCCAGAACAGCACCAATCCCCTCAACGGCTATCCTCCAAGATCTATAAAGTCTGGCGGCAGGCCCGAGACTCGGTGATCGATCCTAATTTCTCCCGCCAGCACAAGAAGCTGAAGGTCCAACAGGAAATCAACCATCCTGCTAAGCCACGAAAAGCTGTCTGGGTGCCCACCTCGACGGCTCCCTCAACTTTGACCGCTCCTGAGAAAAGAAGGCCGGAGAAGATCCCTGTGCCGGCGACAAAATCCAAAAACACTGAACCCAAACGCCCTAAGTCTGGAGGCATGGTCGTCCATACCGTTTACATGGCATCTGGGAAGGAAGATAGCCGTGCTTCGACGGGCCACCGACCGCTCACCCGATCCATTACAAGGGCCCAGGAACAATAGCAGCAGAAGCTCCAGGAGATGCTGACTGCAATGGCCGCGCTCACCGGACCAAAAGAAAGCCCGGAGACGTCATCGGAGCAGCGTCGCGAACACGAAACTGATACTGAATTTCTTCGAAGAATGCTCGAGAAGAAGGACAAGGAGGCTGCGGAACAAGCGGCGAATATAAAGCAGATAGCTCTTCTGTTTCAAGACATGATCGGGATGATGATACAGCTGGATCCCCCAGCCGAAGATCCTCCAATTATCCTTGAAGACGACAGAGGAGAAACGTCGAACCCTCTTCCGGCTCTTTCAGCAGCCAAAGAGGAAACAATTTCCAAAGCTGCCCTGGATGACTACATTGCTCAGCAAATACGAGTCCACCAGGCAAATGAAGCGGCTGGTCAAGTCGTTAAAACGGGGCGACCATATCCGAGCTGGTATGATCAGATAAAGTACCCGCCGGGCTACACGATCCCAAAATTCCATGTCTACAAGGGGACAGGCAATCCCCACCAGCATGTCTCCCAGTTCAGGGCTCTTTGTGGCAACACCAGCGGCAATGATAAGCTCTTACTTCGCCAATTCGTCGGCAGTTTATCGGAGACGGCGTTTGAATGGTACTCCGAGCTTCCGAATGACTATGTCAAAACTTTCGCAGAGATGGAGTTGTTATTCACTCAGCGATTCACGAGCGCCAGTGAACGCACCCCGATAACGGCGTTGATTAATGCAAGGGTGAAGCCGGGCGAGACCTGGGTTCAATATGCAATCCGATGGCGGAACTTCTGGTCAAAGTGCGAGCAGCGCATCGAAGAAGCACCAGCGGTGGGCATGTTCGTGGGCACTCTAGATCCTCATGCAACTATTTCACAGTTCATGATGTTCTTTAAGCCGACCACGTTCCAGGCCTTAATCGACAAACTAGTCCAAATGGATCAAATGGGTCACAGACCGCCTCCCCCGAAGCCGGAACCTCGAAACGACAAGGGTAAAGGGAAGGCAACCTTCGTTGCGAACACTCAACAGTAGCCCAGAGCCCCAAAGCTAGCAGATCAGCTGGAAGAGAGACGACGCTATTACAATGAAAAACTGAAGCGTCCTTACTCGTTCCCACGGGACAAGACGAAGAGGCTGTTCGAGCTAGCTATGCGCAACAGGCTTATCAGTTTTCCGAATCCCAGGCGACCGCTGTAACCCAGCGAAGTGAATAACCCCAATTACTGCCCTTACCATCAAACGGTAAGTCACCCGATCGAGGATTGCTTCATCTTTAAGGGATGGATCGAAGATCAGTACCTACAAGGCAAGTTTGCGCTGTCCGAAAAGTAGAAAGTAAACCCACCACGGCCGCACACTCCAAAGAAGACGGACACACCGGGGGCAACGTGTTCTTTTGTTGAAGAAGCTCCATGGGAGGTCGTGCTTTCAGCCAAAACCAAAAGGATGCTGAATGATCTCCAGACATGCCCAGCGATCAGGTGGAAGAACCCGCTAGAACCCCAGATCATCGAAGGGATGCTGAAGCTGCGCCCAGCTCCAAAGATCGGTGGTGATGGCCCAAGCACTCACACCCAGCCGTTAAAATCTTCAAAGAAAAAGAAGAAGAAATCTAAGAAGCCCGTGAAGCCTGGCGACAAGTGCACGGATCTGCAGAAACAGATTGACACGCTGGAAGAGTATAATCAGAAGGCACGGACTCCCATCACGCTCCAAGAGTTCCTCACCCACGTCTTTCAGGAGGAAGATGATGGAGAAGGCTCGTCGGATGAATGTGAGGATTATGTAGCAAGTTGTCATGTGATCTCTCACTCGTTTATAGACGATGAAAAGACTCCTTGCACAAAAAAAACTGGGGGCAGATCCAAAGCCGGAACTTCTGGGGCCATCGGATGAAACAATTGTTGCATTCCTCAACGAAGCTCTCTTGAAAAGTAAAGCTGATCGAGAACGCGAGACGGTCATATTTGAAAGGGCCAAGCACCGGCGACTAGACGAAAGAGTTGAGACACTCCCGTCAAATCAAAAGACATCCGTTGCGGATAAAAACAAATTCAAGATGAGGAAAAGGTTTGCTAAAGCCATATCAATGGGAATGAAGCTACCACCCTCTGAAGGAACATTCCCGGTGAAGCAGAGATGCACCCTAGCTACTGCTTATATCATCAAAAGATTTCGCACCCCACCGAGGAGTGCTTTTAAAAGATGGTGGCAGGGATATGTTGCTCACCGGCAACACTTTAAATGGATGAAACGCAAAACTCGTCGGGAGCAAAGAAGTGCGACTGAGGAGCATAAAAGAGACACCGGTAACTGTCGCACGGTCAACACCGGGGGATCACAAATTCTCACATTCGGGAGCGACTCTGACGAAGAAATGGCTCTTGACCCCCTCTTTAAAGAATCCTCATCTGGAGAGAGGGAAGAACCGAAGGCCTGCGAAAACATCCAGCTGTGCAATCGCACACTTCCAGAAAAGAATCTCGGATCTACGAGTAAAAAAGATAAGGGAAAAGAAAAGGTCTCCGAGGATATTGCCCTGGACGACCAAGTCATGAAAGAGCTGACTACCAAGGACCCGCCAAAGAAGAACAAGGTGGACTACAATGTTCTGGCACACTTGAGGAAGTTACCCTCGCAGCTCAGTATTCTCGACGCCCTTCTACTATCCAAAGAAGCGAGAGATTCATTAATCAAGGCGCTACAAGAACCAGAGCAATTCCAAGCTTTTCTCACCGAAGAAAAGATGAAGGACGAGCTGGAGGAAGTACACATAGCCGATGTCACTTTTGGTGATGAAGACCTTCTCCTCGGGACGTGCGACCATAACCGTCCCCTATATGTCTCTAGATATTGCCACGATATCAAGATAGGTAAAATCCTGGTCGATAATGGGTCTTCCGTCAATCTCCTCAACGCGCGAGTGTTGAAGGAAATCTGCATGAGCGTCCAGCATCTTGCTCGCGATAAGATCACCATCTCCGGTTTTGATTCCCAGTCATCGTGGACTCTCGGGTCTGTGATATTGACATTACGCTTTGGGCTGCTTGTCACAGACATTAAATTTCATGTCATTGAAGCCAAGACATGCTATAACGCTTTGCTCGGCCGGCCTTGGTTACACGAGTACAACGTCATCCCTTCTACACAACATCAGTGTATGAAATACTTCAAGGATGGTCTCGAGTATACCGTGACAGGAGAGCTGAATCCATTCTCCATAAACGAAGTCCGCAAGTATGAAGATGCAAAATACTTCTTGCCAGATTTCAAGGACACGGAGAGATGTCACAAACCGGAGAACAAAGCTATCGCCACCATTCCAGTCTTCGGGAGTGATACTGAAGAAGAGGAAGCGATGGTTTATTCAGGCCCACCCCAGTACAACAAGCCAGGACCGTCCGCTCCTATGTTAATCTTTGGTAGCGACTCAGAAGACGAGGTTAATGCTATATTCCCTGCTCGGCCTTCAATACGAACATTCGATGATGAAGAGCAAAGTTTGCAAGTTGCCATGGTTCCGCCCAAACACCATAAGGAACTGGACGCGCTTGATACCTACAGTGTGGAAGAGCTGCAGACGTTTTACGTCCCTCCCAGGCAAGAAGGCGAAAAGGTGATCCTATTTTACCGCTCCGGGGAAACCAAAGTGGAGAAAGAAATCTGGCACGGCGCGGATCCTACAATTGACAGGCTTCAGCCCATCCATCTACCTAGATATTAAACAGAAGGCTTGAAAAGACTGTTGAAGCGCCAAGGGATACCCTTCAAACAGACCGCTCGAAAAGCTAAGTTTTATGACCGAGTCTGGAACATTCCCAAAACTCAGCGCAAGTTGCCCAAAGGGAGAATGGAAGCAATCGGGCTTGGATATGTTCGGTCCAAGAAACGGGAGCTACTCCGCGACTGCTATGTCGTACATGACTTTGATGAAGAAGGAGATGCTCAATGGGAGAGTGCTAATCCTGAACCGGAAAAAGTCCCCGACGTAAAAATGCCCAGTCCGTCGTTCGAAGAACAAATGGACAAGCTTATAAGGGAAGCTGGTCAAAAAGTCCGAGACGACCACAACCGCGAAATGGCCATCTACGAGAAAGCCATGACGCAACGCCTTCTCCAACAGGCTGCGAAAGATGAAAATGCCGCTCCCTATCAACCTGTTGTAAAAAAGGCCCGACATAGAGGCAGAAACAAGTCAAAAAGCGGAAAAGGCATTCAGCAACGACAAAGTGGGACCAAGAAGTCACGCGAGCGGGAATCAAGCGGTCCGGATCTGTCCCTTATGAAGAAGATGAGTCGAGCATACTCTTTTCCTCAAGACAAGACAAAGAAGATACTTGACCTCGCTATAAAACATCAAATGCTTACACTGCCGGAGTCTAAACACCCTGAGCAAGCAGGCGAAGTCTCTCACCCAAACTATTTCTCTTATCACCGAGTAATAGGCCATCCTCTCGAAGATTGCTTCACCTTCAAGAACGGGTCGAAGATCAGTATCAGCTTGGCAAGTTCGCTCTATCCGACAGTTGGAGGGTAACGCCGCCGCAGAAGCATGAACCCAAAGCTGCGAGAGTAGAACCAGATCCACATCGATCTTGGAAGAGAGCTCATACTTGTCATATGATAATGGTATCAAAAGAAGAACCTGAGAATATGGATGACCTCCCCTGGTGCTTCGAAAACAATGATGACAAGGTGATCTCAGAGTTTCCACCGGCGCCAAAAGAGCTGGAAGATGGAATACATACCACTGCAGATAACCTCAAGGAAATTGATTTAGGGACGACGAGTGACCCGCGACCAACATTCGTCAGCGAGCTACTATCTGAAGAGAGGGTGGCTACGCTAAAGGACGTGCTTATGCAGCATAAGGATTGCTTTGCATGGAATTATTCCGAGATGCCAGGATTAGATCCAGAGATTGCGATCCACAAACTAACGATATCCCCGGACATCAAGCCGATCAAACAAGCACCGAGAAGAATGCGGCTCGAGCTTGAGATGAGCATCAACGCTGAGGTTAAGAAGCTGATTGACTCTGGTTTCATCCAAGAGGTTCAGTATCCTGATTGGATCGCCAATATTGTCCCGGTAATGAAGAAAAATGAGACGGTGCGCATATGTGTAAACTTTCGGGATCTCAATAAAGCTTTTCCGAAGGATGACTTCCCAGTATCGGTCACTGAGCTGATGATAGATAACACGTCCACTCACGAAGTTTTCTCCTTCATGGACGGCTCGTCAGGATATAATCAGATAAAGATGCATCCTGAAGACCAGAAGCATATTGCTTTCCGAACCCCTCTGGGAATATTCTGCTACAAGGTGATGCCCTTCGGTCTAAAGAACGCCGGTGCCACCTATCAGAGGGCCATGGCGAAGATCTTCGATGACCTTATACACGAAATCGTCGAATGCTATATCGACGACCTCGTGGTTAAAAGCAAATCATACGAGAAACATCTCGAGCATCTGAAGATCGTGTTTCAACGCCTTCGGCAATATAACTTGAAGATGAACCCACTCAAATGTGCATTCGGAGTTTCTTCAGGCAAATTCCTAGGATTCATTGTCCGGCACCGAGGTATCGAGATAGATCCGTCAAAAATTAAGGCGATCATGGAGATGCCCCCGCCAAAGACTCTCAAGCAATTGCAGTCTCTCCAAGAGAAGCTCGCGTATATCCGGTGATTTATAGCCAATCTCTCTGGCAAGTGCCATCCTTACAGTCACTTGATGAAGAAGGGAACCCCGTTCGTCTGGGATCACAAATGCCAAGGCGCGCTGGACGAAATCAAGCAGTACCTGCAGAACCCGCCAGTGCTGGCTGCTCCGGTCAAAGGAAAGCCTCTCATCCTTTATACAACCGCCCTCGAAGGCTCTTTAGGCGCGCTGTGGGAACAAGAGAACGATCAAGGGAAAAAAATAGCACTCTACTATTTGAGTCGGGTTCTACTGAGGGCAGAAAGCAATTATTCTCCCATCGAAAAACATTGCCTGGCATTGATCTTCGCGATAACGAAACTCCGGCACTATGCATTGGCGCATGAAGTCCATCTCATATCGAAGTGGATCCTCTCAAATATTTGATGTCAAAAGCCATATTGACGGGGCGACTCGCTAAATGGGCCCTGATCTTAATGGAGTTCTCAATAACTTATCAGTCCCTCAAGGTGGTGAAAGGCCAGGCCATCGCCGATTTCCTCACCGAACATCCGATACCAGCCGATTCCCCTTTGAATTGCGAACTGCCAGACGAACATGCGATCGACGGTGGTGATACCCGATGGGAACTTTATTTCGATGGGGGCATCTTCCATGAAGAAGCGCAAACAGAACACGCCGATAATCAAATCGGGAGTAGGCCTTATCTTCGTGACCCCGCAATGAGGGATAATGCGATTCGCCTTCTCCTTGATAGAGCCGAAGACGAACAATGAAGCTGAATACGAAGCTTTGATAGCAGGTCTCGAGATCGCCATCGACATGGGGATTGAGAATCTCATCATAAACGGAGACTCCCAACTGGTCGTTAGTCAAGTCAATGGCGACTACCAAACATGCAAACCAGAGTTGGTGAAATATGGCGAGAAGGTGCAGCAACTGTTGACCCAAATTCCTTCCTGCACCTTGGAAAGCATACCACGTGCAGAAAATAGCAATGCGGATGCATTAGCCAAGCTCGCTAAAGAGCTAGCTGACAAGAACCTCGATGACGTAAGAATCGTGGTACAAAGCCGTCAAGTTCTTGCTCCAGCAGAAATATCTCCGGAATCATCTAAAGAAAAGGAAGCGACTGAGCACACGGCCCTGCAAATAAACGACCAAGAAAAGGTTGAGGATTGGAAAGAAGTCTTTATAGACTACTTCAAGTCCCGTCGAACGCCTGAAGATGCGTCCTCAAAGCATCAGCTCATGAAGCGAGCCCTATCTTTCTCCTTCGTCAATGATACTATGTACAAGAGGTCGTTTGATTCTCTGTGGTTGAGATGTCTGGGACCTGAAGAAGCAAAAAGAGTCGTCTAAGAAGTTCACGATGGACTCAGCGGTTCTCACCAAGCGGGCCCGAAGATGAAGTTGAAAATCAAACGGATGGGCTATTACTGGCCCACGATGATTCAGGATTGCCTCAAATATGCGAAGCAATGCCACTCGTGCTAGATTCATGGGGACTTTATCCACCAATATCCAAATCTACTACATCTAACGGTGGCTAGCTGGCCATTCAAAATGTGGGGAACTGACATAATAAGCCCTATCGAACCAGCATCGTCCAGAGGACATCGTTTCATTTTGGCAACGACTGATTACTTCTCCAAATGGGCAGAAGCAGTACCGCTGAGGGAAGTGAAGACGGAGAATATCCTCCATTTCTTCAAGACGCACGTCATTTATCGGTTTGGAACTCCGAGATGGATCATCTCCGATAACGGGCCAGCCTACAAAAGCCATAAGATTAGCCGCTTCGCACAACAGCATAATATAGACTGGAGATACTCCTCAGTTTATAATCCCCGAGCTAACGGTCTAGCTGAGGCTTTCAACAAGACCCTGACGAAGATCGTGAAGAAAACGGTGTCCCGAAATAAGAAGGATTGGTACGAGAGACTGTAAGAAGCTCTCTGGGCGCAGATGAAAACCCGAAAGGGCTCCGTGAGTAAAAACAGCAGGGCTACCGGCGAGTCTTGTGAAAACCCGAAAGGGCGCAACCTCGTTAGAAAAAAAAAAAGAAAAACGGTATGTCCATAAGCAAAATGGGCACGGATGAAAACCCGAAAGGGCTCCATGAGTAAAAACAGCAGGGCTACCGACAAGTGTTTGTGAAAACCCGAAAGGGCGCAACCTCGTTAAAAGACACTTACAGGGTCCTCTCGACCTTGTAAGGAGAAACCACCCGCGTGGGATCCTTACGACTCACAAGGGAGCAACACACTTAGGGATCCTCACGATTCCTAAGGAGAAATTACACTTGCGAGATCCTCACGACTCGTAAGGAGAACTCTCTTATGGGACCCTCACGGCTCGTAAGATTTGAAAGTCTTAAGTTACAAAGACCTGAACCTGTTCTTAAGCAACCCCCCCCCACAACCTTCGATATTGCCCTACAAGCGGCTCAATACTGACCCTTGTATACAATCCACGGGCGCGAATAAACATTTCCTTAACCGAGTCTCATCCATGACTGGGGATATGTTCGCACGGTGAACAACCCTTTTGAGTCCTCCGACTTATAAGGAGAAACCCCTTTTGTAAGATCCTTACGACTTACAGGGGAACATGCACTTAGGAATCCTCACGATTCCTAAGGAGAAAACGCACCTATGAGATCTTCACGACTTGCAGGGAGAAATACCTTTGAGAGACCCTTACGGCTCATGAGGTCAAAAGCCTTAGTCGACAGAATCCTAACCCTGTTTACTGAGCCACCTTTGTTCGACATCGACAGAGGCAAATGATGATTCGCTCCTGGAAATATTCCAGTTGTAGCGGTGCTGATGCCGAAATCGGTGTCTAATCCCGAGCTTGCGGCGAAAAGCCAGCAAGCCATACATGCATATGAAACAGCCGAAATGATGGGGCAACTTGCAACAAAATCAGCAAGTAAAAAAACAGATGTATGCATGCAAAATAGCCGAAATGATCGGGCAACTCGCAATAAAAAGCAGCGAGTAAAAATAAAACAAATAGCCGAAATGATTAGGCACCGCGAAAAATAGCCGAAATGATGGGGCAATCGCGACCTTCGCGATATAAAAGCTGAAATGATAGAGCATCGCGGAAAGAAATAAAAAAAATGAATGAATGAATCAAATTTATGCCCTACAGGTGATATCACACCAATTCCTGTATACCATCCAGGGGCGCAAACTGAGAAGGAATCACACTCCTCCTTAATAGATACAACATCAAAACAAAGCGGAACAGCGGCAACTCCCAGTTCCATGACTCGAAGGTATACAGATGACCAAGAGTCAAATCCCAACTCCGTGAAATGCGAATATAATCAAAAAAAATCCTGGTCACGTAGAACGCGGATAACTTCACTCTTTGACCCCATGGTAAACGTCCAGAGCGGATCCTGGGCCTCGCAGAGCACGGCAGTGAACCCGTGTGAAGCATCCAGAGCAGAGCCTGGTCCTCGCCGAACACGGCAGTGAACCCGTGGAAAGCATCCAGAGCAAAATTCCTGGTCACGTGGAACACGGATAACGTCACTCTTTGACCCCGTGGAAAACATCCAGAGCAGATCCTGGTCCTCGCAGAGCACGGCAGTGAACCCGTGTGAAGCATCCAGAGTGGAGCCTGTCCTCGCCGAACACGCCAGTGAACCCGTGGGAAGCATCCAGAGCAAAATTCCTGGTCACGTGGAATGCGGATAACGTCACTCTTTGACCTCGTGGAAAACGTCCAGAGCGGATCCTAGTCCTCGCCGAACACGGTAGTGAACCCATGTTAAGCATCTAGTGAAAATTCTTGGTCACATGGAACGCGGATAATGTCACTCTTTGACCAAAAACATCCAGAGCGGATCCTAGTCCTCGCCGAACACGGCAATGAACCCGTGTGAAGCATCTAGTGCAAATTCCTGGTCACGTGGAACGCGGATAACGTCACTCTTTGACCCTGCGGAAAACATCCAGAACGGAGCCTGGTCCTCGCAGAGCACGGCAGTGAACCCTTATGAAGCATCCAGAGCAAATATCGGACTGTGGAGTCTTTAAAATTCATGGACTATGATGTCCTTAACCTCGACCATAATGTCTTAAAACTAACAATAAAACAAAATGATTTTAAGCTAACTTTACCTTGGTTTAAGGGTACATCTCTTCACTCCTTTGATATTCGTCGTTGAAATTCCTCAACGTCTTCAAAGAGGTGACGGGTCCTAGTAACCACACATTTCGTGAACTGTGGAGTCCTTAAATCCACGGACTATGATGTCCTTAACCTTGACCGTGATGTCTTAAAACTAACATTGGACTCTGGAGTCCTTAAATCCACGAACTATGACGTCCTTAACCTCGACCGTGATGTCTTAAAACTAACGTTGGATTGTGAGGTCCTTAAACTTACGGACTATGATGTCCTTAACCTCGACCGTGATGTCTTAAAACTAACATTGGACTGTGGAGTCCTTAAATCCACGGACTATGATGTCCTTAACCTCGACCGCGATGTCTGTTCATACCAGAATATTGCATTTTATACCGCTCATTCTTACGCTCGTGTGTTTATAGGTAGGTGCTTTTAATCCGTGTTTGTTACATATTTACAGATTACAGGTTTCCAGTACAAATATTGCAAATCAAGACAAAATCTCCACAGTTACGCCAAAAGCAGAACATCTGTTGACAGCAGATAAAAGCCGGGTTCCGGTCATCCATATCCGTCCAGTGCCGAGTACCAGTTCCAGAGACAAGACATATGACAGTGGTCATTCGTGTCTCGGACAAGCACAGAGCACGAGGGGGGCAGCACAAGAATCAATGGGTGCGCGGAGCTCGAGAGAGATAGAAGTCAAAAGTGAAGAAAATAAAGCAATCTTGGACTAAGAAATCTGAAGATATTCTGGAAGATTTTGTGCAGTTTAAAGTTTTCAAACACGAGGAAAAAGGGAACCAGGGAACCCCACCAAACCCCATGACCTAACTCTTCTATAGGGCCGCGGAACCGCGGCCAATAGGGGGTCTAGGCCGCGGTTCCGCGGCCGTATAGGCTCCTCTCTCTGTCATTTTTCAGGGGCATGTTGGTCTTTTCCTGTAGGGGCATTTTTTTGCCCTAGGTTTCCAGTTCCCTTCCTATAAATACCCCAGTTCTGAGCCAAACCAAGTGTGAAATTCTTAAGCCTCTTTTTGCTAGTTTTAGTTTTCTTCTTCTTCTTCTTCATCTTTCCTCCATGAAAATGTAGTGAGAGCATTGAGTGGATGTTAAATGAAGATGAGGGTTTTTGTATCATTCTTGTTTGTTTAGCTTCCCATTGAGATTTTTGCTTTCTCTTGATCTTTCAACCTCTTCATTGAGCTTGAAAGTTTAAGGGTTTGTTATTGATCTCAAGGGTTGTATCTTCATATGGAATTTGTGCTTCATTTCACATGAGTTCTTTACCCTTCTCTTGATCTTGCAATCTCTTGATTGAGCTTGCAAGTTTAAGGGTTGGCTATTGATCACATGCTTGTCTTGAGTTCTAGTTTTTAGTTCTTTTTCTTGCTTATTTCTTTCTTGCTTTTTATTACCTTGCTTTACTTTCTTGCAATTTAAATTCATGCACTTACTTACTTGTATTCTTTTCTTTTCTTTGTTCTTTTCTTTTGCTCTTTTTTTGTTCGTTTTGTGAATGGTTGTAATTATCGTTGTTAAGAATAAATACGGTATTGTAAGTTAAGATTTTCTTTGCTCATTTCCTTTTCACGTTATTTTCCATTGAACTCCGCCCAAATGATACGCAAGCGCTCCGTTAGGCACACTACCCTAACAAGGTAACGGTGATTCCTAACCGCGACCGGTTACGTTCGGTTTGGCCGGAGGCGAAAGGAAGAGACAAGAACGGAAGGACAAGGGTAAATAAGCCGGATTCCACGAATACCGTGCTTAAAACCCCTAATCCACGTTGTTGCCGATTGCTCTAGCTTCAATTGGTCAAGACTCGGCTCAAAGGTTTTGAGTACGGATTTCTTTAGCTTACACTTTCGTATCTTTTTCTTAACAACTTTATACTTGCATATAAAACACTTAGGATAGAATTGAACAAACATATACACATTCTTTATTGACTCGTCTAAAATAAGAACAGACATACAACCATCTCCCTGTGGATCGACCCGTGCTCAACCGGCTAGCTGCATAGCGACACCGTCCTGATCGCGGTAAACTTTAGAACTTTGAACATTCGACACGCTTTTGGTGTGCGATCAAATGGCGCCGTTGCCGGGGAGACGGTAGCGTATTTTCTTTCTTGTTATTCGGGTTAATATTCTTTTTGTATATATTTTTTATTAAAAAAAGTCTTTTTGTTTTTTTTGATAATTTTTGTGAGCAAGTCTGCAGATTTTTTGCGGATTTGCAAACGGCGATTGTGGGGAGCAAAGTGTACGTTCAAAGCTAAGGTGATTGCAAAGTACAGTGCCAAAGATCCGGGTAGTTTGACCCGCGCAAGCGAACTTTTCAAGCTTACCGGATTTGATTCAACGGGGGTTTCCTAACCCAAAAACTTAACGGTACGTACTTTACTAACACCTTCTTCTCAAATCCAACGCATCCAATATACTATTCTTTGCAGGATTCTTTGCAAGTTCGCTAGCAAACGCTAAAAATTGACTAACCCGTATTTGTTGCAGTGACGTGCTTAAACTAAAAAACGATTGTTTGATTCTTTATAGAATTTTTTGAATTGCGCATTGCATACATTAATACGGACTTAAGGGCAAGCGAACCCCACAATATACGGTAAAGGATTTCATCACCTTTTCCGTGGCCCACAAATCACGAACTTGAGCATAACGTTTACCCGCACAAATTTAAAAGAACCTAGACTTTAAGCCTTAAGGACTTCGCGCTCACTAGGAGAAGTTAACTGTGTTTAGAACCTCGCTTGACGGTATATTGTTTACGGGGTGTCTAGGAAAGTGTTAACGGCGAAACCGCCAAAAGAGAAAGGGTTATTTAATTAAGAAACTTCGCGAAAGTGTTGGAAAACCTCCCCTTATCTCTGCACTTACCTGGCCTCGTGATCAGTATATCTTGAGCCCGTTTCTTGACACAGTTTTACTTCATCAATCAAGTTCTTGAGCAGGTCTAGTTGACCTAGGTGAACCCTAGAACGATTAGGTGTGTGATATTTTTGTGTCGTGATTGTTTTTTTGTCCAGATTCTTTTTATGTATATTTCATTCTTTTGTTAATAACTAACTAAAAATATATATATAAAAAAACTATAAAAAAAAATCACATTCTATTTCCCCTCCTTTTCTCTGCCTTTCTTTCTTTCTCTCTTCAGATCATGGGTACCCCACCTCGCAAAACTCTTGCCGAACTTTGGTACCCACAACCAGACATTACTTCTTACGGTTCTTGCTTTGGCCGAACATCGAACGACCCCTCCATGCCCAAAATCTCTTTGAAAGATCGGATAGACGCGTCTAGGACAAACACTTGCCCTCCGCAATCCACTTTGTATCAACCTTTTCAACCTCCCCCACCCTCTTATGTTGATACCCCTTTTGCAAGTCGTCCTTTGTCCATCGCTGAACATATTGAACAATCTTGTACCCGATCTTTCACTCCTTTCACCACTACAGATTCTTGGGATCAACAATTCCATTTACCTTCTTATCCAAATGTTGATCCTGCTCCTGTCCAGCCATTCAATTCCTACCAGTCCTACCCGACTTTTGCACCTTCCCTAGACATTGCTTCCGAACCGCCATTTGGGAGTTTTCAGTATCCAAACAACTTTGAATCTTTTACTGAAACCCCTTCCCAACCCATGTCTAGTCTGGAACAGTCGTTGGAAGACTTTAGGGTAGCGTCATGCCAACAGATGATGGATTTGAATGCATCCATGGCCACCCTCATACAACCTACTGACCCGGTAGCTAGTTTCCAACTAGCTCCTAATTTTCCAATGTATGATGAGGCGGTTGGACAGATTGAGAATTTGAGTGGAGAGAGTGAGCTGTACCCCCTTCCAGATCAAACCTACCGGTTTCAAATTGAATCCAACAACTCCTGTGTTGAAAGGCTATCAAGTGTCCCAACTGAATTATCAATTGAAGATAGAATGTTTGATGAGTTGTGCGACTTTGCAGTGTTTGATTTACCCGATTGTGAAGGGACCTTGCCAAGTGAAACCACACCCAATCCTTTTAACCTCTACACCTCCATCTTAGAACCAGAATCGATTGAAATCCATGCTTTTGATGAGGTGCCTGAGAAAATTGACTTTCACTTGATTGAGGATATTGACGCTGGGAATATTTTGGATGATGAACCCGCAGATTTGGCTGAGTTTTTCTCTCCAAGTCATCATCCCGAGTCATTAAATGTTTTTCCTGAACTTCATATGCGTCTTGATATTGATGATAAATGCATGGATGAGCTAAATTTTGAGGAAAATATTGAGGATAGTTTTGAGGATGAACCAGTTTTAATTGATGAGTCGGATTTTCCCATTCATTCTGTCCCTTTCATTGACTGTGTACATCCTCCTGAACCTTTAACCGATAACCTTCCTCAACCACTTACCTCCATCCTTCCCATCGTTCCGACCTGGCAAGACACCGTATCGTTTTCACTTCCTGTGTCTGGTTTACCGAGTTCGGCTTACCCATGGTTTTTCACGAATCTTGAGGGATTTGACTCCATTTCTCGCCATATTGATAGATTAGTACAATCCATCTTTTCACATCGATCATCGCATATTGTACTAATTTATTCAATCCATTTCCACCCTCAAGTTCGTATTCCACTTCTTTCTCCCTTCCGCCATTCTTCTTCTTATATACCGAGACCGTATCCCACTTCTATCTCCATACGGTCTCGCGTATTCTCCATCTCTTTTCTCTATGCCTTCTTTCACCAACCAGCACATTATAGAGATAAAATCTTTGAATGGTTGGTACTAACTTTTGGCCTGTGTAAGGCCTTGTATAGCTTGATACTGTTCTCTTTCCTCCCTAATCCTGAACTTCAACGCTTAACAGTGGAAACACTGTTTTACTTAAGTTTGGGGGGGACACCTTTTTTGTATATATTTTTTGTTTTCCTTTTTGTTTTATATATAATTTGTTTTAAGGGAGAGCGCCGACAATTTTGACTCTCTTGGTGTAGCCTGACAGTGAGGGCAATGTCAAGTTTAAGTTTAGGGGTGTGCTCGGTAAGCTTTCTTCCTTCGCATTCATTTGTATATTTTGCATTTGCATACCTTATTAAAAACCCACAAAAATTGTAAATTTTCCAAAAAATATAAAAACTTTGTCGTCAAGTTAGCTAATATGGTAACTTAGATTTTTATTCTGAAAGTTTAGTTGATATGTTAGAAATAACTAAATTCTAGACTTAGGAATTGAAAATCCTTAAAATAACCCTCATTCTGTCTAATTTTGGTAAGTATACGTCCTTACAATTTTTGAGTTCAGTTCTTGAGTTAAGTCAAGATGAAGGGAAAGTATTGAAGCTTTACTGGAGGATAAGTCTGAAAAATAGTTTCTTTTCTTGAGTTCAAATTCAGAAAGTATATACCCTACAAACTGCACTTACACGCACCTTGAAACTTGGGATAGTAGAGGATACCTAGAAATACTCTTGCCTGAAAGCCTAGTATGAAAGAAAAAACGGTATTTAAAGCTAAACACCAAAAGAGCATGTTGAAAAATATATCCGGTCTTGAAAAAGAAAAAGAAAAAGAAAAAAATAGAATAAAGTCAAGACCTGGAAACTGCTATTTACGCTTTAAAGTTCACACATTCAGTAATCGGTCGTTAGTGCCTCAAGAAGCATTAATAGTCGCATGAAAGGTATGTGAGCAAATCCGTCCATCCTTAATGAAAAGAAGTAGTATTTGGTATTAGGGCAAGCGTATTATAGCTTGAATTGAATTCTTGAGTGTACGGGTGCAAATATACACATACTTAGGGGTATACAATCGATGTTTGGATAAAAGATAGAAATAAAAAATAAGACTTGTGTTTTCTGTAAAGTTGATAAAAACCCCTGATTTGAGGCCGCACTTTAGAAGGAAAACTCAGGAGAACCAAGGTTAAATAGATAGGAGGTGTGAAAAATAAGGGTTGAATATTTCTAACTTAGGATGATAGAGTTTCTAATGTAAATACTAAACTGTAGGAGTAGAATCGATGTTAACTTATGAACTAGCCTGACGGGATTTTGTGGGTAGTATCCGCTGAAAACCCTCAGGAGACAACACTCCTCCTACTAGGGACACCTAGAGGTTTAACGGCTTGTTGCACACGCTCAGTGCAATCGTGTTCCCTGCGAAAGTGCGCTTAGGATTTTATTTTTGTGAATAATTGGTTTTGCTCGGGACGAGCAAAAGTTAAGTTTGGGGGTATTTGTTCATAACAGAATATTGCATTTTATACCGCCCATTCTTATGCTCGTGTGTTTATAGGTAGGTGTTTTTAATCCGTATTTGTTACATATTTACAGATTACAGGTTTCCAGTACAAATATTGTAAATCAAGACAAAATCTCCACAGTTACTCCAAAAGCAGAACATCTGTTGACAGCAGATAAAAGCCGGGTTCCGGTCATCCATATCCGTCCAGTGCCGAGTACCAGTTCCAGAGACAAGACGTATGACAGTGGTCATTCGTGTCTCGGACAAGCACAGAGCATGAGGGGGGCTGCACAAGAATCAATGGGTGCGCGGAGCTCGAGGGAGATAGAAGTCAAAAGTAAAGAAAATAAAGCAATCTTGGACTAAGAAATCTGAAGATATTCTGGAAGATTTTGTGCAGTTTAAAGTTGGCAAACACGAGGAAACATCAAACCAGGGAATCACCCAAAAACCGAGGACCCAAATCCCCTATACAGCCGCGGATCCGCGGCCAATAGGGGGTCTGGGCCGCGGTTCCGCGGCCGTACTAGCTCCTTGCAGTGTCGTTTTTCAGGGGTAGTTTGAGAACTTTATATTGAGCCATATTCTTGCCCTAGGTTTTCATTTCCCTGCCTATAAATACCCCAGTTCTGAGCCAAACCAAAGGGGTTAAGTTCTTTAGCCTCTTTTAGTGTAGTTTAGTCTTCTTCTTCTTCTTCATTCTTTCCTCCATGAAAATTGTAGTGAGAGCTTTTTGAGTGGATGATGAAATGAAGATGAGGGTTTTTGTATCATTCTTTTGTTTTAGCTTCCCCTTGAGATCCTTGCTTTCTCTTGATCTTTCAACCTCTTTATTGAGCTTGAAAGTTTAAGGGTTTGTTATTGATCTCAAGAGTTGTATCTTCTTATGGAATTAGTGCTTCATTTCACATGAGTTCTTTACCCTTCTCTTGATCTTGCAACCTCTTGATTGAGCTTGCAGGTTTAAGGGTTGGCTATTGATCCCATGCTTGTCTTGAGTTCTAGTTTCTAGTTCTTTTTCTTGCTTATTTATTTCTTGTTTTTTATTACCTTGCTTTACTTTCATGCACTTAAATTCCATGCACTTACTTACTTGTAATCTTTTCTTTTCTTTTGCTCTTTTTGGTTCGTTTTTGTGAATGGTTGTAATTATCGTTGTTAAGAATAAATATGGTATTGTAAGTTAATATTTCTTTGCTCATTTCCTTTTCCCGTTATTTTCCATTGAACTCCGCCCAAACGTTACGCAAGCGCTCCGTTAGGCACCCTACCCTACCAAGGTAACGGTGATTCCTAACCGCGACCGGTTGCGTTCGGTTTGGCCGGAGGCAAAAGCAAGAGACAAGAACGGAAGGACAAGGGTAAATAAGCCGGATTCCACGAATACCGTGCTTAAATCCCCTAATCCACATTGTTGCCGATTGTTCTAGCTTCAATTGGTCAAGACTCGGCTCAAAGGTTTTGAGTACGGATTTCTTTAGCTTACAATTTCGTATCTTTTTCTTAGCAATTTTATACTTGCAAATAAAACACATAGGTTAGACTTGAACAAACATATACTCATTCTTTATTGACTCGTCTAAGACAAGAACGGGCATACAACCATCTCCCTGTGGATTGACCCGTGCTCAACCGGCTAGCTGCATAGCGACACCGTCCTGATCGCGGTTATACTTTAGAACTTTGAACATCCGACACGCTTTTGGCTTGCGATCAGTTCCAGAACAGGAAGTTATGCCAGTTACCATATCGCTGCGCTGGTTTGGCCAGCAGTAGTCCAAATCAGAGATACAACTTTAAAGTACCAAAAAACATATCTTATATCGACTTTTAGGGGAAAACATAAATAAAAAAATATGCATCTTCCCTAGTACTTATATTTCAAACAAAATTTTATTAAAAATAGATCGTGGTGCTAGGTGTCATGCCTACTCGAAATTAGGGTATAAAAACGGTGAAAACCATATGATAAAAATACGACTTTGCATAAACCATATGTATCCATTCGATTCATATATCAAAAGATTAAAATAAAGAAACATGGTGCACCCGTGACTTGAGGTGCACCAAAAATCACCACAATCATGACCCAAGTAAAACATGTACCCGTTCAAGAGCTAGCAAAACATAAACACAAGGTATCTAGTCTAATTTCACATAAGTCTTATAAACTTTGTATGTTAAGTTATAGAATTGAGGGTTAGGCTTGATTAAGGCTAGGTAGTGATCAACGTAGAAGCGTCAAGATGAGAAAAGAGATTTAAGACACTCATCACACCCACTCGTACTAGTACGAGCGAAAAAGAAAGACGAAGGAGCCTTGGTTTGAAGAACCGAGACAACGAGTAGGAATCGGGAGTGAGTCTCGTTGATCCGGCTCATCTTTGACGAATATTAGAGAAGTTTAGAGTGGTGATGGAGCTAGGATAGCAAGGTTTCCAGAGGAGAAAAGATGGAGAACTTGGGCTTATAAAAAGATGGAGAAAAGATTTTTGAAAAGAAAACGATGGGGCAAAATTTGAAACCATCGCAATATCTCCATACTACTCCATCGTATCCGTAAACAACCCACAAAAATCCGCTAGATAAAGCGATAGAATCGTTCCACCGAAGACTGAGCCTCATCAGGCTCGGTCCTGAGCCGCCCGGGCTACCAACTAGAGCCAAATTGGTTTGGACTCGGGTCCAAGGCTTAGGGCAAGGTGTACCAACTCACATGTCGTCTCTAAATCTTGAAATTGTCTCTAGGTTTTAAAAACATATTTTAAAAGCTAAAAGTTAAAGAAAACAAACAAACGGCTGGCTCAAACATGAAACCGATAGGCTGGGATTCTGGCACTAAAACCAATGCAGCACAAGGGACATATTAATTCGTAATGATGCTCAATATTGGCGACCTCCAAGATCAGGACATGTGGCTGGGGGCGTGTCCAGAACCCAGAAGAGGGCCCACAGGGGGCCGACCCGGCTGCCCTGTACCCGACCTGCAAACACCAGCTGGCCCACCTCGGGGCCCCCTGCAAATTGGATTCCTCGTTCCCGCAGCTCACGCCGAGCTGCCGCAAGACCCGGACTCCTCGGCCTCCCCGCTCGTCCCGAGCTCCTAGCCGAGGCCATCTTCCTCGGCCCCCCCGACCAAAGTCACCGCACACAGGCGTAACCGCCGCTCCGCGAATCTCGCCATGTGCGGATTCTCCGCCAGCAACATCCCACGTTCCACGCCTCCGCGATCCCCATTAATGGGCGATCCGCTCTCTACACGGGCGTGACGTCGGGAGCGTAACTGCCGGCGAGATTCTCGCGCCCGCTGCTGCGTACCATCACTACTATATAAACCCCCATCACAGAGGGGTCAAGTAAGCCATTTTTTTTACACTTTACGCCGTCACTCTGCTCGAATCTCATCACTAACTTGAGCGTCGGAGGGTCCTCGGTGGTACCAAACCACCCCGGGACTTCTTTGCAGGTACTCGGCGACAGTTTCCACACCTCACCTCTTCCTCCAAAAACCCATTGAGACCCACACGCAACGAAGGATAAGGAGAAACTCGCTCATTTGCATCATTTGCATTCATATAGAAGTGTACGGTATTCATAATTCACATATTAGCAAATCGATCGCAAAATATCAAATTACATGTATTAGACCTTAAAACCGGCATTTCTAAGGAAATTGACTGCATTGCATGGCATCGCAATATTTCTATATGTCGCAACCCGTGTTTCGAAGTCTGTGCAGGAAAAGGAGAAGCTCGCTCGAAACAACGCTGCTCAAAAGATACGCCAACTCACTAACTTCAGATCTGGTATCAATCCAAAGGAGCAATCACAAATCAATATATCAGAAGAAGCCCTAAAAGACAGAACAAGGCCACACCAGAAGACCCAAAGCCCACGCTTTCCAAAGCGCCGCGGATCCGCGGCAGGAGCCTGCTTGCGCCGCGGATCCGCGGTGGGTCCAAGGAGTCAGCCTCTCAATTTTAGTGCAAAACTCCTGTCTCAGCTCCTACAGTTCAGAAAGACACTCCAAGTTCTAGAAGACTCCAGAGGTTTCTGCCAGATCAGCAAACAAGGGTTTCCAAGCCTAATTAAACCTAGCTTAAACCCTAAGCTAGCTCCTAACAAACTACCTTCTAGAAGACTCAACAAACTTTTGGAGGGAACTACCATTTCAAACCTAAACTTAGGGTTTGGGTGTTCTATAAATAAGACCCTAGGCTCACTTATTAATCATCTTGGAAAAATCCCATTATCAATCCTAAATCTAGTATCAAACTAGAACCATTCTCTTTCTTCTTCTTCTTCCACAAGTCTAGTGACAAGGCTTGTGTGAAACCCTAACCCTAATTCCTATCAAAATCAAGATCCAGAGTACCCATTAAGCAAGAAGCCCTACAACCTTTAGGAGCGGAGCCGATCTTCAACGGAGCAAGCGATCCGAGCCGATCCACGACTCACGAAGCCGAGCGACGCCCGATCAACAATCTAGATTCTTCTTCTTGTAGTTCTTGAAGCGAATGTAATCAAAATTGTTGAGATAAATAAAGGTGATAATTCTTTTATCTTGTTTTCTTTAAATTCTGCATCATGATATCTTTACAATTCGTAAATATTTTCTGTATGGTGATGTGTGAATAAAACTCCGCTCGTCGAGGAGTCGAGACGGTCAATAGAATGATGATGTAACATAGCTTTAATCGATTCTTGATTCCTACGATGTTTTGTAAACCCTAGCAAGTTCAAGAACCGACAACCCATTTCGTTACGATGCTTTCTTGAATGATATCGCTCGAAATTGGGGAGTTAGGATCGTTTCTTGAAATTGCTAGAGGCTAGAATGTGAATGATATCGACAAAAGAACAAGGGATAAGATGAAACCCTAGTTTCACGAGAAAGCCCTAACTCTCGTCGATGATCATCGATCTAGTATCAATCCTTCGAAGGACAAGAACACGAAATCTTGAGATTACATCACATCTATAGATCCGATCGATTCCTACGAGCCTCTTTTAGATTCTTGACTGTTGATTGGAAATAACCTCGATACACCGATTCTTGATTGTTTATCATTTTCTTGATTCTTGAATAGAATAGTGACACTTGAAAATCAAAATCCTTGAATCATGTTTTCGTTTATTTTAGCTTAACTTTTCAATTCAAGCTTATCATAATACAAACGAATCGTGCAATCCCTGTGGACGATCCGCACTCATTCATGAACTACAATTGACACCGTAGTTTGATTGCGGTCAAAATATTTTTTGGTTGTGAAGTTCTTTATAAATTTTCTGAATACCGACACAAGAAACAGTTTCAATCAAATGGTGCCGTTTTAAGGGACCTTTTGAATTGATTCATACTACACAACGGAAAATCTATCAATCACCTCTCCCCCTTGCTCGTCAGCGCCCACGAGGGGGAACTCGGCCCGCAGATCCGCGTCGTCGAACTCCGGCATCCGAGACTTGACGGCATCAAGGGCGTCGTGCCAAATGCGGGTCGTGGCCACGGCCAGGTCTTCATAAAAGTCCCTCGACCCCTTGTAGCTCGCCACGGCCCTCGATCCAGCCGACTTATAAGCCTCGGCTGCCGCCCCCAGCTCCTTCCGGAGGGTCTTCACCGTCTTCTTCAGGTTGCCGGTGAGCACCTGGGAGTCCTCGAGCTTGCCCTCGGTGATCGCGGCGGCCTCGCGATGCCGCGCGACCTCCCTTTTCCCGGCATCCACCTCGCCTTCCAGGGCGGCGATCCTCGCCGACATCGCCTCCTGCTCTCGCCTGGAGCTCTCTTGCAACGCGGCGAGCTGGCCCGCGGCCTCCACAGCCGGAGCTACCACCTCGGTCTCCATGCGAAGGGCGAGGGCCACATGCTGGAAAGTCTGGAAAGACATAAAAAAAAAAGAAGGATCAGAAATATGAAGGAAAACACTAAATCTCACCGTGCACCGGGGGCTTACCTGCACGGCTTCCTGGGCGATCGACGCCAGCTGAGCCTTGAGGGTTCCCCCAGGAACCCGACCCCCGGCCGAGGTCTCTATCTCGTGGAGGAGGCTGTCTGCGACTGACAGCCCGGACGGCACCGCGAACCGGAGCCCCCTTCCTCCACCACGGTCGGCGAAGACCGGCCCGGGGAAGGTCTCCGGGAACTCCTCTTGAGTGGCTCCGAGGGGGAGCCAATCTCCACTTCCGAGGCCGTGTCCTCCACAATCAGGGCCCGCTTCCGACCCGACGCTCTGCTGGGGCCAGGGGCGGGATCCACCTCCGAGCGTCCTCGGGGCCCAGCCACCGGGGCGGTGGGAGCAGGGGCAGGCTGCGCTCGGGAAGAGCTGGTGCCCCCAGCCCTAGCAGGCTGCCTCGGTTGGCGCATAGCATTTTGGAGAACGCCGAAGTCCATGGATCCTGCACGAAACAAACACCTAACTTATCAGCAACGAGAGTAAAACATAAACCCAGAAAGCAAGCCTAACTTACCGACGAACTCGACGGGGCTAAGCCCGGCCCAGCTCAAAACCCTCTCGGACAGCAGCACGTCGTATCGAGGGATGGATTCCCACGACGCCACTCTCACCGCGGCGGGGTCATCGGACAGGTTCCCCGGCAGACTCTTCTCCCTCGACCACTTGGTGGGCACCGGCCAGTCCTCTCCCTCGGGAGGGGAGACGAAGAAAAACTTCTTCTTCCAGTCGTGAATGGAGGAGGGCAAGGCCACGACCCCAGTCCCGGCAGCGACCCAGGGCTGCTTCTTAAAAGTAAAATAAACCCACCTCGGGTCGCCAGCTCGATCGCCGGGGTGACTCTTAAAAGCAAGGGAGGAATCGAGAAGGGAAAGGCTGAAAGGAACCGCCTGCAGCTTCAGGCGGATCAGGAACCCGAGGAGGATCCTCCACGCATTCGGCACTAACTGACCGGGAGCCAAGCCAAAGAAATTCAGAGCGGTGATGACCTCAAGAGAGAAGGGCAAGCGCATTCCGCCTCAAAAAGCTTCCAAATACAGGGCAATCTCCCTGCCCCGTACCTGATCTGCCCTCTCTCCCTACTCGGCCAGACGAAGCGTGTAGCGCGGGGGAATGTGGAAGCGAGCTCGAGCGTTGGCGAGCTCGTCCTCATGCCTCACCCAGCACGGGGTGCCGGGGGCTACATCTACCGCCTCCTCCCTGGAGGCGGCCCCCGCCTCACGACCTCGGGGAGAAGGCCCAGCCCCTGCTCCCCGAGGAGACTCGGACACATCTAAAGGAACCCTAACATCTACTCCTACAACGTATACTGATTCTACAGGGGAAGACATCTAACCTGGGAAAGAAATTCTTCAAAGGATGGGAACGAAAGAGGGGAGACGAGCGCCAAGCAGCTGGGGCTTGAGGAAGAGAAATATGATAGAGTAACGGCCCTAGGGCGGGCCCCACCCGTATTTATTATTGCATACGGCCTCATCCAATGGCGCCCATCGTCTCTCGCCGAAACAGCACCTTGCGCCCAGCGGCCCCGATCGCACCACGTGGCAGCCCAGCGATAGACCGCGTCCCATCAGACGCCGCAGACCTGCGCGTGTCGCATCAGCTAATTAGCGCTCGATACGTGGACCGTCACTTCGACTGCAGAGTGCACGAACCGGCGCACCCTTCTTAAATGCAAAGAGCTCGCCTCAATTCGCTAGCAGAAAAGACAACTGACGGCTCGAGTACTCATCCCAACATAACCCTGAGAAGGAGCTCACCTCGGGGGGCCCGGCGGTCCACTCCTGACCCGACCCGCTAACTGGTCGGGGCAAGAGTGGGGGGCTAATAATGATGCTCAATATTGACGACCTCCAAGATCAGGACACGTGGCAGGGGGCGTGTCCAGAACCCAGAAGAGGGCCCACAGGGGGCCGACCCGGCTGCCCTGTACCCGACCTGCAAACACCAGCTTGCCCACCTCGGAGCCCCCTGCAAATTGGCTTCCTCGTTCCCGCAGCTCACGCCGAGCTGCCGCAAGACCCGGACTCCCCGGCCTCCCCGCTCGTCCCGAGCTCCTAGCAGAGGCCATCTTCCTAGGCCCCCCCCGACCAAAGTCACCGCACACAGGCGTAACCGCCGCTCCGCGAATCTCGCCATGCGCGGATTCTCCGCCAGCAACATCCCACGTTCCACGCCTCCGCGATCCCCATTAATGGGCGACCCGCTCTCTACACGGGCGTGACGTCGGGAGCGTAACTGCCGGCGAGATTCTCGCGCCCGCTGCTGCGTGCCATCACCACTATATAAACCCCCATCACAGAGGGGTCAAGTAAGCCATTTTTTTTACACTTTACGCCGTCACTCTGCCCGGATCTCATCACTAACTTGAGCGTCGGAGGGTCCTCGGTGGTACCAAACCATCCTGGGACTTCTTTGCAGGTACTCGGCGACAGTTTCCACACCTCACCTCTTCCTCCAAAAACCCAGTGAGACCCACACGCAACGAAGGATAATCAGCTAAGTTCACCGCGAGATCTACGGAAGACAACATCTGACGGAGGCCCGAAAAGGACCCCCATCAATTCGAGAGAGTATGGTTAAATAATTAAGCTAATAACAAAAGAAGAGAATGATTTTATTTAAAATACCATCAAGTACCAACGAAGGTACGAAAAGGGGTACAAAAAAACACAGTCGTTACATTTAGATACAACTTGTTCGTAAGGGATTTTGTCATGTACAAATTCTCCAATTTCAGCTGTAGAGCCGACACGGTCTTCTCTTTTGCAACTTCACATAAAACCTCGTCTTCTAAACATAGTTGAATCGTCGCATATGACTTTTCCTCCATCTTTTTATGATTTTCTTCAATTATCGACGTCGGTCTCGTTCCAAAAAGCAGCGTCCACAGATCCTGTTGTTTCAACAGAGCGGCATCTTAATGCGTCAGAGACTGAAACTATTTTTTCCGGAGAATATGTCGATCTTAATATTGTGGAATGCCATCTTTGTACTCGATCGGGAGAATCAACGCAAGCTCTGATACCAGTTTGTTACGGATGATCGAGATAAATGTGGAAACAAATATCAAACAAATCGCAGAAAATATAAAAGATCAACTGAAGGAGACACAGAGAGTTTACGTGGAAACCCAAAAGGGAAAAACAACGGACAGCAGCAAAGAACATTTTACTATTTATGAAGAATTACAGAATTTCTCTTCTCTCTCAATTTTCTCTCTCGCTAACCTTAAACAATTGGCTTCATATTTATCGCCTACAATTAATCCTTAGAGAAAAGTATAAGATTTAAATTTGGATCTAATCAAATATCCAATTTAAATCAATTTTCTGATTTAAATCTTCTTTAAATAACTAATTTGGATTTATTTCTAATAAACAAATTCTAAAGCAAATAGAATTAGGATTATAGAATCAATTCTAAGAGGCTTTTTATAACCATACCCAAATTATTTTTTCCCCAGGTTAAAAGACAAGGGATTAATGGAGTTAAAAATGGATCGATACTACTATTACTCAATATCCTCCAACTAATACTCTCATGGTGAGTCAAAATATTTTTATCTTACATTTTAAGAAACTACATTTCACACACATTACGCGTGCCAAGAAATCTAATGGTGGAGCATCTATTTAAAGAGAAATTTCCAATATGCTATGTTAACGGCTTTGCAACAATTTCAACAATCTTACCGATCTTTAATGAATGCTAGTGTGGTTCACACCATGTTTATAAGAAAAAAACAATTTCAACTATCCTCGAAACAAGATTGTCCATGAGAACTAGAGCATGTAGTTGCAAGTAGAAATATATTCTAATCTTGTACAAGTTACACACAAAACAAAGATTACTCTCAACAGGCACCATAGTAGAAATATATTGCCTATTATGCGTGTTCTATATTCATGCAGATCTCATAAGACCAATATATAATGAGCTTATGGATTTTGCCGAAGGATCCTCGTATACCCTTCCTTCATCATCATTCAGATTCTGTGACAGATTTAGCTTCGTCCTTGCTCTCTGATGTGGCTTCTTGAGCTTTATCTGAAGTGTCCTCCCTGTTCTTGATTTCAAATTCTCCAGATTGCTTAGGGGCATCTTTCAGCTGCAAGATAAAAGGCATAGATCTCTTAGCTATTTTTTCCTGAACAAAAATAAGCACAAAAATTTTTAGCTCTTAACACCATAGGCCCATATGGCTAAAAAAATCATGGTATGCCAAACCGCCATCACTTATGCGTCTAAACAGAAGTTACATATTAATCAAACAATATAAAGACGATTTTTTTAAAAATTTGACTGCAGTTGAAAAAGAGGGTAAAATTAAAGTAATTTAACAAATGGAGATATCCTGCTATATAGGCAAAAGCGAGGTTTCCATAATTAAGCCACTTGGATATACAAATTTGTAAGGGTATTCAGAAGAACTTAGAGGCAGCGAATGCATGTTTTATTGTTCTTGATGGACCAATGACTGTAGTTAGGTCTAAACAATGCCAATGGAGAGTTGGAGACAGTAGAGTTAATTACGAATTGATAATTTACAATACTTTTAGCTGTTGTTTGACAAACAATGCTCAAAATAACCTCATCTCAAAAAAATAACTTGATTCTCGTCCTAGCACAAGCAGCAAGGTGAATTAGTAATTTGGTGGCAACAACTATCTAAAGCTCATCCGAAAGTAACTTCACTTTATGGTTCACTGATGAAAATTTAAAACAATTCAAGGCGTCATATGTTAATTCTTTAATTACATCGATGAATATCTCGGGTTCTGAAATCACTATATGTATATATAAATACGCAATCATTCACAAGTTAGAGGTAGCTTCGATCTAGATAAAAGGGAAAGAACGTGCATAGCAATTGTGACATATGATTGTGCAAACTAGGAGGATTGACAGGATTGTAGCTAATTAAGGAGCAAAGGTTAGAGGTAGACCTAAAGGAATATGTCAGTGGATAATATAATGATGAGGATCCTCAATAGAGTTGAACTGGAATAAAGGATGGCGAAGCCAACCTCAAAAGGTTAGTACAAGTGAATTGCTATTGTCATTTAAAATATTTTAAGAGTTACATCTGCTCTAATATATTATGATATTATTTATCATGTTAAGAGTTACATCTGCTCTAACATATCATGAAATTATTTATGACTGATCAGGCATAATCCACACAGGCCCCCTGTTTTCTCCTCAAATGAATCGAATATTGTCTCCTCCCCTTACGATGGTTGCATGAATTGTACTTGTGACCTTCTCCCACTTCTCATGCCCATCAACTCTCATCCCCTCCCCCAGTATCGTATAATACGTTCACATATGGGCATAAAAAAAATATTGTTATATATGAAAGTATTAACAGCAAGAGCCGGTTGTGGTACCCTTCACGATTTTCATCCCTAAAATCTTAAAGCTTTTTGAATTATGCAGCAAACAAGAGACCAAAAGAGTTCAACAATTCATCCTGTTCTGTATCTGCCACAATAACTCAAGCAGAATTCTAATGCAAAAAGAAAAACTTCCAACACAAAGTAAACATTGGGGGGGGGGGGGGGGGGGGGGGGGGCGCAAATCACTTACACCCAAATTTTTCAAACTATCAGTAACATCCTCTTGTTGCTTCTGGAGAGTAGTTTTCAATTCTTTGAAGTCCTACAGCCATATTACATAGAATAAATATAATTATAAAAAAATAAAAGAAAAATAAATATGACGTTCGAAAATTCAGTAGACATACTGAAGACAACTGCTCCAGTTCGGCTTCTAGATGCATCTTAAGACCTGAGAGCTCCTGTATGCAACATCACAAGATATATTCAGACACTATAAAGGCTGGAGATTAAGATTTATAATGATAGCATGTAAACTGAAAGTTGTGCTCAAGTGCCGTTTAATGTGCCATTTCATCACTGGCTTGCGTCTTTTAACAAATTGTATCAAGATATCTTCCGGCTAAACTTAGAGAAACTAATGTAGTTTTCTCCTTTGAATCAGAAAAAAAACTAAATCTTCAGAAGTGATAGAGGCAGACCGGTATGGACATTGCTCTAATCTTTATTGAATAATTAATTTTACATTCAGTGGCAGCTAGGGAGCAAGACATATACACCAAATGAAATTAACAAAGGATATTGTTAATAACTGTAACTAGATGTTAGTCTAATGAATCATATTGATACTGCAAATCCAAAGAGAATACATATTGACGCAGGACAGAACGGTTCGGGCTAAGCTAAGTGTGTGTGTGGATGATGTGTACGCAATGAAACTTGACACATGCAAGAGATTTGTTTATAATAGTTGATCGTCCATAAAATATAAAACTACTTGCAAGATATTGGCATAGTTTCAAACATCTATATAGACAACTTGATGGATTGAGAACTTATACCTGTATGTAAACAATCACAAACCTTGTAGCCAAACATGAATGAAAGCGAGGTCCGATGGACTGATTTTGGATCAGAAACGACCTCTGGATTGAACTGAACATCAGCTTGGAACAGCATGCAGCAGCAACAAGGCGGCGAGGGGCAGGGAATGGGGCCTCGTCAGAGAATGACTGGGCAGCAAATGCTCCGCAGGACAGCGATAAAGACAACCTCGCAGGGGCAGCGATTGAGGCAGCCTCACAGTGGAAGCAACGGAGTTAATCGGAGATGGTGGTGGTGGTGGTGTCACAGAAGCGTTAGTGAAGGATTGGTCGGGAAGTTTTGGTTGAATTTGAGTTTGGTTGTGGATTTTGGTCAGGATGATGATCGGTGAAGGACTTTGAACAATCCCTACAAACTCAAAACGCTACCACGGCAGCAAGGTATTGACCGCAACCAATTTCAAAAGTTCGACCGCAGCCGATTACTTCGACCGCAGCCGAATATATGGATTCTCACACAGATATATCACTCGAAATAGCAATTTCATTTATATATCATATCATAATCTGCCCTTCACAAAAAAAAAACTAGGCCTATATGTAGGCTATTACATGTGAAATTAGCGGCCTTTCATATCTATAACAGCCACATTATACACTAGGACATTTAAAGTTATAACTAGACATTCAAAGCATATAACTGATGGCTTTTGGTATTATAACAGCCACATAATAGCTCTAGGAGCTTTGAAATCACTACCAAACAGTAGACATAATCATAGATGGTCCCGCATCACATATTATATGCTTTATCTTAATTTTTATTGATTCAAGCAAGTCACAAAACAGCTAAAACAGCAGGACAGCAAGGACAAAAACTCTAAAGCTTGTGAAAGGACAACTTCAAAACTGAACCTTTTGGGAGGTTAAAAATTAATACCTTCTGGGTCTAAAGCTTTGGGTTGGAAATTTCAAAATTCTTAGACAAATCAGAGATGAAATATGAAATAAAATTATCTAGTTCTAGTGCATTTAGAAAGAAAAAGGACATGTATTTAAAACGTGATAGCTATAGCATGATGTTGTGGAAACTTGACTTTCAGTTGGTTTTCTAAGATGTTTATCCAACAAGAAATAGTACGAGGGGCATGCAAATTGATTGGAGACGACAAAGTGGGAATGCTTGACTACTGATAGCATAAGCAAAATATATCATCTATAATAAGTTGACTGTAATGAGGGAGGGAACATCAGAAATACATCATAACAATATGATTACACATGTCAATAATTACTGATATACAGAGTTCTTTGATAATGCAAAGCATGGCCAGTCTTTGAGGAACATATTCATACTTCGACAAGCATGATAAAGGGGCTCTCGTTGTTGAAAACATACCTATTCAAGAAATCTATTTCTAATAGTTAAATGGCATATCCATTTTGAAATTATGTTTATCACAACGATTGAAACATACAAAGAAGTGGGCCTGGGTATGAATAAACCGACGAGACAGTTTGAACATCAGAAATGTGGCCATTTGAGGAATCTTTCAATTGCTCATGTTAATACTGTTAAAAATAAGCCAAGAAATTAAATTAACACACTTTGTCCTCCTTTAACAAATCTTCTCATGAAATTTAGAATTAAAGCGAAGAGAAGGTTGAATTGAGGAGTTATCACCAATCAAGAAAAGGAGAAGAAATTTACAGGATACTATGAAGGACTCCCTCCTATATTAATGCAAGCTCTTAACTTCCAATTGAGACTCTATTTTGACTTTGATGGCATAAAGAGGATTTCCACCAACATGTTTAAATTGAATTTCTGCATTTTATCATTCTGAATAGTAAATATGGACCTAGGTTGCACAAACACTTCAAATGGATTGCCGTGCCTGAGTCCCGCATCAGATACAAACACTTGTATAAGTGCCATACACGTCGTATGCATGTTGTATGCGTCCTATGAGTGTCCTATGCCTCTTATATACATGCCTATAGTATATTAGTATGTTATCATTCTCATATGTTTATTTGGATGTTATTCTTCTTAATATTTCTTGTTCTATCAGACACACATGTGTGTTCCATGCGTGTACAACCTCCATCTTTTATCTCCTCAATGCATCTGATTCCTCCAATGGAGATGCATTTGATTCTTTTGAAGGTACCAGTGTTTTGGAGATCGCTAATCGTTAATTGGATGGACCAAAGTTGGAATCGGTGTTATTCGTTTACAATAAAGAGCAGATGAGATCATAGTCGTCTTTGGTTGTCTTTTTGGACTTTGGATGTTATTATTTATCTCCTTGACGCATTTGATTCCTCTGATGGAGATGCATTTGATTCCTTCGACGGTGTCAGTGTTTTGGAGATCGCTAATCTTTATTTGGATGGACCAAAGTTTGAATCAGTGTTATTTGTGTATATGTATGTGTGTAAAGTATATAAGCGCATGTGCACGCACACGCACATATATTCAAGTATTGTCGTGTCCACATATCCAATATTTCGGGATTTTTCAGTGTTGCCAAGTCGCGCTGCGTCGTGGATCGTGTCTGTGTTCGTGCAACCTTGATATCGACTGATGTTCTCTTTCGACATAGATGGGCCTTCCTGAGGCTACTTGCAAAGTACTTTGGAGCTTTGACAATCTTTTCATTCTTTCCAAAATGTTCTTAACACAATTCATTGAAGAAAAGGTGGATTTATGGAGAGTTTGAAATAAAAGATAAGAGTAGAATCCAGACATCTTGCTCGTCGCATATGATATTCGATGGTGGGAAAAGCTACTGTTGCTATTGCTCTCAACTATGTTCTTGATACTTTTTACAAAGTTACTAGCCAAAATGCAATAAATTAAATATGGTGAAATGTTAGGAATGCGTATATTTTCAGCACAAGAAAGTTGTATAAAAGTATGTGTAGTTTTTGTGAATTAAAGAAGTATTAATCGATAAACCATATATGTTTCATGTATAACGCTGAAAGCACTTACATCCTTGTATGACTTGAGCTGTGTATCAACCATCGATCTCCAGCTCTGAACATTCTGTATGCAATAAATTGATTAACAAATTCAGGCACATAGGAATGATCCCCAAACACATACAGGATGGGAGGCACACAATAATCAAAGTGCATACAATTGCCTTGTATCTATGAATTTAAGGATGAATTATCTCTTAATCAGTTGAAGACAATTTCTTTTTGTTCCCCTAGTTTTCGTACGTTAGGGAGAGACGTGTCTAAGCTACCGATTTTTCTTAGAGCTACATATTCAAGTTTAGTTTCTTGTTTCCATCAGCCTAAATTTTAAAATTTTAATTGATTTAATGCCAACCCTAAGGCAGTATATCTGCTTGACCAAATGCCAAACTAAATAAAGAAAAAAGGGCAGATATACCTGCTTCAATCCTTGAATCCTAGATAGCAACTCAGCTTGTGATTCATCCAAATCCTACAATGAAATTATGCACATAAAAAAACCTTTCCCAAAAACAACAATAGATGAAAAAATAAATCCTAAATTTTTTTGTATCACCTTGATCTTCACTCCTACTTGCTGAACTTCCTGCTTCTTCTTAAATCAACGGAAAAAACAAAAAGAAAATTCTCAAATCATCTTCATATCTAAATCAAAAAACAAAAAAGCGGACTTTTTTATGGCATACTGGTGAATATGAAACAGGAGACACCTCCTTTGATGCAGCAAGATCCTAAACAGAAACAATGAAAAGATGTTTCAAATTGTAATAAATCGATGAATAATTTCTTCAAACAAACGCTGAAATCATCAAACTACCGTCGTCTTCGCTTTTGAATCTTGAATCTCCTCGCTCTCCTTCTGGAATCACGAAAAGGAATACCAATTAGCTTCGAAATGAAGTAAAATCTTTAAGAAAGGAAGATGATATTGAGAAATCTAATGGAGTAACGGCGAGAGTAGAGAGGTCACCTGAGGAGATAGAGATGGACCGGATCCTTCCATTAGAGATCAGATCGAGGTTAGGGTTTTTAGAGGGAGAGAGAGGAGAGAGAAAGAGTGGGCGAGATTTGAAACGAAGAGAAAATGATGGAAACGAAGCGGGGAAGCGAACCTAAAATTGGGGATTTTATAAGAAAGTTTAAGCAAATTATTAACTATAAAAATAATTAAAACCTTATCGTTTAACATAGCGCATCTGGTGTAGTGGTATCATAGTACCCTCCCACGGTACTGACCAGGGTTCGATTCTCCTATGTGCATAATTTTTCTATCTTTCTCGCATTTTGAAAATTTTTTATTGATATTCCATGCAATAATCTATTCGCTAGCGTCAACCATGCATCTGTCATTAGACTTTTGCTTAGGTGGTAATATAAAAGATCCTTACTTTTTACTATCCCTGTCTACCCAAGGGCAACCACAGACACTAGTATATTAGGGGTATGATGGGAAAATCCGTATGGGTAAAATATGCCCTTACGGTAGGCACCATAAAGACAAATCTAATTGAAAAATCATTAAAAATTTATTTCAGTACTTCTCTTGACGGTGCCACAAGCAAAACCCCTACAGTGGGCACCGTAGGGGCAAGTAAAGGGTATTTTTTTTTTAAAAAACATCAAATATGTGGATCTCATCCCAAAATTTCCCACGTCCTAATTTTCTTCATCCGGCATCCCTTCTTCAAAAAATTTCGCCACCTCCGCCGTCGAAGTCGTCCTCCTCCTCCTTCCTGGTGTACCCTCGTCGAGCAAGAGCCGTCGATTCCTCCACCGCCGCCATCGAAGCCTATCCACCTCGTCGCCAGCCTCCACCGTAGCCTTCTTAGCCGTCTATTCCTCTACTGCCGCCTCTTAGATTTCTCCACCAACGCCGCTGAACAAGGTTAGTTAATTTGTTCGATTTTAAATTTAAATTTCCTAAATTTTGTTATCGATTTCTATAATTTTAGGGATTAATTTATAATTCGGTGGTTTTTGTCATTATTATTGTTGAATTTGGGGTTAGGGTTATGGGGCCAGGCTAAGGGATAATTAGGGTTAGGGTGTTGATTAGGGTTAGGGTAAGGATGATTAGGGGTTAGGGTTGGGGCTAGGGTTATGTTTAGGGTTAGGGTTAATTCGGGTTATTGTTATGACTAGGATTAGGGTTAAAGGTTTTATTAGGGTTAATGGTTAGGGTTAGGGTTAGGGTTATGATTAGGGTTAGAGTTAGGTTTAAGATTAGGGGTAGGGTTAGGGTTAATTAGGATTATTGTTATGATTAAGGTTAGGGTTAGGGTTAATGGTTAATTAGTGTCACGCCCAGCTTCCCAAAATATCGGAGTGAAGATGCGACGAGGCCCGCAACATAACTATACCAAAAAGTAGACCCTCCCCGATACAGTTACGCTAAGCGTAAAGTAATGCGGGAGTACACAAATTCAAAACAAATAAAGAAACTTTTATTTCATTAACCAACATTTATTACAACAAAATTCAAAGTCTTATTACATCATGAAACAAGAAAAATAAAGTAAACCTTAAACAGATGGGCGAATGAAAATAAAGAAGACTAAACCCTAATAATGAGGCAAAGGGGTGCATAATCTTCCTCGGTAGCTTCAACCTCTGCCGTCTGTCCTGGTATTCTCCTATCTCTAATAAACATTTCGGGGGAAACAAAGAGAAAGAGACGTCCGTCGGCGAGTTAAACTCGAGTAGGATTCTCAAGGGGTTATATAGTAACAAGGATGAGTTAAAGTATAGTATAAGACGATTAGAACAATAAGTGTAGTGTCTCATAAGAAAGTGGGTAAAGGTGTGGGTAAGATGTCGTTTAGTAACTACCTTCGCACTTTAGTTTACTTTAGTTCTTAAGGTATAACGAGTTATGACAAACGGGGTAGTGTTATGGCATGTAAGTTTATCCAAGTGTATTATGTCATGTGAATGAATCTTAATAAATATCTACTAAGTTTGGTAATTGTTTCGGTTTGATTAAACACGGGTACCTGGTTGGAATGATCATTTTGTTGTATGCAATAGTTACGGATTAGTGTTGGCGCGTAGTTCATCTGGGCATGGAATTTCAACAATTATACAGGTCACCCGTAATAACGGGATCTTCTAAATCAGGCCATCCGAAATATCAGGATCTTCTCACAACCAGGTCACCCGTAATATTGGGATCTTTTAAAATAGGTCATCCGTAATAACAACATCTTCTTTAAGTATTCCATATCTAAGTTCGCGCATCTAACCCAATCCGTACTCGATGTCATAAGTTGTGTTCAGTATAGTATCGTTCAAGTGATTGGACTTTTATTCTACCTAGGTTCCCCAGGTTTCAATAACTGTAAGTATAGGATAGTTGTGTACAAGTACGCAATAATAACTCTGCTTTATTCACTATTCACTATACTGTTCACTATCACAAATCGTTCACTTTTCACTGGCATATTCGATCCAACTAATCTGATACCACTCAAGTTTGACAATGCAATATTTACTAAGACTCAATAAGGGCGTTTGCTCCCGCTAAAGGTATCACAGTCGGGTAATTTGTGAATTTTGCCGATAAACAAATCATATGGAATATAAGTCATTACGCGTCTTAAGGACTTAGAAAAAAATCACATTAAATCGTACGATCATAATTAAGCAAAATTATACAAAATAGGTAGAAAGTAAACTTAATTAGCAAACCAAATAAATTGGTTTCAGGTCAAACGGGTTTCGGGTTTGTGAATTACGGTCATTTCATTTCAAGTGTTCTCTGCTGGAAATTCAGTTCCCGAACTGAAAGTCCATTTCGTAACACACTTTTCATCCTATTGGGATCATAATTAGGCAACGCTGCAGTTGGGTGATATTTATATCTATTAATTAGTTTTCTAACGCACTAGACGTATGGACAATATCTGTTGTGTGCTGGGAGATAGGCATTGTTTAAGATTAGGGTATACAATCTGTCCCTGCCTGGGACTGCAATATGTAACGACGATTTAAAATATAATTTAAATAGCAAATGATAGTAAAAACGAACGAAACCACAACCTATAGCTATCTAACAGGTTAATATTCGCAACCATATAGGGTTCCGCATAATAGAATTTTCATAAAGAGTTATAAAAATATTTTAATTCAGGTGTCAATAAGCAGTACTGCTCTGGACTGCAGTCTAGAGCAGCATTCCCAAACAGTTTTCATCATCATTTTATAACAGTATTGAAATATAAATCATAGGGGGTTCTAGATTGTTGAGCCGGCTTCAATACGAGCCCTCGAATACTACATTCCAGTATATATCCAATTTACTATGATTTTCACGAGTTAGGTATACAGGAAATTTCAGATTTGATGGATCTAGATGGGGTGTCATTCCATGGTGGTAAAGTCCATATTTTCAACCCAAGATTTGTTTTATGTTATTCATTATCGCTAAAGCAAGCTAATAGACATAAGTTTCGCCATAATTGATTTATTTTTCACATCAAGCACTCAACCAATGTACACGAGTGACGATCGAACCAAATTAATTCATGAAAAACCTAAATGATATTCATGCGGTCAATAAAACCCAAGATGGGTTCGATCCTAATAACACCAATCACGATGGCTCAAGGTATACGTATTCAATTAAACATGACGCTATATGGGTATTGATATATCTACGCACTGTTGCGCGCACACACACAACGTGTGTGTATATCCATCTTTATAACAATATCATATAGTCTTATAATCTACAGTAGTATGATTTGCAAGGGAAGGGGGATTCCACTTGCCTTTTGACAAAACGACAGCGATGATAACGGCGACGGATCACACGGGCACGAGCACGGCACGACGACCACAAACTTAGGCTCGGCTATGGGGTTCTGGCTCAGCAACGATAGCTAGCTTGGGCTGCAGGAGGCTGAGGCAAGGTCAGGGCTCATGGCGAGGTTGGAGGTGCGCTGGGGTCGTCGGTGGTCGGTAGAGGTAGCTCCGGCAACGGGTTAGTGGTAAAGAGGGGAGAGGGGCTCGGTAGAAGAGGAGCTCGATGGAAGACGAAGGGGGTGTAGTCGAGGGTACTCGGAGGAGAGGGGGAGGTGGTGGCGTTGTCGGGGGAGGGTAGGAGGTAACTCCGGCGATGGGTGCTCGGTGGTGTCGGCTTGGTTTTGAGTTGAAGTTCGGTGGTGGGTCCTTTGGTGTGCCAGCAGTGAAGGTTGAAGGCAAGGTGATGGGGATGAAGTGCGCATTCTCAACGAGATGGGGTGCTCGGGGTTACAAAGCGAGGAGCTTGTCGTGGTCGAAGGTTGTGATGGGGGTCGGCTATAGAGTTATGAGGGGGGAGACGAAGGTGGTGTTGATGGTAGTGATGTCGAGGAAAGTTCGCACGGTGGTCGGTGAAGGTAACGAGGAGAGGGAGTCGGTCGTAGCCGGTGCCGGCGTGGGGGTTGGCCGGGGTTCGTTGAAGAATGTGGGTTCGAGCAAGGAAGGAGGGAGGAAGAGGGGTCGAGATGAGAGGGGGGAGTGAACGGAAGAGGGAGAGAATTTAAGGAGTGAGAGAGAAAGAGAACGTGAGAGTTAAAAATTTGAAATAATTAAATAAGAGTTAATAGGATTTATTTAGGAGTTAAAGGGATTAAATAAGGTTGATTTGTGTGTTAAATGGGATTAAAGTGAGGATTTCAAAAGAAAATGTGGCGGCTGGGGTGAGAGTTGGGTTTGGGTTATTAGGTTAAGAGTTTGAATTTGTGATTGGGTTGTGGGCTTGGGGTAGGATATAGTTTAAGAAATAAATATTAGGGTATACAAAATTAGATTAGAATTTAGGAAAAATAATTGAGATTTAAATTAGGAAAAATAAAATAATTAGAAGGAATATATATGGAGCAAATTAAATAGAAAGATATAGGGAAAATTATTACTAAAATACGAATAATACGTACACAGGGAAACCAGTTATTACAATACCTGTCAAAATAGTTCGATACTTTCCCATAACAAGATGTTGCAGAGGCTATTCAAGTGTAAGAAGATAGCGGAGGCAATGATTTGGTATTATTTACTGCCGAAGACCGGACTGAGACGTTGGGGCGTCTAGCCTGAATTTGGGAGCAGATACTATTTGGATATATCCATACAGCTCTCCGAAAATACCAAGTTGATTTATGGCACCATATATCGGAGGTTTGGATAGATACGGCCGTTGTAGCATGACTTTATCATGTTCTCTCTCAGTTGTGAGGGGTTTTTTTTTATTGTGGGGACGCTCTTCCCTGCAGGCGCAAGCCTCTGCAGTTAATTACGTTATCGCGTTGCGATAACCACTTTCTCCTTCTCCAATAGTCCACTCCGTGTCGTGTGTATTTTTGTTTATTTTGGTTGCCCGTGGATTATATACGGAGACTAGTTTATGCCATCGCCCGTAGGGCACGGATTAGTCCAAATCCGTATGTTTTAGATTTGGATTTTAAACTTAGGTTGTATGTCCCCTTAGTTCAAAAAATATTTTTATTTTATTTAAGGACTGTTAATCTAATTTGAGATTAAGATCAACTTAAATATATAAGTATTTGAGCTCAATTTATTTTAACTAAGGAGATGTTAGTCTTATTTGAGACTAAGATCAATTTAGCAATATTTTCAGGATCGTTAAATTTTATTAAAATCCAACAACAGAGTATTTGGGCTCAGCTGTAAGAGACTTAACCAATTTGGGCTTAATCTGCTCAGTCTTTTTTTTTCAAAAGTGCTAAGCACTTATTTGGGCTCTGTTTGTTCAGCCCCCCTTTTATGCAAAAGTGCTAGGCACTTGTTTGAAACTCTGGCGCTCACATGGGTATCAGGTGAAGCCTGCGGTTATGGGCGCAATCCAATCAGTGCTAAGCACTCAGTCATTTTGTCTGAATATATATATATAGTACTAAGCACTTTTTATATGACGTCCACGTGAGGAGCACGTACGGCGCTATCTCATTTATTTTGTCAAGTGCCCATGTGTGTTTCACGTGAGACGTTGGGCGCTGTCTAACCAGTGCTAAGCACTGAGCCGTTTTGGCGGCATATAAAGTGCTAAGCACTTTACTCAGCGTTCATGTGTGTTTCGCGTGAGGCACTGGCCCTCTGTTTTGGGCGCTCGCGTGTTTTTCACGTGAGGCGCTGGGCACTGTTGTGGAGCGCCCACTGTTCCCTTCCGAAAGACGGCGCAAGACTGACGTCTTGCCTGAAATTCGGGGCAGATGCTAATTGGTGCTATCCGTCCACCTCTCCGAAGATGCCAAGTTGATTTATGACACCGTGTATCGAAGGTTTAAACGGATGCGTCCGATGTAGCAGACTTCGTCAGATTCCCCCTCGCTTGAGGGGTTTTTGATTGTGGGGACGCTCTTCCCTGCAGGCGCAAGCCCCTGCAGTTAATTACGCTACCGCATTGCGGTAACAACTTTCTCTTTCTCCATATGGTCACTTCGTGTCGTGGGTGTTTGTTTTGTGTTTGGTTGCCCGTGGATTGTATACGGAGACTGAGTTATGTCGTTGCCCGTAGGGCGTGGACTAGTCCAAATCCGTATTATCTTAGATTTGGGTTTGGGGGTTTGGGTTTAAGGATGCGTTAGCCTCATTTGAGACTAAGATCAACTTAAACGTTTGTTAAGGATACGTTAGTCTAGTTTTAGACTAAGATCGACTTAACGGGATCATTTAGATCCAACAAGAGAGCAATTAGGAGAGCCCTGTTGTTTAGTTTAATGACATTGCGATCAATTACCAGTTTAAGGACCTGGTGGTCCAATGTTAGTTTTAAGACGTTACGGTCAAGGTTAAGGACATCATAGTCCATGGGTTTAAGGACTCCACAGTCCGGCGTTAGTTTTAAGACACCACGGTCAAGGTTAAGGACATCATAGTCCGTGGATTTAAGGACTCCACAGTTCAATGCTAGTTTTAAGACATCCCGGTCAAGGTTAAGGACATCATAGTCCATGAGTTTAAGGACCCCACAGTCCATTGTTAGTTTTAAGACATCCCGGTCAAGGTTAAGGACATCATAGTCCATGAGTTTAACGACCCCACAGTCCATTGTTAGTTTTAAGACATCCCGGTCAAGGTTAAGGACATCATAGTCCATGAGTTTAAGGACCCCACAGTCCATTGTTAGTTTTAAGACATCCCGGTCAAGGTTAAGGACATCATAGTCCATGAGTTTAAGGACCCCACAGTCTATTGTTAGTTTTAAGACATCCCGGTCAATGTTAAGGACGTCATAGTCCATGAGTTTAAGGACCCTACAGTCCGTATCAATGTGTGGTTGTCGGGACCCGTCACCTCTTTGAAGACGTTGAGGAATTACAACGACAAGTATTAAAGGAGTGAAGAGATGTACCCTTGAACCGAAGTAGATTAAGTGTTCTGTAGTCCAATTTGGAACCAAGACCCATTTATTAGGTTATGAGCACATTGGCTCAGTTGAGTCTGGATTGAGGACTTATGGCCTTCTTGGGCTAAGTCCAATCATGTTTGGAATGTTGGCCCTCTGTTGGCCCATTGAAGGAGATGGTTTGCCTCTAGAAACTTAGCCAATTGGGCTAAAGCTAGTGTTAAACACTAAAGACCAACAATGTTGAACACTGGGAATAAGATTAGCAAATTAGTGTAAAACACTAAAAAAAAATTAGTGTTAAACACTAGAAACAGGGTTTTCAAATTAGTGTTAAACACTAAGAAAATCAGTGTTAAACACTGGAAACATAGTGTCACGCCCCGCTTCCCAGAGTACGCTAAAATAGGCACGTGATATAGCCAACCATGCTACCTGTGGTTAGGAAAAATCCTTCCACAGTCACATTACGGCTGTAGAGATATCAAGAATAGGAAAGTAAACTAACTATCTAGTACATGTCCATAAACCAGAGTAAAAGAGTCAAGAAATACTATAGTATGCGGAAGCAAAAGATCAAATAAACACCTGGAAAGTAATACTGGATACCGACAGGATCCCTACCGCTTGATCTAATAGCGACAATACTCCTGATCAGTTTGCAACAAAGGTAGAAGGATCTGGGCCATGCAAAACCTAGACGTCAGCGCGTCATAACATCAAGCAACAATAAATGAACAGGATACACGAGATATGCAGGCATGAATCATAAATAGTAACAAGTCAACAGGGATGTATAACAGTGAAGTGTATCAGTGTATGTGACGTGCAGTGATCAATCTAAACTGTGCTACTGGGTTGTCTACTCTAAACTTTGTTTGAAATCAATTAATATAATCCTCCATGTAACTCAAAGGATATGTCCCGTTACCCCCCCCCCCCCCGGGACCACGGATCAGGAATATATGAACCAAGAGTGGTTCTATCCCGTTACCCCCCGGGACCACGGATCAAGATGTAAGAGTCACGAATGGCTCTGTCCCGTTACCCCCCGGGACCACGGATCAAGTAATACCCTTTTAAATTACACTTTAGTTTACACTTTTGATTTCCCCATACCCCTAAGGTTATGTGTTCAAGTCAGGTATTTCGTAATCAAGAACTAATGCCAACACAGGATCAGGTAGGTGCAGATTTGTCTGGATAGACAACAGGAACGGTCCGTAAGGACTACATGTCAGGTTTGTTGGCATTAGACACAAGATCAGGTAACAGGTAAAGCCATGGTACATCAGGTCAGGTCAAGTAGTGTATGTAGGTGCCAGGTCATGTCGAGAGTGTACGGTACCGTGTCGAGTCAAGTAATATGTGTGTAGCAAGTCATGTCAGGGTGTAAAAGATATTATGTGGGTGCTCATAATCAACTAACATAATCATGGTTATAAATAAACAAGCATGGGTATTATCAGAACAGTAAACTGGCACATGTAATATGATATGCGAATAGGTACAGATTAAACTACTTAGATGCATGGTTATCAGTTTGGGTTTAAGAGATAGTTTCAACATTACATGCATGCAGTATAATAAATGTGGATGATAAAATCATATTAATATGTACTAAAAAAATCTAGAGATGTGTTTGAATATGAATTAGACTAGATGTATGCAACCGGTCATCCGATAGGGTATAACCTACAAAAGGGTATTATAGCTATGCAAACAATTGGGATTATGAGATCTAACATATAAATGTGGTTATTAGGTTTAGTAAACTAATTGCGACAGTTAGATTTCAAGTTCTAGATCTGAAATATGTAAACGGGACATCGTGCTGCTAACTTGGAACTCATGAATTTAGATTCTATTTACAGATTTAATAAGAAAATAGATAAATTAATATAGGAATAGTATGAATAGCATGTAGCAAGTTTCACTTGCCTCGACGGATCTCGAAGCGGTAAACGGAACGTCACGCGTCGGCGGGAAAAGTCGTGACGCGCGCACGGTACACGGAATGAGTCCAAATAACGAACAGTGGGATCACAAGGGTCAGATGTCCTCACTGGGTCGTCGAGATCGTCGACGGCCCGATCGGATTCTGGCGATCGAAAAACAACAGTGAATAAAAGAGAACAGAAAATGCACAAAGAAACAAGAAGAGAAGAAGGGAAAGAAAAGAAGAGGAATAAGACTAAACTGGCTTACTGGGTTGTAGTGGGATGATCTGGTGATGGCGGCGAGACCAACGGCGATGAGGGCACCGGCGAACGGGTTTTGAAAAGCTAGGATTGGTTAGGGTTTTCGCGAGGAAGAGGAAGAAATAACAGAGGAGGGAGAGAGATACGTGACACAGTTACTTTAAAGAAAAAAAAATATTGGTATCCAAGATTTAGAAAATTACCTAAAATATAAATATAATTTGAGAGAGAGAGAGACGGAGAGAGAGTGAGAAACGGAGAGAGAGAGAGACGGAGAGAGAGAGAAGAGAGATACGAGATTTGATAGTTTTGTTAAAAAAATAATTAATATATAAATATATACATAACCTGTAACCGTTAGCATAGGATAATATATTTTAGTTAAGGATTATAATAATAGTTTATAATATATAAAGAATATTAGTCCGTTTTGAGATTTTGGCAAATACAAACTTACTCCAAAACATGCCCAGGTCGGGTCCAAAAATTCAGATTTAAAATATGAAAAATATATGCGACTTTCAAATTTCAAAATGAATGCTCAGTTAAAGAAAATGTATACCCCTAAGAACGGATGCACGTACGTGCGCGTAACCATCCAAACACGTCTGTTTCATTGAACGGGACGAGAATAAGATGCGAAGACGCTACCACGGGGTTAGGGGTATCATGCAGGCTATGAAATGCAATTTTAAATTATTTTACGTGATTTAAATTGTTATATGCAAAAGATGCAACACTAGATAAAATACCAATATATACTAACTCATGAGATGCACTAGCCTATGCAACAAGTCAAGATAATCTATAAATAAGAGTCAAACAGGTTAAAGCAAGCAGGTCGGGTCGAATGCAATATAAAGTGTAAAATACCATTCGTACCCAAGATACGCTAAATCAAGAAATACCACGAATAAATGAACTCGGGTGTTACACAGAGTTTTCAAATTAGTATTAAACACTAAGCAAATCAGTGTTAAACACTGGAAACAGGGTTTTCAAAGTAGTGTTAAACACTAAGAAAATTAGTGTTAAACACTAGAAATTGTGATTCTCAAATTAGTGTTAAACACTGGCAACCAAATTATCAGTTTGGTGTTAAACATTAACAGAGAGGAGATCACATGGGAGCACGTGATGGCATCCAAAAGGTGGGGCCAGATCCCCTTCATTTTGTTCTACAGATAAGTATTTAACACTTTTAATTCTGACAGCCATCACATGTGGGCACGTGATGGGGGCTCATGCTATGGTCTATTAGAATGCTCATTAGGAGTCACGTGGTGACACGTGAGGGCGCCCCAGAGCTTCTATTTCTTTTGCTTTTTTCTTTGCGTGCTTCAGGGGTCACGTGGGGCACGTGAGGCGTTGCCTCAAAGTTCTTATCTGTGGATTTTTACAGGGGTCATGTGGTAGCACGTGACTCTGGTTCTTTGCATGTTTTAAAGATTTGCTCATCTTTTAAGAATAAAATTCTTCATAGGGCTAAACCCTAGCAATAACTTTAAAGGAATTAAATTCCTGCTTTCTTTTGAAGAATTATATTCTTAGATAGGGTTAAACCCTAATTTCTTTTCTGTAAGAATTAAATTCTGGTATAGGGTGAAACCCTAATTTCTTTTTTAAGGGAATTAAATTCCTATGAGTTTGAGATAATTAAGTTCTCAATTAGGTTTAAACCCTAGTTCTGTCCATTTTGAAGGAATTAAATTCCTGTAATATAGGGTTAAACCCTAATTTTATCTCAAAGGAATTAAATTCCTATAACTTTGTGAGAATTAAATTCTCAGAACTCAATTCCTCCTTTATGTTTTAGATCTGCATGGCAGGATATCAACCCAATGAGAATTAAATTCTCAATTTATGGGGAGATGTGCACTTTGCAGATCTTCAACCAGAGAAAGAACTAAGTTCTTTTCTTTATAAAAGAGTTAAACTCTTTTGAAAATTAAATTCTCTTTTTGAAGTCTCTCTTTTCTTACCTACGGTTTTTCTTTGCAGAGAATCGAATTCTTCCTTTTTTCTCTCTGAATTTTCAGAATTCCAAGGCTCTATATCTCTCTCTCTCTGTATCTCTCTTTTCTTTTAAAACTCTCCTATTTATAGGAGAAGGAAAAGAATTAATCCGTTTGGTAAATCTCTCATTGAAAGATTTGATTTGTTTATTGAGAGATTTGATTTATTTTCATCATTGATCTGGGCCTTTAAATTATTAGGTGAATTTTATTCACCATTGGATTTTAAATCCAAAGATATTCTTTTTGTTATTTCGGTGAGATTTAGGGGAAATCTTTCCATGTTCAAGATTTTTCCATAAATTGGTGATATTTAATCACCTTCAGATTCTTGATCCAACGGTTTTATATAATTCTTCTCTATTTTAGAAAGATTTAAATGATCTTATTCAGAATTTAATTTTGTTGAACAGCAGGGCTTTTAAAGCCAGTCACGTGCGGCCACGTGACCCCTTGAATGGGCTTCTTTTCTGCGCTTGCTCTTTGTCGCTGCTTTACCATCACGTGCCAACACGTGACCACTGGTCACGTGTGAACACGTGATGCTTCCTCTGAAGCCTTTCCTGATTTTTAATCAGGGAACAAATGCCCCCACAGCGTTGCTCTCACGTGTCTGCACGTGGGTGCAACGCTGTCACTTTTGTGACCGTTGGATCTGCCTTGGGAGTAGGGGAGATGAAGCGTTTCCATCACATCCTATAAATATAGGGGTCTCTTCAGAAGCGCCTCCACTCTTGCTTATCTTCTTCTTTGCAACTTTTCTTCTTGAGAATTTAATTTTTGTTCCTCAGAGCTTAGTTCTCTGCCTTGAAAAATTTTCAGAGTTTAACTCTGTTCAAGAAAGACTCTTTCTTTCAGGTAATGATGTTGAACGATCGAAGAACCTCCATTTTTTTTAAAAAAACTCTCTGGATTTTAAATCCATATCAAGGGTTTCACCATTTTAACACGAACCCATTTTTCTTCAAGTTCTTCAACAAAAATATAAAACCATTTAATCTTCAAACAGTAGATCTCTTAGGGTTCATCTGATCTTTAGGGAGATGATGGTGGCGGTTGTCTCCTCCATGGAATTTAATTCCATCCCAAAAAAAACTTCGAGTCTGGAAAGTGTTACTGGGAATTTAATTCCCCTCTCTTAACAAGGAATTTAATTTCTATGAAGAACTCAGTTCTTCTCAGGGGACTTCTTGGGTTTTCCTTGCCCTGAGTTCTCTTTCTCAACCGGGAGGAAGAAGTTTGTAATGAATTTCCATGATCGTTGTTTTAGGTATCATGGATGCCCATTTGTATGATCTTGATGAGATCATTTTTTACGGGAATATTCGTGCACTGGGCCGCAGCCAGAACCAGGAGTTCACCAACGCTCAATGTGCTGAGATCATGAGCCGCTTCGACGAGTACAATGGTCGGCTACTTCCTCGCCGCTCTTCTCTTCTGAGACTCATCATGCTGGCAATCTGGGGGGTGCTCCCTCTCTCTTGCACCGGCGTACCGCTCAGGGCATTGGACGCTGCCGAGGATAAGGTACATTCGGTGTACCTGATGAGCCTAATCTCGAAGAGGAAGCGAGACAATCTCATTGATCTCTTGCACCAGGATTTTCAGCAGTCGGCCATACTTGCTGCCTATCGGAGGGTGGAGGACATTCGTGAGGACCCCGACGCTTGTGATCGCGAGAGAAAACATACTAGGATGGTTCGAAATGCCTGAAAGCTCTTGGACAAAGTTACGTTCGAGTTTCTCAATCCATACCCCGCATCTGAGGTCTTGCCGTTGTAATCGTTTCTTTTTATTTTGTATGAACTTTTAAAGTATGAGTGATAAGTTTTATCATGCCCTTCTGTGTTTGCATGCCTTTTTGTGGGATTTTGTCATTTTTTCTATTGTTGCTGCTGACGTGTTTGGCGTGTGAGGCACCATTTTACTTTTCAGTGCATATCAAGTTTGGTGCCCACATGCTCTGCACGTGGGGCCCTTTTGATGGGGCTGTTTAATTTTTCATTCCATATTTTCTGTGCACAGCATTAGATGCAGAAAAGGAACCTTGGAAATAGTTCTATCTCCTTGATTTCCAATGCCTTCCCTTTTTTGGGCCTTGGAAATAGTTCCACCATGCAATATTCTCCGTGCGCAGCATTTAATGCTCCTCTTTATAACCTGAGGCCATAGCCTTCTTTTTCTCTTCACAGAGAAGTCTATTCTGAATTTAGTGTGGTTTATCTTGAGGAAACAACTGAGTGCCATGGCCTGCAACCGCCCCCATGCTCGTCGACAACCATGGGAAGTACCTATCGAGGAGATAATTCCTCGCTTAGCTGCACGAATGGTGGACCCCCTTCTCACCGACGACGAATGTGATTCGGCGACATATGAACTCTTGATCCGTAGGGGGTCCCCTCTTCCAATGGGATCCCTTTGGCTCCGGATGATTCTTGCTGCCGTGCTTGCTGACATCCCTCCTCACCCCGCGGAGATGACCCTGGCGATGCATGACGCGGCTGAAGACAAGCTCGAGTGTTTTCACGAAGCGTGCCTGATTACTCAGGCTCTGAAAGATTGCTCGGTTCACCTGTTGGGCCAAATAAGAGCCCGGCGGGCTATTATGTCTGCTTTTGTGGACGAACATGACGCTAATCGGTGGGGAGTGACTCCTCGCGAGAACCATCGCTTTGATGTGTTGGAGAAAGCAGAGAGAGAGATGGAGAATTTTGTTCTTTGTTTTGTTAACCCTTGTGCTACCGATCCCGTATTTGGTAACTTTTTCCCGCTAGCGTAGTATATTCAAATCAGTGTACTCTTTTTATCATTAGTTTTCGCATGCTTTATGGTGAATCTTCATGTATGTTGGGTACTAGTATGTGTGTCTTGCTTGCATAAGTGAGCTCCATATTCTTTCCATGAGAACTTTCTTTGATTGCGAACACTATCATCATGTTGCATGCACATCAAAGCTTTGGGTATCATTTCTTTTTGAATATTCATATAGCTGCGAATGCATGCTTGATAGGATATACATCGGAAATTTTTCTTGTTGCTTCCCATACCAGGTGACGTGTGCGCGTTTTAGATCGACTATTGCTGTCGACCGGAGGCTTGTTTATATAGTCTTGAGCGTACATGTCCCATTCCAGAGGCTGCGGCTGCGAAGGCGGGCTTGCGTGGTCTGATAGAGCGATGTGCGGCGAACATGATGTCGTGCGAGAAGAGGCTCGGCAGCAAATTCTCGGAGAGGGAGCTGGCCTCTAAGGCGCTGAACGAGCTCCAGGCCATCCTTACAGCTAAAGCCAACAAATCGTATGAACTCTGGCGAGTACTTCAAGAGTCTATCAAAGAGGTGGTGTCCCCCGATAACGCTGTCGTGTTTACTCGCGAAAGGGTTGAGGCTTATAAGGCTACCGTGAAAGAGCTTGAGGGCCGGCTTGCCTCGTATCAGGCCCAGCAGGCGGAGGCGGAGGCCCGTCTTCTGGCGATACTGAATCATCAAGCCGTGACCCAGCAAAAGAAGGATGAGCTAGTAAAATTGCTAAATCGCCTGCTGGCCTGAAGACTTGTACAATTTTTTCTTTTGTACATACTCCTGAATGAGAGTATATATTTTTTGTTTTTTCATGAATTGTACTTTGTATCCATTTTGGTTTATGAATAAAAGACATATTTTTCTTCTCAATGGTGTGTCTCTTTTTATTGAATGTGTTCTGCGGACAGTTTGTCTTGGTCTCCTTGCAGGGCAGCGAGGGCTTAGGATTCAGGGTTAAGATCTGCCTCCTAAGACTTTTGAGCTTTATGAGCCGTGAGGGTCTCATAAAGAGTTTTTCTCCCTACAGGTCGAGAGGATCCCGTAGGTGTAAGTTCTCCCTAGGAATCATGAGGATTCCTAAGCAGGTTTTCCTTTGAAAGTCGTAAGGATCTCACAAGAGAATTTGCTTCCTCACGGGTCGTGAGGACCCGCAAGTGCTGGATGCGATCGCCCTTATCCGTATTTCACAGGGTCAGGGGTTGCTTTGGGATGTTTTCCAGGGTACCGTAGTTTAAAGACATCGCGGTCAAGGTTAAGAACGTCATAGTCCGTGGGTTTAAGGACTCCACAGTCCAATGTTAGTTTTAAGACATCACGGTCAAGGTTAAGGACATCATAGTCCGTGGGTTTAAGGACTCCACAGTCCAATGTTAGTTTTAAGACATCACGGTCAAGGTTAAGGACATCATAGTCCGTGGATTTAAGGACTCCACAGTCCAATGTTAGTTTTAAGACATCACGGTCAAGCTTAAGGACATCATAGTCCGTGGATTTAAGGACTCCACAGTCCAATGTTAGTTTTAAGACATCACGGTCAAGGTTAAGGACATCATAGTCCATGGATTTAAGAACTCTACAGTCCGATGTGTGGTTACTGGGACCCGTCACCTCTTTGAAGACGTTGAGGAATTACAACGACAAATATCAAAGGAGTGAAGAGATGTACCCTTGAACCAAGGTGAAATCAGTCTAGAATCATCAGGGTTGATCGTTAGTTTTAAGACATTACGGTCGAGGTTAAGGACATCATAGTCCGTGGATTTTAAGGACTCCACAGTCCGATGTTTGCTCTGGATGCTTCACACGGGTTCACTGCCATGCTCTGCGAGGACCAGGCTCCGCTCTGGGCATTTTCCTCGGGGTCAAAGAGTGACGTTATCCGCGTTCCACGTGACCAGGAATTTTGCACTAGATGCTTCACACGGGTTCACTGCCGTGTTCGGCGAGGACTAGGCTCCGCTCTGGATGCTTCACACGGGTTCACTGCCGTGCTCTGCGAGGACCAGGATCCGCTCTGGACGTTTTCCCCGGGGTCAAAGAGTGACGTTATCCGCGTTCCACGTGACCAGGAATTTTGCTCTGGATGCTCCCCACGGGTTCACTGCCGTGTTCTGCGAGGACCAGGCTCTGCTCTAGGCGTTTTCCATGGGGTCAAAGAGTGACGTTATCCGCGTTCCACGTGATCAAGAATTTTGCTCTGGATGCTTCCCACGGGCTCACTGCCGTGTTCGGCGAGGACCAGGCTCCGCTCTGGGCGTTTTCCGCGGGGTCAAAGAGTGACGTTATCCGCGTTCCACGTGACCAGGAATTTTGCACTAGATGCTTCACACGGGTTCACTGCCGTGTTCGGCGAGGACTAGGCTCCGCTCTGGATGCTTCACACGGGTTCACTGCCGTGCTCTGCGAGGACCAGGATCCGCTCTGGACGTTTTCTACGGGGTCAAAGAGTGACGTTATCCGCGTTCCACGTGACCAGGAATTTTGCTCTGGATGCTCCCCACGGGTTCACTGCCGTGTTCTGCGAGGACCAGGCTCTGCTCTGGGCGTTTTCCATGGGGTCAAAGAGTGACGTTATCCGCATTCCACGTGACCAAGAATTTTGCTCTGGATGCTTCCCACGGGCTCACTGCCGTGTTCGGCGAGGACCAGGCTCCGCTGTGGGCGTTTTCCGCGGGGTCAAAGAGCGACGTTATCCGCGTTCCACATGACCAGGAATTTTGCACTAGATGCTTCACACGGGTTCACTGCCGTGTTCGGCGAGGACTAGGCTCCGCTCTGGATGCTTCACACGGGTTCACTGCCGTGCTCTGCGAGGACCAGGATCCGCTCTGGACGTTTTCTACGGGGTCAAAGAGTGACGTTATCTGCGTTCCACGTGACCAGGAATTTTACTCTAGATGCTTCACACGGGTTCACTACCATGCTCTGCGAGGACTAGGCTCCGCTCTGGATACTTCACACGGGTTCACTGCCATGCTCTGCGAGGACCAGGATCCGCTCTGGACGTTTTCCATGGGGTCAAAGAGTGACGTTATCCGCGTTCCACGTGACCAGGAATTTTGTTGATTATATCCGCATTTCACGGAGTGGGGATTTGACTCTTGGTGATCTGTACACCGCTGAGTCGTGGAACTGGAAGTTGCCGTTGTTCCGCTTTACTTGATGTCGTGTCCGTTGTGACGAGACGAGTGTTGAGGTGATCTCTAGGCTATTTGTGGCCCTTCGAGACTTGGCTTCTTCTTTTGATGAAACCTGGGGAGGAGGAGTGTGATTCCTTCTTCGTTTCCGCCCCTGGATTGTATACAAGGATTGATGTATCATCTCCTGTAGGGCAGGATTTCATTTTTATTTTATTTCTTTTTCCGCGATGCTCTATCATTTCAGCTTTTATATCGCGAAGGTCGTGATTGCCCCATCATTTCGGCTATTTTTCGCGGTGCCCAATCATTTCGACTATTTATTTTATTTTTTACTCGCTGCTTTTTATTGCGAGTTGCCTAATCATTTCGGCTATTTCTTATGCATACACTTTTACTTGCTGCTTTTTATTGCAAGTTGCCCCATCATTTCGACTATTTTATATGCATTTTTAGCTCGCTGATTTTTATCGCGAGTGTAGAACTTGGAATCTGGTGTCAATCTCAGCATCAGCATCGCTACAACTGGAATATTTCCAGGAGCGAATCATCATTTGCCATGAAAGGACTCGGAATTTGATATCGTTTTAGGCATCAACATCGCTACAACTGGGATATTGCCAGGAGCGAATCATCATTTGCCTCTGTCGATGTCGAACAAAGATGGCTTAGTAAACAGGGTTAGGATTCTGTCGACTAAGGCTTTTGACTTCATGAGCCGTAAGGGTATCACAAAGGCATTTCTCCCTACAAGTCGTGAGGATCTTGTAGGTGTGTTTTCTACTTACAAGGGTTGTTTACCATATGGACATATCCCTAGTCACGGGTGGGACTTTGTTAGGGAAATGTTTATTCGCGCCCGTGGATTGTATACAAGGGTCAGTATGAGCCGCTTGTAGGGCAGTATTGGAGGTTGTGGGGTTTGCTTAAGAACATGTTCAGGTTTCTATAACTTAAGACTTTCAAATCGCATGAGCCGTGAGGGTCCCATAAGAGAGTTCTCCTTACGAGTCGTGAGGATCTCGCAAGTGTGACTTCTCCTTAGGAATCGAGGATTCCTAAGTGTGTTGCTCCCTTGTGAGTCGTAAGGATCCCACGCGGGTGGTTTCTCCTTACAAGGTCGAGAGGACCCTGTAAGCGTCTTTTCACGAGATTGCGCCCTTTCGGGTTTTCACAAATACTCGCCGGTAGCCCTGCTGTTTTTACTCACGGAGCCCTTTCGGGTTTTCATCCGTGCCCATTTTGCTTATGGACATACCGTTTTTATTTTTTTATTATTTTTTTTATTATTTTTTTTTGTTTTGGGATGCCGCAATCCACCGTATTTTGTCGACATCTCGGTCAACGACCAGTTTTAGAACGTAGTGGTCCGTCATTAGTTTAAGGACGTTTCAGTCCGTCGTTAGTTTAAGGACATTTCGATCCGTTGTTAGTTTAAGGACGTTTCGGTCCGTTGTTAGTTTAAGAACGTTTCGGTCCGTTGTTAGTTTAAGGACATTTCGGTCTGTTGTTAGTTTAAGGACGTTTTGGTCCGTTGTCAAAGAAGGTCGGTTACTACTTATAGAGTTTGGGCTTAGGAGGATAGCGAGCAGACATAGTCGTCGTCATCTATCATTGACCTAGGCCGCAACTCGTTACGCGTAGTATTTCTTCAGGAAGCGGCCATTTATCGGTCTGAAAGGTCTTTCGCCATGCATATCCATGAGTAGATAGGCTCCACCCTGGTAAACCTTGTCTATGATGTACGAGCCTTCATAGTTCGGCTCGAATTTTCCCCGCTTGGCGCGATTGGGGATCATAGGTCTTTTGACCACTAACACGAGTTCGCCTTGGCGGAATGTCCTCGGCCTGGTCAATATTTTATATGAGCGCGTCATCTTTGCTTTATAAGCCTCCAGATTTTGTTGCGCTATGAGCCGGGTTTCATCAAGGGCATCGAGCTCCTCAAGCCGAAGGTGAGCATTCTCTTCGTCCGTTAGCTCGTAATGGACTGCCACTCGTAGAGAGGGTAACTCTATCTCGAGAGGGAGTACTGCTTCTGTACCGAATACCAATGCGTACGGCGTCGTGTTTGTAGCCGTTTTGAATGTAGTTCGATATGCCCAGAGAGCTTCTTGTAGTCTCTCATGCCAGTCCTTCTTATTTCGGGACACCGTCTTCTTCACAATCTTCGTCAAGGTTTTGTTGAAAGCCTCAGCTAGACCGTTAGCTCGGGGATTATAAACTGAGGAATATCTCCAGTCTATGTTGTGTTGTTGCGCGAAACGGCTGATCTTGTGGCTCCTGTAGGCTGGCCCGTTATCGGAGATGATCCGTCGCGGGGTTCCAAACCGATAAATGACGTGCGTCTTGAAGAAATGGAGGATATTCTCCGTCTTCACTTCCCTCAACGGTACTACTTCTGCCCATTTGGAGAAGTAATCAGTCGTCGCCAGGATAAATCGATATCCCCTGGACGATGCTGGTTTGATAGGGCCGACTATGTCAGTTCCCCACATCTCGAATGGCCAGCTAGCCACCGTCGGATGTAGAGGATTTGGGTGCTGATGGATAAAGTCCCCATGAATCTGGCATGAGTGGCATTGCCTCGCATATTCGAGGCAGTCCTGAATCATCATGGGCTAATAGTAGCCCATCCGTTTAATTTTCAATTTCATCTTCGGGCCTGCTTGGTGAAAACCGCAGAGTCCGTCGTGAACTTACTGAACGACTCTTTTCGCTTCTTCAGGTCCCAGGCATCTTAGCCACAGAGAATCAAACGACCTCTTGTACAGAGTATCATTGAAGAAGGCAAAAGGCAGGGCTCGTTTCATGAGCTGATGTCTCGAGGACGCATCTTCAGGTGTTCGATGGGATTTGAAGTAGTCTACAAAGACTTCTCTCCAATCATCAACCTTCTCTTGGTTGTTTATTTGCAGAGCCATTTGCTCAGTCACTCCCTTTTCTTCGGATGATTCCGGAGATATTTCTGCTGGGGCAAGTACCCGACGGCTTTGTACTACGATTCTTACGTCATCGAGGTTCTCATCGGCTAGCTCCTTAGCGAGCTTGGCCAGCGCGTCCGCCTTGCTATTTTCTGCACGCGGTATGCTTTCCAGAATGTAGGAGGGGATTTGGGTCAACGGTCGCTGCACCTTTTCGCCGTACTTCACCAACTCTGGTTTGCACGTATGGTAGTCTCCATTTACTTGACTGACGACCAGTTGAGAATCTCCATATATGAGGAGGTTTTCAATTCCCATGTCGATGGCGATCTCGAGGCCTGCTAGTAAAGCCTCATACTTGGCTTCATTGTTCGTCCTTGGCTCTGTCAAGGAGAAAGCAAAGCGCATTATCCCTCCTTGCGAGGTCACGAAGATAAGGCCTACCCCCGATTTGATTATGGGTGTGTTCTGTTTGCGCTTCTTCATGGAATACGCTCCATCAAAATAAAGTTCCCATCGGGCACTACCACCGTCGATCGCGTCAAACGCATGTTCGTCTGACAGCTCGCAATTCAAAGGAGAATCGGCAGGTATTGGATGCTCAGCGAGGAAATCGGCGATGGCCGGGCCTTTCACTGCCTTAAGAGGCTGATAGGTTATTGAAAACTCCATTAAGAGCAAGGCCCATTTAGCGAGTCTCCCTGTCAATATGGCCTTTGACATTAAATATTTAAGGGGGTCCACCTTAGAAATGAGACGGACTTCATGTGCCACCGCATAGTGCCTGAGCTTTGTTACCGCAAAGATCAACGCCAGGCAGTGTTTTTCGATGGGGGAGTAGTTGCTTTCTGCCCCCAGAAGAACTCGACTTAGATAGTAGAGCGCTCTCTCCTTCCCTTGGTCGTTCTCATGTGCCCATAATGCATCCAAAGAACCTTCGAGGGCGGTGTTATAAAGAATAAGAGGCTTTCCCTTGACTGGAGCAGCTAACACCGGTGGGTTCTGCAGGTATTGCTTGATCTCGTCCAGTGCGCCTTGGCATTTGTGATCCCAGACGAACGGGGTTCCCTTCTTCATCAAGTGACTGTAGGGGCGACACTTGCCAGAGAGATTGGCTATAAATCGCCGGATATACGTGCGCTTCCCTTGGAGAGACCGCAATTGCTTGAGAGTTCTCGGCGGAGGCATTTCCATGATCGCCTTGATCTTCGACGGATCTATCTCGATACCCCGATGTCGGACGATGAATCCTAGGAATTTACCTGAGGACACCCCAAACGCGCATTTGAGTGGGTTCATCTTCAAGTTGTATTGCCGAAGACGTTGAAACACGATCTTCAGATGCTCGAGATGTTCCTTGTATGATTTGCTTTTAACCACGAGGTCATCGATATAGCATTCAACGATTTCATGTATGAGGTCATCGAAGATCTTCGTCATGGCCCTCTGATAGGTGGCACCGGCGTTCTTTAGACCGAAGGGCATCACCTTGTAGCAGAATATACCCAAAGGGGTCCGGAAAGCGGCATGCTTCTGGTCTTCGGGATGTATCTTTATCTGATTATATCCTGATGAGCCGTCCATGAAGGAGAAAACCTCGTGAGTGGATGTGTTATCTATCATCAGCTCAGTGACTGATATTGGGAACTCGTCCTTCGGGCAAGCTTTATTAAGATCCCGGAAGTCCACGCATATGCGCACTGTCCTATTTTTCTTCATTACCGGGACGATGTTGGCAATCCAATCAAGGTATTGAACCTCATGGATAAACCCAGAGTCGATCAGCTTCTTGACTTCGGCGTTGATGCTCATCTCAAGCTCGAGCCGCATTCTTCTCGGTGCTTGTTTGATTGGCTTGACATTTGGGGATATTGCCAATTTGTGGACAGCAATCTCTGGATCTAGTCCTGGCATTTCGGAATAGTTCCATGCGAAGCAATCCTTATGCTGCATAAGCACGTCTTTTAGTGTAGCTACCCTTTCCTCAGACAGCAACTCACTGACGAATGTTGGTCGCGGGTCACTTGCCATCCCCAAATCAATTTTCTTGAGGTTATCTGCAGTAGTATGTATGCCATCTTCCAGCTCTTTCGGCGCTGGTGGAAATTCTGAGATCACCTCGTCGTTATTGTTTTCGAAGCACCAAGGAAAGTCATCCATATTCTCGGGCTCTCCTTTTGATATTGTTATCATATGACAAGTACGAACTCACTTCCAAGACCGATGTGGATCTGGTTCTGCTCTTGTGGCTTTGGGTTCGTGCTTTTGTGGCGGCGTTACCCTCCAGCTGCTGGATAGAGCAAACCTGCCTTGCTGGTACTGGTCTTCGACCCAGTTCTTAAAGGTGAAGCAGTCTTCGAGAGGGTGTCCTATTGATCGGTGATAAGAGCAATAGTCCGGATGAGCGACCTCGTTAGCTTGCTCAGGGTGCTTAGACCCCGGGAGTGTAATCATTCGATGTTTTAAAGCGAGATCAAGTATCTTATTCGTCTTGTCTTGAGGGAAAGAATATGCTCAACTCATCTTCTTCATGAGGGACAAATTCGGACCGCGCAATTCCCGATCACGTGACTTTTTGGTCCCGCTTTGTCGTCGTCAAACCCCTTTTCTGCTTTTTAACTTATTTCTGCCTCTGCGTCGGGCCCTTTGCACAGCAGGTTGACAGGGAGAAGCGTCTTCGTCTTTTGCAGCCTGTTGAAGAAGACGTTGCGTCCTGGCTTTCTCGTAGATGGCCATTTCGCGATTATGGTCGTCCCGAGCTTTTTGACCCGCTTTCCTGATAAGCTTGTCCATTCGTTCTTCAAATGACGGACTCGGCACTTTGACTGCGGGATCTAGCTTTGGTACGGGGTCGGCGTTTTCTGACAAGGCGTCCTCTTCTTCATCGAAGTTATATATGGCGTAGCTACCAGGGACTCGTTCCCGTTTCCCGGATTTCACATATGCAAGCCCAAGCGTTTCCATTCTCCCGTTGGGCAACTTGCGCTGAGTCCCAGGGACATCCTAAATCCTGTTGTAGAACCGAGCTTGTCGAATAGTCTGTTTTAAGGGTACCCCTTGGCGCTTCAGTAGCCTTTTTAGTCCGTTCGTGTAATATCTGGGCAAACGGATGGGTTGGAGCCTGTCAAGTGTAGAATCCGCGCCGTGCCATATTTCTTTCTCCACTCTTGTTTCCGTGGACCGATAGAATAGGATCGCCTTTTCACCTTTTCGCCTGGGAGGAACGTAAAATGTCTGCAGGTCTTGCACATTGTAAGCTTCAAGGGCGTCAAGGTCTTTATAGTGCTCCCGCGGAATCATGGTAATTTGCAAACTCTGATCATTACCCAGGAATGCTTGTATTGACGGCCGACTGGAGAACACAGCATTAACCTCATCTTCCGAGTCGCTTCCGAAGATCAATATGGGGGCGGTCGGTCCCGAGTTGTTGCGTCGAGACGGCCCAGCGTAAACTATCTCTTCTTCTTCTTCGGTATCACTCCCGAAAACAGGAATGGTGGCGGCGGCTTTGTTCTCCGGTTTGCGACACCTCTCTGTGTCCTCGAAATCTGGCAAAAAGTATTTTGCATCTTCGTACTTGCGGACTTCGTTCACGGAGAATGGATTTAGCTCACCTGTTACGGTATACTCAAGACCATCCTTGAAATACTTCATACACTGATGTTGCGTAGAAGGGATGATGTTGTACACGTGTAACCAAGAACGACCGAGCAAGGCGGTGTAGCAGGTCTTGGCGTCAATGACGTGAAACTTAATGTCCGTGACGAGTAGCCCGAAGCGTAATGTTAGTATCATCGATCCGAGGGTCCGTGATGACTGAGAATCGAAACCGGAGATGGTAATTTTATCACGAGCGAGCTGCTGAATGCTCATGCAGATTTCCTTCAACACCCGTACATTAAGGAGATTGACGGAGGATCCATTATCAACCAGAATTTTGCCTATCTTGATATCATGGCAGTATCCAGAGACGTACAGGGGACGGTTGTGGTCGCACGTACCAAGGAGAAGGTCTTCATCACTGAATGTGACATCGGCTGTGTGTACTTCCAGGTCATCCTTCATCCTTTCTTCGGCGAGGAAGGCTTGGAATTGCTCGGGCTCTTGTAGCGCCTTGATTAATGAGTCTCTCTCTCTTCTTTTGATAATAAGAGGGCGTCAAGAATGCTGAGCCGCAAGGGTAGCTTCCTCAGGTGCGCTAGGATGTTGTAGTCCACCTTATTCTTCTTGGGCAGGTCCTTGGCAGTCAGCTCTTTCATGACTTGGTCATTTAAGGCGATATCCTCAGCGACCTTTTCCTTTCCCTTATCTTTTCTGGTTGCGGGTTCGAGGTTCTTTTCCGGAAGCGTGCGATTGCGCAGCTGAATGTTTTCGCAGGCCTCTGGCTCTTCCTCTTTCCCTAAGACGGATTCTTTAAAGAGAGGGTCCAGAGCCATTTCCTCAACAGAGTCGCTCCCAAAGGTGAGAACTTGTGATCTTCCGGCGTTGACCGTGTAACAGTTACCGGTCGTTCTTTTGTGCCCTTCGGTCGTACTTCTCTGCCCCCGATGAGTTCTGCGTCTCATCCGCTTAAAATGTTGCCGATGAGCAACATATCCCTGCCAACATATCTTAAAAGCGTCGCACTCCTCAATGGGGTGTGAAATCTTCCGATGATATGAGCAGTAATTAGAATGCATCTCCGTTCCATTGCGAGTGTTCTCTTCCGAGGGCGGTAGCTTCATTCCCATTGATATGGCTTTAACAAACCTTTTCCTCGTCTTGAATCTGTTTTTATCCGCATCGAATGTATTTTGATTTGGCGGGAGTGCTTCGACTCTTTCGTCTAGTCGCCTGCGTTTGGCTCCTTCTGATGCGGCCATCTCACGCTCCCGATCGGCTTTACTTTTCAGACGAATCTCATCCAAAAAGGCATCGATCATTTCTTCAGACGGCCACACAAGCTCCGGTTCAGGCTCTACCCCCAGTTTCTCAGTGCCAGGAGTTTCTTCATCGTCCGTAAAAGAGTGGGAGATCACATGACAACTCTCCGTGTATCCCTCGGATTCATCCGACGAGCTTTCTCCATTATCTTCTCCCTGAAAGACGTGGTTGAGGAACTCATGGAGTGTGATGGGAGTCCGCGCCTTTTGATTGTACTCCTCCAGCGCGTCAATCTGTTTCTGCAAGTCCGTGCGCTTGTCGCCAAGCTTCCCGGGCTTTTTGGATCTCTTCTTCTTCTTCTTTGAAGATTTCGACGGCTGGGTATGGGTACTTGAGCCATCACCATCGATCTTTGAAGTTGGGCATGGCTTCAGCATCCCTTCAATGATCTGGGGTTCCAGCGGGTTCTTCCACCTGATCGCCGGGCATGTCTGGAGCTCATTCAGCATTCTTTTGGTTTTTGCCGAAAGCATGATTTCCCATGGAGCTTCTTCAATGAAATAACAAGTTGCCCCCGGTGTGTCCGTCTTCTTAGGAGTGTGCGGTTGTGGCGGGTTCACCTTCCACTTCTCGGACAGCGCAAACTTGCCCTGTAGGTATTGATCTTCAATCCATCCTTTGAAGACGAAGCAATCATTAATCGGATGGCTTACCGTTTGATGGTAAGGGCAGTAACTGGGGTTATTCACCTCACTGGGTTGCGGCGGTCGCCTTGGATTTGGCAAGTTGATAAGCCTGTTGCGTACCGCCAGCTCGAATAGCCTCTTCGTCTTATCCCGCGGGAATGAGTAGGGGCGCTTCATTTTCTCATTATAATACCGCCGTCTTTCTTCCAGTTGATCCGCTAGCTTCGGGGCACTGGGTTGCTGCTGAGCGTTCGCGACGAAAGTTGCCTTCCCTTTACCCTTGTTGTTCCGGGGCTCCAGCTTCGGGGGAGGCGGTCTATGACCCATCTGGTCCATCTGGGCTAGCTTGTCGATTAAAGCCTGGAACGTGGTCGATTTGAAGAACATCATGAACTGCGAAATAGTTGCATGAGGATCTAGGGTACCTACGAACATGCCCACCGCGGGCGATTCCTCAATGCGTTGTTCGCAATTCGACCATAAGTTTCACCAGCGTATAGCGTAATGGACCCACGTCTCACCTGGTTTCACTCTGGCATTAATCAACACCGTTATCGGGGTGCGTTCGCTGGCGCTCGCGAATCGCTGAGTGAATAGCAACTCCATTTCAGCGAATGTCTTGACGGAATCGTTCGGGAGTTCAGAATACCATTCGAACGTTGTTTCTGACAAGCTGCCGACGAATTGACGAAGCAAAAGCTTATCGTCGCCGCCAGTGTTGCCACATAGCGCTCTGAACTGGGCAATATGCTGGTGGGGATTACCCGTCCCCTTATAGACATGGAATTTCGATATTGTATAGCCCGGCGGGTACTTGATCTGATCATACCAGCTCGGATATGGTCGCCCTGTTCTGACAACTTGACCGGCTGCCTCAGTCGCCTGGTGAACCCGTATCTGCTGAGCTATATATTCGTCCAAGTCAGCTTTGGAGATTGTCTCCTCCTTGGCTGTTGACAAAGCCGGTGGAGGATTTGACGTTTCTCCCCTGTCATCTTCAAGAACGATCGGAGGATTTTCAGCAGGAGGATCTTGTTGGATCATCATACCCACCATGTCCTGGAACAGAAGGGCCATTCTCTTTATATTGGCTGCTTGTTCCGCAGCCTCTTTATCTTTCTTTAACAATATCCTGCGATGGAATTCAGCATCAGTTTCTTGCTCCTGGCGTTGATCTGAGGACGCTTCGGGTCTTTCTTTTGGCCCAGTAAGTGCGGCCATCACATTCATCATTTCTTGGAGCTTCTGCTGCTACTCCTGAGCTTTAGTCACTGACCGTGTAAGCGGTCTATGACCTGTAGATGCACGGCTGTCCTCTTTCCCGGACGCCATGTAGACGGTGTGTACCATAATGCCCCCGGACTTAGGGCGTTTGGGTTCACTACCTCTGACATTTGCCGCGGGCGTGGGGACTTTCTTCGGCCTTCTTCTCTTGTGGGCCGTCGACGTGGAGGGAGCCGTTGCAGCGGGCACCCAAGTGGTTGTCGTCCTTTGCTGTTTGACATGACGGTTCTTTTCTTCCTGAACCTTCACCCTCTTCTGCCGGCGAGAGTGATCTTGGTCGATTACTAAGCCCTGAACCCGTTGCCAGACCTTGTAAATTTTGGAGGACAGCCGTTGAGGAGGCTGCTCCGGCTTCACTTCTGTAACACTTTCCGCAGGTGGAGGGGATCTTTTCAGCGTGGCAGTCGGAGAGTTTCTGCGTACTTTGTTGAGCAGTTCAAAGCTGTTCCCAGTCGGAACAGCGGCATTGATTTCCACCCTTGGAGCTGGTGGAGTTAGCCCAGAGGGGGAGTTGCCCCCGGCCTTCCGTACCCGGCGCCAGTGGCGACGTAGAGCGTGTCGAGCTGTTGGGGCTGGCTCGGCGATAGGGACGGTTTTGTCTTGCCCCCTGTATGGATGAGACGCTGCTGGTGCCAGCCTCTTAAAGACTGATGTTTTTTGAGTGGCAGTGTCCAATCTGTCAAAGACAGACCCTCGAGCAGGAACGGGAGCCGGAATAGTCAGCCTTGAAAAGATCGACTCTTTAGCAGGAGAACCCGTCTTGACGACTTCAGGAATGGAGATGGCTGTCTTCTTCGCGATGGCCACGTCAGGGGTCATGGGCTTCTTGGCAGGCCCATCAGAGTTCAGGTTCAGCCTGGTAAAGACCAAGGCTGCCGGCTTGACATTGGACGATCTGTTGAGAGGGGCCGTGGTAGTAGTTAGCCGATCGAAGACCGACTTCTTTTGCGCTTCCGGTACGGGCACTGGAATGTTGAAGCTTGCCGGCGGGAGCATGGTCCCGAAGAACAGACCGGTAGTAGCTTGAGTCACTTGTTCCACCGGCATAGCAAGGATGGAGGCCGCTTGAGGCCCATAGGCTACACCTCCAGGTGAGGCGGAGCGTCGGTTGCATTTGCATTTGGAGCAGCTCGAGCAGTTGGATGCCATTGATGCTTGATTTCTAAGCCAGGCAAGAAACCAAATCTTAGTAACTTGAAACCCAAAGGCAACCATTAAAAAACCGCGATTCATTCGCGAAGACGACACACGAAGTGTGGAGTGGAAAGAGGAAAAGGTCCCACGTGGCGTGCCCGAATCTGTTCCTCTCCGAAAGACGGCGCAAGACGGACGTCTTGCCTGAAATTCGAGGCAGATGCTAATTGGTGCTATCCGTCAACCTCTCCGAAGATGCCAAGTTGATTTATGACACCGTGTATCGAAGGTTTAAACGGATGCGTCCGATGTAGCAGACTTCGTCAGATTCCCCCTCGCTTGAGGGGTTTTTGATTGTGGGGACGCTCTTCCCTGCAGGCGCAAGCCCCTGCAGTTAATTACGCTACCGCATTGCGGTAACAACTTTCTCCTTCTCCATGTGGTCACTTCGTGTCGTGAGTGTTTGTTTTGTGTTTGGTTGCCCGTGGATTGTATACGGAGACTGAGTTATGTCGTCGCCCGTAGGGCGTAGACTAGTCCAAATCCGTATTATCTTAGATTTGGGTTTGGGGGTTTGGGTTTAAGGATGCGTTAGCCTCATTTGATACTAAGATCAACTTAAACGTTTGTTAAGGATATGTTAGTCTAGTTTTAGACTAAGATCGACTTAACGGGATCATTTAGATTCAACAAGAGAGCAATTAGGGGAGCCCTGTTGTTTAGTTTAATGACATTGCGGTCAATTACAAGTTTAAGGACCTGGTGGTCCAATATTAGTTTTAAGACGTTACGGTCAAGGTTAAGGACATCATAGTCCATGGGTTTAAGGACTCCACAGTCCGGCGTTACTTTTAAGACATCACGGTCAAGGTTAAGGAAATCATAGTCCATGGATTTAAGGACCCCACAGTCCATTGTTAGTTTTAAGACATCCCGGTCAAGGTTAAGGACATCATAGTCTATGAGTTTAAGGACCCCACAGTGCATTGTTAGTTTTAAGACATCCCGGTCAAGGTTAAGGACATCATAGTCCATGAGTTTAAGGACCCCACAGTCCATTGTTAGTTTTAAGACATCCCGGTCAAGGTTAAGGACATCATAGTCCATGAGTTTAAGGACCCCACAGTCCATTGTTGGTTTTAAGACATCCCGGTCAAGGTTAAGGACATCATAGTCCATGAGTTTAAGGACCCCACAGTCCATTGTTGGTTTTAAGACATCCCGGTCAAGGTTAAGGACATCATAGTCCATGAGTTTAAGGACCCCACATTCCATTGTTAGTTTTAAGACATCCCGGTCAAGGTTAAAGACATCATAGTCCATGAGTTTAAGGACCCCACAGTCCATTGTTAGTTTTAAGACATCCCGGTTACGGTTAAGGACATCATAGTCCATTAGTTTAAGGACCCCACAGTCCATTGTTAGTTTTAAGACATCCCGGTCAAGCTTAAGGACATCATAGTCCATGAGTTTAAAGACCCCACAGTCCGTATCAATGTGTGGTTGTCGGGACCCGTCACCTCTTTGAAGATGTTGAGGAATTACAACGACAAGTATCAAAGGAGTGAAGAGATATACCCTTGAACCGAAGTAGATTAAGTGATATGTAGTCCAATTTGGAACCAAGACCCATTTATTAGGTTATGAGCACATTGGCTCAGTTGAGTCTGGATTGAGGACTTATGGCCTTCTTGGGCTAAGTCCAATCATGTTTGGAATATTGGTCCTCTGTTGGTCCATTGAAGGAGAGGCTTTGCCTCTAGAAACTTAGCCAATTGGGCTAAAGCTAGTGTTAAACACTAAAGACCAACAGTGTTGAACACTGGGAATAAGATTAGCAAATTAGTGTAAAACACTAAAAAAAATCAGTGTTAAACACTAGAAACATGGTTTTCAAATTAGTGTTAAACACTAAGAAAATCAGTGTTAAACACTGGAAACCGAGTTTTCAAATTAGTGTTAAACACTAAGCAAATCAGTGTTAAACACTGAAAACAGGGTTTTCAAATTAGTGTTAAACACTAAGAAAATTAGTGTTAAACACTCGAAATTGTGATTCTCAAATTAGTGTTAAACACTAATAAGTAACAATGTTAAACACTGGCAACCAAATTATCAGTTTAGTGTTAAACATTAACAGAGAGGAGATCACGTGGGAGCACGTGATAGCATCCAAAAGGTGGGGCCAGATCCCCTTCATTTTGTTCTGCAGATAAGTGTTTAACACTTTAAATTTTGACAGCCATCACATGTGGGCACGTGATGGGGGCTCATGCTCTGGTCTATTAGAATGCTCATTAGGAGTCACGTGGTGACACTTGAGGGTGCCCAAAGCTTCTATTTCTTTTGCTTTTTTCTTTGCGTGCTTCAGGGGTCACGTGGGGCACGTAAGGCGTTGCCTCAAAGTTCTTATCTGTGGATTTTTACAGGGGTCACGTGGTAGCACGTGACTTTGGTTCTTTGCATGTTTTAAAGATTTGCTCATCTTTTAAGAATTAAATTCTTCATAGGGCTAAACCCTAGCAATAATTTTAAAGGAATTAAATTCCTGCTTTCTTTTGAAGAATTATATTCTTAGATTGAGTTAAACCCTAATTTCTTTTCTGTAGGAATTAAATTCTGGCATAGGGTGAAACCCTAATTTCTTTTTTAAGGGAATTAAATTCCTGTGAGTTTGAGATAATTAAGTTCTCAATTAGGGTTAAACCCTAGTTCTATCCATTTTGAAGGAATTAAATTCCAATAATATAGTGTTATACCCTAATTTTATCTCAAAGGACTTAAATTCCTATAACTTTAAAAGAATTAAATTCTCAGAACTCAATTCCTCCTCTATGTTTTAGATCTGCATGGCAGAATCTCAACCCAATGAGAATTAAATTCTCAATTTATGGGGAGATGTGCAGTTTGTAGATCTTCAACCAGAGAAAGAACTAAGTTCTTTTCTTTATAGAAGAGTTAAACTCTTTTGAGAATTAAATTCTCTTTTTGAAGCCTCTCTTTTCTTACCTAGGGTTTTTCTTTGCAGAGAATCGAATTCTTCCTTCTTTTCTCTCTGAATTTTCAGAATTCCAAGGCTCTATATATCTCTCTCTCTCTGTATCTCTCTTTTCTTTTAAAACTCTCCTATTTATAGGAGAAGGAAAAGAATCAATCTGTTTGGTAAATCTCTCATTGAAAGATTTGATTTGTTTATTGAGAGATTTGATTTATTTTCATCATTGATCTGGGCCTTTAAATTATTAGGTGAATTTTATTTACCGTTGGATTTTAAATCCAAAGATATTCTTTTTATTATTTCGGTGAGATTTAGGGAAAATCTTTCCATGTTCAAGATTTTTCCATAAATTGGTGATATTTAATCACCTTCAGATTCTTGATCCAACGGTTTTATATAATTCTTCTCTATTTTAGAAAGATTTAAATGATCTTATTCAGAATTTAATTCTGTTGAACAGCAGGGCTTTTAAAGCCAGTCACGTGCGGCCACGTGACCCCTTGAATGGGCTTCTTTTCTGCGCTTGCTCTTTGTCGCTGCTTTACCATCACGTGCCAACACGTGACCACTGGTCACGTGTGAACACATGGTGCTTCCTCTGAAGCCTTTCCTGATTTTTAATCAGGGAACATCTACGTGGGAACCACGTGAGGCGCTGATTACTATTCTTTTTTAGAGATTGAGTCTCTGATAATAGCATTTTGACCATTAATGATCACCAAGATCTTTATTTCGAAGATCTGAGACCAGGTTCCCTTTAAGAACTAAGTTCTTATGTTTTTTCTTTTATAAGAACTAAGTTTCTTTTAGGGTTAAACCCTATTTTCAGAGAAACTAAATTTCCATAAGATAGATTCTTTTCCTTTTTCTTTCTTTTTAACCTAGTTCTTTTCTGAATCTTTAATTCTCAAGAACAAGATCTTCCCGATGAGAATTAAATTCTCAACTTGTGGGAGACTTGTCTTGTGGATCTCTGATCCAGAGAAAGAACTAAGTTCTTGAGAAGGGTTAGACCCTTAGATATGCTATGATAGGTAAATGAGATATTTTGATCTCTGTGGTTTCTTTACCTAGGGTTTGAGAGAAGGAAGATCTTCTTCTTTATTGAGAATTAAATTCTCTGTTATTTTTAGAGCTTTATGTATTTTTCAGAAGCTTATGAGGGGTTCTCTCTATATGAGACTTGAAGTCTCGGGTCCTTTATATAGTGGAGGCAAATTGTTAATTAGTTTTAGAAAATCTCTCATTTGAAAGATACCAAATAATTTAATTGGTCTCAAAATTGTTCAGAGGATTTTATCCACCGTTGGATCTTTGATCCAGTGATTTTTGTTTCACAGAATATATCTTCTTGTTTCTAACAAGATTAGGGAAATATTTTCCCATATACAGAATTTTATTCTGTCAAACGGTAATTTTTAATCACCATTGGATTTTTTAATCCAAGGGCTTTCTGTTATACAGAGCACATTTTTCTTTGTTTAGAAAAATATAGGGAAACAATTTTCTGTTCAACAGAAAATATCGTTCTCATTTAGAAAGATTAGGGGAATATTTTCCCTTAATAGAATTTTATTCTATATTCGGTGACTTTTAATCACCCTTAGATTTTTGATCCACCGGTTCTCTGTTAACATATAATAGCTTTCCCTTTTAGAAAGATCAAGAGAGATATATTCCCAAGAATAGAATTGAATTCTATATAGGGAGGCACTCTCACGTGTTTAACACGTGACCCCTATGTTGGTGTTTAGCCTATTTTATTTAGCGCACATATGACTTGCATATGGGCGCTCACGTGTTCAACACGTGAGGTCAATTTGGCTTTCAGCCACTTACTTTTAGTGCTTATATGCTTTGCATACCAAATAAAATTTAATTCTATGTATAGAGTTTAACTCTATCTGAAGCCAATGCTTCAAATGAGTGTTCTCACGTGTTTAACACGTGATCCCAATGTGGTTTTTTTAATCTGTTTATTTAGCGCTTATATGCTTTGCGTATAAGCGCTCACATGTTTAACACGTGAGGCCTATTTAGTCTTTAATTGTTTGATTGCAGCGCTTATATGCAAAGCATATAAGCGCTCACGTGTATAATACGTGAGGCTTAAGACGTGGGAATTCTCTCCTCTTTTCTCTTACTTTTTATAAGGGAACATCCATCATCGTGTCGCTCCAAGTGACGACGAAAGAATGAGTCATTCAATAGATTCGCCGGTATGAAATGATTTCGATAGGAGGCGCCCAACATTCAGTAGTGATCCTCGCAATATCAGGCTCGGACTGGCTAATGAAGGCTTGTTCCCTTTCAACTATATGGTTGGAGGCCACTGTTGGGGTCAAAAATTGCACCCCGGTTGACCAAGTCAAAGTCAACCCCAAGTAAACGGGCCCAAGCCCAGATCAAGTGGGCCCATGCCCAAGTCGAGCCCCACGGCCGGCGTCCTCCATGCCAAAATGAAATCATATAATAAATAATTTTGATGTAATTTTTTATGCATGAATGAAAGAAAATTGGGCATAAAGCCAAATTTTTGTAAAGCCCATGGCTTATGTGCAAAAAAAATGAGCACATGAGCTATGGGATAAGCAAAATGCTATTCTATAAAGCCCAAAGGGCTATGTGTCAATGTGTAAGCCTATAAAAGGCAACATGATAATGAAATAAAGAGAAGACTTTTCATTCTCTAAAAACTTCAGGGTTTTTGTGCCTCCTTCTCCTTCCTCAAGGTTCTAAACCTTCTTCCCCTTATCTGAATTAAATCAAGAGTTTTACTCTTTCTTTTCCAAAAATAAATAGTTTTTCACAACAAAACCCACAAAGGGGAACTCGGATCTTCCATCAGATCTCAAAAAGGGGAGATTTTTAAATCTCACCCCCCTTTCTCCAAGATCCGGCCAACCGAGAGGAAGAAGAAGGAGACCCACTTCCAAAAACCCCACTTTGGGGAAGATCCAGGGCTCAAGGGAGAAGAAAGAAGTCCCCTTTCATCAGCTCTGAAAATATCTTAGGAGTTTAACTCCTAAAAAATATATATATTTATAAAATAATAAATCTTTCTTTTTGGGAGTACAACTCCCAGTGTACAGGCTAAGCCCACTTGTCCTCTATGTCAGGAGTTTAACTCCATAAGTTAAATCGGGAGCACAGCTCCCAGTGCAGGGACCAAGTTTCTTTTTCCTGCAGACGCCTAGCGCCGTCCGCGTGCCAAGCACGTGGGGCGCCAAAGACCCAACGCCTAAGCGTCCACGTGCCAAGCACGTGAAGCGCCAGCGCCCAGCGCTCATGTGCTAGGCATGTGAGGCGCTCGCACCCACGCGTCCTTTGGACGCCATTTTCCCCCTCATTTTATATACACTCCATACTGTAACAACCATAACTTTCTGTACAACTTTCTGTACAAAATTTTAAAAATATACAGAAAGGGGTACTTTTGCCTGAGCACAAGATATAAGTTTGTTTTGCTTTTTAATAGCAAGAAGGAGCTTGTAGCTCATTGGTAATACCTTGCACTGCTGAACCAACCCACCAGAGCTCAAATCCCATACCCCGCATTATTTTTAATATTGTTTTATTTTAATATCTTTAGAAGTTCAAGGGTCTACACGTGCATAACTCGTAAAAACCCCACTACACAAATAAAACAAACTATCCCAGGGGGTAAATGGAGCGTCGAGGAAGCCAACGGCAGCCGGACTCGGCCGGATTTGGCCGAATCGGCTGGCGACTCGGCCGACTCGGGCCGCCGTATCCGGCCGGACCGCCGATTCCCCAACATAAAAGTTAGGCCTCTTGGACTCCCCTGTACTCCTGTATACTTTAAATGTACAGACCAGTACTAGAGACTCTTTAAAACCCTAATTACTCTATTTCAATACATTTTAATACTTTTTTTTCAATTCAACCTTTCACCTACCCTAAACCCTAGCCTTACCCTATAAATACAACCTCTAGACACACACCCCTCACTCCAAAATTCTGATCAAAACTCTCAAGAAAATCCCTAGAAGTTTAGTGTGCATTTGAAGTTAGCAAAAGGCAAAACTCCGACGAAATTCCGACGACGACCCTAGGAGCTCCCGGCGACGAAACGACGCATCGGCACTTCCTACCGTTCCCTCTTTCCCTCCTCTAATCTGAAAACTCGTAAGTCCAACCTCCCTCTTCTCTATTCTTTTCTAAAAACACGGATTTCTAAATACCGACGGAATCAGAGTTAATCCGATGTCCGAATCGGTTCTTCCTAAAAAATTCAACCTTTTCTTAAATACAATTATACTAAACTATTACATGTTGACTATTAAACATTAACAAGTCATATTGAATAAGTTCCATATCAAAAGATTTCTATTTCAATTGTTATCGTACTTTTTCACTAAAATACCATGCAGTTTAATTCCGACATTTAAAACATCAAAATCTTGCTATACCTTTAAGTAGACCACGAGGTAATGACCTACCTCCTCATACACTCATATGCAACATAGCACAATACCTTTTGGGAATATAGAATACGGGAAACGAAACTTTTCATATTAATACCCTTAACTATTAAAACCGTTTTCTACAAGATACGTATTTATTACAAATCTTTGCAAAGCGCCACTACAACCTATTTGGGGAACCCGTTCGGGATGGTGCGGATTATCGCACGTCCTCGGGTTTAGTAGTGCGAGATTCAGACTTCCATAAGGAGCATTCGGTCTCGAAGATTTAAAATACGAATATCTTAAGAAAATGAGATTTCTAGAAATATAATATATATGAAAATTTATATATATATATATATGTATCATTAAAATATCTATTTTTGTGGTAATATAAATATTCCAACTTTTTCTAAAATCACAAGGATCATTTTACATTAAAATACCATGAATTCCATACATGTTCAATATTATAATTAAATACTATGTATTATGAAAAAATAGGTTTAATCACTAGAAATATCACACATATAAAATATACATCTATGACAACTCTAAAGACGATAATTAAATACTTGGGGTGTATTTTGAAAAGTATACAAATTATTTTTACATAAAACCCCCTCAAGTTCTATAAATTACCCTAAGGACCCTAGTAAATATAGGTTTAAGCGGGACCAGTCTCTTGAGCCTCAAGGAGCCGGAGATATGGGTGCTTGCCTATCTAAGGTAGACAACTGAACAACGGTGTTATCAATACGGTAATCGTCTTTGAAAAAAGACACAAATCCTGCCGCCCATGTGCAGCGGTTACCGATAACATCAAAACAATCAGGACTTCAATTTCTTTTCTAATTATCTGACTCAGACCGAGTCTTATTAATAATCTGACTTGAATATGATTCAAATACAATCTACAATCTACAATCCAACATGAATCCTTGAATACATATATTCAATCTATTTAATCTGTATTAACCGAACCGAACCATGAATATACTTCCATTTTCATGATTCTCCAGTTACATCAATGATTCTCCAGTTACATCCATTTACTGATATTATGGTTTTGGCAAGTCATCCAATTATACAATCTATATTACAAGACAATACAAGTTGCAATACAATACAACAATACAATCAAGACACTACGGGATTTAAGGGGTAGATTAGTACGGAAGGTGTTAGAAGTGGCACGAGATTTCAAGATTAAGACACCTAACCTATATTCCGATGTTGTTGTACCGTGGCATAACTGTTCCTTGTACATTCTGTTTGCCCTAGTCTCTAGCATATAGAGACTCCTCTTGTATACACTGGTATCCTTCTGTACCAAGCTACAAACAACAGTATTAACCAAATAATACAACTTTAAAAGCCATTTTCTCTTTCTGTCTATTCTATTTCTCCCTTATCTTTAGGACTTACCGAGCGATTGTTCGCTGACGACATTCCTTCTCTTTCTTCTTTGGAATGTTGTCAGGTGATCTAGACACTCAGGAGATCGAGCCTACTAGCGAGGACTTGGACCAGTTTTCTTACGACCCAGAGCTCTAGCTTCATTGTACACATTTTTATTTCAGTACTTTTCATTTCTGTTATGCCACTGTTTATGCATTGCTTTCATTCAGTTGTATTTACTTTTCCATGTATTATAAAAAAAAGAATGTGAATAAATAAAGTTGTTGTTTCATTATATCTTGCTCGTGTGCATTTATATTTATATTTCTTAGATACGCTTAGCGTATTTACTTCAGAGTAAATACGTAGCGGCCTCGTCGCGCTCTCTGCCCGTACACTGGGAAGCGGGGCGTGACGGGTTTTGTTGGCGGCCCATGCAGGTCAGAGCTGTATGGAACCCTACCATGCAGTTCTGTTCTGCGGGAACAACTTAAGCAATATAACACAAGGACCAGCAACTAAAACATTCTTTACAATTCATGTTACTTGAATCTTATCATTTCATATATTTTGAATCTCTCCTAACCGAAAATTCCCTTACCTCTTTTACAATCTTACCAAAACCTTCGCATTCTTTAGTTCCTTCACATATTTTTCATACACTGTCAGTACTCTAGTCACCAAACTTTCCTTCAATCTGTTACACTTTCCTTTTACAATTTCGAGGACGAAATTTTTATAAGGAGGGTAGAATGTAACAACCATAACTTTCTGTATAACTTTCTCTACAAAATTTTAAAAATATACATAAAAGGGTACTTTTGCCTGAGCACAAGATATAAGTTTGTTTTGCTTTTTAATAGCAAGAAGGAGCTTGTAGCTCATTGGTAATACCTTGCACTGCTAAACCAACCCACCAGAGTTCAAATCCCATACCCCACATTATTTTTAATATTGTTTTATTTTAATATTTTTAGAAGTTCAAGGGTCTACACGTGCATAACTCATAAAAACCCCACTACACAAATAAAACAAACTGTCCCAGGGGGTAAATGGAGCGTCGAGGAAGCCAACGTCCGTCGGACTCGGCCGAAAATGCCGGCGACCCGGCCGACTCTGGTCGCCGCCGCCGGCCGGACTCGGTCGGACCGCCGAGTCCCCAACATAAAAGTTGGGCCTTTTGGACTCCCTTGTATTCCTGTATACTTTAAATGTACAGACCAGTACCAGAGACTTTTTAAAACCCTAATTACTCTATTTGGATACATTTTTTCAATTCAACCTTTCATCTACCCTAAACCCTAGCTTTACCCTATAAATACAACCCCTAGACACACACCCCTCACTCCAAAATTCTGATCAAAACTCTCAAGAAAATCCCATGAAGTTTAGTGTGAATTTGAAGTTAGCAAAGGGCGAAACTCCGGTGAAATTCCGACGACGACCCTAGGAGCTCCCGGCGACGAAACGACACACCGACACTTCCTACCGTTCCCTCTTTCCCTCTTCTAATCTGAAAACCCGTAAGTTCCACCTCCCTCTTCTCTATTCTTTTCTAAAAACACGGATTTCTAAATACCGACGGAATCGGAGTTAATCCGATGTCCGAATCGGTTCTTCCTAAAAAATTCAACCTTTTCTTAAATACAATCATACTAAACCATTACATGTTGACTATTAAACATTAACAAGTCATATTGAATAAGTTCCATATCAAAATATTTCTATTTCAATTGTTATCGTACTTTTTCACTAAAATACCATGCAGTTTAATTCCGACATTTAAAACATCAAAATCTTGCTATACTTTTAAGTAGACCGTGAGATAATGACCTACCTCCTCACACTCATATGCAACATAGCACAATACCTTTCAGGAACATAGAATACGGGAAACAAAACTTTACATATTAATACCCTTAACTATTAAAACCGTTTTCTACAAGATACGTATTTATTACAAATCTTTGCAAAGCACCGCTACAACCTATTTGGGAAACCCGTTCGGGATGGTGCGGATTATTGCACGTCCTCGGGCTCAGTAGTGCGAGATTCAGACCTCCGCAAGGAGCATTCGGTCTCGAAGATTTAAAATACGAATATCTTAAGAAAATGAGATTTCTAGAAATATAATATATATGAAAATTTATTTTTATATAAATATATATATATATGTAAATTAAAATATCTATTTTTGTGGTAATATAAATATTCCAAATTTTTCTAAAATCACAAGGATCATTTTACATTAAAATACCATGAATTCCATACAAATTCAATATTACAATTAAATACCATGTATTATGAAAAAATAGGTTTAATCACTAGAAATATCACAAATATAAAATCTACATCTATGAAAACTCTAAAAACGATAATTAAATACTTGGGGTGTATTTTGAAAAGTATACAAATTATTTTTACATAAAACCCTCTCAAGTTCTATAAATTACCCTGAGGACCCTAGTAAATATAGGTTTAAGCGGGACCAGTCTCTTGAGCCTCAGGGAACCGGAGATATGGGTGCTTTCCTATCTAAGGTAGACAACTAAACAACGGTGTTATCAATACGGTAATCGTCTTTGAAAAAGACACAAATCCTGCTGCCCATGTTAAGCGGCTACCGATAACATCAAAACAATCAGGACTTCAATTTCTTTTCTAATTGTCTGACTCAGACCGAGTCTCATTAATAATCTGACTTGAATATGATTCAAGTACAATCTACAATCTACAATCCAACATGAATCCTTGAATACATATATTCAATCTATTTAAACTGTATTGACCGAACCGAACCATGGATATACTTCCATTTACATGATTCTCCAGTTACATCCATGATTCTCCAGTTACATCCATTTACTGATATCATGGTTTCGGCAAGTCGTTCAATTATACAATCTATATTACAAGACAATACAAGTTGCAATACAATACAACAATACAATCAAGACACTACGAGGTTTAAGGGATAGATTGGTACAGAAGGTGTTAGAAGTGGCACGAGACTGCAAGATTAAGACACATAACCTATATTCCATTGCTGTTGTACCGTGGCATAACGGTTCCTTGTACATTCTGTTTGACCTAGTCTCTAGCATATAGAGAGCAACTCCCGTATACACTGGCATCCTTCTGTACCAAGCTACAAACAACAGCGTTAACCAAATAATACAACTTTAAAAGCTACTTTCTCTTTCTGTCTATTCTATTTATTCCTTATCTTTGGGACTTACCGAGCGATTGTTCGCTGACGACATTCCTTCTCTTTCTTTTTTGGAATGTTGTCAGGTGATCTGGACACTCAGGAGATCGAGCCTACTAATGAGGACTTGGACCAGCTTTCCTATGGCCCAGAGCTCTAGCTTCATTGTACACATTTTTATTTCAGTACTTTTCATTTCTGTTATGCCACTGTTTAGGCATTGCTTTCATTCAGTTGTATTTACTTTTCCATGCATTGTAAAAAAAAGAATGTGAATAAATAAAGTTGTTGTTTCATTATATCTTGTCTCTTGTGCATTTATATTTATATTGCTTAGATACGCTTAGCGTATTTACTTCAGAGTAAATACGTAGAGGCCTCGTCGCATCCCCTTCGCCGTACAACGGGAAGCGGAGCGTGACACACACTAAACACTATCCGGGGCGCTGCCCCGTACCCCGCAAGGGGGCTACTAGCCCCCTTGACCCCAGCCGGCTATCCGGGTAGCGGGACCCCCGTAAAAACTCTGCGGGGCCCCCGATATATCCAAAACCCCTTCAAAACACAACACTGCACATTGAGTTCGCATGACCTGTTTGACCCATTTGACCTGTCAATCGGAGGTTCTCTCACTCCAAAGGCGATGGGTAATTAACGGCAGCTTAGTTCGCGGCTGCCGGAGATTCGGATCCCCACAATCAATAAACCCCAGCCTACCCTAGGCAGGGAGAATCTGTAATGCGTCTGACAAGCGCGCGTGTATTCACATCTCAATAGGGTGACGAAAAACACCCTACAGATTTTGGCACGCCCGGTGGGACCTTTCTCTCCTCCCATATTTTGGGTTAAACATTCTTGCGAACTCAATCAACATATGCATTGATTGCCTGTACTGAAATCATACTTCTTTGTGCAGGTTAAAAATTTCCAATCGCAATCCCCGGACGCAAAAAAAATTTCTCCAAGGACAATCTCAGCTCTCAGCATAACTCTCATCTCCTACACGATGAAGATGGACGCCAGGACGGTCCTCCCGGCCAGTCTCGGGCGACAGTAGGAGGAGTTGTCGCTACCATTTGGCTCTTTTCTGTTCATGCAAGTTAACGCCATCCATGTTCCTCAAGCCCCGGTGAGTGATAAACCGGCCTCAAAAGGGAAGAGGCCAAATGTGGTGATCTCGAGGGCACCACTACCCTAACGCAAGTCGGTGTTTGAACGACTTTCCTTGGCCCCAGCTGGGGGTAAGGCCATTAACACCAACAAAGTAATAAGGCATCTCGGGCAAGCTCCAGCGGCGTCCCTGACAATTGCTCAATTGGGTATCTTCTCTAAGCTCCCCGTTAATCGACTCACGATGGCTTCCTGGATGACGGATGCCCGTCAAGCCCTCAAAATTGAGAAGCTAAGGCAGAAAAGGCTCAGATACAGAGCCAACAAAAGGGCTAGGGCTCATGCTAGGCTAGAGCTTCATGAGGCTCCAAGAACAGGGTTACCCCGCCAAAGATAAAGAGACAACTGAATGTGTTATCCACACTGTCTACATGGTGGGCACGCGCAGCAAGAGCAAGGACGGGGCCACCACATCTCAAATCCAATCTGGCATGAATGTGGCTGCCGCTTTCCAAGAACAGCCTCCTCTAGAAGGTAATGAAAACCCTCCCAGTGAGGCTGATAGGCAGAGAGATCCCTCGGTTCATGAGGAGTCGAGCTCGGAAAGCGAAGATGAACCAATCTTCCATCCCAAGAATGCAGAGCATCAACTTCTACAAGAGCTCCGAAAACATCTCAGAAGTAAAGACAAAGAGATGGCCAAACTTTACTTCAAAATTGACGACTTGACGAATGTCGTGATCCAGCTCACGGCCCAAGTTGCCTCTCAGCCGTCCAATCAAGCACATGATTCTGCTCATGAACCGGGAAACGGTGTTCCGAGACAACCGACGCCTATTCCCTCAAATCCAAAGGTGGGCGGACCGCATGAAAGTCAGTCGCATCCTATCTCGGGAAAGGTCTTGGCTACCGATGACAGTAGCCCGCTAACTCAAGATCAAATCATGGATTTGGTTGCTAACAAATTCAATACATTGGTAGCTGAAACCGAAACGCAAAAAGATATCAGCAGTAGTGCTGCTCAGTATGATCTGGTAGAATTTCCTAGTGGCTATGTCATCCCCAAATTCGGAAGATTTGATGGGACGGGAAATTCGAATCAGCACATCGCTCATTTTAAAGCCTCATGCAGGAATACTGGGGGCAATGATGCACTTCTCCTCCGCCAGTTTGTTAATAGCTTAACCGATGTTGCTTTCGACTGGTACGCGAGTATACCGGATGGCTCCGTTACTACTTTCGTCCAAATGGAATCTCTATTTCGGCAAAGGTTCATGAGTGTCAGCGATAAGATCACCATTGCCGACCTCGTAAGGACCAAGCCAAAGAACAACGAAAGCAGCACGGATTTTATAACCCGATGGCGCAATCTCTCCGTCAGATGTGAACCGCCGATAGAGCACGACCAATCTGTCAGTCTCCTCGTCGGAAATCTCAATAATTGGATGGCCCCGTTTCTATGCACCGCAGATCTCAAAACATTCCAAGAGCTGACCAGGAAAGTCCAGATGTTGGAGCGCTCAAAGTAGGAGTCCTCTTCTGATTCCCAAAATAATAATAGGTCCTGGAGAAACCGAAAGGACGATAATCGCAAAGGCTGAAATTCCGACGTGGTTGAATCTTTTAACACCTCGGCTAACCGAAATAAGCGATGGATGAGCGGGCCTAATGCCAGCCTCGGAAGCCAGTGTTCGGAGAGGGAGGAGAATCTCCACTGAAAGAGAAGCTGGATAAAGTCTATTCCTTCAGAAGGGACAAAGTCCACAAGATATTCAAGGACGCCCTGAGAAACGGTCTACAATTGCCAGAATCAAAGAGACCGCAAGAAGCGAATATGACCGACGACCCCAAACATTGCCCCTATCACAGAGTGATAGGTCATGCCATTGAGGACTGCTTTGTCTTCAAAGATTGGGTTGAAAACCAATACAGGGCAGGAGAGATAGAACTGTCTAAAGGCGTGTTAACAAACAGTCAAGCTGCGACCGCCAATTTTATAAAAACGGAGACCGAAGTCCTTCGTGAAACCGATTCTCTCAGATATCTGCCTTTCTCTGAAAAAAGTTGACTACCACGTCGTTAAACTGGAAACAGATGACCGCCACGTCATTAAACTGGGAACAATCGACCTCTAAGTCGTTAAACTGGGAATGTAAAAACTTGTGTAAATAAAAAAAAGAGCCGAAATGATGGGGCAACTCGCAATAAAAATCAGCGAGTAAAATAAAGATGAAAAATAAAGCCGAAATGATAGGGCAATCGCGACCTTCGCGATAAGAAAAGCTGAAATGATATAGCAATCGCGATAAAAAAAACTCTAAATGTGAATGATGAGTCGCTCCTGGTACCATATTCCAGTGTAGCGATGCAGACACCAACCCAAATCCACATCCCAACGGCGAATGATGAGTCGCTCCTGGTACCATATTCCAGTGTGGCGATGCAGACGCTAACCAAATTCCAAATCCCCAAACGGCGAATGATGAGTCACTCCTGGTACCATATTCCAGTGCAGCGATGCAGACGCCAACCAAAATTCAATTTCCCAAAATTCTCCCAGCCCTACGGTTGGTCCCCAAGTTGACTACCATATACAATCTACGGGCTCAAATAATTCTCATCATACCCATGCCCTACCGCAATCATCAGTTACGCAGCTGGTCTCCGCCCTTGGAATTATGCTCCGTTTGGGAAGACCCACTCATGCGTCCTCACGACGCATGAGGAGAACAAACCTTACGGGATCCTCACGACTCGTAAGAAAACACCTTCGTGGGATATTTACGACTCACAAAGGAAAAACACACTTTGGAGTCCCCACGACTCCTAAGGAGAAAGTACACCCACGAGATCCTTTCGACTCGTAGGGAGAAAATGCTTTTATGGGACCCTTACGACTCATAAAATTGAAAAGTCTTAGGTGATAGGGACCTAAACCTGTCGCCTAAGCCATCGCTTCCCGACAGGAAAAGGCAAATGATGAATTGCTCCTGGCACCTGTGCTTCAGTGTCAGCAACGCTGATGCCGATCCCAACCCCAAAATTCCAAACTTCCGATCCAATAGACCTCTAAGTCGTTAAACTGGGCATAGATGACCTCTAAGTCGTTAAACTGGGCGCAATAGATCTCTAAGTCATTAAACTGGGAACAGATGACCCCTAAGTCGTTAAACTGGGAACATATGACCTCTAAGTCGTTAAACTGGAAACAGATGACCCCTAAGTCATTAAACTAGGAACCAGGGAAATCCCCTCACAGCAAATGATGATTCGCTCCGGGTACCATATTCCAATGCAGCGGTGCTGATGCCAAACTAAAACCAAAATCCCCAAATCCTCTCATAGCAAATGACGATCCGCTTCTGGTACCATATTCCAGTGTAGCGGTGCTGATGTCAACCCAAATCATATCAAGTCAGCAAGATAACCAACAACCTCCCTGGCAGAATCATGCTCCACTTTGAAAAAAAGTCAAATCCCGACACCCCAGAAAGCGGAGCAAGTCAAATCAAAGCATCGACCGTCCACATCGCTAAAAGGGCACCACCGACCATCCACGTCACTAAAAGGGCAACACCGACCGTCCACCTCGCTAAAAGGGCAGCACCAACCTTGCCACATCATTAAAAGGGCAGCACCGACCGTCCATGTCGCTAAAATGGCAGCACCGACCGTCCACGTCGCTAAAAGGGCAGCACCGACCGTCCAAGTCGTAAAAAGGGCAGCACCGACCGTCCAAGTCGCAAAAAGGGCAGCACCGACTGTCCACGTCGCTAAAAGGGCAGCATAGACCGTCCACGTCGCTAAAATGGCAGTATCGACCGTCCAACCGAGAGGAAGAAGGAGACCCACCTCCAAAAACCCCACTTTGGGGAAGATCCGGGGCTCAAAGGAGAAGAAAGGAGTCCCCTTTCATCAGCTCCGAAAATATCTTAGGAGTTTAACTCATAATATATATATATATATATATATATATATATATATATATATAATAAATCTTTCCTTTTGGGAGTACAACTCCCAGTGCAGGAGCTAAGCCCACTTGTCCTCTCTGTCAGGAGTATAACTCCATAAGTTAAATTGTGAGCACAACTCCCAGTGCAGGGACCAAGTCCCTTTTTCCTGCAGACGCCTAGCGCCCGTGTTCCAAGCACGTGGGGCGCTGGCGCCCAGCGCCAGCGTGCCAAGCACGTGGGGCGCTGGCGCCCAGCGCCCGTGCCAAGCACGTGGGGTGCCCGCCCACGTGCCAAGCACGTGAGGCGCCTGCGCCCAGCGCCTGCGTGCTAGGCACGTGAGGCACTGGTACCCACGCATCCTTTGGACGCCATTTCCCCCCCATTTTATATACACTTTACACTAAACACCATCCCCGTTAGAAAAGATTTCTAACGGGGCATTGTCCCGCACCCCGCAAGGAGGCTGCTAGCTCCCTTGACCCCCAGCCCGCTATCCGGGTAGCACGACCACCGTAAAAACTCTGTGGGGCTCCCGATATATCCAAAACCCCTTCAAAACACAACACTGCACATTGAGTTCGCATGACCTGTTTGACCTGTCAATCGGAGATTCTCTCGCTCCAAAGGCGATGGGTAATTAACGGAAGCTTAGTTCGTGGCTGCCGGAGATTCAGATCCCCACAATCTATAAACCCTGGCCTACCCTAGGCAGGGGGAATTTGTAATGCGCCTTACAACCGCGCGTGTATTCACATCTCAATGGGGTGACGAAAAACACCCTACAGCCACAATACATAGCCCATTGTAATGATAGTTTATAATCTGTCGCTGTGGTTGGCTATGAATCGGTCCTACTTTATGATGCCTCTTTTTATTGACGGACCAAAATCATCGAGAAACAATATCGACGTCTATCTTCTACCACAGATCGACGAGTTAAAATCCTTATTCACTGATGGTGTGGAAACTTACGATGCGAACACAGATACTACCTTCACGATGCGTGCGGTTTTAATGTGGATAATTAATGGATTTCCTGTGTATGGAATGATGTTAGGTTAGTCCATACATGGTTACAAAGTATGTCCTTACTGCCACCAAGATACAAAATCGAGACGGTTGATTTATAGCAAAAAGGTTTGTTGTTACGATCATCGGCGTTTCCTACCACTAGACCATCCCTACGGGTTTGACGGTGCTCACTTTGATGGTCATTAGAAGCTTCATGGGCCTCCGGCCTCATTGTCCGGAGAGGACGTGATTGCTCGGTGGAATGGTTACGATAACATGACCTTCGGGTTAGATCCGGCAAGATAGGACACTCCACCTTACCGGAATAAGTTAAGCATTTTCTACGAGCTACCGTACTGGTCAACAAATTTAGTTCGTCATTGTCTGGACGTCATGCACATCGAGAAAAGAGTATCCGAGCACATACTTAACTTGCTTCTTTGTAAAGATAGAAAATTGAAAGACAACCTCCGTGCTCGGATGGATCTTAAGGAGTAGGAAACTAGAAGTGATTTTCTTGCTAAATCGATAGCGGGTAAATCAGGTAAGTTTCTACTTCTCAATGCTACGTATAATATGTTATAACCAAAGAAGAAAAGGTTCATGCAGGTTTTACATGATTTGAAAGTTTCCATAGGTTTCTCAGGATCATTTAGTAAGAAGATAAAGATTGTGAAAGGCAAGATCAATGGGCTGAAAAGTCATGATCACCATGTTATTATGGAGCATCTTCTCTCATTAGCCCTCAGGACTTCCCTTTCTGAATCGATCAATCTAGTCTCAACGATCTTTGCTGCTTCTTTAGGGAATTGTGCGCTAAAAATATCGAGATTGTGGCTTTGCAGAAGCTAGAAACTGCGATTCTCTTGATATTGTGCTAGCTTGAGCGGATTTTCCCACCGTCATTCTTCGATATCATAATACACCTCACGGTTTATCTTGCAACCGAGGCTAAGGTTGCCGAACCGGCACAATATCGATAGATATATCCCGTCGAAAGGTACTAAGAATTTTTTGGTTCACGCATTTTATAAAATTTTTGTTATCTTATATATATGCTTGTGTTTTTTATTTAACATATTTTTAGGTATTTCTATACTCTAAAAAATTATATACACAATAGAAATCGATCAGAGGGTTATATTATGCAAGGTTATCTCCTATATGAAGTAACCATATTTTGTTCCCGCTATCTGGACGAAAACATTGAGACGAAGCTTAACATACCTCGGAGAATTCAGGATGGACCATATGGTAAAACCGATTACAAGAGATTAGAACTCATGCTTATCAACAAGATGCATCAGTTTGTCCTCCTCAATAGCGGATGTCTTGATGAAGTTAGATAGTAAGTCTGTTTTGCATTAATTGTTCTTTATATATGTATATATATGAAATAATATAATATTGACGTTAAAATTTAATGTTGATGAAGTATGTGAGGGGCATCCTAATTGGAATGATGATCGATTGGATAAATATCATCGGGAAAAAATTTGCGACTGATTTGTAGATCATGTAAGATATTTGAATCTTATGTTTTTGCAACTAGTGTTAATCTAAACTTGTAATGTTATGTTTCTGCCGCATAATTTGTTTTGTCGGATCCAAGATCCGAATATGTTTGTATCATTAGAGAGAAACTTAAGATGTCTAGCTCAGTATCCTAGCATGGAGGTTGCGTACTACAAAAGATTCGGTAGTCTTGGATACAAATTTGAAATTATGGACATAGAAAAATATTGAATCACCCAGAATAGTGGGGTTGCGACCATAGGATCGGACGGTGTGGTTTATTATTGGAACTTAGATTGCATACTTAGTATCTAATATCCCGTATGATCATAGCCGTTTTATATATTTCAGTGTATTTGGTACGATACATGAACCGATACGAATAGGTGGAGAGACAATCTCGGGACTTGGAAAGATGAATATGGATTGACTAATGTAAATACACGTTGATTTTACTGTGAGGACGATCCGTTATTTTTCCAAAACAAGCATTTCAAGTATACTACTCAAAGTGCTTGAAGCATCCGGGATGGAGTATTGTATTCCGATGGAAACCCAGGTGTTCCCGCCAAAATTTTCAGCCAAGAGCTACTTGTTCCCTTATAAAAAAGGAGGAAGTCCTCAAAATTTGTCCTCACGTGGGCACTCATATGCAAAGCATATGAGCGCTGAAAACAAACAACTAATAGCTAAACATGCCTCACGTCCTAAACATGTGAGCGTTCATATGTAAAGCATATGAGCGCTGAAAATAAACAGGCTAAAACCCACACTAGGGGTCATGTGTTAAACACGTGAGTTCTCTTGCTACTCACATGCAAAGCATGTGAGCGTCCCAATTTAAAATGCTCCTGTCAAATTCTAGAATTAAATTCTATTTGTGAAATATTTTCCTGATCTTCCCCAAACTAGAAAGATCTTCTCTGTTAAACAGAGGATTTTTGGATCAAAAATCCAACGGTGATCATCTGGTAGAATAAAGTTCTATCATAGGAAAATATTTTCCTAATCTTATTAAACCAACAAGATATTCATATGATAAGAATAAAATTCTATGTTAAACTAACGAGATATCCATATGATAGAATTAAATTCTATATTAAGAAAATATATTTCTGATCTTGTTAAACTAAAATATATGATAGAATAAAATTCTGATCTTATTAAAACTAACAAGATATTCACAATCTTGCTAAACAAACAAGAAATCTTCTTTGTTAAACAGAGAGCCTTTGGATTAAAAATCCAACGATGAATAAAATTCACCGATTGATCTAAAAGATCATGGAATCAATCATGATCTCTCAATGTGGGATTTTCTTAACAAATTGATTCTTTTTCTTCTCATATAAATAGGAGCAGGGAGAGGAGGAAAAAGAGAGAGAGAGAGAGAGGAGATCCCCCCATAAGATTTGAGAAACAAAAAAAAGAAGGAGGAGTTCTCTTTTAAGAAAAGAAACCCTAGGTAAGAAAAAAAAACCTAGAGATCATTTTATCTCTTCTTTGCCATTACAAGAGTTTAACTCTTCCAAAAAAAGAACATAGTTCTTCCTTTGGTTGAGGTCTACAGAAGCAGATCTCCTTAAAAGTTGAGAATTTAATTCTCATCGGGGAGATTCTGTCATGCAGTCCCAAAACTTAGAGGAAAGAACTAAGTTTGAAGAATTTAATTCTTCCAAAAGATATAGGAATTCAATTCCTCTGACAAAACTAGGGTTTAACCCTGCATAAAAAAAACAACTGAGATCGCCTCACGTGTTCCCACGTGACCCCTTAAAACAAGTGCTTAGCATTTATAAAAGAAAAAAAGAATAAACCCAAAGACAGTCCCCATTTTAGGGCGCCTCACGTGTTCCCACGTGACCTCCAAACAGTTATCTAACACTTACATGGAAAAGGGGAAAATTCCAAAGATAGCGCTCACATTTTGAGCACCTCACGTGTTTGCACGTGGACATTATATGAGCTAAGTGGTTAGCACTTATAAAAGGAAGAGGGAATAAATCCAAGGAGGCAGTACCCAACTCTGGGGCGCCTAACGTGTCCACACGTGATGGCCATAAGATTTAAGTGTTTAACAATTATATATATAGATGGGGATTTGAACCCAAGGGCACCACACCAACTTTCGAGTACCTCACGTGCCACACGTGAGCGGCCCAAATTAAAATGTTTAACACTACTTTAGAGACTCACGTGAGAGCACGTGAGCACCGAGCATATGTTAGTGTTTAACACTATAAGAAGCCAACTTCAGCCTCAAATTGGCTAAGTCCTCTTGAGATTAAAACGTCTTGGATCTCCAAATAGACTGAGCCTCTATGCTCATGACTTCTCAAACTAATTGATCAGAATAATGTTCATCACATATCTCCTAAGTTAATCTTAGTCTCCCAAAAATGACTAATGATTCTTAGATTGTACACCATGATCTCTCCCCTTAGTCTGGAGTTTGGTTTAAGGGTACATCTCTCCATACCTCTGATACATGTCGTTGTAATTCTTCAACGTCGTCAGAAAGGGGGAGGGTCCCGACAACCAACAGCACTTTGGCGCACTCTCAAACCCATGAGCACATCCGTTGTACCGTAATGTCCTTAAACTAGCTGTGGACCGCAACGTCCTTAAACTAAACCCTAATACCAAAAATGGTAATCTATGGACCGTAACGTCTTTAAACCAAAGCAATAGAGCCCAAATGCTCTTTTGTTGGGTCAGAATGATCCCAAAATCATGCTGAGTAGACCTTAGTATAAAATTAGACTAACGTATCCTCAACAAACATTTAATTTGATCTTAATCTCAAACGAGATTAACGATCCTTAAATTAACCCAAACCCAAATCTTAAAAAAATACGGATTTGGACTAATCGACGCCCTACGGGCGACAGCACAAATTAGTCTCCGTATACATTCCACGGGAAACCAAAAATAAAACAAACACACACGACACGAAGTGAACATCTGGAGCAGGAGAAAGTGGTTATTGCTACGCGGTAACATAATTAACTGCAGGGGCTTGCGCCTACAGGGAAGAGCGTCCCCACAATAAAAAAAACCCCTTACAATGAGGGGGAATCTGACGAAGTCCGCTACAACGGCAGCATTCGTCCAAACCTCCGATACACGGTGCCATAAATCAACTTGGTATTTTCGGAGAGGTGGACGGATAAACCCAAATAGCATCTGCCCCCAAATCCAGGCAAGACGTTCGTCTTTCCCGGCTTTCGGCGGTAAACAAATTCTGGCACGCCCAGTGGGACCTTTTCCTCTTTCCACTCCACACTTCGTGTGTCGTATTCGCGAACGAATCGCGGTTTAATATGGTTGCCCCTGGATTCGAGGTACTAAGATTTTGTGTCTTGCTCCTATGCAGAAGAGAAGAAGATCGATGGCTTCCAAGTGTAACTGCAACAGCAACTCTCGCTCTGTCCCCGCCGGAGGAGTGACTTATGGGCCCCAAGCGGCCTCCATCTTTTCAATGCCGGTGGAACAGGTGACTCAGGACACCACTGGACTGTTTTTTAGGACCATGCTCCCGCCAATAAGCCTCAATGCCTTAATGCCATCACAAGAGGCTCCAAAGAAGTCGGTCTTTGATCGGCTCGCAACCACCACGACCCCTCTCAACGGGTCATCCAAGTCTGCCGCCTCAGTCTTCGATAGGCTGAGCCTAAGCTCAAGTAGGCCCACAAAGAGGCTCGCGATACCTGAAGGGGTTATCTCGAAGCGGATAGCCATTCCAGCTCCGGCAGACGAAGTCATCAAAGGGGCTTCTCCTATTAAAGAATCGGTCTTCACAAGACTAGCCGTTCCAACTCCCGCTTCGGGCGAAGTCACCAAGGCTGCTTCCCCTATCAAAAGATCGGTCTTTGCAAGATTGACTGTTCCCTCTCAGCGGACGTCGGTCTTTGACAGACTGACACCAACAACACACCATCAGAGCAGAGGGCATGACAAAGTCGCTCCGACGACAGAGGTGATTCCGTCTGCACGGCATGCTCGGCGTCGCCACTGGCGTTAAGTAAGGAAGGCTGGGGGCAGTTCCCCCTCTGTACTTACCCCACCAGCTCCGATGGTGGAAATTAATGCTGCTGTTCCAACTGGTAACAGCTTCGAGCTGCTCAGGAGGGTGCGCAAGAACTCTCAAACCGATGTACTAAATAAGTCTCCTCCGCCTGCTGAAAACATGACACAGGTGAAGCCGGAGCAGCCCCCTTAGCGGCTGTCCTCCAAAATCCACAGGGTCTGGCGGAAAGTCCAAGACTCTGTAATTGACAAAAATTATTCTTGCCAACTAGAGAAAAAGAAGGCTCGGCAGGAGGAGGACCACCCCTGCGCTATACAACGGAAGGCCTCGTCCACATGGGTGCCTGCTGCAACGGCCCTCTCAACTTCGACCTCCCATAAGAGGAGAAGGCCGAAGAATCTCCCACCACCGGCGTTAAATATCAAAAGCAGTGGACCCAAACGCCCCAAGTCTAGGGGCGTAGTAGTACACACAGTGTACATGGTTTCCGAGAAAGAGAAAAGCCGTACTTCTACGGGTTATCGACAACTCACACGGTCTGTGACAAAAGCTCAGGAGCAACAACAAAAGCTCCAGGAGATGTTGACAAGGATGTCCGCACTCACTGGGCAGAAAGAAAGCCCGGAAGTATCGTCGGAACAACGTTAGGAGCAAGAGACCGACACCGAATTCCTACGAAGGGTGCTTGAAAAGAAAGATAAAGAGGCCTCGAAACAAGCGGCTAATATAAAACAAAAGGCGCTTCTGTTCCAAGACATGGTGGGGATGATGATCCAGTCGGATACTCCAGCCGAAGACCCTCCAATAATCATTGAAGACGACAAAGGGGAGACATCAAACCCTCCTCCGGCTTTATCAACAGCCAGGGAGGAGACGATCTCCAAAACTACCCTTGATGACTACATAGCTCAACAAATACGAGCTCATCAAGCAAACGAAGCGGAAGGCCAAGTCGTCAGAACTAGGCGACCTTATCCAGGCTGGTACGACCAAATTAAGTACCCGCAAGGATATACGATCCCCAAATTCCATGTGTATAAGGGGACGGGCAATCCGCACCAACAGTTTGCTCAATTCAGAGCTTTGTGCGGTAATACCGGGGGTGATGACAAACTGTTGCTTAGCCAGTTTGTTGGCAGCTTGTCGGAGAAGGCATTTGAATGGTACTCCGAGCTCCCAAATGACTCTGTCAAGACATTTACGGAGATGGAACTACCGCTCACACAGCGGTTCGCAAGCGCAAGCGAGCGCACCCTAATAACGGCATTAATCAACGCCAGAGTGAAGCCGGGAGAGATCTGGGTTCAATACGCAATTCGGTGGCGTAACCTATGGTCAAAGTGTGAACAGTGCATAGAAGAGGCTCCTGATGTGGGCATGTTCATGGGGACCCTTGATCCTCAGGCAACTATATCCCAGTTTAGGATGTTCTTCAAGCCGACCACCTTCCAGGCCTTAATTGAAAAACTGGCTTAAATGAACCAGATGGGCCATAAGCCGTCCTCTTCAAAGATAGATCTCCGGAATGAAAAGGGCAAAGGGAAAGCGACCTTCATTGCCAAAGCTCAACAACAACTGAGTGACCCGAAACCGGTTGCTCGCCAAAGCAACTGTCACGCCCCGCTTCCCAGAGTACGCAAGATTGGGCACGCGACATAGCCAACCATGCTACCTGTGGGTAGGAAGTATCCATCCATAGTCACATTACGGTTGTAAGGATATCAAAAACAAGATAAAAACTAGTCTAATACATGTCCAAATCCATAATAACAAGAATCAATAAACAATAAGTGCGGAAGCTAATGATCCAATACAATGAATAAACAGTACGTCCCATAATGCGGGCTCACATCTGGAAATGAAAAGAAATAAATAAACTAAATCCTAAAGACTCACTGTTCAGCCTGCTGGCTGAAGTACTCCTGCTCGGTCGTCGACAGTGGTACGGAATCTGGGCCATGCAAAACCCAGACGTCAGCGCGTCGTGATATCAAGTATATAGCATAAACAAGGTAATAAGCAATGCAAGTATGAACATGAATAAAGCAGTAATAACAAGCAGGGTAATGTGCAATGGTGACTAAACTGTCCTATCAGGTTTTCTACTCTATAGTCTTTGAAACCAATTGATGAATCGTCGATGTAACTCAATAGTATCCCGTGCGTGCCCGGGACCACGGTCATGACCCTCGGGGCTGAATCCGAGACGTGCCGCTAAGCAGTAAAAGGTAGCAAGATGGACGGGTAGTGTCAGCATCACCACTCCGGAGCTGGCCAAGCCCGTAAGACTGATCAGAACAAGTATCGAACTGTTGAGTTACAAGTCGGTTTCACCTTTGATTTCCCCATACCCCCAAGCTATGTATGTCAAGTCGGGTATTCAGTAGTCAAGGACTAATGCCAACACAAATCAAGTAGAAGTAGGTCTGTCTGGATCGACAGTAGGAATGGTCAGGTTTGTCGGCATTAGGCATGAAATCATGAGACAAGTAATGTCATGGTATAACAGGATGAGTCGGTATGTATGTATATGTCAGGTATAGCAGGGTCAGGTCAATATGTCGTGCAATCGGGTAAGTGCTCACAGCAGGTATACAATCAATAATGAACAGCAATAGGAAACAGTAATTAACCACAATATTCCATATAACCACAGTGATGTTTGTATTCTCTTATTAACAGGTTCAATCATCTTAGGGTGCAATCGCCACAGGGTGAAGCAATATCCACAATTATAAATTAAGGAAACTACATGAAATTATACTAAATATAATAATTGTCTCATGAATGATTTAACAGTTTAAACAGATATGATTCAGTCGTTTTATTTAGTTGAAATATGGGTTGATGTGGGTTGATTAATTACGAGAAACTGTTGTAACGATTCCAGGTTAAGATAACTGCAATAATATGATATCCATTACCATCATTAAGTTGTTTTATAGTATGAATTCAAATGCGTGGCAAGATTAGATCTCGCACGCTAGCATGTTTAAGCAAGTATTCAGATACTTGCCTCGACGGTCCGCAAACTGGAACACGGATGCGATGTCGGCAGAGAACACGATATGATAGCACGGGCCACGGATCGAGTCCCAACAGAGAATAACGGGATCACACGGACCAGGGGGCTTCGCTGGAGCGTCGGGTTCGCCAAGACGGCACGGTCGGATTCCGGCAAAACGCGACAACAAGTTAGAAACCGACATAAGATTCAATGCGATCAGCGGGGGGTTTATACTGCACAAAGGAAGGAAGAGGGAACTTACAGAGAGATATACCAGGTGACCCCGGCGAGCTCGATGGCGCTGGAACGCCGGCGAGGCAACGGCGGCGGCGGCAGCAAGGGCCGAAGGCCTCGGGGTGTGCGGGAGAGGGTGCTGCGGCGAGCTGGAGGGAAGGGTGGTCGGCTCTGGTGGTCGAGGGGGAGAAGGAGGTGGCCCTGGTGACGACGGCGAGGTCGCCGGCGCGTTCTCCGGCGAACAGCGGAGGATAGGCAATGGGTGAGGGCTCGGGTTGGTGTTCCGGCGAGGGGAGGAGGGCAATGACGATGAGGTCGGGACGAGGAGGGTGAGAGGGAGTCGTCGGCGACGGAAGGTCGCGTCGACGGCGAGGTCTGCGGGGTTGGAGGCGACGTCAGGTTGGGTGCAGGTGCGGGGGATCGGCGGGAGAACGGGAGGAGGAAGGTGCGGCTAGGTCGAGGAGATGTTGCTGGCGGCGACGAGGTCACGGGAGGGTCGGCGGTGAGGTTGCGAGGGCCAGGGTTAGGGTTTGTTGGGTTTCTCGCGATGGAAGAGGGTTGGGGGAAGGCGGCTGCATGCATGGGTTTTAAAGAGGAAGAGAGAGAAAAAGATTGAAGAGAGAGGGAATGATTTCTGATGATGAGAGAGAGATTGAGGGAAGAGAGAGAGAGAGATAGGGAATGGGAGGCGGGGCCCACGAGCTCAATTGGGAGCTCGTGATTGGCTGAGGGAAAGATAAAGGAATTATTAGAAGGATTTTAAGAAAGATTTTAAGGGGATTTGAACTGTTAGAATATATATTCGTAAAATATATTAACTTTAGATATTAAATTAAATGGGCCTTTTTGGCGCGAAATGAAACATTTCCAAATCGCGCCCGGGTTGCGCCCAAATGTTCCAAATTCAAATTATAGATTTTTAAGCGGGTTCCAAATTTTGAAAAGAGGTGTTTAATGATTAAAATGCATGCCCCCAAGTCGGACACTTGCACGCGCGCGTTGTCGTCCAAACTTGCCCGTTTAGCCAAACGGAACGGAATCTCGACATGCGGACGCTACCACGCGACTAGTGGCGACGAGTAGGCTAACATGGACATCTTAAATTTCATTTTAGGAGTTAAAATTTGTTATGTGCCAAAATGACTTAACCGGTTAAAATTTAGCAATAAACCCCAGAAAAACAGAATAATTGAAAAGAGCCATAAATAACCCTCAACTAGTAATATAAATAGTATTATTGGGCTCGGGTGTTACATCATACCCAACTACAAAAAGAATTTCGTCCTCGAAATTCCAAGAATACAAGATAGCTAACTACTGGAAAAGGTGAGGGAATTTCTGTCGGATCTCGTCTTCTCGCTCCTAAGTGGATTCTCCATGCGATCGATTACCCCAAGAAACTAGCACAAGAGGGATAACCTTGTTCTTAAGAACCTTTTCTCTTCGATCCTTGATTTCAACTGGTTGTTCCTCAAAAGTCAGGTCCTCCCGAACGGTCAACTCCGAATGATCCAAGACATGAGTCTCATCACGAACATACTTCCGTAGTTGAGACATATGAAACACATCGTGAACTCCTGCTAAAGACCGTGGTAACGCCAACCGGTACGATACTTCTCCAACACGCTCCAAAATCTCGAAGGGTCCAACGAATCGGGGACTAAGCTTTCCCCGACTTCCAAAGCGAATCACTCCACTGGTCGGTGATATCTTCAGGAATACGAAATCACCCACGGCGAACTCCAGAGGTCTTCTTGACGTGTCGGCCCAACTCTTCTGTCTGTCTTGAGCTGCCTTCATATGCTTCCTGATTGTATTCACCTTCTCGACTGTCTGTACCACCAAGTCTGGTCCTAGTAACCTTCGTTCACCAACATCATCCCAACAAACAGGTGAACGGCACTTACGACCATACAGTGCTTCAAACGGGGCCATCTGAATAGTTGCTTGGAAGCTATTGTTGTACGAAAACTCCACCAGGTGTAGATGATCTTCCCAAGAACCTTTGAAGTCCAACATGCAAGCCCTCAACATATCTTCAAGGGTCTGCATCGTTCTCTCTGATTGTCCATCAGTCTGAGGATGATAAGTTGTGCTAAACTTCAATCGAGTCCCCAAACTTTCTTGTAAGCTCCTCCAAAAGTGCGACAAGAACCGAGTGTCCCGATCGGACACGATGCTTACCGGTACTCCATGCAATCTGACAATCTCCTGCATGTACCGTTCTGCCAAAGTCTCTGTCGATTGACCAACCCGAAAAGGAATAAAGTGAGCTGCCTTGGTCAACCGTTCGACAATCACCCATACAGCATTGTTGCCCTTTGGACTCCGCGGTAAAGCCGTCACGAAATCCATGGTTATATGTTCCCATTTCCATTGAGGAATCGGAAGTGGTTGCAACAAACCAGCAACCCTTTGGTGTTCAGCCTTGACTTGCTGACACACCAAGCACTTAGCCACAAAGCGAGCAATTTCCCGTTTCATACCTTCCCACCAGAAGTGCTGTCGAATATCTCGGTACATCTTTGTCCCTCCTGGATGTACAGAGTAAGCGGAACTGTGTGCCTCCTTCATAAGCTCTTCACGCACATCTCCCTTTGGTACACACACCCGGCTACCATATCTCAACGAACCGTCTTCATGGATCAGTAAATTGGTTCGTAGTCCGGCTTCAATCTGCTCTCGAAACCTTTGCAGTCTAGGATCCTGCGATTGTGCCGCTTTAATCTTCTCAACTAAGGACGATTGTACTTGCAACTGCATCAACTGTCCTGTAGCTTGCGGTAGCACAACCTCCAAGTCAAATCTCCGAAACTCCTCAATGATCTCTCTCTGTGCAGTCAATAACTGAATTGCTGGTAACCGACTTAGCGTATCTGGCACGACGTTAACTTTTCCCGGGTGGTACTTAAGATCAAGGTCATAGTCGGCCATCAGCTCCAACCATCTGCGTTGCCTCATGTTCAACTCCTTCTGAGTGAACACATATTTCAAACTCTTGTGATCCGTAAAGACTTCAACTCTCTCGCCCAGAAGGTAGTGTCTCCAAATCTTCAGGGCGAAGATCACGGCTGCAAGCTCTAAGTCATGAGTCGGATAGTTCTTCTCATGAGTCTTCAGCTGTCTCGATGCGTAAGCGACGACTTTCCCGTTCTGCATTAATACACATCCCAATCCCTTTCCAGATGCGTCGCTATGAATCACCAGTCCTCCTGAATTATCCGGTACGGTCAGGATCGGGGCGGTTATCAACTTCTGCTTCAACGTCTCGAAGGCCAATGCACATCCATCCGTCCAAACAAACGGTACCTCCTTACGCGTAAGCTTGGTTAACGGCTCAGCTAAACGAGCGAAGTTCTCCACAAATCTTCTGTAGTAACCGGCGAGTCCAAGAAAACTTCTTATCTCTGCAACATTCTTTGGAACAGGCCAATCCCGAACTGCTGTAATCTTCTCGGGATCGACGGCGATTCCATCGCCCGACACGACATGCCCCAGAAACTTCACTTCTTCCAGCCAGAATTCACACTTACTCATCTTCGCAAATAACTTCTCTTGTCTCAACGTCTGCAGTGCGATCCTTAAGTGCTCAGCATGCTCCTCCGGACTCTTCGAGTATACCAGAATATCGTCGATGAACACCACGATAAACTGGTCCAAGAAAGGTGAAAAGATCCTGTTCATCAAATCCATAAATATTGCTGGCGCATTCGTCACTCCGAAGGGCATCAATAGATACTCGAAATGTCCATACCGAGTTCGAAACGCCGTCTTGCAAATGTCTCCTGCCTTCACTTGGACCTGATGATATCCTGATCGCAAGTCCAGTTTCGAGAATACCCTCGCGCCACTAAGCTGCTCAAAAAGTTCTCCAATGCGAGGGATCGGGTACTTGTTCTTAATAGTCACCCGGTTCAATTCTCGATAATCAATGCACATCCTTCTCGTGCCATCCTTCTTCTTTACTAAAAGGACTGGAGCTCCCCAAGGTGAGTTGCTGCTTCGAATCCATCCCTTCTTGAGTAATTCACCCACTTGTTTCTTAACTTCTTCCAATTCCACCGGTGCCATCGGATAATAAGATTTTGATACTGGCGCTGCACCAGGAATAAGGTCAATCGCAAACTCCACATCTCGCTTCGGCGGTAAGCCCGAAATATCTTCAAACACATCCATAAAGTCGCGAACAACTGCCGTCTCTTCATTACTATCCACTACCATAGCCGCAAGAACATTGTTCGTCGGCCTAGCCCTAAACTCGACTGGCCCGGCAGAACTGCTTCCTCCAATGAAAGTAAACTCAGGGTGTCCGGGGATCTGGAAAATTACTTTCCTTGCCCTACAATCAATGTGTGCGTGGAAAGTGCCAAGAAAATCCATTCCCAAGACTACTTCATAACTGCCCGTATCAATCACCAAGAAATCTGCAAAAAACTCCCGTCCGCAAACAACAACTGTACAATCTCTACACTCCTTACTAGCTATGATTTTTCCATTCCCAGTGTGTATGTCCCAGAAACTAGACAGGGTCGTGCAGGTGATCGAGTGTGTAGTTATAAATTTGGATGACATAAAACAGTGGGATGCTCCGGAATCAAATAATGCCAATGCGAGAAAACCACGAACGAGTACCGTACCTGAAACCACTTCTCTTGATGCCTTGGCTTCCTCAGCTGTCAAGGTGAAAGCTCGACCCTGGTTGGGTCCTTGTCTTAGCTGCTTCTGCCCTTGGAACGGTCTCTGCGGAGGCTTCCGTATATCATCCCTCGTGCGAAGCTTCGACGGACAAGCACCAACTGCGTGATCGGCTGCTCCACAAACCAGACAAAGTCCCAGTCTCCTTCGACACTCCTTCTGCACGTGCCTGGGTATATGGCAGTAATCACAAGTCACGCTCTTCCTTCGATCAACGATCACAGGCTTCTTCATTGGCGCTACACCTCGACGGTCCACTGGAATACCTCTGCGCCCCTGATCTCGGTTAGGTACGAATGCAGGCTTCCTGGCCGCAACTGCTGTCTGGTGAAGGTTCCCTTTCGATCCTGACAAACTCTGCTGCTCTCTGGCTGCCGTAAGAACCTGCGAGAAAGTGGTCAAACCCAGGGAGACAATCTGCCTCTGGAAGTCCACATCCAAACTGCGCAAGAACCTTCGCGCCCTGTCTGCCTCCTTGGCGACCAAGGGTCCAGCGAAACGGCTGAGTCTTGTCCACTCCGCTGCATGTACATCCACAGCTGCTCCATTTTGTTTCAGCCCAATGAATCTCTCCTCCATTTCCTCCCGGGCAGTCCGCGGGAAGAACTTTTCCAAGAAACTTTTGGAGAAATCCGCCCAACTGATTGGCTTGGACAAGCGGGTCTCCTCCACAAGCCACCACTCTCGGGCGTAATCTACCAGCTGAATGCGCACCACATCAACTCTCTTGTCTTCAGGGATCTGTGCCGCAACCAATAAATTCTCCGTGTCCACCAGCCACTGCTCGGTTGGCAACGGCTCCTCCAAGCCAGTGAAGGTAGTAGGACCCAACCGTCTGAAATCTGCCACGGTCCCTACTCGGTCGACTGGCTTCGCTACAGCGGTGTTTACAGACTGCTGCATAGCCTGCAAACCCTCCTGAAATGAATCTGCTTGTTGCTGGATCAGCTCAGTTTGCCTCTTCTGATTTTCCAACATCCCGCGTATCACTCCTAACATGGCGGCTTCATCCACACGCCTCTGATACGTCTTGAAATTCTTATCTGCCATGGTCCTGAAATCAAAACAAACAACATTAGCATGATGATAGATTCAATATATAAATCAAGGCTAGAACTCCAAGATACTTAAATAGAGTGCTGCATTGTAGCTATGCCGCGGTATCATAGCCGCAATTACTTAACTCCACCCAAGTCGCCTAAGTCCTAGAGATAACAAGAAGTTAGGTTTTCGAGTTGACAATGCAAAGTAAGTTTGCATGTCGACATGATCTGGAAGAATGATTCAAGGACGGTAAAACGGTCAAAGTGGCAGGACATGTTTCCTAATCACGGGAATTATGATTCGTGTATCGGGTGCGATACCCAACTACAAGGAATCAACCCAATTAACCTATGGCTCTGATACCATAAAACCATGTCACGCCCCGCTTCCCAGAGTACGCAAGATTGGGCACGTGACATAGCCAACCACGCTATCTGTGGGTAGGAAGTATCCATCCACAGTCACATTACGGTTGTAAGGATATCAAGAACAAGATAAAAACTAGTCTAATACATGTCCAAATCCATAATAACAAGAATCAATAAACAATAAGTGCGGAAGCTAATGATCCAATACAATGAATAAACAGTACGTCCCATAATGCGGGCTCACATCTGGAAATGAAAAGAAATAAATAAACTAAATCCTAAAGACTCACTGTTCAGCCTGCTGGCTGAAGTACTCCTGCTCGGTCGTCGACAGTGGTACGGAATCTGGGCCATGCAAAACCCAGACGTCAGCGCGTCGTGATATCAAGTATATAGCATAAACAAGGTAATAAGCAATGCAAGTATGAACATGAATAAAGCAGTAATAACAAGCAGGGTAATGTGCAATGGTGACTAAACTGTCCTATCAGGTTTTCTACTCTATAGTCTTTGAAACCAATTGATGAATCGTCGATGTAACTCAATAGTATCCCGTGCGTGCCCGGGACCACGGTCATGACCCTCGGGGCTGAATCCGAGACGTGCCGCTAAGCAGTAAAAGGTAGCAAGATGGACGAGTAGTGTCAGCATCACCACTCCGGAGCTGGCCAAGCCCGTAAGACTGATCAGAACAAGTATCGAACTGTTGAGTTACAAGTCGGTTTCACCTTTGATTTCCCCATACCCCCAAGCTATGTATGTCAGGTCGGGTATTCAGTAGTCAAGGACTAATGCCAACACAAATCAAGTAGAAGTAGGTCTGTCTGGATCGACAGTAGGAATGGTCAGGTTTGTCGGCATTAGGCATGAAATCATGAGACAAGTAATGTCATGGTACAACAGGATGAGTCGGTATGTATGTATATGTCAGGTGTAGCAGGGTCAGGTCAATATGTCGTGCAATCGGGTAAGTGCTCACAGCAGGTATACAATCAATAATGAACAGCAACAGGAAACAGTAATTAACCACAATATTCCATATAACCACAGTGATGTTTGTATTCTCTTATTAACAGGTTCAATCATCTTAGGGTGCAATCGCCACAGGGTGAAGCAATATCCACAATTATAAATTAAGGAAACTACATGAAATTATACTAAATATAATAATTGTCTCATGAATGATTTAACAGTTTAAACAGATATGATTCAGTCGTTTTATTTAGTTGAAATATGGGTTGATGTGGGTTGATTAATTACGAGAAACTGTTGTAACGATTCCAGGTTAAGATAACTGCAATAATATGATATCCATTACCATCATTAAGTTGTTTTATAGTATGAATTCAAATGCGTGGCAAGATTAGATCTCGCACGCTAGCATGTTTAAGCAAGTATTCAGATACTTGCCTCGACGGTCTGCAAACTGGAACACGGATGCGATGTCGGCAGAGAACACGATATGATAGCACGGGCCACGGATCGAGTCCCAACAGAGAATAACGGGATCACACGGACCAGGGGGCTTCGCTGGAGCGTCGGGTTCGCCAAGACGGCACGGTCGGATTCCGGCAAAACGCGACAACAAGTTAGAAACCGACATAAGATTCAATGCGATCAGCGGGGGGTTTATACTGCATAAAGGAAGGAAGAGGGAACTTACAGAGAGATATACCAGGTGACCCCGGCGAGCTCGACGGCGCTGGAACGCCGGCGAGGCAACGGCGGCGGCGGCGGCAAGGGCCGAAGGCCTCAGGGTGTGCGGGAGAGGGTGCTGCGGCGAGCTGGAGGGAAGGGTGGTCGGCTCTGGTGGTCGAGGGGGAGAAGGAGGTGGCCCTGGTGATGACGGCGAGGTCGCCGGCGCGTTCTCCGGCGAACAGCGGAGGATAGGCGATGGGTGAGGGCTCGGGTTGGTGTTCCGGCGAGGGGAGGAGGGCAGTGACGACGAGGTCGGGACGAGGAGGGTGAGAGGGAGTCGTCGGCGACGGAAGGTCGCGTCGACGGCGAGGTCTGCGGGGTTGGAGGCGACGTCGGGTTGGGTGCAGGTGCGGGGGATCGGCGGGAGAACGGGAGGAGGAAGGTGCGGCTAGGTCGAGGAGGTGTTGCTGGCGGCGACGAGGTCACGGGAGGGTCGGCGGTGACGTTGCGAGGGCTAGGGTTAGGGTTTGTTGGGTTTCTCGTGATGGAAGAGGGTTGGGGGAAGGCGGCTGCATGCATGGGTTTTAAAGAGGAAGAGAGAGAAAAGGATTGAAGAGAGAGGGAATGATTTCTGATGATGAGAGAGAGATTGAGGGAAGAGAGAGAGAGAGATAGGGAATGGGAGGCGGGGCCCACGAGCTCAATTGGGAGCTCGTGATTGGCTGAGGGAAAGATAAAGGAATTATAAGAAGGATTTTAAGAAAGATTTTAAGGGGATTTGAACTGTTAGAATATATATTCGTAAAATATATTAACTTTAGATATTAAATTAAATGGGCCTTTTTGGCGCGAAATGAAACATTTCCAAATCGCGCCCGGGTTGCGCCCAAATGTTCCAAATTCAAATTATAGGATTTTAAGCGGGTTCCAAATTTTGAAAAGAGGTGTTTAATGATTAAAATGCATGCCCCCAAGTCGGACACTTGCACGCGCGCGTAGTCGTCCAAACTTGCCCGTTTAGCCAAACGGAACGGAATCTCGACATGCGGACGCTACCACGCGACTAGTGGCGACGAGTAGGCTAACATGGACATCTTAAATTTCATTTTAGGAGTTAAAATTTGTTATGTGCCAAAATGACTTAACCGGTTAAAATTTAGCAATAAACCCCAGAAAAACAGAATAATTGAAAAGAGCCATAAATAACCCTCAACTAGTAATATAAATAGTATTATTGGGCTCGGGTGTTACATCAACAAACCGCGATCCTTCGAAGCGAAGTTGAGACGTCCTTACTCGTTTCCCCAGGATAAAACGAGGAGACTATTCGAACTGGCGATGCGCAACAGGCTCATCGCTCTACCGGAGCCAAGACACCCATTACAGCCTGGTGACGTCAACAGTCCCAACTACTACCCCTACCACAGAGTAATGGGCCACGCAATCGAAGATTGCTACATTTTCAAAAACTGGGTTGAGGACCAGTACCAACAAGGCAAGTTCACGCTGTCCGAAAACTGGAAGGTAAACCCGCAGCAACAACACGCTCCTAAAAAGGTGGACACGCCGGGGGCATCATGCTCATTTGTAGAAGAAGCTCCGTGGGAAGTGGTCTTTTCAGCTAAAACTAAAAGAATTCTGAAGGATCTTCAAACATGCCCGGCGATCAGATGGAAAAGCCCGCTGGAGCCCGAGATTATTGACGAGATGCTGAAACCGCGCCCAACACCGAACGCTGGTAACAATGGGCAAAACACCCAGGTCAAGCCTTCAAAGTCTTCGAAGAAAAAGAAGAAGGCCAAGAAGCCCGTGCAGCTTGACGACAAGCGCACAGACTTGCAGAACTACATTGACTCGCTGGAGGAATATAACCAGAAGGCGCGGATCCCAATCACACTAGAAGAGTTTCTCAACCACATACTTGAGAACGGAAATAGTGACAATGACGAGGGAGACAACTCGTCAGAAGAGCCTGAGGATTAGGTAGCAAGTTGCCACATGGTCTCCCATTCGTCATTAAATGGAAAAGAAGCTCCCTCGGCGTCTGAAAGCAACGCAGAGGAACTGGGGGCAGGACCGGTGCCAAAATCCCTATAGCTTCCAAAAGACCCAATAGACCAGCGGCTAAACGAAACCTTACAATGGACCGAGATGTCCCTAAACTAACAACGGACCGAGATGTCCTTAAACCAACGTCGGACTGAGATGTCCTTAAACTAGCGTCGGACCAGATGTCCTTAAGCTAACAATGGACCGCAATGTCTTTAAACTAAATACGCCGCCTCAAAACACGGCGACAGTGGAATCCAGGTCCACAAGTCCCAGAGGCGAGGATTGCAATTTAAGTCCCGCTAGCTGCACAACCGCCCCGGTGGCGAAATCCCCGTTAAGTGTCATTGGCAAACGGAGGAGTTATAAAAAGGTACGTCCACAAGCGAAATGGGCACGGATGAAAACCCGAAAGGACTCGGTGAGTAAAAACAGCAGGACTGCCGACGAGTTCGTAAAAACCCGAAAGGGAGCAGACTCGTAAAAAAAATCATGCGCGCTTGTAAGGTCCTCTCGACCTTGTGAGAAGAAAACACTCGTGTGAGATCCTTATGACTCACAAAAGGGAGAAACACACTTAGGGATCCCCACGATTCCTAAGGAGAAATTATACTTATGAGATCCCCACGACTCGTAAGGAGAATTCCCCCTATGAGACCCTCATGGCTCGTAAATCAAAAGCCTTAAGCTACATGGATCTGAACCTGTTCTTAACCCATCACACTCCCCAAGTTGCCCTACAAGCGGTTCAATATTGACCCTTATATACAATCCACGGGCACAAATAAACTTTTCCCCAACCAAGTCCCACCAACGATGAGGAATGTCCTCATGTGGTGAATGACACTTGTAAGTCCTCTCAACTTATAAAGAGAAAACACTCTTGTAAGATCCTTACGACTTATAAGAGAATATACACTTAGAAATCCTCACGACTCCTAAGGAGAAAACACACCTATGAGATCCTCACGACTCGTATGGAGAAATACCTTTATAAGACCCTTATGGCTCATGAAGTCAAAAGCCTTAGTCGATAGGATCCTAACCCTGTTTTCTAAGCCACCTTTGTTCGAATCGACAAAGGCAAATGATGGTTCGCTCCTGGCAATGATCCCAGTGGTAGCGATGCTGATGCCTAAATCAGTATCAAATTCTAAGTCCTTTCACGGCAAATGATGATTCGCTCCTTGCAATATTCCAGTCGCAGCGATGCTGATGCTAAGATTGGTATCAGATCTTGAGTTCCGTACCCGCAATTAAAAAATCAGCGAGAAAAAAAAATGCATAAGAAATAGCCGAAATGTTTGGGCAACTCACAATAAAAATCAGCGAGCAAAATATGTGCATATAAAAACAGCCGAAATGTTTGGGCAACTCGCAATAAAAAAGTAGCGAGTAAAAAGAAAAAAACGGCCGAAATGAGTGAACACCACGAAAAATAGCCGAAATGATTGGGCAATCACGACTTTCGCAATATAAAATCTGAAATGATAGAGTATCACGGAAAGAAAAAAATGAAAGTTTTGCCCTGCAGGTGAGTCCACATTAACTCTTGTATACAATCCATGGGCACAAACGGAAAGGGAACCATATTTCCCCACCGGGCTTTGTCAAAGGGAAGCCAGATCTCGATGGCTACATCTATAGCCTAGAAATCAACAACGGCATTCTTTCTCGTTCCAACCAGAAGCAGATACAACGTCAACAAAACGGAGCCACGACAAAGTCCCCTAATTCCAAATCTCGACGGTTCACAGACAACCTAGAGACTACCTCGGAGCCACGGCAAAGTTCCCTTAGTTCCAAATCTCGACGGTTCACAGACAACCTAGAGACTACCTCGGAGCCATGGCAAAGTCCCTAGTTCCAAGTCTCGACGGCAGCATCCACAGCCTAGAGATCAACAACAACGTTCTTCCTCCCTCCAGTAGGATATAGAAACGACATAAACAAACGGAGCCATGGCAAAGTCCCCTAATTCCAAATCTTGACGGTTCACAGACAACCCAGAGACAACCTCGACATTCGTTGTAATATTGCAGACACAATATCAAAAAAAGAAGCAAAGGAAGATCCCCAGCTTCAGGGTCTTGACGGCAACTCAAATGAGACCTGAAAGACTATAGAAGATCATCCCACTCCAGCGCGGAGTGGTCATGACTCATCGGGGCTCCTAAACTGAGCCTAACCTCAAGTAAAAAGCGACATGGAATATCCCTAACGCTTTCTCTTTCGACGGTAATATCACCTGGGAGATTACTTGAAGACGTCTTGTCCAGCCCCTGAAGGGATCAGAGACACGACAGTCGCGGGGCTACTCGAACAGCAAGATTGCGTATCAAGGAATACACCGGCCAACGCGACGGTACGATGGGTAAAAAACCCTAGTACCACAGACCCTAACAGACTTCTATTAGCAGTAGTTAACTGTGACGTTAGGACATCCTTGCGAGAACTTCTCGATTCGTCTCGACTCGTGGGGAAAATAATGTTCCTGCGAGAACTTCTCGACTCGTCTCGACTCGGAGGGAAAAGCCTTAGGCAACGGGGATAAGGACCTGTTTCCTAAGCACTGGGGCCCTGCAAGTCGGTCTAAGATAGACTATTGTATACTATTCACGGGTCACACTCTCCAATGTCGAATATCGACAAGGAAGGAAAAAACCACTTACGAGTCATTTCGACTTGTAAGGGGGGAAATTCTCTTGTGAGATCCTTACGACTCTCAAGAAAATGCCCTTAGGAGTCCTCACGATTCCTAAGGAGAAAATACACCTATGTGATCCTCACGACCCATAAGGAGAAGTCTTTATGAGACCCTCATGGCTCATAAAGTTGAAAAGTTTTAGGCGGTAGATCTGAACCTGTTTGCTAAGCGATCGCTGCCCTGCAAGTGATCCCAAGATGGACTATTGCATACTATCCACGGGCTACACTCTCCGAAGTCGAATATCGACAAGGAGGGAAAAAACCACTTACGAGTCCTCTCGACTTGTAAGGGGAAAATTCTCTTATGAGATCCTTACGACCCTCAAGAGAAAACGCACTTAGGAGTCCTCACGACTCCTAAGGAGAAAATACACTTACGGGATCCTCTCGACTCGTAGGGAGAAAAGTCTTTATGAGACCCTCACGGCTCATGAAGTTGAAAAGTCTTAGGCGGCAGATCCAAACATGTTTCCTAAGCCATCGCTGCTCTACAAGGAGATCAAGATGGACTATCCGCGGACCACATTTTCCAAAGCCACATTCGCCAATGAAATAAAGAAGCTACTTACGGGTTTTCACGATTCGTAAGGAAAAATACCCGAGTGAGATCCTTACGACTCACGGAGGCGATGAACATTTAGAAATCCTCACGATTTCTAGGGAGAAAATACACCTATGAGATCCTCATGACTTGTAGGGAAAATAATGTCCGTGCGAGAACTTCTCGATTCGTCTCGACTCGTAGGGAAAATAATGTCCTTACGAGAACTTCTCGATTCGTCTCGACTCGTGGGGAAAATAACGTCCTTGCGAGAACTTCTCGATTCGTCTCGACTCGTAGGGAAAATAATGTCCTTGCGAGAACTTCTCGACTCGTAGGGAAAATAATGTCCTTGCGAGAACTTCGCGATTCGTCTCGACTCGTGGGGAAAATAATGTCCTTATAAGAACTTCTCGATTCGTCTCGACTTGTAGGGAAAATAATGTCCTTGCGAGAACTTCTCGACTCGTCTCGACTCGTAGGGAAAATAATGTTCCTGCGAGAACTTCTCGATTCGTCTCGACTCGTATCGAAAATAATGTCCTTGCGAGAACTTCTCGATTTGTCTCGACTCGTAGGGAAAATAATGTCCTTGCGAGAACTTCTCGATTCGTCTCGACTCGTAAGGAAAATAATGTCCTTGCGAGAACTTCTCGACTCGTCTCGACTCGTAGGGAAAACAATGTTCCTGCGAGAACTTCTCGATTCGTCTCGACTCGTAGGCAAAACAATTTTCCTACGAGAACTCCTCGACTCGTCTCGACTCATAGGGAAAACAATTTTCCTGCAAGAACTCCTCGACTCGTCTCGACTCGTAGGGAAAACAATATTCCTGCGGGAACTTACGGCTCATAAAAAAAAGTCTTAGGCTACATGGACCCTAAACTTGTCTCCTAAGCCATCAATTCTATAGCCATGCATGACTCTGCATTACTTCACCCACGAACATACTTACGTGGGCAAAGTAGTGGGGGGAATTTTTTCCCGCCAAAATTTTTGGCCAAGAGCTACTTGTTCCCTTATAAAAAAGGGGGGAGAGTCATCAAAATTTGGCCTCACGAGTTAAACACGTGAGCGCTCATATGCAAAGCATACGAGCGCTGAAAACAAACAACTAATGGCCAAACAGGCCTCACGTGCTAAACACGTGAGCGCTCATATGTAAAGCATATGAGCGCTAAAAATAAACAGGCTAAAACCCACACTAGGGGTCACGTGTTAAACACATGAGTTCTCTTGCTACTCACATGCAGAGCATGTGAGCGCCCCAATTTAAAATGCTCCTGTCAAATTCTAGAATTAAATTCTATTTAGGAAATATTTTCCTGATCTTCCTCAAACTAGAAAGATCTTCTCTGTTAAACAGAGGACCTTTGGATCAAAAATCCAATGGTGATCATCTGGTAGAATAAAGTTCTATCATAGGAAAATATTTTCCAAATATTATTAAACTAATAAGATATTCATATGATAAGAATAAAATTCTATGTTAAACTAACGAGATATCCATATGATAGAATTAAATTTATGTTAAGAAAATATATTTCTGATCTTGTTAAACTAAAATATATGATAGAATAAAATTCTGATCTTGTTAAAAAAAAAAAGATATTCATAATCTTGCTAAACAAACAAGAAATCTTCTCTGTTAAACAGAGAGCCTTTGGATTAAAAATCCAACGGTGAATAAAATTCACCGATTGATCTAAAAAATCATGGAATCAATCATGATCTCTCAATTAGGGATTTTCTTAATAAATTAATTCTTTTCCTTCTCATATAAATAGGAGTAAGGAGAGGAGGAAAGAGAGAGAGAGAGAGAGAGAGGAGACCCCCCATAAGATTTGAGAAACAAAAAGAAGAAGAAGGAGGAGTTCTCTTTTAAGAAAAGAAACCCTAGGTAAGAAAAAAAAGACCTGGAGATCATTTTATCTCCTCTTCGTCATTACAAGAGTTTAACTCTTCCAAAAAAGAACATAGTTCTTCCTTTGGTTGATGTCTGTAGAAGTAGATCTCCCCACAAGTTGGGAATTTAATTCTCATCGGGAAGATTCTGTCATGCAGTCCCAAAATTTAGAGGAAAAAACTAAGTTTGAAGAATTTAATTCTTCCAAAAGATATAGGAATTCAATTCCTCTGACAAAACTAGGGTTTAACCCTGCATAAAAAAAACAACTGAGATCGCCTCACGTGTTCTCACGTGACCCTTTAAAACAAGTGCTTAGCACTTATAAAAGAAAAAGAGAATAAACCCAAACACAGTCCCCATTTTAGGGCGCCTTACGTATTCCCACGTGACCTCCAAACAGTTATCTAACACTTACATGGAAAAGGGGAAACTCCAAAGATAGCTCTCGCATTTTGAGCACCTCACGTGTTTGCACGTGGGCATTATATGAGCTAAGAGCTTAGTACTTATAAAAGGAAAAGGGAATAAATCCAAGGAGGCAGTGCCCAACTCTGGGGGCGCCTTACGTGTCCACACGTGATGGCCACAAGATTTAAGTGTTTAACACTTATATATATACGGGGATTTGAACCCAAAAGCACCACACCAACTTTCGGGTACCTCACGTGCTACATGTGAGCGCCCCAAATTCCAATGTTTAACACTGCTTTAGAGACTTACGTGAGAGCACGTGAGCATCGAGCATATGTTAGTGTTTAACACTATAAGAAGCCAACTTCTGTCTCAAATTGGCTAAGTCCTCTTAAGATTAAAACGTCTTGGATCTCCAAATAGACTGAGACTCTATGCTCATGACTTCTCAAACTAATTGATCAGAATGATGTTCATCACATATCTCCTAAGTTAATCTTAGTCTCCAAAAAATGACTAATGATTCTTAGATGGTCCACCATGATCTCTCCCCTCAGTCTGGAGTTTGGTTCAAGGGTACATCTCTCCATACCTCTTATACATGTCGTTGTAATTCTTCAACGTTGTCAGAGAGGTGGAGGGTCCCGACAACCAACAGCTCTTTGGCGCACTCTCAAACCCATGAGCACATCCCTTGGACCGTAATGTCCTTAAACTAGCTGTGGACCGCAACGTCCTTAAACTAAACTCGCATACCAAAAATGGTGATCTATGGACCGTAACGTCCTTAAACCAAAGCAATAGAGCCCAAATGCTCTTTTATTGGGTCAGAATGATCCCAAAATCATGCTGAGTAGATCTTAGTCTAAAATTCGACTGACGTATCCTCAACAAACATTTAAGTTGATTTTAATCTCAAACGAGATTAACGATCCTTAATTTAACCCAAACCCAAATTTAAAAAAAATACGGATTTGGACTAATCTACGCCCTACGGGCGACAACACAAATTAGTCTCCGTATACAATCCACGGGCAACCAAAAATAAAACACACACACACGACACGAAGTGAACATCTGGAGCAGGAGAAAGTGGTTATCGCTACGCGGTAACGTAATTAACTGCAGGGGCTTGCACATGCAGGGTAGAGCGTCCCCACAATCAAAAACCCCTCACAATGAGGGGGAATCTGACGAAGTTCGCTACAACGGCCGCATCCGTCCAAACCTCCGATACACGGTGCTATAAATCAACTTGGAATCTTCAGAGAGGTGGACGGATAAACCCAAATAGCATCTTCCCCCAAATTCAGGCAAGACGTTCGTCTTTCCCGGCTTTTGGCGGTAAACACCAGGGATATTAATTTATGATGTCCCGGAATTCGAGGATCGTATGGACGACAGGGATGAGGAGGAAGAAGAGAGAAGACTTGGAGTGCTCCAACAACCTGTCTCCGTAAACGGGTTGTTTTCGGCTGAACGTAAAGTTACTTGGGTTATGAATGATATTGATAATGAAATCCAAGTAGATATTCCTACGGCGTCTAATGCGTCTACGAAACGAAAAAGATTATCATTAATATTATATTATGTCTTCACATTTTCTATAATCTATACATGTATTGTTGTTGTTATTTCACTTACATACATGTATTGCATGCATATGTAATGATTGTACTTCTATCTAGGGGTGATGGAGATGTCGGGAGCAGTGAGGGGCAGGGCGGCAGGGGTAGAGCGGTTCTTGCATCTGGGGAGCTGCGTAGGGTGCTCCAGAGGGCTGGTGTTGCACCCCCGTCCATATCCCCTCTGGATGATTCATTGCGTGTGGACATTCCCACACCATTCGTACCCCCTCCGGATGAGTCATTCCTACCCCCTCCGGATGAGTCATTCCGTATGGACTTTTCCGCACCTGCAGATATATTGTATGCATATGTATTTATTTTGAACGATAAATTGTAGATATACATGTATATTCATTCTGAAGTTACTTACGTAGTCATTTTTTATTGTCTAGTTGTAGGGGGTGCCTCCACATCCGGGGCAAATATAGATCCCACGCCTGCAGCATGTACGTTTATATATTCTATATTGCATGTATATTTATTTTGATTGTTAAATTATAGATATACACGCATATTAATTTCGAAATTACTTATATAGTCATTTTTTATTGTCTAGTTGGAAGGGTGCCTCTACATCCGGGGTACAGGCCGCTCCCACACTATCCGTACCCTCCACGTAGTCTGCAGATTAGTATTATTTACTATATAATACGTTAAATTGATTATATATTATTGTATTCATAAGTTACTTATATCGTCATTGTTTATCATCTAGTTGGAGGAGATGTATCCACGTCCGAGTCACCGGCTGTTTCTCACCGGAGGAACTATCATCCCGCTCGTGCTGCTGTCCGGACTCATGCTCGTAGTGATGTCACCGGAGGTATATACTGGACTCAAAAAACTATGATATCATATAAACGAGATAAATGCATTAAACTTAATTGTGATATATAGATCAAACAAACACATTAGTATCCATGGCTCAGAATTCAAGTAGGCTATCAGTTGAGCCATGAGATAACGAATAAATATGAATAATAATTTCCCTCCATAACACTTTTTTTGTCCAATTATTCTGTTCTTGCTAATATTCTTTTATCATATATTGGCATCATATCCTTGTTTTATTAATTATTGTACGCATAATTGTTTTGTCTTGATATCGCATGTATATCTATATATTTTATACATGCAGGACAGCCACGGCCCATCCGTGGGACTCGAGGGCCGACTCGGTCCCACAAGTTGAAGCCCGATACCGCTAAGGACCAAGGAGCATTCCCCCTCCGCTTTACCACCGACTCCTGACCCACTGGCGTGTATGCCGAAATGTTCGGCCAGTATATGGAGGATGAGAACCGCCGCTTCAAGAAATACCTTTTCATCATGAGTGGGACGCGTAGCACAGGTGTAACACCCGAGTTCATTTATACCAATTCCAGTTTCCATATTTACCTATCCATGATCTTTCTTGATTTAGCGTGTCTGGGTGCGAATGGTATTTTACGTATTACTTCGCATTCGACCCGACCCGCTTGCTTGAACCTGTTTAACTTTTATTTATAAATTACCTTGACTTATTGCATGGACTAGTGCATCTCATAATTTAGTATATACTGGTATTTTATCTAGTATCGCATTTGTTGCATATAACAATTTAAATCATGTAAAATAAATTAAAATTGCATTTCATGGCCTGCCTGATACCCCTAACCCTGTGGTAGCGTCCTTGCATCGTGTTCTCGTCCCGTTCAGTGTAACAGACGTGTTTGGATGGCTACGCGCACGTACGTGTGTCCGTCCTTGGGGGTATGCTTTTCTATTACATAATCCTTCATTTTAAGTTTTGGAACTTACAAATAAATTTCATATTTTTAAATCCAAATTTTGGACACGACATGGGCACGTTTTGGACTACATTTGTAATTACTGGGAAAATCTAAATTTTGCTTAATATGTTATAATAGTAAAAGATTTTCTTTAAACAGTTTAAAATCTTCTATAAGCCAACAAATATTTAATCTATGAAATCTTTCATCAACAAACTCTTTTTCTCTCTCCCTTTCTGCTCCACCAATCAGCTCTCCTCTTTCGCACTGGTGGCCCCCACGAGATCTCTCTCGCTCTGTTTCTCTCTCCTTCTTTTTCTCTTTCTCCCTCTCTCCGCAGCTCTCTCTCTCTCTCTCAAGCCTTTCTCTCTCCCCTCGCTTTCCCCTCTCTCTCCTCTCGCGGAAAGCGGAGTCCGAACACCACCTTTCCCCCCTATCGTCACCGCCTTTTCTTTTTCTTCTTCTTCTTCTATATTTCCAGCGCCACGAACCCATTTGAAACAAAACCCTAACCCTTGAAGCTCTGTGGCTTCCTCCTCTTTCCTCGATCTCATCACCTCGTCAGCCTTTTTCGCACCCTCGTCGCCTCCATCTTCTCTTCTTCCTCCTCCTTCTTCTCTCCCGAGCGCTCAAGAAACCCTGCACACCCGACCTCGCCGCCACCTCATTCTATCGCCGACCACCCCTCGCCGTCGCCTCCTAATTCATCTCCTTTTCTCTCTTCCTTCTCTCCTCATCTCCTTCATTCTCCAAGAACCAACCCGCGCCCCTCTGCACAACACCCAGCCAACTTCAGCCGACCCCAAACCCTAACAAACAACCCTCTTCGTCAGAGCTCCGATCACTGCCGTCGACATCATCACCCCCTCTGCAAACACAGAGCACAAGCATAGTAAGCCTTCTTCTTCTTCTTTCTTCTTATTCTTCTTCTTTCTTCTTTATTCATTCTCTTTCTTCATTCTTGAACGCTTTGTTTTCCGTAGTTCGCCGGAGCCGTGCTTGACGCAGACGATCCCGACGACCCAGCGAGGACCTCTGACCCGTGTGATCCCATTGTTCGTTGTTTGGACTCTTTCCGTGTACCGTGCGCGCGTCGCGACTTTTCCTGTCGGCACGTGACGTTCCATTTACCGTTTCTTGATCCGTCGAGGCAAGTGAAACTTGCTACATGCTATTCGTACTACTCCTATATTGATTTATCTATTTTCTTATTAAATCTATAGATAGAATCTAAAGCCATGAGTTCCAAGTTAACAGCAAGATATTCCGTTTACATATTTCAGATCTAGAACTTGAAACCTAACAGTTGCATTTAGTTTACTAAACCTAGTAACCACATTTATATGTTAGATCACATAATCACAATTGTTTGCATAGCCATAATACCCTTTTGTAGTTTATATCTTATCGGACGATCGGTTGCATACATCTAGCCTAATTCATATTTAATTGCATCTCTAGATTGTTTTGGTACATATTAGTATGATTTTATCATCCACATTTGTTATACTGCATTCATGAAATGTTAAAACTATCCCTTAAACCCAAACTGATAACCGTGCATCCAAGTAGTTTAATCTGTGCCTATTTGCATATCATATTACATGTGCCAGTTTATTGTTCTGATAATACCCATGCTTGTTTATTTATAACCATGACTATGCTAGTGGATTATGAGCACCCACATGATATCTTGTACATCCTGACATGACTTGCTACACATATTACTTGACCCGACATGGTACCGTACAACTCTTGACATAACGTGACACCTTTATATATTACCTGGCTTTACCTGACGTGCCATGGCTTTACCTGTTACCTGATCTTGCGTCTAATGCCAAAAAACCTGTCCTGTAGTCCTCACGGACCGTTCCTGTTGTCTATCCAGACAAACCTGTACCCGCCTGATCATGTGTTGGCATTAGTGCTAGATTATTTAATACTTGACTTGAACATATATAACTTGGGGGTATGGGAAAATCGGTATTGTAACCGAACGTAACTCGAAGGGCCATCATATTGTTTGCCGTTTTTCCGAGCGTTACGGAATACCTATTGTTTGCCGTTTTTCCGGGCGTTACGGAATACCCAGTGTTTGCCGTTTTTCCGGGCGTTACGGAATATCTATTGTTTGCCGTTTTTCCGGGCGTTACGGAATACCCAGTGTTTGCCGTTTTTTCGGGCGTTACGGAATACCTATTGTTTGTCGTCTTTCCGGGCGTTACGGAATAATCACCGACGAGTTACGATGAGGATTACATTACTTGGTTTTGAAGACTTAGAATAGATAACCCCGTAGCACAGTTTAGATATCTCTGCACGTCACTTGTACTGACACATTCACTGTTATTTATTCTCATTATATTCTTGTTCATACTCATACCTGCATGCCTTACTACCCATGTTAATATTATTGCTTGATATTATGACGCTCCGACGTCTGGGTTTTGCATGGCCCAGATTCTTTACCCTTGCTGCAGTCTGAGCAGGAGTACTTCAGTCAGCAGGCTGAGCAGTGAGGGCTCGTTAGTAATTAGTTCTTTTATTTTCAGTATTTTCATTCCTGATGTGAGCCCGCATTATGGGACGTACATTCCAGTTATTCTTGTATTGGATCTTTTGCTTCCGCATTATTTTTATTCTTGACTCACTTTATTTGGCTTATGGACATGTGTGAGATAGTTTATTATTGTTCTTGATATCTCTACAGCCGTAATGTGACTGCGGAAGGATAATTACTCTCCATAGGTAGCATGGTTGGCTATGTCACGTGCCTACCTTAGCGTACTCTGGGAACCGGGGTGTGACATGGTTCTTTTGGTATCAGAGCCATAGGTTAATCGGGTTGATTCCTTTGTAGTTGGGTATTGTACCCAATACATGAATCAGAATACTCGTGATTAGGAAACATGTCTTGCCACCTTGCTGTTTTACCGTTCTTGAATCTTAACCTCCTCCTGATTATACTTTTACGATATGCAAACCTCTTTTGCATGTCGACTCGAAACCTGATCCCTTGTTATCTCTAAAACTTAGGCGACTTGGGTAGAGTTATGTAATTGTAGCTATTGTTCCCCTCCGAATGACGGCGCGACGCGATAAACGTCTTGCCTGAGATTCGGGGCAGATGCTATTTGGTTTTATCCGTCCACCTCTCCGAAGATGCCAAGTTGATTTATGGCACCGTGTATCGGAGGTTTAGACGGATGCAGCCGATGTAGCAGACTTCGTCAGATTCCCCCTCGCTTGAGGGGTTTTTGATTGTGGGGACGCTCTTCCCTGCAGGCGCAAGCCCCTGCAGTTAATTACGCTACCGCATCGCAGTAGCAACCTTCTTCTTCTCCAGAATTTCACTTCGTGTCGTGTGTGTTTGTTTTGTTTGTGGTTGCCCGTGGATTGTATACGGAGACTAATTTAAGTCGTCGTCCGTAGGACGTGGATTAGTCCAAATCCGTATTTTCTTAGATTTGGGTTTTGGGGTTTTGGTTTGAGGATACGTTAACCATATTTGAGGCTAAGATCAACTCAAACGTTTGTTAAGGATACGTTAGTCCAATTTGAGACTAAGATCAACTTAACAGGATCGTTTAGATCCGAAAAAAGATCATTTGGGGCTCTATTATTCCAGTTTAGGGACATAGTGGTCCATTGCATGTATGGCCGTCGGGACCTATCACCTCTCTGACGACGTTGAAAGATTACAACGACAGATGTCAGAGAAGTTCAGAGATGTACCCTTGAACCGAAGTTGATTGGGGGATCTATAGTCCAATTTGGGACTAAAGTCTGTTTGAAGGTTTAAGGATACGTTAGCCATATTTGAGGCTAAGATCAACTTAAACAGGATCGTTTAGATCCGACAAAAGAGCATTTGGGGGCTCTGTTGTTCCGGTTTAGGGACATGGTGGTCCATTGCCAGTTTAGGGACATGGTGGTCTATTGCCAGTTTAGGGACATGGTGGTCCAAGGTTAAGGACATCATAGTCCGTGAGTTTAAAGACATCACGGTCAAGATTAAGGACATCATAGTCCGTGAGTTTAAAGACCTCACGGTCAAGGTTAAGGACATCATAGTCCGTGAGTTTTAAGACCTCACAGTCAAGGTTAAGGACATCATAGTCCATGGGCTTAAGGACCCCACAGTCCAGGTTAAGAACATCATAGTCCATGGGCTTAAGGACCCCACAATCCAGTTTAAAGACGTCATAGTCTATGAAATGTGTGGTTGTCGGGACCCGTCACCACTCTGAAGACATTGAAGGATTACAACGACAAATATCAGAGGAGTGAAGAGTTGTACCCTCGAACCAAAGTGGATTAAGTGATCTGTAGTCCAATTTGGAACTAAGATCAATTAATTAGAATTATGAGCACATGGGCTCAGTTAAATCTGAATTGAGGACTTATGGCCAACTTGGGCTAAGTTCAATTGGATTTGAAGTGTTGGCCTTTTGTTGGACCATTAAACATTTGTCTGGGTTCAAGCCCACATTATTTAACAATGCTAAATCAGAGTTTGAGGGCTCTGAGAACATTTTTATCTTTGATTGAGCAGTAGACATTATAGTTCTGATTTTTACTCAATTTTGAATGGGAGGCTTTGCCTCTGGAAAATTAGCCAACTTGGCTAAAAGTAGTGTTTAACGCTGGAGAACCTCAGTATTGAACATTGGAGATAAACTCTCAAATTAGTGTTAAACACTAAAAGATAATCAGTGTTAAACACTGGAAATATAATCCCCCAAATTAGTGTTAAACACTAGCAAACAACAGTGTTAAACACTGGAAATGAAGTTGTCAAATTAGTGTTACACACTAGAAAACACCAGTGTTAAACACCGGGTACAAAGTTCTCGAATTAGTGTTAAACACTAAAGAAAGAAGGGTCACGTGGGAGCACGTGAGGGCGCCCAAAGGTGGGACCAGATCCCCTTTTATCTCGTTCTGCAATTAAGTGTTAAACATTTTTTATTATTTTTATTTTGAGCGTCACGTGTTGACACGTGATGGGGATTTATGCGTTGACTGTTAAAGCGTTTTCCAAGGGGTCATGTGGTAACACGTGAGAGCGCCCAAAGCCTTCATTTCCTTTACTTTTTCTTTCTGCGTTTTGGGAGTCACGTGGGAGCACGTGAGGCATTGCCTCAAAGCTGTTCCCTTTTTATTTTTGGGGATCTTTTTAGGGGTCACGTGGGGACACGCGACCTAGTTTTATTCCTTCTTTTCTGATCACTGCGGATTGGGGTCGCGTGTCATCATGTAACCAATGTTCTTTATGTGCATGGAGATCTTTCAAGTCTCTTTATTTTAAGAATTAAATTCTTTGTAGGGTTAAACCCTAATCATGATTTTGGAGGAATTAAATTCCTATTATGAAAGAATTAAATTCTTATACAGGGTTAAACCCTAGTTTCATTTAGGAGGAATTAAATTCCTGTGAATTTGAGAGAATTAAATTCTCAATTAGGGTTAAACCCTAGTTCTGTCCATCTTGAAGGAATTAAATTCCTGTAATTTAGGAGAATTAAATTCTCATATAGGGTTAAACCTTAATTTTGTTTTGGGAGAATTAAATTCTCTAAACTCAATTCCTCCTTTAAGTTTTGGATCTGCATGACAGGATCTCAATCCGATGAGAATTAAATTCTCAACTTATGGGGAGATGTGCTCTTTGCAGATCTTCAACCAGAGGAAGAACTAAGTTCTTTTTTACAGAAGAGTTAAACTTTTAGATTTTAGAATTAAATTCTCTTTTTTGAAGTTTTGATCACCTTTCTTCTCTCACCTAGGGTTTTCTTTTCTCTTCTGAAGAAATTTTCTTTTCTTTCTTGAGAATTAAATTCTCTTCTCTTCTTTTCTGTATTGAGAATTAAATTCTTCTCTCTTTTTTCCTCTCTGTTCTTCTCACAAAAAAAAAGTAGATCCCTTCTCTTTTCTTCTTGGTTCCTATTTATAGGAGAAATAAAAGAATCAAATTGTTTAGTGAATCTTTCATTGAAAGATTTTGTTTGTTTTCATAATTAATGTGATCCTTTAGATCATTCAGTGAATTTTATTCACCGTTGGATTTTAAATTCAAAGATATTCTGTTTGTTATTTTTGGTGAGATTTAGGGGAAATCTTTCCTTATCTAAGATTTTTCCATAAATTGGTGATTTTTAATCACCCTTGGATTTTTAATCCAACGGTCCCCATAATCCTTTTCCATTTGGAAAGATTTAGAGAAATTTAGAATTTTAATTCTTATTTGGAAAGATTTAGAGAAATTTAGAATTTTAATTCTATTAAACTGTAAGGCTTTCAAAGCCTGTCACGTGCTGGCATGTGACCCTTGGTCACGTGTGAGCACGTGACCCCCAATTGGTTCTTTTTCCAGCCGCTTGTTTTTTTTTATTTCTATCACGTGTCAACACGTGACCATTGGTCACGTGTGAGCACGTGACCCCCAATTGGGTCCTCTTTTAGTCATTTGTTTTTATTTCTGTTTTAACTATCACGTGTCAACACGTGACCATTGGTCACGTGTGTGCACGTGATACCTCATTGAGGTAATTCTTGATTTTTAATCAGGGAATAGTGCATAGCATATTTGCTCATAACTTTTGATCCCGGATGAATTATGAAGCCCATAATATTTCAAATCGAAGGATTTTTCGAGATGTTTTTGATACCATCAGAATTTAGCTGTTTCTCATTCGGGAGTTTGTAAAAATACAGCTCGGAAAATACTGGTTCGCGTCTTCTTCCTTAGATCACATGTGCATAGCACATTTGCTCATAACTTTTGATCCCGGATGAATTATGAAGCCCATAATATATCAAATCGAAGAATTTTTCGAGATGCTTTCGATACCATCAGAATTTAGCTGTTTCACATTCAGGAGTTTATCAAAATACAGCCCAGAAAATTCTGGTTCGCATTTTCTTAAGCGTGTCACTGGAATTTGATACCTTGGGCTCTTCTGCGCAGAAATTTTGACGGGAACAAATGCCCCCCACTATTTTTCCCACGAAAGTATGTACGTGGGTGAAGTAGTGCAGAGTTATGCATGGCGTATGACCAGTTTCGGGTTGGTATATAACTTTCAGAATCTTAATCTGAGAAGATAACGAGCGGACACAAGCGTCGTCATCTATCATTGACTCAAATCTCAACTCTTAAGGGATATAGTTCCAAACCCTCAGCCCCATGAGTTGCATCCTTCTATTTCTTTATGTCTTACTCTGGTGTGAAGGAGTTTATATGCTCATGAGTGACTTCTCCATTTCAGTGGCATGTAGTTTTGGCAAGTGTGGCTCATAGATGGTCTATCTTGACCTCTTTGCAGGGCAGTGATGGCTTAGAAGACAGGGGTAGGATCTGCCACCTAAGACTTTTCAACTTTACGAGCCGTGAGGGTCTCATAAAGACTTTTCTCCCTACGAGTCGTGAGAATCCCGTAGGTGTCTTTTCTCCTTAGGAGTCGTGAGGATTCCTAAGTGTGTTTTCTCTTGAGAGCCGTAAGGATCTCACAAGAGAATTTTACTGCTTATAAGTCGAGAGCACTCGTAAGTGGTTGTTTCCCTCCTTGTCGAGATTCGACTTTGGAGAGTGTGGTCCGTGAATAGTATGCAAGAGTCCGTTTTGGACCAACTTGCAGGGCCCCAGTGCTTAAGAAACAGGTTTTTATCCCCATTGCCTAAGGCTTTTCCCTACGAGTCGAGACGAATCGAGCATTTCTCGCAAGGATATCCTAACGTCACAGTTGACCTCTGCTCTTTACGACAAAGGTCCGTTAGGGTCTGTGGTACTAGGGTTTTGTCCGTCGTACCGTCGCGTTGGATGATGTATTCCTCGATAGGCAATCTTGCTGTTCGAGTAGCCTTGCGACTGTCGTGTCTCTGATCCCTTCGGGGGCTGGACAAGACGTCTTCAAGCAATCTTCCTAGGCAGTTTGACCATCAGAAGAGCAAGCGTTAGGAATTTTGTCATTCCGCTTTTTACTTGAGGTTAGGCTCATTTTGGAGAGCCCCGATGAGTCATAACCACTCCGCGCTGGTGTAGGATGGTCTCCGATAGTCTTTCAGGTTTTATATGAGTTGCCGTCAAGACCCTAAAGCTAGGAATTTAGCCTTTGCTTCTTTTGCTGGCACTGCGTCTGCTGTATCGAGACGAATGTCGCGGTTGTCTCTAGGTTGTTGGTGAACCGTCGAGGTTTGGAACTAGGGATTTTGCCGTGGCTCCGTTGTCTGATTTTCGCGTCTGAATCCTGCTGGAAGAAGAACGCTGTGGTGACATCTCGTCTGCTGTGTCGAGACGAACGTCGAGGTGGTGACCATTCCACGCTGGTGTAGGATGATCTCCGATGATCTTTCAGGTTTTATATGAGTTGCCTTCAAGACCCTGAAGCTAGGAATTTGGCCTTCGCTTCGTTTGCTTTGGCGCGTCCGAAACCTGTTAGAGGAAGAACGCTGTGGTGACATCGCGTCTACTGTATCGAGACGAACACCGAGGTGGTGACCATTCCACGCTGATGTGGGATGATCTCCGATAGTCTTTCAGGTTTTATATGAGTTGCCTTCAAGACCCTGAAGCTTGGAATTTGGCCTTCGCTTCGTTTGCTTTGGCGCGTCCGAATCCTGTTGGAGGAAGAGCGCTGTAGTGACATCTCGTCTGCTGTATCGAGATGAACGTCGAGGTGGTGACCGCTCCGCGTTGATGTGGGATGATCTCCGATAGTCTTTCAGGTTTTATATGAGTTACCGTCAAGACCCTGAAGCTAGGAATTTGGCCTTCGTTTCATTTGCTGGCACTGCGTCTGCTGTATCGAGACGAATGCCGTGGTGGAGCTGGGATTTTGCCGTCACTCCGCTTTGCTTACGTTGCGTCTGCTGTAACGAGACGAATGTTGAGATGACCTCCAGGCTGCTTTGTGAACCGTCGAGATTCGGAGTAGGGACTTTGCCATGACTCCAAGGTTGATTACAGCGTCTGAATCCTGCTGGAATAAGGAGAAACGTTGTTGATGATCTCTCGGCTGTCTGTGAACCGTCGAGAGTTGGCTTCGTTTCGATGAAGTCTGGGGAGGGAAGGTGTGGTTCCTTCTTTGTTTGCGCCCCTCGATTGTATACGGGGATCGATGTGATCTCACCTGTAGGGCAAAAGTTTCATTTTATTTTCTTTTTATTTCTTTCCGCGATGCTCTATCATTTCAGCTTTTATATCGCGAAAGTCGCGATTGCCCAATCATTTCGGCTATTTTTCGCGGTGCCCAATCATTTCGGCTATTTATTTATTTATTATTTTTTTATACTCACTATTTTTTATTGCCAGTTGCCCAACCATTTCGGCTATTTTGTATGCATATATTTTAACTTGCTGATTTTTTTTTGCAAGTTGCCCAATCATTTCGGCTATTTCATATGCATTTGCCTTGCTGCGAGCTTGGGATTTGATACCGATTTAAGCATCAGCATCGCTACGACTGGAATATTGCCAGGAGCGAATCATCATTTGCCGTAAAAGGACTTGGAATTTGATACCGTTTTAGGCATCAGCATCGCTACCGCTGGGATATTACCAGGAGCGAATCATCATTTGCCTCTGTCGATGTCGAACAAAGGTGGCTTAGCAAACAGGGTTAGGATCCTGTCGACTAAGGCTTTTGATTTCCTGAGCCGTAAGGGTCTCATAAAGATATTTCTCCCTGCAAGTCGTGAGGATCTCATAGGTGTGTTTTCTCCTTAGGAGTCGTGAGGATTCCTAAGTGCATGGTCTCTTATAAGTCGTAAGGATCTTAAAAGAGTGCTTTCTCCTTATAAATCGAGAGGACTTACAAGGGCTGTTCACAGTGTAAACATATCCCTAGTCACGGATGTGACTTTGTTAGGGAAATGTTTATTCGCGCCCATGGATTGTATACAAGGATCAATACTGAACCGCTTGTAGGGCAGTATTGGAGCTTGTGGGAGGGGGGCGCTTAAGAACAGGTTCAGGTCCCTGTAACTTAAGACTTTTGAATCTTATGAGCCGTGAGGGTCTCATAAGAGGGTTCTCCTTACGAGTCGTGAGGATCTCGTAAGTGTAATTTCTCCTTAGGAGTCGTGGGGATTCCTAAGTGTGTTGCTTCCTTTGTGAGTCGTAAGGATCTTACGCGGGTGGTTTCTCCTCACAAGGTCGAGAGGACCTTGCAAGTGTCCTTTAACGAGGTTATGCCCTTTCGGGTTTTCACGAACACTCGCCGGTAGCCCTGCTGTTTTTACTCACGGAGCCCTCCTGGGTTTTCATCCGTGCCCATTTTGCTTATGAACATACCATTTTTTTTACGAGTCTGCGCCCTTTCCGATTTTCACAAACATCGTCGGTAGTCCTGCTGTTTTTACTCACGGCGCCCTTTCGGGTTTTCATTCGTGCCCATCTCGCTTGTGGATGTACCGTTTTTTTTACCACGTCAGCCTGAAGATGCCGCGGGTTGGGAGTAGTTTAACGACGTTTCGGTCATTTGTCAACATACGATTACGCAGCTAGATTTTGCCACAAATCTTCGTATGTTTTGTGCCGGAGGTGGATTCCTTGAAGAGAGGGCTGAGGGCGATTTCTTCGTCAGAGTCGCTTCTAAAGGTGATAACTTGCGATCCCTTGGTGTCGGCTATGTGACAGTTGCCAGCAGCTCTTTCGCGCTCATCTGTCGTGCTTTTCTGTTCCCGACGAGCCTTGCGCTTCACTCGTTGAACGTGTCGTCGATGGGCAACATATCCCTGCCACCAGTTTTTAAAGGCTATGCACTCCTCGGTGGGGTGTGCAATCCTCTGATGGTATAGGCAGAAATTAGGATGTATGTCCACTTCATGAGAACGTATATTGCCAGGGGAATTTCCTTTGAGAGAGGGCAACTTCATTCCTATTGCCAAGGCCCTAGCGAATTGATTCCTTACTTTAAGCTTGCTTTTGCTGGCGATAGGGATGCTTTGTTTCAGTCGGGGTGTCTCGACCTTTTCCTCCAGTCGTCGGCATTTGGCACTTTCAAATATAGCCAGTTCACGCTCTCGATTGGTTTTGCTTTCCTGACGGGCTTCGTTTAGGAATGCATCAATCATTTCGTCTGATGGTCCTAGAAGTTCAGGCTCGAGATTTGCCCCTGTTTTTTCTACATCCAAAGCTTCTTCACCGTTTATTAACGAGTTAGAGATCACATGACAACTTGCCACATAATCCTCAGACTCATCCGACGAGTCTTCTCCATTATCATCATCTTTGTCCACAAGGACGTGGGTGAGAAATTCTTGGAGTGTGACTGGGGTCCGCGCCTTCTGATTATATTCTTCCAACACGTCAATCTATTTTTGCAGGTCTGTGCGCTTGTCACCAGGCTTCACGGGCTTTTTGGTCTTCTTCTTCTTCTTCGAAGACTTTGACGGCTGGGTGTGAGCGCTTTGACCATCACCACCAGTTTTTGGAGTTGGGCGCAGTTTCAGCATTCCCTCGATGATCTCGGGTTCCAGTGGATTTTTCCACCTGATCACCAGGCATGTTTGGAGATCCTTCAGCATTCTTTTCATCTTGGCTGAAAGAACGTCCTCCCATGGGGCTTCTCTTATGAATGAGCATGATGCCCCCGGCATGTCCACCTTTTTAGAGGCGTGAGGTTGTGGTGGGTTCACCTTCCAATTTTCGGATAATGCGAACTTGCCTTGTTGGTATTGGTCCTCCATCCAGCCTTTGAAGACGAAACAATCTTCGATTGGATGGCTTACTGCTTGGTGGTAAGGGCAGTAATTAGGATTGTTGACATCGCCTGGCTGCAACGGACGTTTTGGATTCGGTAGATTGATGAGTTTGTTGCGCACTGCCAGCTCGAACAGTTTCCTTGTTTTATCCTGGGGAAACGAGTAAGGACGTCCTAGTCTCTCCTCGAGGGATGGACGTGGACGCAAGTTGTTTTAGCGAACAACCGGCTTTAAGTTGCTCGGCCGTTGTTGAGTATTGGCAACGAAAGTTGCTTTCCCTTTGCCCTTTTCATTCCAAGGCTCTGTCTTTGAAGAGGAAGGCCTATGGCCCATCTGGTCCATTTGGGCCAGCTTGCCAATCAAGGCCTGGAAGGTGGTCGGCTTGAAGAACATCATGAATTGGGAGATGGTCGCTTGAGGGTCGAGAGTACCCACGAACATGACCACGGCAGGAGCTTCTTCGATGCGCTGCTCGCACTTTGACCATAGATTACGCCACCGTATCGTATATTGGACCCAAGTTTCTCCAGGCTTTACCCTGGCATTGATCAATGCCGTGATTGGGGTGCGTTCGCTAGCGCTTGCGAAATGCTGGGTGAATAGCAACTCCATCTCTGCGAATGTCTTGATAGAGTCATTTGGGAGTTCGGAATACCACTCGAATGCTGTCTCCGACAAACTGCCAATAAACTGGCGGAGCAGTAGCTTATCGTCACCTCCAGTGTTGCCGCATAAGGCTCTGAATTGAGCGACGTGCTGATGCGGATTTCCCGTCCCCTTGTATACGTGGAATTTGGGGATCGTGTATCCCGGCGGGTACTTTATTTTGTCATACCAACCCGAATAGGATCGTCCAGTTTTAACAATTTGTCCAGCCGCTTCATTCGCTTGATGAACTCGTATCTGCTGAGCGGTGTAATCATCAAGCGTGGCTTTTGAGATGGTTTCCTCCTTGGCTGCTGAAAGAGTCGGATGAGGGTTCGATGTCTCCCCTCTGTCGTCTTCAATAATGATCGGAGGGTCTTCAGCTGGAGGTTCCGGCTGTAACATCATCCCGACCATATCTTGGAAGAGAAGTGCAATTCGCTTTATATTGGCCGCTTGTTCCGCAGCCTCCTTGTCATTCTTTTCGAGCATTCTCCGAAGGTATTCAGCATCGGTTTCTTGTTCATGGCGTTGCTCCGATGACGCCTCCGGGCTTTCTTTTGGTCCGGTGAGTGCGGCCATCGCAGTCAGCATCTCCTGAAGCTTCTGCTGCTGTTGTTCCTGAGCTCATGTGATGGATCGGGTGAGTGGTCGGTGGCCCGTAGAAGCGCGGCTATCCTCTTTCCCGGATGCCATATAGACGGTATGCACCACCGTGCCCCCAGACTTAGGGCGTTTGGGCTCAGTGCCTTTGACATTTGTCGTAGGCATGGGGATTTTCTCCGGCCTTCACCTCTTGTGAGCGGTCGAAGTTGAGGGGGGCGTTGCAGTGGGCACCCAAGTAGCTATCGCCTTTTGTGGCTTGATAGGACGGTCCTCTTCCCGCTGAACTTTCACCTTTTTCTGTTGGCGGGGATAATCTTGATCAATTACCGAGCCTTGGACTTGACGCCAGACCTTGTAGATTTTAGAGGACAGCCGTTGAGGGGGCTGTTCCGGCTTCACCTTTATGGCGCTCTCCATAGGTGGAGGAGATCTTTTCAGCACAGCGGTCAGAGAGTTCTTGTGGACCTTCCTAAGTGGTTCAAAGCTGTTCCCAGTTGGAACAACATCATCAATTTCCGCCGTTGGAGTCGGCGGAGTCGGTCCAGAAGGAGAGTTGCCCCCAGCCTTCCTTACTCGGCGCAAGTGGCATATCCATAGTAGGAGGAGTGTTGTCTCCTGAGGGTTTTCAGCGGATTACACCCACAAAATCCTATAATAAAAGAGAGATGGTGAAAGTTATATAAAGATAAGAACTATAAAAGAAAGAACTTGAAAATAAGAGTTTTCAACTATACCAGCTTTTCAGTTGCTATGAGCCCTATCTTAATGGTCATGAAAAAATGTTAGAAATCACATCATCTCTCAATAAAACATCGCCTTTAGTTTTTATTCCTACCTTTCTTCCAAACATTGATCATATACCCCTGCGTGTGTGAATTGGACATCCCTACACTCAGAGAATTCAATTCAAGCAATCATACTCTTGTCCATCTACCTTAGTACTTTTTAATAGATATTTAGATGGAATTTGCTCACACATTCTTCATGCGACCGTTAATACTTCTTGAGGTTTTAACCGACCGATTACTCATGTGCTTGCTAATTAGGTGTTTTTCCTTGTCTTGCAACACCTAAGGCTTAGCAGTGACTCCCAAACCAGTTGGTCTAAGGCACTAGGTGATAAAGCACCCTCACTATATTTTTTATTGCTGCCTCGGTGATAACAAAACCAGTGTTCATTTTTCTTTTCACCATTTTATCTTTTATTCTCCACTTTTGTTTTCTTCATACTTTGGCTTTTAGACAAGAGCATTTCAAGGTATCCTCTACTATCCCGAGTTTCAAGATATGTATAAGTGCGTATAGTAGGGTATCAACGTTCAAATGTTTGGCTTCCAGAATAGGAACTATTTTTCAGGCTTATTTTTATTCTCAGATTAGTAATTTCCTTCATCTTACTAACCCTTGGGACAACAGCTCATAACTACTTATTACTAGTTTCATTTAAGAAAACATCTAACTTTCTTGTTTTTCTTAAACTATTCCTATCTTTTAAATATAATTTTACACTTTCTACTCTTTTATTATCACAATTTTTTTATGGTGCTTATATATAGTATAATGCAAAGTAAGGTGTAAATAAGCACAGGAGCGCTGAAAAACGACTTCTTGGGAGCTTCTTGCGATGGTACAGGAGCGCTGAAGCTCGTTGGCGGGAGCATGGTCCCGAAGAATAGCCCAGTGGTGGCTTGAGTTACCTGCTACACTAGCATAGTGAAAAGGGAGGCCGCTTGGGGCCCGTAGGTTACTCCTCCAGATGGGACAGAGCGAGAGTTGTTGTTGCAGTTAGTGCAGTTTGAAGCCATTGATTTCTTGAAGAGCTTGAATGTTCTGCCCCCTGCGTCGACCTTGGTCTTTGGCATGTGCCAGTTGTTTGAGGACCGATTCCGTCGGCAAGGCTGGTGCTTGGGGAGCCTGCCTGTGGACGACAGACATCCTCTGGGCTTCCTCCATCGGCGTTGAGGCACCGAGGGTGGGAGGTGGGAGCATCGACCCAAAAAGAAGCCCGTTGATTTCTTAAAGAGCCGGATTGCAGAGATTTGAGGCTGCAAGTGACCCATACTTGACTCCGCCGGATATGACAGAGCCTGAGTTGCTAGAGTGGGAGCAAATGCCATTTTTCATAGAGACGAAATGCCGGCTTCAATATCCACTCCCCTATGGGCAACCAAAAACATACACACCGCGATTATTTGATCGCGGGAAAAACACGACACACGAAGTGTGGAGTGGAAAGAGGAAAAGGTCCCACCGGGTGTGCCAGAATCTGTTCTCCTCCGAAAGACGGCGCGACGCGATAGACGTCTTGCCTGAGATTCGGGGCAGATGCTATTTGGTTTTATCCGTCCACCTCTCCGAAGATGCCAAGTTGATTTATGGCACCGTGTATCGAAAGTTTAGACGGATGCGGCCGATGTAGCAGACTTCGTCAGATTCCCCCTCGCTTGAGGGGTTTCTGATTGTGGGGACGCTCTTCCCTGCAGGCGCAATCCCCTGCAGTTAATTACGCTACCGCATCGCGGTAGCAACTTTCTCCTTCTCCAGAATTTCACTTCGTGTCGTGTGTGTTTGTTTTGTTTGTGGTTGCCCGTGGATTGTATACGGAGACTAATTTATGTCGTCGCCCGTAGGATGTGGATTAGTGCAAATCCGTATGTTCTTAGATTTGGGTTTTGGGGTTTTGGTTTGAGGATACGTTAGCCATATTTGAGGCTAAGATCAACTCAAACGTTTATTAAGGATATATTAGTCCAATTTGAGACTAAGATCAACTTAACAGGATCGTTTAGATCCAACAAAAGAGCATTTGGGGCTCTATTATTCCAGTTTAGGGATATAGTGGTCCATTGCATGTATGGCCGTCGGGACCCATCACCTCTCTGACGACGTTGAAAGATTACAACGACAGATGTCAGAGGAGTTCAGAGATGTACCCTTGAACCGAAGTTGATTGGGGGATCTATAGTCCAATTTGGGACTAAAGTCTGTTTGAAGGTTTAAGGATACTTTAGCCATATTTGAGGCTAAGATCAACTTAAACGGGATCGTTTAGATCCGACAAAAGAGCATTTGGGGGCTCTATTGTTCCGGTTTAGGGACATAGTGGTCCATTGCCAGTTTAGGGACATGGTGGTCTATTGCCAGTTTAGGGACATGGTGGTCTATTGCCAGTTTAGGGACATGGTGGTCCAAGGTTAAGGACATCATAGTCCATGAGTTTAAAGACATCACGGTCAAGGTTAAGGACATCATAGTCCGTGAGTTTAAAGATCTCACGGTCAAGGTTAAGGACATCATAGTCCGTGAGTTTTAAGACCTCACAGTCAAGGATAATGACATCATAGTCCATGGGCTTAAGGACCCCACAGTCCAGGTTAAGGACATCATAGTCCATGGGCTTAAGGACCCCACAGTCCAGTTTAAAGACGTCATAGTCTATGAAATGTGTGGTTGTCGGGACCCGTCACCTCACTGAAGACGTTGAAGGATTACAACGACAAATATCAGAGGAGTGAAGAGATGTACCCTCGAACCAAAGTGGATTAAGTGATCTGTAGTCCAATTTGGAACTAAGATCAATTAACTAGAATTATGAGCACATGGGCTCAGTTAAATCTGAATTGAGGACTTATGGCAAACTTGGGCTAAGTCCAATTGGATTTGAAGTGTTGGCCTTTTGTTGGACCATTAAACATTTGTCTGGGTTCAAGCCCACATTATTCAGCAATGCTAAATCAGAGTTTGAGGGCTCTGAGAACATTTTTATCTTTGATTGAGCAGTAGACATTATAGTTCTGATTTTTACTCAATTTTGAATTGGAGGCTTTGCCTCTGGAAAATTAGTCAACTTGGTTAAAAGTAGTGTTTAACGCTGGAGAACCTCAGTATTGAACATTGGAGATAAACTCTCAAATTAGTGTTAAACACTAAAAGATAATCAGTGTTAAACACTGGAAATATAATCCCCCAAATTAGTGTTAAACACTAGCAAACAACAGTGTTAAACACTGAAAATGAAGTTGTCAAATTAGTGTTACACACTAGAAAACACCAGTGTTAAACACCGGGTACAAAGTTCTCGAATTAGTGTTAAACACTAAAGAAAGAAGGGTCACGTGGGAGCACGTGAGGGCGCCCAAAGGTGGGACCAGATCCCCTTTTATCTCGTTCTGCAATTAAGTGTTAAACACTTTTTATTATTTTTATTTTGAGCGTCACGTGTTGACACGTGATGGGGATTTATGCGTTGACTGTTAAAGTGTTTGCCAAGGGGTCACGTGGTAACACGTGAGAGCGCCCAAAGCCTTCATTTCCTTTGCTTTTTCTTTCTGTGTTTTGGGAGTCACGTGGGAGCACGTGAGGCATTGCCTCAAAGTTGTTCCCTTTTTATTTTTAGGGATCTTTTTAGGGGTCACGTGGGGACACGTGACCTAGTTTTATTCCTTCTTTTCTGATCACTGCGAATTGGGGTCACGTGTCATCACGTGACCAATGTTCTTTATGTGCATAGAGATCTTTCAAGTCTTTTTATTTTAAGAATTAAATTCTCTGTAGGGTTAAACCCTAATCATGATTTTGGAGGAATTAAATTCCTATTATGAAAGAATTAAATTCTTATACAGGGTTAAACCCTAGTTTCATTTAGGAGGAATTAAATTCCTGTGAATTTGAGAGAATTAAATTCTCAATTAGGGTTAAACCCTAGTTCTGTCCATCTTGAAGGAATTAAATTCCTGTAATTTAGGAGAATTAAATTCTCATATAGGGTTAAACCCTAATTTTGTTTTGGGAGAATTAAATTCTCTAAACTCAATTCCCCCTCTAAGTATTGGATCTGCATGACAGGATCTCAATCCGATGAGAATTAAATTCTCAACTTATGGGGAGATGTGCTCTTTGCAGATCTTCAACCAGAGGAAGAACTAAGTTCTTTTGTGCAAAAGAGTTAAACTTTTAGATTTTAGAATTAAATTCTCTTTTTTGAAGTTTTGATCCCCTTTCTTTTCTCACCTAGGGTTTTCTTTTCTCTTCTGAAGAAATTTTCTTTTCTCTCTTGAGAATTAAATTCTCCTCTCTTCTTTTCTCTCTTGAGAATTAAATTCTCCTCTCTTTTTTTCTCTCTGTTCTTCTCACAAAAAAAAAGTAGATCCCTTCTCTTTTCTTCTTGGCTCCTATTTATAGGAGAAAGAAAAGAATCAAATTGTTTAGTGCATTTTTCATTGAAAGATTTTGTTTGTTTTCATAATTAATGTGATCCTTTATATCATTCAGTGAATTTTATTCACCGTTGAATTTTAAATCCAAAGATATTCTGTTTGTTATTTTTGGTGAGATTTAGGGGAAATCTTTCCTTATCTAAGATTTTTCCATAAATTGGTGATTTTTAATCACCCTTGGAGTTTTAATCCAACGGTCCCCATAATCCTTTTCCATTTGGAAAGATTTAGAGAAATTTAGAATTTTAATTCTTATTTGGAAAGATTTAGAGAAATTTAGAATTTTAATTCTATTAAACTGTAAGGCTTTCAAAGCCTGTCAAGTGCTGGCACGTGACCCTTTGTCACGTGTGAGCACGTGACCCCCAATTGGTTCTTTTTTCAGCCGCTTGTTTTTTTTATTTCTATCACGTGTCAACACGTGACCCCCAATTGGGTCCTCCTTCAGTCTTTTGTTTTTATTTCTGTTTTAACTATCACGTGTCAACACGTGACCATTGGTCACGTGTGAGCACGTGATACCTCATTGAGGTAATTCTTGATTTTTAATCAGGGAACAGTGCATAGCATATTTGCTCATAACTTTATATCAAATCGAAGGATTTTTCGAGATGTTTTTGATACCATCAGAATTTAGCTGTTTCTCATTCGGGAGTTTGTAAAAATACAGCTCGGAAAATACCGGTTCGCGTCTTCTTCCTTAGATCACATGTGCATAGCACATTTGCTCATAACTTTTGATCCCGGATGAATTATGAAGCCCATAATATATCAAATCAAAGAATTTTTCGAGATGCTTTCGATACCATCAGAATTTAGCTGTTTCACATTCGGGAGTTTGTCAAAATTCAGCCCGGAAAATTCTGGTTCGCATTTTCTTAAGCGTGTCACTGGAATTTGATACCTTGGGCTCTTCTGCGCAGAAATTTTGACGAGAAAAGCTATGATACCGCGGCATAGTTACAATACGGTACTCTATTTAAGTAACTCGGATTTCTAGCCTTGATCTACAATTTTGAATCCGTTATCATGCTAATCCTTGGATGTTTTGATTTCAGGAATATGGCAGACAAGAATCTGAAGACGTACCAAAAGCGTGTTGATCAAGCCGCTATGCTTGGAGTAATACGTGGGATGTTGGAAAACCAAAAGCGACAGACCGAGCTGATCCAGCAGCAAGCTGAATCTTTTCAGGAAGATTTGCGGACCATTCAGTAGTCCGTGAGCAATGTTGTGGCCAGATCAGTGGATCGTGTGGGTACCGTGGTGGATTTCAGGAGACTGGGTCCGTCTGTCTTTACTGGCCTAGAGGAGCTATTGCCAGCGGAGCAGTGGCTGGTTGATTCGGAGAATTTACTCATTGCGGCACAGATCCCAGAGGATAAGAAGGTGGATGTGGTACACATCCAGTTGGTAGACCACGCCCGTGAATAGTGGCTTGTGGAAGAGACCCGCTTGCCTAAGCCGATCAGTTGGGCGGATTTCTCGAAGAGTTTCTTGGAGAAGTTCTTCCCGCAGACTCCACGGGAGGAAATGGAGGAAAAATTCGTCAGTTTGAAGCAGAACGGCACACCTGTAGATATACATGCAGTTGAGTGGACGCGGCTCAGTAGATTCGTTGGACCTTTGATTGCCAGCAATGCTGATAGGGCAAGAAGGTTCATGCGCAGTTTGGATGTGGACATTCAAAGGCAGATTGTCTCCCTGGGTTTGACCACTTTCTCACAAGTACTTACAGCAGCCCGAGAGCAGCAGAGTCTATCTATGAAGACCGGGAGTACACCGCAGCCAGCAGTTACAGCACGGAAGCCGACATTTGCACCGAACCGAGCACATGGACGCAAAGGTATTCCGGTGGACAGGCATGGCGTTGTACCAATGAAGAAACCAGTTTTGCCCGAGCAAAAGGGAAGGGTGTTGTGCGATTACTGCCAACGACCAGGTCATTATCGAAGAGATTGTCGTAAGAGGCTTGGATTTTGTCTTATTTGCGGATCAGCGGATCACACCATTGATACCTGTCCGTCGAAGCTACGGTTGAAGGAAGATACTCAAAAACCACCGCAGAGTCAGTTTCAGTAGCAGAAGCTGTTAACTCAGGGACCCAATCAAGCTCGAACCTTTATCCTGACGGCTGAAGAGGTTAAAGCTTCAGAGGAAGCCGTTTCAGGTACCCTACTTGTTCATGGTTTTCTCGCACTAGCGTTTTTCAATTCTGTGCATCCCATTGATTTATGCCATCCAAGTTTATTACTACACACTCGATTACTTGCACGAACCTGTTTAGTTATTGGGACATACATACTGGGAATGGGAAAATCATAACTAATAGAGGGTGTAAGGATTGTTCTGTTGTTGTTGGTGGACGAGAGCTAGTGTAGATTTCTTGGTGATTGTTACCGGAAGTATGAAGTCACCTTGGGAATGGATTTTCGGCACTTTCCACGATCACATTGAGTGTAGACCAAAGAAAGCGAATTTCCAGATTCCCGGGCACCCAGAGGATGTTTGGTATTAGCAGTTCTGTCGGGCCAGACGAGTTTAAGTCTAGGTCGACAAACAATGTTCTTTCGTCGATGGAGGTTGCTAAAATGAAGCGCCAGCTGTTGTTCAAGATTTCATGGACGTGTTTGAAGACATATCAGGTTTACCACCGAGGCGAGACGTGGAGTTCGCGATTGATCTTGTTCCTGGTGTGGCTCCAGTTTCTAAAGCGTATTATCCAATGGCACCAGTGGAGTTGGAAGAAGTCAAGAAGCAGGTTACTGAATTACTTGAGAAGGGTTGGATTCGCAGCAGTAACTTGCCTTGGGGAGCTCCAGTTCTTCTAGTTAAGAAGAAAGATGGCACGAGGAGGATGTGCATCGATTATCGAGAATTAAACCGGGTGACTATTAAGAACAAGTACCCGATCCCTCTTATTGGCGAACTTTTTTGAGCAGCTTAGTGGCGCGAGGGTATTCTCGAAACTGGATTTGCAATCCGGATATCATCAGGTTCGAGTGAAAGCAGAAGATATTTGCAAGACGGCGTTCCGAACTCGGTATGGACATTACGAGTACTTAGTGATGCCCTTCGGAGTTACGAATGCACCAGCTATATTCATGGAGTTGATGAACCGAATCTTTTCACCATTCTTGGACCAGTTTTTTGTGGTGTTCATTGATGATATTCTGGTATACTCGAAGAGTATTATAGAGCATGCAGGATATTTGAAGTTCGCACTGCAGATGCTGAGACAAGAAAAATTTTATGCAAAGATGAGCAAGTACGAGTTTTGGCTTAAAGAAGTGAAGTTTTGGGACATGTCGTGTCTGGAGATGGAATCACCGTTGATCCCGAAAAGATTGCAACAGTTCGAGATTGGCCGATTCCGAAGAATGTTGTGGAGATCTGAAGCTTTCTTGGAATTGCCGGGTATTACAGATATTCGTGAAGAACTCATGAAGGAGGCACACAGTTCAGCATGTTCCGTACATCCAGGAGGCATGAAGATGTACCGAGATTTGCGACAGCATTTCTGGTGGGAAGGCGTGAAACGGGAGATTGCTCGTTTTGTAGCAGAGTGCTTAGTGTGTCAGCAAGTTGAGGCTGAACATCAAAGGGTTGTTGGTTTATTGCAACCACTTCCGATTCCTCAGTGGAAGTAGGAGCATATGACCACGGATTTCGTGACGACTTTACCGCGGAGTCCAAAGGGCAATATTGAAGGTTGGGTGATTGTTGATCGATTGACCAAGGAAGCTCATTTCATACCTTTTCGAGTTGGTCAATCAACAGGAACTTGGGCAGAACGATACATGCAGGAGATTGTAAGATTGCATGGAGTACCGGCAAGTATCATGTTCGACCATGACACTCGGTTCTTATCGCACTTTTGGAGAAGCTTACAGGAAAGTTTGGGGACTCGATTGAAGTTTAGCACAGCTTATCATCCTCAAACAGATGGCCAGTCGGAAAGAATGATCCACACTCTTGAAGATATGTTGAGGGCTTACATGTTGGACTTCAAGGGTTCATGGGAAGATCATCTACATTTGGTGGAGTTTTCTCACAACAACAGTTTTCAGGCGACAATTCAGATGGCTCCATTCGAAGCGTTATATAGTCGCAAGTGTCGTTCACGTGTTTATTGGGACGATGTCGGTGAACGAAGATTGTTGGGACCAGATTTGGTAGTGCAGACAGTTGAGAAAGTTAACGATATCAAGAATCATATGAAAGCAGCACAAGACAGACAGAAGAGTTGGGCAGATATGGCGAGGAGACCTCTAGAGTTCGCCGTGGGTGATTCGGTATTCTTGAAGATATCACCGACAAGAGGGGTGATTCGTTTCGAAAGTCGAGGAAAGCTCAACCCTCGATTCGTCGGACCTTTTGAGTATTTGGAGCATGTTGGTGAGGTAGAATATCGATTGGCGTTACCGCAATCCTTGGCGAAAGTTCATGACGTGTTTCACGTATCTCAACTCCGTAAGTATGTTCGAGATGAAACACATGTGTTGGATCATTCGGAGCTGACTGTACGAGAAGACTTGACTTTTGAGGAGCGACCAATTGCGATTGTGGATCGAAGGGAAAAAGGTTCTTAAGAATAAGGTTATCCCTCTTGTACTCGTTCCTTGGGGTAATCGCTCACATGAGAGTCAACTTGGGAACGAGAAGATGAAGTCCGACAGAAGTTTCCCCATCTATTCCTGTAGTTTCTTGATTGTTTATCCTTTCTTATTCTTGGAATTTCGAGGACGAAATTCTTTTGTAGTTGGGTATAATGTAACACCCGAGTTCATTTATACCAATTCCAGTTTCCATATTTACCTATCCATTATCTTGATTATGACCTGACATGGTCGCTACCTGGAGAGAGAGAAGAAAACACTTTAGTGTATGCTCTTGCAAGATTAGATTGGTTATTATCTTATCTAATCAGGATGTCTCCCACTGTTTTTATCAAATCTTCCTTCAAACCCTAAAAGGTAAGATTAGCTGGGATTATTTACACCCTACAATTTCGTCAATCTTTCAGCCAGATCAGTGTCGGTACTTGAGGGAGGTTCCCCGTGCTTTCGCACGGACCTAATTAAAGTAAACCTCGTTTTCCCAGAGGAGTAACCCCGTTAACACTTTTCTAGACACCTACTTGATCGGCTAATTGTCCTGTGTAAAATTCTCCCAGGAGTAACTCTTACTCGCAGTGGGTATCGGGATCCAACTATCTCATAGGAGGTATGCAATCTCATTGCAAATTTCAACACTTGAAATTCCCGATAATTATTTTACCCGTAGCAACTTATGACCTTAAAATTTCACGAGATAATGACCTAGCTCATCACAACACTCATCTTGTCATAGCACGATGGCGTTTGGAACAATATTTTGTGGGACAATACAATTTTACATTAAAATACCTTAAACTATCGAAACCCGTATTCTTTAAATTGTTTTAATTAATTCCTTGCAAATAAGCTTCTACAACCCATTTTGGGGAACCCGATCGGGATGGTGCGGGTTATCGCATGTCCTCTGGACTAGTAGAGCGAGATGCAGACCTCCTCACGGAGCATACAATCTCGATGGAATTTTTATTACAATTTCTAAGAAAACGTGATTTCTATTTAATAAATAAATTCTATTTTTAATAATTATATATATAAATAAATATTATCAAAATATCTATTTTAAATATATAATATATTCCATGTTTTCTAATCAAAAGAAAAGAATCACAAAAGTTCATGAAAATACCATCAAGAATCAATACAAGTCAAATTACATGAAAATACCATATACTATTCAAGTTAGGTTTATATCCATTAGACTATCTCATCACTCTTAAAAATTACATCTATGAAAATCCTAAAGACGATAATTAAATACTTGAGGGTATTTTTAAAATATATCAAAACGATTTTTCATAAAACCCCCTCAAGTTATATTAAATTACAATAAGAACCCTAGTAAATATAGGTTTAAGCGGGACCAGTTCTCTTGAGCCTCAGGGAGACGGAGAATTTGGGTGCTTGCCTATTTAAAGTAGACAACTAAAAATGGGGTTATCAATACGGTAATTGGCTTGGAAAAAGTCACAAATCCTGCCGTCCATGTGCAACTGTTACCGATAACTCCAAAACTAATTCAGGACTACAATTCGTTTTAAAGTATCTGACTCGGACAGAGTCTAAGTCTAATCTGAAATCAATCCATCCTTGAATACAATTCAAGTACAACTCTAATTCAACATGAATCTATTTATCCCAGAATATAATCAATATCAACATGACTCGACCGAACCGAACCATGGATATACTCAGATTACATGACTATCCGTTTATATCCTTTCTGTTTACATGAACTATTGATATCATGGTTTCGGAAAGTCTTATATCTATTAAACAAAATAATACACATCAATACAAAATACATTACGGGGTTATAAAGGGATAGACTGGTACGGAATGTGTTAGAAGTGGCACGAGACGGTCACTTTAATACACATAACCTGAATATCCGTTGTTGTTGTTCCGTGGCTTAATGGTTTCTTGTGTTCCGTATACCATAGTCCACGGGGTAAGTTGGTCTCCTCTTGTATACACTGGCATATTCTGTACCAAGCTACAAACAACTGCGTTAACATAACAATAAAATATTATACAGTTATATTATTTCTTATTTGTCTATTCAATTTCTACTTTTCTTTGGGACTTACCGAGCGATTGTTTGCTGAAGACATTCCTTTCTCTTCTTTATTTGGAATGTTGTCAGGTGGATCCGATTCTCGGGAGATAGAGCCCAGTTCAGATGACTTGGAGCAGTTTGCAGAAGATCCAGAGTTCTAGACTCTTGTATAAACTTTACTTTAGTTTATGCCATTGTTTAGGCAATACTTTCTATTTTTGTATTTACATTTTCAGTTGTATTGTAAAGAAATGTTTAATAAATAAAAGTTGATGTTCAATTACATCTCTTGTCATTTTTCTTGTGTACTTTATTATATTGCTTATTTACGCTTAACGTGTTTACTTCTGAGTAAATACGCCGCGTGACCCGCCACTTCCCCTTGTCCGTACACCGGGAAGCGGGACGTGACACCCTTGTATACTATCCACGGGCTACATTCGACAAAGTTGCATCCAATGAGGAGAAGAAGCCACTTACGGGTCCTTTCGATTTGTAAGGCGAAAATACCTGCGTGAGATCTTTACGGCTCACGACAGTGAATGACACTTAGAAATCCCCACGATTCCCAAAGAGAATATGCACATGTGAAATCCTCACAACTTATATGGAGAAAAACTTTCATGAGACCCTTACGGCTCATGAAGATGAACGAAGCCTTAGCTGGCGGGATTCTAAACCTGTCTCCTAAGCTATCAATTCAATGGTGATGGATAACTTTGCACTACTTAATCCATGTATATACTTAAGTGGGTAAAATAGTGGGGGGCATTTGTTCCTGCCAAAAATTTTGGTCCAGAGCTTGTTGTTCCCTTATAAAAATAAATGGAAGCCCGCGTGTGTTAAACACGTGCGCACCCACATGCAAAACATGTGAGTGCCGCTTCAAATAAGTTCAAATCCTATATTAGTTCCCACGTGTTTAACACGTGAGCGTCTCACGTGATATCCACGTGAAGAGCTAGTCCAGTTTCTTGGCATCGTCTCACGTAATATCCACATGAACGCGCATGCGGTCTCTTGGCGGCTCTCACGTGATATCCACGTGAGCGCTATAGGGCAGCGCTTCACGTGCAATGCACGCGAGTGTTCTTTTGATAGAATTAAATTCTATAGGAGAAATATTTGCATGATCTTTCTTAAACTAGAAAGATCTTCTTTTTTAAACAGAGGATCCTTGGATCAAAGATCCAGCAGTGATTATAAAATCACCAATTGATCATCTGATAGAATTAAATTCCATCTTAGGAAAATATTTTTCTAATCTTATTAAACAAATAAGAATGATCTTCTCTGTTAAACAAAGAGAATTTTGGATTAAAAATCCAACGGTGAATAAAATTCACTGATTGATCTTTAAGATCATTTGATTGATTATAAAATCAATCATGATCTCTCAATAAGAGATTTTCTCAAAACATATTGATTTTTCTCTTCTCCTATAAATAGGAGCAAAGAGATTATATCTCGGATAGAGAAGACCCCCTATAAGCTTCTGTAAAAATACAGAAGGCTCTCCAAAAACTTCCACAAAAAACAACAGAGGATTTAATTATCAATAAAGAAGAAGAAGATCTTCCACCTCTCAAATCCTAAGTAAAGAAAATACAGAAATAAAAAAACATCTACTTTACCTATCATATCATATTTAAGGGTTTAACTCTTTAACAGAACTTACATCTTTCTCTGGATCCGAGATCCACAAGACAAGTCTTCCATAAGATAAGAATTTAATTCTCATCGGAAAAGAACAATGGAAAAAATAAGATGAAGAAGATGGAGTTTGAACTCCAAGAACTTAGTTCCCAAACATGACAAGAACTTAGATCTTAAAGAACCTGATCACAGATCCTCAAAATATTGATCTTAGTGATCGTTAATGGTCAAAATACCATTAACAGAAATTTAACTTCTCTAAAAACATGAACAGGGATTAAATCTATAAGGACACAGCATCTCACGTGATATCCACATGAGCACTCAAAAGAAACCATGAAAACAGCGCCTCACGTGATATCCACATAGGCGTACAGAAGCTCAGAGACTCAGCGTCTCACGTGCTATACATGTGAGCGCCCAAGGCCCACGAAGACAGCGCCTCACGTGACATACAATTAAGCGCTCATAAGAAAGGACTTGGCCCCTCACGTGCCATACACGTGAGCACATGAAAAACGCCAGAGGCTCAGCACCTCACATGATATTCACGTGAGCGCTATGTGACTGAGTGTTTAGCACTGCTGGGTGGTATAGAAACCTAATCTTAGCCTCAAATTGGCTAAGTCTGTGAAGCTTAAGTGTAACAACTCCAATTTTTGTATACCTAAATTTGAAGTATACTTGGAGTATTAATGTTGCTGATAACACTTTAAGTATCTATTTTCCTACAATAATTACAAGAAGAAGCTTGTAGCTCATTGGTAATACCTTGCACTGCTGAACCAAGCCACCAGAGTTCGAATCCCATGCCCCACATATTTTTTTATATCTTTTTGTTTAAAATTTTTTTGGGAAGTCAACGATCAAAGAGCCATAACTCTCAAAATAAATACTGCACATAAAAAACTAAATACACCAAAATTCCCCCCAAGAGAAACCCCACCCAACGAGCCCTCGACTCGGCCCAACTCGGCCGAGTCGGCCGGCGAATCGGCCGAATCGGCCGGCGCCGCCGGCCGGACTCGGCCGGTCGGCCGAGTCGTCAACACGGAAAAAGTCCGTGTTGACCTGGTCTTCTCACCTGAATACTTCATTTTTTCAGAACAGTTATCAAATTCTCCATAACTCACTTTTACTCCTAAATTTAATGATTTTTAATGATTTTCTTATATATTTTTATATTTTTTTAAATCAACACCCTAACCCTAGCCTAGCCCTATATAAACACCCCTACCCTCTACCATTGCACCCTACAATTCTAAGTCCACTCTCTAAAATTCTCAAGAGAACTCGGTACGTTAGAAAAAGAGCGAGAAGCGAAGCGCTGCCGAAACCGACGACGAATTCCGGCTACCGTACTAGGATCCTTGGCGACGTTTCGACGCACCGACAACCTACTACTTTCTTAGCCTCCCTAGCTTGTCCAAACTTGTAAGACCCACTCTTTCTATCTTCCTTTTCTTTGAAAGAAAATACGACTTTTTAGAACCCGACGGAAATCGGAATAAACAGATTTCCGATTCGGTTTTTCTACAAAATTCCACCTGTCATCTAATCCATAATACCTAAACATATTCATGATGACTATTAATCACATAAAAACCAATTTAAACAAAGTTTCTCACATGAAATGATAACTTTCTTGTAATATCGTATTCTTTTCATAATAATACCATAAAGTTATTTTTCTCCTTCTAATCAAATTCCCTTATTCCTAAACATGTTCATCTTGATCACTAAACTTGTAAAAATCAATTTGAACGAGTTTTCACACATGAAATGATAACGTTTTCAAATACCGTATTCTTACACTTAAATACCCTTATGTTTAATTTATCATGTTTAACCCCTAAACATCACAATACCTTAAAATAAGTCACGAGGTAATGACTTACCTCCACACACACGCAAATATAACCTTAATTGATATCGTTAAAATTTAGAATACGAAAATACAAGACTTTTCGCTAAAATACCATATTCTTTATAAACCTTTTCTAAAAGCTTTAAGTTGTACACAATTCTAAAACAAAATCTTTTAAAATGAAAGTATGATTTGTCATGGACATCGATCGTTTATCTAAACCTGACTTTGTGGTGTCTAGGCAAGTGTGTCAAGGCTAGTGATTTTTAATTAGGCCCACTACTGTGGTTCCTTCCCACTTACCTGGCACTTACCTGGCCGCAATTGGCGGTGAAGAGGCGATTTGAGGCTTCTAATGACTTATCGTTTAGACCTTAGAAATAGGCTAGTCGGCTTAGGAAACCCTAGAAACTAAAATACGGAAATCTATACCCTTTTACAAATAAATACCTTATATTTATAAACCCGTTTTTTTCTAAATGAATGGTATTTGTTAAACCTATGCAAAGCGCCACTACAACCCACCTTTGGGAAACCCGTTAGGGATAGTACGGTTCATCGTGCACCCGCGGGCTAGTAGTGCGAGATTCAGACCTCCGCAAGGAGCATTCGGTCTCGAAAGGTTTAAAATACGACATTTAAGAAAAATGAGATTTTGGAAAAATAAAATATTTATATAAAATTATTCTTGTGTTAATATATATATAATTATCATTTAAACAACTATTTTATCATAAGATAAAGTTTCCACCTTTTCCTAAAAAAAAATTTACAAGATTAAAAGTTACATTAAAATACCATGAATTCCAAATAAATCAATTAATACTTTTATTAGGGTATATTCACTAGAATAACACAAATAAAATTTACACTCATTATAACTATAAAGACGAATAATAAATACTTGAGGTGTATTATGAAAACTATACAATAGTACTTTTTACATAAAACCCCTCAAGTTTTATAAATTACAATAAGGCCCCTAACAAGTACAGAACTTCAAATTACCTTTCTTTTAGTCTGACTCGGGTTAGAGTCTGACTAATTTTGACTTGAATATGATTCAAGTCAACCCATATTCTTTAATATTCCAACACAATATGAACACATGAATCCCAGAATCCAGTTAACAATCTATACAATTTTGACTGAATCAAACCATGGATATACATCCATTATCCTGTTATTCCATTTACCTGATTATGCAGTTACAACATGTTTACTGATATCATGGTTTTGGTCAGTCACCCAACTCACATAATACAACAATACTGTTAAAACACTACGGGGTTTAAGGGGTAGATTGGTACGGAAGGTGTTAAAGGTGGCACGAGGTGGTCAGATTAAGGAACCTAACCTGAATCCTATTGCTGTTGTACCGTGGCATAACGGTTCCTTGTACTTTCCATTTGCCTTGGTCTCTAGCATATAGAGACCCCCCTCGTATACACTGGCATCCTTCTGTACCAAGCTACAAACAACAGCGTTAACATAATATTCCATAATATTCAACAATATAATATTTTAGAAAATACTTTTACACTGTCTTCCTAATTCTTCCTTATCTTTGGGACTTACCGAGCGACCTGTTCGCCGACGACATTCTATTTCTTTCTTCTTTGAATGTCGTCAGGTGCGTTGGACCAAGCTGAGATCGAGCCCACCGGTGAAGACTTGGAGCAGTTCCACGAAGACCCCGAGCTCTAAATATTGTACCTTGTTCTTTTCAGTATTTTCATTTCCTGTTATGCCACTGTTTAGGCATCGCTTTTCATTTCAGTTGTATTTTCTTTTCATGCATTGTACAAAAGAATGTTATTAATAAAGTTGCTGTTCTTTTTATACTCTTGTCTCTTGTGTATTATTTTGCTTAGCTACGCTTAGCGTATGTACTTCTGAGTACATACGTAGCGGACCTCGTCGCGTCCCCTTCGCCGTACACTGGGAAGCGGGACGTGACAGGTTTTGTTGGTGGCCCATGCAGGTCAGAGCTGTATGAATCCCTGTCATGCAGTTCTGGTCTGCGTGAACAACCTAAGCAATATAACACAAGAACCAGCAACATAAAACATTCTTTACAATTCATGTTCCTTAAATCTTGCAAATTTCTATTCCTTGAATCTTATCATTTCATGTATTTGAATCTGTCCTAACCCAAATTTTTCTTCAAGGTTATGGATTCCCCGAACAACACCTGCACCAACGTCAACAACACCCCTTCAGCACTACCTCTCACACCCGCTGTTCCTGCACCACCCACTGAGCAAACGATGCTATTCGAGACGATCCGCAGTCTTCTCGAGGGACAGCAACAACTTTTGAACCGTCCCGAGACCGATGCACCGGGAGTAAAGCAATTCAGGGCTTTGCACCCAAAGCAGTTCTCTGGTAAAGGAAGCCCTCTTGAAGCAGAAGAATGGGCACAAAGCATCGAAGACGATCTGGCAGCAGCTCAAGTGCCAGACAACGCTTGGGTCCGTGTAGCAAAGCTACAGCTCACGGATAATGCTCGCAATTGGTGGAAGGCGGAAGAAAGCCGTCTGGTACAGCCGATTGAATAGAAGACATTTCGCGAGAAGTTTGACGCGAAATATTTCCCTGTGACTGCCAGGTTTGCAATGGAGCAGCAGTTTATTCATCTACAGCAAGGATCAATGTGGGACAAATCGGTAGATGAATACGACGCTGAATTCACCATGTTGAGCCGGTAAGATATGTCGCAATAGTTCAATTTTTTTAATTATCACATACTACACAACTAACACAATCTTTAAACAGATTCGCGGCACACTTGATACCGACGGACGATATCAGAGCCCGTCGCTTTCAACAAGGTTTAGACACAGAGATTAAGGCTGCTCTAGCCACAGGAAAGTTTTTGACTCATGAGGATGCTCTAGAAGCTGCCCGCAGTTATGAGGCAGTGATAAAAGAGAGGGGCAGACCTCAGTCTGCAGGAGTCAAACGCCCTGCCAACCAGATGGCAGGTGGAGCCTCGTCCAGACCATCTTTCGTGCCAAGGAGACCCGGAGTACCAACCAATCGTCCTAGTCCAGCCTTTTGCACCTACTGCAAGAGAACTGGACATATGATGAAGGACTGCCGTCGAGCCAATCGCCTTTGCTTAGTCTGCGGTTCAGCTACTCACGGTATTGGGTCTTGCCCCCAAAGACAGAACCCAGTTGCTGCACCCAGACCAGCAAATACCTATCCGCAGCGACCAGCTCTTCAGGCACCTGCTCCCAGACTTGCACTGCCCGCACCACCCAGGGGACCACAAGCTACACCACCTCCTCGACAGTTCCATCAAGCTCAAAGGAACATTCAGAGGAATGCTCCTCGGGCCAGGAGGAATGTGCCAAAGCGCCAGGCTTTCATGATGTCTGTGGAAGAAGCTGAGGCCACTGGCCAAGTCATTACTAGTAAACTTTTCTTCTCAAACTTATCTTTTAGTTTTGTTTAACTACACACTTTCCCTATACCTAAAACCTATCCCTTATACCTTAGGTACAATCCTAGTAGCTTCACTACCTGCACTTGCACTGTTTGATACTGGAGCATCCCACTGCTTTATGTCGCAACGGTTTGTTCGAACCCATGCGATTCCAGTCTCACCGCTTGTATCCAGCTGGAACATCAGTTCCGGAAATGGTGTTCTAAAGGCAACTATGGGATACAACATGTGTCCAGTCGTCGTTTGCAGTCGAGAGTTTTATGCTGACTTCAAAGTACTGGACATACCAAACTTCGATGTGGTTCTAGGAATGGACTGGCTTGGAACCTTTTATGCTACCATCGACTGTCGTCAAAGGAGGGTAGTATTCGAGATTCCAGACCATCCGGTCTTCTATTTCAAGAGTGGAGACCGTACACCAGAGCCAAGTACCTACAAAGCGAAGCCAAGGGAAGCAGTAGTTGCGGCAGCTCAAGCAGAGGAAGAATCAAGACCGGAGGTAGTTCGAGAGTTCGATGATGTATTTCCTGACGATATATCAGGTTTGCCTCCCGATCGAGCTCTTGAATTCAGTATTGACTTAGTACCAGGAGCACAACTGGTGATCAAAGCACCGTATAGACTAAGTCTGGAAGGATTGAAGGAAGTTCGAACACAGTTGGACGAATTACTGGCGAAAGGATGGATTCGTCCCAGCACTTCAAGTTGGGGAGCACCTGTGCTATTGGTGAAGAAGAAGGAAGGTTCATACAGAATGTGCATCGACTATAGGGCCTTGAACGAAGTCACTATAAAGAACAAGTATCCACTTCCGCGCATCGACGATTTATTCGATCAGCTAAGTGGATCTTGTGTCTTCTCTAAACTAGATCTTCGTTCAGGTTATCATCAAGTGAAGGTCAAGGAAGCTGATATTCACAAAACAGCTTTCAGAACTCGCTATGGACATTACGAATTTCTAGTGATGCCATTTGGAGTGACCAATGCACCAGCAATCTTCATGAACCTTATGAATCAAGTTTTCCAGGAGTATTTAGACAGGTTTGTTGTCATCTTCATCGACGACATCCTGGTATATTCTAAGAATCGGAAAGAGCATGCGGAGCACCTACGAATTGTCCTGGAAACTCTTCGACAACATAAGCTTTATGCTAAGTACAGCAAGTGCGAGTTTTGGCTAAATCAAGTTGGTTTTCTTGGACATATCGTATCAGGAGAAGGAATTTCTGTGGATCCAGCAAAAGTTTCGGCAGTTAGCGAATGGCCTACACCAAAATCAGTGAAGGATATTCGAAGTTTCTTGGGTTTAGCTGGATATTACAGAAGGTTTATTGAAGGATTTTCGAAGATAGCAACACCCCTGACCAAGCTCACACGAAAAGATGAAGAATTTGTGTGGTCAGAAGCATGCGAGCAAGCTTTCGTAGAACTCAAGTCAAGACTGACATCAACACCTATTCTCGTTATACCGGATCAATCTGGAGGATTCGAAGTGCATTGTGATGCATCCGGTAAGGGATTAGGATGTGTTCTACATCAGCACGGTAAGGTTGTGGCTTATGCTTCAAGACAACTGAAAACTCATGAGCGGAATTATCCGACGCATGATCTGGAGTTGGCAGCCGTCATTTTTGCTCTTAAGATTTGGCGCCACTACTTACTTGGTGAACGAGTGAACATCTACACAGATCATAAAAGTCTGAAGTACGTGTTTACTCAGAAGGAGTTGAATATGCGGCAGAGAAGATGGTTAGAACTCATGGCGGACTTTGACATCAACTTGCAATATCACCCAGGAAAGGTAAACGTAGTACCTGATGCTCTTAGTCGCCAACCATTATCAATGAATCTCAGCGCCCAGTGGAAGCTTCAGCAAGACTTACATCAGATGGAGATTGAACTAGTCATGCCAGGTGATGCTTCAAGTTTGATGAATCTACAAGTTCAATCAACCATTGTCAATCAGATCAAAGCAGCTCAAGCAAGTGATGCTAAGTTGCAAAAGATCAGAGAACAAGTGGAGAATAGACTCAGAACAGATTTCAACATCCATGAAGACGGATCTTTGAGATACGGCAGCAGATTGTGTGTACCAAAGGGTCCTGTTCGGGAAAAGTTAATGAAAGAAGCTCACAGCTCTCCCTATTCAGTACATCCTGGAGGTACCAAAATGTACAAAGATCTACGTCAGAATTATTGGTGGCATGGAATGAAGCGTGAAGTAGCCAGAAGCGTCGCAAAATGCTTGGTGTGTCAGCAAGTAAAGGCTGAACATCACAGGACTGCTGGATTACTTCAACCGTTACCAATCAAAGAATGGAAGTGGCAGCACATCACGATGGACTTTGTAACTGCTCTTCCTCGCAGCACAAAGGGTAACGATGTGATATGGGTCATTGTGGATCGACTCACAAAGTCGGCTCACTTCATCCCATTTCGGGTTGGACAATCAACTGAGACACTAGCAAAGAAGTACATAGAGGTAATAATCTAATTAAGATTTAAACACTTCATAATGTACTATCTCTGATACCCATGAACTCATACAGGAAATTGTGAGACTTCATGGAGTACCGGTCTGCATTGTCTCAGATCGTGACACCAGGTTCCGATCGCAATTTTGGCAGAGTCTGCAAGCTAGCTTGGGAACAAGTCTGAACTTCAGCACGGCTTATCATCCACAAACAGATGGTCAGTCGGAACGAACTATTCAGATCTTGGAGGATATGCTCAGAGCGTGTATGCTCGACTTCAAAGGATCGTAGGAAGATCACCTGCATCTTGTGGAGTTCGCATAAAACAACAGCTACCAAGCAAGTATAGGAATGGCACATTTTGCAGCATTATATGGAAGGAAGTGTCGATCGCCATTAAGTTGGGACGACATCGGAGATAGGGAACTCCTTGGACCAGAGATGATAGTAGCGACCGTTGATGTGGTTCGTACTATCAGGGAAAGAATGCGCATAGCCCAAGATAGACAGAAACACTGGGCTGATGCAAAGAGACGACACTTGGAGTTCCAGCCTGGAGACCATGTATTCTTGAAGATATCTCCGAACCGCGGAGTGATCCGATTTGGAAGACGGGGTAAGTTGAGTCCGAGATACATTGGACCGTTCGACATACTCGAACGAGTCGGTGAAGTGGCATACCGTTTAGCGCTTCCACCCTCATTGGAAGGAGTGCATAATGTGTTCCACATATCTTAACTCAGAAGGTATGTGAGTGACTCCAGCCATGTACTTGATCATTCCGAGCTCACTATACAGCCCGATTTGTCTTGTGAGCAACAACCTATGGAGATCCTGGATAGGAAAGTGAAGACACTTCGGAACAAGGAAGTTAATTTGGTCCGGGTAATGTGGAGGAAAGACACTCCAGGAGAATCCACGTGGGAAAGGGAAGATGAAATGCGTGCAAGATATCCGCACCTTTTTGTAAACTAGTCCTCAAATAAAAGTAGTAAATTTCGAGGACGAAATTTTTGTAAGGAGGATAGATTGTAACAACTCCAATTTTTGTATACCTAAATTTGATTTAAATTTGAAGTATACTTGGAGTATTAATGTTGCTGATAACACTTTAAGTATCTAATTCCCTACAATAATTACAAGAAGAAGCTTGTAGCTCATTGGTAATACCTTGCACTGCTGAACGAAGCCACCAGAGTTCGAATCCCATGCCCCACATATTTTTTATATCTTTTTGTTTTAAATTTTTTTGGGAAGTCAACGGTCAAACAGCCATAACTCTCAAAATTAATACTACACATAAAAAACTAAATACACCAAAATTCCCCCCAAGAGAAACCCCACCCAACGAGCCCTCGACTCGGCCGAGTCGTCAACAATGAAAAAGTCCGTGTTGACCTGGTCTTCTCACCTGAATACTTCATTTTTTCAGAACAATTATCAAATTCTCCATAACTCACTTTTACTCCTGAATCTAATGATTTTTAATGATTTTCTTATATATTTTTATATTTTTTTTAATCAAAACCCTAACCCTAGCCTAGCCCTATATAAACACCCCTACCCTCTACCATTGCACCCTACAATTCTAAGTCCACTCTCTAAAATTCTCAAAAGAACTCGGTACGTTAGAAAAAGAGCGAGAAGCGAAGCGCTGCCGAAACCGACGACGAATTCCGGCGACCGTACTAGGATCCTTGGCGACGTTTCGACGCACCGACAACCTACTACTTTCTTAGCCTCCCTAGCTTGTCCAAACTTGTAAGTCCCACTCTTTCTATCTTCCTTTTCTTTGAAAGAAAATACGACTTTTTAGAACCCGATGGAAATCGGAATAAACCGATTTCCGATTCGGTTTTTCTACAAAATTCCACCTGTCACCTAATCCATAATACCTAAACATATTCATGATGACTATTAATCACATAAAAACCAATTTAAACAAAGTTTCTCACATGAAATGATAACTTTCTTGTAATATCGTATTCTTTTCATAATAATACCATAAAGTTATTTTTCTCCTTCTAATCAAATTCCCTTATTCCTAAACATGTTCATCTTGATCACTAAACTTGTAAAAATCAATTTGAACGAGTTTTCACACATGAAATGATAACGTTTTCAAATACCGTATTCTTACACTTAAATACCCTTATGTTTAATTTATCATGTTTAACCCCTAAACATCACAATACCTTAAAATAAGTCACGAGGTAATGACCTACCTCCACACACACGCAAATATAATCTTAATTGATATCGTTAAAATTTAGAATACGAAAATACAAGACTTTTCGCTAAAATACCATATTCTTTATAAACCTTTTCTAAAAGCTTTAAGTTGTACACAATTTTAAAACAAAATCTTTTAAAATGAAAGTACGATTTGTCATGGACATCGATAGTTTATCTAAACCTGACTTTGTGGTGTCTAGGCAAGTGTGTCAAGACTAGTGGTTTTTAATTAGGCCCACTACTGTGGTTCCTTCCCACTTACCTGGCCGCAATTGGCGGTGAAGAGGCGATTTGAGGCTTCTAATGACTTATCGTTTAGACCTTAGAAATAGGCTAGTCGGCTTAGGAAACCCTAGAAACTAAAATACGGAAATCTATACCCTTTTACAAATAAGTACCTTATAATTATAAACCCGTTTTTTTCTAAATGAATGGTATTTGTTAAACCTATGCAAAGCGCCACTACAACCCACCTTTGGGAAACCCGTTAGGGATAGTACGGTTCATCGTGCACCCGCTGGCTAGTAGTGCGAGATTCAGACCTCCGCAAGGAGCATTCGGTCTCGAAAGGTTTAAAATACGACATTTAAGAAAAATGAGATTTTGGAAAAATAAAATATTTATATAAAATTATTCTTGTGTTAATATATATATAATTATCATTTAAACAACTATTTTATCATAAGATAAAGTTTCCACCTTTTCCTTAAAAAAAATTACAAGATTAAAAGTTACATTAAAATACCATGAATTCCAAATAAATCAATTAATACTTTTATTAGGATATATTCACTAGAATAACACAAATAAAATTTACACTCATTATAACTATAAAGACGAATAATAAATACTTGAGGTGTATTATGAAAACTATACAATAGTACTTTTTACATAAAACCCCCTCAAGTTTTATAAATAACAATAAGGCCCCTAACAAGTACAGAACTTCAAATTACCTTTCTTTTAGTCTGACTCGGGTTAGAGTCTGACTAATTCTGACTTGAATATGATTCAAGTCAACCCATATTCTTTAATATTCCAACTCAATATGAACACATGAATCCCAGAATCCAGTTAACAATCTATACAATTTTGACTGAATCAAACCATGGATATACATCCATTATCCTGTTATTCCATTTACCTGATTATGCAGTTACAACATATTTACTGATATCATGGTTTTGGTCAGTCACCCAACTCACATAATACAACAATACTGTTAAAACACTACGGGGTTTAAGGGGTAGATTGGTACGGAAGGTGTTAAAGGTGGCACGAGGTGGTCAGATTAAGACACCTAACCTGAATCCTATTGCTGTTGTACCGTGGCATAACGGTTCCTTGTACTTTCCATTTGCCTTGGTCTCTAGCATATAGAGACCCCCCTCGTATACACTGGCATCCTTCTGTACCAAGCTACAAACAACAACGTTAACATAATATTCCATAATATTCAACAATATAATATTTTAGAAAATACTTTTACACTGTCTTCCTAATTCTTCCTTATCTTTGGGACTTACCGAGCGACCTGTTCGCTGACGACATTCTATTTCTTTCTTCTTTGAATGTCGTCAGGTGCGTTGGACCAAGCTGAGATCGAGCCCACCGGTGAAGACTTGGAGCAGTTCCACGAAGACCCCGAGCTCTAGATATTGTACCTTGTTCTTTTCAGTATTTTCATTTCCTGTTATGCCACTGTTTAGGCATCGCTTTTCATTTCAGTTGTATTTTCTTTTCATGCATTGTACAAAAGAATGTTATTAATAAAGTTGATGTTCTTTTTATACTCTTGTCTCTTGTGTATTATTTTGCTTAGCTACGCTTAGCGTATGTACTTCTGAGTACATACGTAGCGGACCTCGTCGCGTCCCCTTCGCCGTACACTGGGAAGCGGGGCGTGACATTAAGTTTCTTATTTGATTTTAAATCAACCGAGCATATATTCTTATGATATCCAAGCTGATCTTAGTCCAATATATGACTAATGATCTTTATTTTAGTCTCATATAAGACGAACGATTCTCAATTCTGACATGATCATTGTCCCTCATATTCGGGATTTGGTTCAAGGGCACATCTTTACACACCTTTAATATACGTCGTTGAAATTCCTCAACGTCTTTAGAGAGGTGAAGGGTCTCAACAACCAACAACCCTTTTCTCATCCTAACTTGATGAAAAATATGAAATTTCATCGAGATAGGGAATATCCTAATCCTAATATTGATACACCCTATATTTATGCACTTCCATATTGATGTGGACACCTCATATTGACACGCATCCCATATAGATGTGCATCTCTTATTGAGCAATGGCTAGATACATATATGTATATGTATATCTTTGGAGGAAATATAAATGCCTTCAATGTGAATCGTACCCTGATATTGGGCACACTCCATGTTACTGTCATTCACTTCGCTACGTAAAATATACACGTGCACGGAAGAGAAATGTTGGACCAAAACGTCCTTAAAATGGTCACCAGAGAACTGCTATCTGACGATAGGTATGGAACCATCTAGGAGTTCTCAGTGAGTCATGTTCGGTGTACTCATTCTCCAATGAGCACCTGTGTACAATCTTTGATGTCAAACACCAATGGTTATGGGATAAACCATCGCCTCATACAGGGTCAAGAACCGTACATACTAGTTTACTCTGGAATATCGATGCTCTGTCTCAATACTCTCTCGACTAGGAACTATTAAAGGATGTGCTTATGGACTACACAAGCCCCACTAGTATGATTCACATCATTGTCGTAGTAGTCAAGCCAACATCCTAAGGACTTTATCAACATGTATCAAAGAGACAGTAAACTAAAACAAGTGTACATGTTAAGATAAAGAGAAACTAGATAGCATACTATCGTGTCGAGCAAGAAAGTCCTATGTGTGTGTGTGTGTGAGTGTGTGTGTCCAAGCATCCACTATAATATACAATAATGGCTTCTAGGGCATACATATTCCTAACAACTTTATGATACATGAACTTCTGACGAAACAACGGATTGGTAGGGGCCATGAACCGAATGGACCGTACTACGTTGATCACCTTCCCAATACGTCTGCAACTGTTTCTACTATCCAGTGACATAGGAGGATTGGTCACCATCCTCTTTCTTCTTTACGTACTATACTACATTCTCTTGATTTATCACAATTCAGTTGTGAATCATGTATTCTTGGTTAATATCATCGCTCATTTTTTCCTCCAATTAAGAAAAGGCATGATTTATCTTTTGCATTAGAGCATTCTGATATTTGGGTCTGTTACCTTATAAAAAATACATAAATGATGAACCAAAAAGCGATGGAAAGATTCCCCAAATGGAGCATCACGTGCCCCCACGTGATGCGCCTTGGAGCAAAAATTATAGGCAATACGCTTAACAAATAAAGACTGAAATTGAGCCTCACATGCAGACACGTGAGCATCTATATACAAAATATCTAGACGCCTTCCTAAAACAAATAACAGGCCAGAAGGCGCATCACGTGCCAACATGTGATGCTCTTCTCTGGGACTGCTGCATATATGCAAACCGGCTTAGTGCTATGGGTCATGTGCTATATGTGAGGATTACTAATACCCTATGAGCCAATATAATTAAATTCTAAGTAAGAGCGATCAGAACCCTATTTGGGAAAATATTTTCCCAATCTTTCTAAACAAGAAGGATTGTGCTCTGTAAATCAGAGCACCATTAGATTAAAGATCCGATGGTGATTAAAAATCACCAAGATACAGGATAAGCTCTGTATGGGAAAATATTTTCCCAATCTTTCTAAACAAGAAAGATTGTGCTCTGTAAATCAGAGCACCGTTGGATTAAAAATCCAATGGTGATTAAAAATCACCAAAATATAGAATAAGCTCTGTATGGAAAAATATTTTCCCAATCTTGTTAAAAACAAGAAAAATGTCTTCTGTAAAATAGAATTCCCTGGATCAAAGATCCAACGGTGAATAAAATCCCCGAATTAATCAAAAATCTCTCAATGAGAGATTTCCTTAACAAAAATCAACAAACTTGCCTCTGCTATATAAAGGACTCGAGGTTGAAGAGAGAAAAGGAGGTGACCCCCATAAGATTTGAGAAAAGAAAGAAGAAGAGGAGTTCTCTTTAGAGAAAAAGAAACCCTAGGTGAGGAAAAAGATTTAGAGATCATTTTATCTCTTTTTACAAGAATTTAACTCTTCCAAAAAAGAACTTAGTTCTTCCTCTGGTTGAGATCTGCAGAAGCAGATCTCCCCACAAGTTGAGAATTTAATTCTCATCGGAGAGATTGTATTATGCAGTCCTAAAACTTAGAGGAAAGAACTAGGTTTGAAGAATTTAATTCTTCCAAAGATTTAGGAATTTAATTTCTCTGATAAAACTAGGGTTTAACCCTGCATAAGAATTTAATTCTTATAAAACAAAGGACTTGAAATTCTCAAGACTAAGATCAAGAGTGCCATGCATATTAGCGTTCAACGCTATAACGACAGATCATGTGTTCCCACGTGAGCACCTTTGAGGAATTAAAAAGAACAACTGAGATTGAATCACGTGATCCTACGTGACCTCCAATAGTGCTTAGCACTTAGAAAAGAATAGGAAGATAAATTCAAAGGAGGCAGTGCCCAATTTAGTGGCGCCTCAGGTGTCTACACGTGATGGTTGCAAGATTTAAGTGTTTAACACTTATATGTCTAGAACAAGGGAATAAGCCCAAAGAAACAGTGCCCAATATTCAGGTGCCTCACGTGCTACACGTGAGCGCTCCGAATTTCAGTGTTTAACACTGCTTAAGAGCCTCACGTGGGAGCACGTGAGTGCCAAGCATTTATCGGTGCTTAACACTGTGATGGGCCAACCTTAGCCAAAATTAGCCAAGTCTCCTGAGACCAAAACCTTTTGACCATCAATCAACTGAGCCTTCTTATACTCAGGTCCCCTCCAAATCGACCTTGGTTCTAGAGATGGCCAATGATCTCCTGACACATGGCATCTAAAATAATGTTCGTTCCACCATGATCTCTCCCTTCAATCTGGAGTTCGGTTAAAGGGTACATCTCTCCACACCTTTGATATAGTCATTGTAATTCTTCAACGATATCAAAGAGGTGGAGGGTCCCGACAACTGACAGCTCTTGGTTGCACTCTCAAACCCATGAACATACCCTATGGACCGTAATGTCCTTAAACTAGCCATGGACCGTAATGTCCCTAAACTATCTATGGACCGTAACGTCCCTAAACTAAAACAATAGAGCTCAAATGCCCTTTCGTTGGATCAAAAATGATCTTGAACCCCCGTTAAGTAGATCTTAGTCCAATATCGGATTAACGTATCCTTAACAAATATTTAAGTTGATATTAATCTCAAACAAGGTTAACGATCCTTAAATCAAATCAAATCCAAATCTAAGAATATACGGATTTGGACTAATCCATGCCCTACGGACGACAACACAAATTAGTCTCCGTATACAATCCACGGGCAACCAAAAATAAAACAAACACACACACGACACGAAGTGACCTTCTGGAGCAGGAGAAAGTGGTTATCGCTACGCGGTAATGTAATTAACTGCAGGGGCTTGCGCCTACAGGGAAGAGCGTCCCCACAATCAAAAACCCCTCACAACGAGAGGGAATCTGACAAAGTCCGCTACAACGGCCGCATCCGTCCAAATCTCCGATACACGGTACCATAAATCAACTTGGCATCTTCGGAGAGGTGGAAGGATAAACCCAAATAGCATCTGCCTCTAAATGCAAGCAAGACGTTTGTCTTTTCCGGTTTTCGGCAGTAAACAGATTCTAGCACGCTTTCCACTCCACACTTCGTGTGTCGTGTTTGCGAATGAATCGCGATTTAATATGGTTGCCCCTGGATTCGAGGTACTAAGATTTGGTGTCTTGCTCCGTGCGGAAGAGAAGATGACATCGATGGCTTCCAACTGCACCAATTGCAACAGCAACTCCCACTCCGTCCCTGCTAGAGGAGTGACTAATTGGCCCCACGCGGCCTCCATCTTCGCAATGCCAGTGGAACAGGTGACTCAGGCCACCACTGGACTGTTCTTCGGAACCATGCTCCCGCCAATGAGCTTCAATGCCATCATAAGAAGCCCCAAAGAAGTCGGTCTTTGATCGGCTCGCAACCACTATGGCCCCTCTCAATAGGTCATCCAAGTCTGTCGCCTCAGTCTTCGATAGGCTGAGCCAAAACTCCACTGGGCCCGTAAAGAGACCCGCGATACCTGAAGGGGTTATCCCGAAGCGGATAGACATTCCAGATCCGGTAAATGAAGTCATCAAAGAGGCTTCTCCTGCTAAGGGATCGGTCTTCGCAAGACTGGCCGTTCCAACTCCTGCTACGGGTGAGGTCGTTATAAGTGCTTCCCCTATTCGAAAGTCAGTCTTCGACAGGTTAGACGTTTCCTCTCAACGGACGTCAGGCTTGGACATGTTGGCACCAAAAGCAACCTCTCATCAAAGCAAGGAGCATGACAAGGTCGCTTCTACAACTGAGGTGATCTTATCTGCAAGACACGCTCGACGTCTCCACTGGCGCCGAGTGAGGAAAGCTGGGGGCGGTTCCCCCTCTGGACTTACCCCACCAGCTCCAACGGTGGAAATTGACACTGCTGTTCCAACAGGGAACAGCTTCGAGCTGCTCAGGAAGGTGTGCAAGAACTCTCCAACCGCTGTACTGAAGAAGTCTCCTCCGCCTGTTGAAAACACAACGCAGGTAAAACCGGAACATCCTCCTCAGCGACTGTCGTCCAAGATCCATAGAGTCTGGCGGAAAGTCCAAGACTCTGTAATTGACAAAGATTACTCTCGCCGGCTGAAGAAGACGAATGCTTGGCAAGAGAAAGACCATCCCTCCGTCATACCACGGAAGGTATCATCTGCGTGGGTGCCTGCTGAAACGGCCCCCTCAACCTCGACCTCCCATAAGAGGAGAAGGCCGAAGAAGATCCCCATGCCGGCAGCAAATATCAAAGGAAGTGGACCCAAACGCCCCAAATCTGGGGGCATGGTTGTGCATACCGTCTACATGGTATCCGGAAAAGAGGATAGCCGTACTTCCACGGGTCATAGACCACTTACACGGTCTGTAACAAAAGCTCAGGAGCAACAACAGAAGCTCCAGGAGATGCTGACAAGTATGGACGCACTCACTGGGTAGAAAGAAAGCCTAGAAGCATCGTCAGAACAACGCCAGGAGCAAGAGACTGACACCGAGTTCCTACGGAGGGTGATTGAGAAGAAAGATAAGGAGGTTGCGGAACAAGCGGCTAATATAAAACAGATGACGCTTCTGTTCCAAGATATGGTTGGGATGATGATCCAGCCGGATCCTCCCGCTGAAGACCCTCCAGTGATCATTGAAGACGACAGAGGGGAGACATCGAACCCTTCTCCGACTCTATCAGCAGCCAGGGAGGAGACGATCTCCAAAGCTGCCCTTGACGACTACATAGCTCAACAAATATGAGCCCATCCAGCGAACGAAGCGGCAGGACAAGTCGTCAGAACTGAGCGACCCTATCCAGGCTGGTACGACCAAATTAAGTACCTGCCAGGATATACGATCCCCAAATTCCATATGTATAAGGGGACGGGCAATCCGCACCAACACGTTGCTCAATTTAGAGCTTTGTGCGGCAATACTGGAAGCGATGACAAACTATTGCTTCGCAAATTTGTCGGCAGCTTGGCGGAGACGGCATTTGAATGGTACTCCGAGCTCCCAAATGATTCCATCAAAACATTTGCACAAATGGAGCTACTGTTTACACAGCGGTTCGCAAGCGCAAGCGAGCGCACCCCAATCACGGCATTAATCAATGCCAGAGTGAAGCCGGGAGAAACCTAGGTTTAGTACGCAATTCGGTGGCGGAACCTATGATCGAAGTGTGAATAGCGCATAGAAGAAGCTCCTGCTGTGGGCATGTTTGTAGAGACCCTTAATCCTCAGGCAACTGTATCCCAGTTTATGATGTTCTTCAAGCTGACCACCTTCCAGGCCCTGATTAACAAGCTGGCCTAAATGGATCAGATGGGCCATAGGCCGACCTCTTCAAAAACAGATCTCCGGAATGAAAAGGGGAAAAGGAAAGCGACCTTCGTCGTCAACGCTCAACAACAATCGAGTAACCCGAAGCCGGTGGTTCGCCAAAACAACATACCGCGAGCCCTCAAAAATAAAATGAGACGTCCTTACTCGTTTCCCCGGGATAAAACGAGGAGATTATTCGAACTAGCGGTGCGCAACAGGCTCATCACGCTGCCAGATCAGAGACGCCCAATGCAATCGAGCGACGTCAACAATCTCAATTACTGCCCCTACTACCGAATAGTAGGCCACCTAATCGAAGATTGCTACGTCTTTAAAAACTGGGTTAAAGACTAGAACCAACAGGGCAAGTTCACGTTGTCCGAAAACTGGAAGGTGAACCCACCGCAGCAACACGCTCCTAAGAAGATGGACACACCGGGGGTATCATGCTCATTTATAGAAGAAGCTCCATAGGAAGTGGTCCTTTCAGCTAAAACTAAAAAGATGCTGAAAGATCTCCAAGCGTGCCCGACGATTAGGTCGAAAAGCCCGCTGGAGCCTGAAATTATTGACGAAATGCTGAAGCCGCGCCCAACGCCAAAAGTTGGTAACGATGGACAAAACCTCCAGGCCAAGCCTCCGAAGTCTTCAAAGAAAAAGAAGAAGGGAAAGAAGCCGATGCAGCTCGATAGCAATCGTACGGGTCTGCAAAAGTACATCGACGCGCTGGAGGAATACAACCAAAAAGTGCGGACCCCACTCACACTAAAAAAATTCCTCAAGCACATTCTTGAAAATGGAGACAATGACATTGATGAAGGAGACGACTCTTCAGAAGAACCCAAGGAGTATGTGGCGAGCTGCCACATGATCTCTCACTCGTCGATAAATGGTGGAGAAGTTCCTGACGTAGATAAACTGGAGACAGATCCAGAACCAAAACCCACAGAACCGTCAGATGACCTCATCGATAAGCTGCTGAACGAAGCTCTTCAAAAGTGCAAAGCTGATCAAGAACGTGAAGCGACCATTTACGAAAATGCCAAGCGTCGGCATCAAGCTGAAGAAGCTCCGGTGATGAGAAGCCATAAAATGCCTCAACCAGATCAAAATTCCCTTGCCACCAGCAAAGGCAGAATCAAAATAAGGAAGCGGTTCGCCAAAGCTCTGTCAATAGGAATGAAGCTGCCACCTTCTAAAGAAAATACATCCGGGAATACGTGCCCCAATGAGCCGGATGTCCATCCGAAATATTTCTTATACCATCGGACGGTCACACACCCTACCGAAAAGTGCAACGCCTTCAAAAGGTGGTGGCAGGGATACGTTGCCCATCGACAACGATTCAAGCGAATGAACCGCAAAGCCCATCGGGAGCAAAGAAGCGTGACAGACGAGCGTGAAGGAACAGCCGGTAACTGTCACATGGTTCATGTCATTCCGACAAGAGCAAAACCTCAAGTTCTTACCTTTGGGAGCGATTCTGACGAAGAAATAGCCCTCGGCCCTCTCTTCAAGGAATCTATCTCTGAAAAGGAAGAGGAAATGAAGAACTATGAGAATATTTAGCTGCGTAACCGTACGTTGCCTGAAAAGAATCTAGGACCTTCAAACAAAGGTTCGGGCAAAGGGAACAAAGGAAAGGAAAAAGTCCCTTAGGAGATTGCTATCAATGATAGAGTTATTGAAGAGCTCACGGCCAAGGACCCGCCCAGGAAGAACAAGGTGGATTACAATGTCCCGGCACATCTGAGGAAGATACCTTCATAGTTGAGTATTTTGAATGCCCTTCTCCTGTCTAAAGAAGCACGAGATTCCCTGATCAAGGCGTTACAAGAGCCCGACCAATTTCAACCCTTCCTGGCGGAAGAAAAGATGAAGGACGAACTGGAAGAAGTCCACACGGCTGATATCACCTTCAGCGATGAAGACCTCCTTCTCGAAACGTGCGAGCACAACCGTCCGCTATATGTAACCGGGTATTGTCATAATATCAAGATAAGGAAGATCATGGTCGACAACTGGTCCTCTGTCAACCTTCTCAATGTAAGGGTGTTGAATAAGATTTGCATGAACGTGCAGCACCTGGCCCGGGATAAAATTACCATCTCCGGTTTTGACTCCCAATCATCACAAACGTTCGGGTCTGTAATACTGATATTACGCTTCGGGCTGCTCGTCACTGACATCAAGTTCCATGTTATCGACGCCAAGACTTGCTACAACGCTTTGCTCGGCAGGCCGTGGTTACATGAGTACAACATCATCCTTTCTACACAACATCAGTGTATGAAGTACTTCAAGGATGGCCTCGAGTACACAGTTACAGGGGAGTTGAATCCATTATCCGTGAAAGAAGTACGCAAATATGAAGACGCTAAGTACTTCTTACCAGACTTCGAAGACGTGGAAAGATGTCGCAAACCGGAGAATAAACAAAAAGCCATTGCCACTATCCCGATATTTGGGAGCGATACCGAAGAGGATGAAGATATGGTCTACTTGGGACAACCCCAAGGCAACAGGTCGGAACCATCCACTCCTATTTTGGTCTTTGGCAGTGACTCTGAAGACGAGGCCAACGCGGTATTCTCCGTTCACCCAGCAATACAGGCCTTTGCTGGACCTGACCAGAGTTTACAGATTACCCTGGTCCCGCGGCGGCATTACAAAGATCTTGATGCACTTGGTACGTATTGCGTGCAAAAGCTGCAGACCTTCTACGTCCCTCATCGCCAAAAAAGTGAGAAGGAGATTGTTCCCCCAATCTGAGCAAGGCTCATTTGAATTTCGAAAATTCAAATTTTTTGAAGCAACGCTTCAAATTCCGTGCGTTGCGCAGTGCGCAAGCGGTCCACAGCGCGACACGTGTCTGCGCAGTTGCGCAAGCACTGTTGCGCAAATGCACCGCTGCGCGACACGTGTCTGCGCAGTTGCGCAAACACTGTTGCGCAAGTGCACAGCTGCGCGACACGTGTCTGCGCAGTTGCGCAAGCACTGTTGCGCAAGTCTTCCACTGCGCGACACGTGTCATTCATTGGGGAGTTGCGCAAAAACAGAATGAAAATTTAATGAATCTTTTCTGTTCTTTCCAAAACCAGAAGATTTTCTTCTGCCTTTGGATCAAAGATCCAATGGTGGGAAAATTCCCAAAATTATTCAGAAAAGATCTTGTTAACAAATTCAACAAATTTGTGAGCACTATAAATAGGACCCCAGACCTCATTCGAGAGCATCAACTTCAAGAATCAACTTCTGGCATAAAAAAATAAAGAAGAAAAAGAACTCTTGAAGATTAATCAAGAACATAAAAATGGTAAAAACTTCTTTTGAAGAAGAGAAAAATCTCTGAAGAACAGAGAATTAAAAAAGTGAATAATTCAATAAATAAATAGTGCCTTGCACTTGTTGTGAACCCTTGGTTCTGTAAAATCAGGGAAAACAAGAAGAAAAACTTGTTTTCCTTTGATCCAAATTTAGATCAAAAGTGCTATGCACTTTTGTTCTTAAATCTTAAAAAAAATTCTTGGGGTTCTGCACAAATGCAACTCATTATTTAAAAGGGCCTGGCCCAAATCAAATTACAAAATAATGAAGGGGCAGAGCCCTGCTTGGAAAATTCTTGAGGTTCTGCACAAATGCAACCCATTATTTAAAAGGGCCTGGCCCAAATCAAATTGCAAAATAATAAAGGGGCAGAGCCCTGTTTGGATCGATTTTCTAATCGGGCAAAGCCCAAAATAAATAAAAAAAATTGGACTTAACCCAATCCTGGCTGTAAGTCCTTAAATTAAATTGATTGAGCACAGTGGCTCTCCTAAAGAAATTCACGACCGGTTCGAGGGTACATCTCCGAACTCCTTCGACATCCCTCGTTGTAATTACTCAACGACGTCAAAGAGGTGACGGATCCCAACGACCACACATCCAAATGGACCGAAACGTCCCTAAACTAATATCGGACCGAGACGTCCCTAAACTAATATCGGACCACCACGTCCCTAAACTGGAATATGGACCACCACGTCTCTAAAACTGGCGATGGACCGCCACGTCCTTAAACTAGCGCAATCGAGCCCGAACGCTCTTTTGCCGGAACTAAACGGTCCCGTCTAAGTTGACCTTAGCCCCAAATACGGTTAATGTGTCCTTAGATCTTTAAATAAACAATAAAACTCCGAATCAACTTTGGTGCAAGGGTACATCTCTGAACTCCTCTGACGCCTGTCGTTGTAATCCCTCAACGACGTCAGAGAGGTGACGAGTCCCGACGGCCAGATAATTAAATCAATCACTACGTTAAGTTGATCTTAGTCTAAAACAGGACTAACGTATCCTTAACGAACGTTTAAGTCGATCTTAGACGCAACGCGACTAATGCATCCTTAAACTAAAAACACCAAACCCAAATCTAAGTAAATGCGGATTTGGACTAATCCACGCCCTACGGGCGACGGCATTACTCAGTCTCCGTATACAATCCACGGGCAATCACAAACAAAACAAACAAACACGACACGAAGTGAAATTCTGGAGAAGGAGAAAGTTGTTACCGCGATGCGGTAGCGTAATTAACTGCAGGGGCTTGCGCCTGCAGGGAAGAGCGTCCCCACAATCAAAAACCCCTCACCCTGAGGGGGAATCTGACGAAGTCTGCTACATCGGCCGCATCCGTCTAAACCTCCGATACAAGGTGCCATAAATCAACTTGGCATCTTCGGAGAGGTGGACGGATCAAACCAAATAGCATCTGCCCCGAACCTCAGGCCACGGACGCGAAGTCCGGGCCGCCGTTCGGAGGGGAACAGATTCTGGCACGCCCGGTGGGACCTTTTCCTCTTTCCACTCCACACTTCGTGTGTCGTCTTCGCGAACCAATCGCGGTTTGTTAAATGGTTGCCTTTGGATTTCAAGTTGCTAAGATTTGGTCTTTTACCTGGCGCAGAATTCAAGATTCAATGGCCACCAACTGCTCGAAATGCCACTGCAACGGACGCTCCACCTCACCGAGAGGTGTAACATATGGGCCCCAAGCGGCTTCCTTCCTGACTCTGCCGGTAGACCAGGTGACCCAAGCCACCACCGGCTTGTTCTTCGGGACCATGGTCCCACCTACAAGCTTCTCTATGCCGACACCTGTACCGGAAGTGAACAAGAAGTCGGTGTTCGACCGGCTCACTGCTACCACGACCCCTATCAACGGGTCGCCTGCTACTGAACCAACAGCCTCCGTTTTCACCAGGCTAGGTCAGAACTATAAAGTGGCCGTCCCAAAGAGGGCAACGGCCGCTGCTTTGGAAGTCGTTAAGGCGGCTTCTCCCATCAGAGAGTCGGTCTTCACAAGATTGACGATTCCCACTCCTCCCCCAGCTGGTCAGAAGGCATCAGTCTTCGATAGGCTGACGTCAGCAGTTACCCCACACCCAAACAGGGGGCAACAAGAACAAGAAACTATCTCGATTTCCGAGCCAGTCCCAACGGCTCGTCGTGCGCGACGTCGCCATTGGCAGCGAGTAAGGAAAGTTGGGGGCAACTCCCCCTCAGGGCTAACCCCACCTGCTCCAGTGGTGGAGGTCAATGCTGCTGTTCCAACTGGGAACAGCTTTGAATTGCTGAGGAAGGTGAGAAAGAACTCTCCGATTGCTACATTGAAAAGATCTCCTCCGCCTATGGAAAAAGCCCCGGAGACAAAGCAGGAACAGCCCCCTCAGCGGCTGTCGTCAAAGATTTATAAAGTTTGGCGGAGGGTTCAAGACTCCGTGATTGACCCAGACCACTTTCGTCGCCAGAAAAGGGCAAAGGTGGAAAAGGACAAAAACCACCCCATTATACAGCAGGGGGCAACAAATGCTATGATGCCCACTTCAACGGCTCCTTCAACCTCAGTGGTCCACAAAAGGAAAAGGCCGGAGAAAGCTCCCGTGACGCTGACAAAGTTTAAAAGCAGTGAACCTAAACGCCCCAAGTCAGGGGGCATAACGGTTCACACGGTCTATATGGCTTCTGGAAAGGAAGAAAGTCGTACTTCTACGGGTCACCGACCGCTCACCCGATCCGTGACGAAAGCCCAGGAGCAGCAGCAAAAGCTCCAGGAGATGATGACTACAATGGCTGCACTCACTGGGCCAAAAGAGAATCCTGACACATCCTTAGATGAACGTCAAGAGGAAGAGACCGACGCCGAGTTCCTCCGCCGAGTACTGGAAAAGAGAGACAAAGAGGCTGCTGAACAAGCAACCAATATACAGCGTATGGGCCTCCTCTTCCAGGACATGATAGGGATGATGATACAACCAGAGCCCCCGACTGAAGAACCCCCGATCGTCCTTGGGGATGATAGGGGAGAAACATCAAACCCTCAGCCCGTTCTATCAACGGCTAAAGAGGACACAATCTCTAAAACTGATCTGGACAAATATATAGCCCAGCAAATAAAGGTTCATCACGCGGCCGAAGCAGCCGGCCACGTCGTAAAAACGGGGCGACCGTATCCAGGCTGGTATGACCAAATCAAGTACCCGCCAGGTTATACAATTCCCAAGTTTCATGTCTACAAAGGGACCGGCAATCCCCATCAACATGTTGCCCAGTTCAGGGCGCTTTGCGGTAACACCGGCGGCGACGACAAGCTTTTGCTTCGCCAGTTCGTTGGAAGCCTATCAGATACGGCCTTCGAATGGTATTCTGAGCTCCCCAATGACTCTATTAAAACTTTCGCGGAGATGGAGCTGCTCTTCACCCAACGTTTTGCAAGTGCCAGCGAGCGTACCCCGATGACGGCGCTGATTAACGCCAGGGTAAAACCCGGCGAGACATGGGTTCGGTACGCTATACGGTGGCGTAATCTATGGTCGAAGTGTGAGCAGCGCATAGAAGAAGCCCCTGCGGTGGGAATGTTTGTTGGAACCCTTGATCCACAAGCAACCATCTCACAGTTTATGATGTTCTTCAAGCCAACTTCCTTCCAGGCTTTGATCGACAAATTAGCGCAGATGGACCAGATGGGCCATAAACCCCCTTTCCCGAAGCCGGACTCCCGAAACGATAAAGGGAAGGGAAAAGCGAACATTGTCGCCAATTCCCAGCAACAACCAAGCGACTCGAAGCCGGTTGCTCGTCCAAACAATACACGCCCATACGTACCCCTGGAGGACAGGATGGGACGTGCTTACTCCTTCCCCCGTGATAAAACGAGGAGGCTATTTGAGCTGGCATTGCGCAACAGGCTCATAAATCTGCCAGATCCAAAACGTCCGTCGCAACCAAGTGACGTCAACGAGCCTAATTACTGCCCTTATCACCGAGTGCTAGGACATCCGATCGAAGACTGTTACGTCTTCAAAAATTGGCTTGAAAACCAGTACCGCCAAGGCAAATTCGCGCTATCCGACAAATGGAAGGTGAATCCCCCGCAACCCCACACCTCTAAAGGAGCGAATGCGCCAGGGGCAACATGCTCCGTCATTGAAGAAGCTCCTTGGGAGGTTGTATTATCAGCCAAAACAAGGAGAATGCTAAATGATCTTCAGACCTGTCCGGCGGTCAAGTGGAAGAACCCCTTAGAACCGCAGGTTATTGAGGGGATGTTGAAGCCACGTCCGACTCCGAGGACCGATGGTGGTAGTTCAAGCGCTCATAGTCAGCCGTCAAAATCTTCGAAAAAGAAGAAGAAGAAATCTAAGAAGTCCGTGAAGCCTGGCGACAAGTGCACGGACTTACAGAAGCAAATCGACGCACTGGATGAGTACAACCAAAAGGCGCGGACTCCCATTACGCTCCAAGATTTCCTTGATCACGTCTTTCAAAAAGAAGATGAGGGGGAAAGTTCATCGGATGAATCCGAGGAATATGTGGCGAGCTGTCGTATGATCTCCCATTCGACCACGGACGATGAAGGGACTTCTGGCACTGAAACGCTGGGGGCAAATGCCGAATCAAGAGCCCCAGGGTTATCAGTTGAAATGATTGGCGCATTTCTTAATAAAGCTCGATTAAAAAGCAAAGCTGATCGAGAACGCGAGACGGCTATATTCGAAAGGGCCAAGCGCCAGCGACTTGAGGAAAGAGCTGAGATGATCCCGCTGGAGCAAAATGCCTCCACCGCTGACAAAAGCCAATCCAAGATAAAAAAGAAGTTTGCTAAGGCCATATCGATGGGAATGAAGCTACCACCCTCTGAAGAAAAAGTTACTGGCGCGGTAGAAATACACCCCTCTTATTGCTTATATCATCAGAAGGTCTCGTACTCCACCCAAGATTGCAAAGCTTTCAATGGATGGTGGCAAGGATACGTCGCTAATCAACAGCGCTTTAAACGGGAAAAGCGTAAGATTCGTCGGGAGCAAAGAAGCACAACCAAAGAGCTTGAAAGAACTGCCGGCAATTGTTGCATGGTTAACACTGGCGGGTCGCAAGTGCCTACATTTGGGAGCGATTCCGATGAGGAGCTGGAACTTGCCCCTCTCTTTAAAGAGTCAACTTCAGGAAAAGAAGAGGAGCCAGTGGTTTGCGAAAATATTCGGCTGCGGAATCGAACACTGCCTGAAAAGAACCTCGGACCCTCGAATAGAAAAGATAAAGGGAAAGAAAAGGTCTCTGAAGACATCGTTTTAGATGACCAAGTTCTGGAAGAGCTAAACGCCAAAAACCCGCCGAAGAGAAGTAAGGTGGATTACAACGTTCTGGCACATCTGAGGAAACTGCCCTCTCAGCTCAGCATCCTTGATGCCTTGTTACTATCAAAGGAAGCCAGAGACTCTTTGATTAAGGCGCTACAAGATCCGGACCAGTTCCAAGCCTTCTTAGCCGAAGAAAAGATGAAAGACGAATTAGAAGAAGTGCACACAGCCGACGTTGCTTTTGGTGATGAAGACCTTCTCCTCGGGACGTGTGAACACAATCGCCCCCTTTATGTCTCAGGATATTGCCATGACATAAAGATAGGTAAAATCTTGGTCGATAACGGATCGTCTGTTAATTTACTCAATGTGCGAGTGTTAAAGGAGATTTGCATGAGCGTCCAACACCTCGCCCGGGACAAGATCACTATCTCCGGTTTCGACTCCCAATCCTCAAAGACTCTCGGATCTGTGATATTGACGCTGCGCTTCGGGTTGCTCGTCACAGACATCAAATTCCATGTTATAGACGCCAAGACGTGCTACAACGCTCTGCTCGGCCGACCATGGCTACACGAGTACAATATCCTCCCTTCCACACAGCATCAGTGCATGAAGTATTCTAGGGATGGCCTCGAGTACACAGTGGCGGGAGAGCTGAATCCGTTTTCCGTAAATGAAGTTCGCAAGTATGAAGATGCCAAATACTTCTTGCCGAGTTTCGAAGACACGGAAAGGTGTCACAAACCGGAGAACAAAACTAACGCCACCATCCCTGTCTTCGGCAGTGACACTGAGGAGGAGGAGGATATAATTTATTCAGGTCCATCCCAATCCACCAGGCCAGGACCATCCGTTCCTTCATTGATCTTCGGTAGTGATTCAGAGGATGAAGTTCATGCTGTATTCCCTGCTCGGCCTTCGATACGGGTTTCCGCTGATGAAGAGCGAAGTCTGCAGATAACCATGGTGCCGCTTGAACATTACAAATAACTGGATGCACTCGACACCAACAGCATAGAAGAATTGCAGACATTCTATATCCCTCCCGGACGAAAAGGCGAGAAGGCAATCCTATTCTACCGTTCTGAAGAAAACAAGGTGGAAAAAGAAATTTGGCATGGCGCGGATCCCACGCTCGACAAGCTTTAGCCTATCCGTCTTCCCAGATATTATACCGAAGGTTTGAAGAAACTGCTGAAACGCCAGGGGATGTCCTTCACACAGACCATTAGAAAAGCCAAATTCTATGACAAGGTCTGGAACATTCCCGGGACTCAATGCAAACTGCCTAACGGGAGAGTAGAAACAAAAGGGCTTGGGTACATCCGGTCAAAGAAATGGGAGCTAGTAAACAGTTGTTATGTTATGTATGACTTCGACGAAGAGGCGGACGCTCAATGGGAGGACGCTAATCCTGAGCCAGCAAAAGTTCCTGATACAAAACCGCCCGGTCCATCATTTGAAGACCAGATGAGCGAACTTATAAGGGATGCGAGTCAAAAAGCCCGAGACGATCACGATCGTGAAATAGCAATCTATGAAAAAGCCAAGACACAACGCCTCTTTCAACAGGCGCTGAAGGAAGAAAATGCCGCTCCTTGTCAACCTGCTACAAAAAAGGTTCGACGCGAAAACAAAAACAAGTCGAAAGGCAAGAGAGGCGCTCGACAGCTACAAAGCAGAGCTAAGAAGCCACGTATCCGAGAGTCGAGCGTTATTGACCTAGCCCTCAGGAAGAAAATGGGTCGAGCATACTCATTTCCTCGGAACAAAACGAAGAAGATATTCGATCTCGCTCTAAAACATCAAATGCTTACGTTGCCAGAGTCTAAGCATCCTGAGCACGCAGGCGAGGTGTTCAACCCAAATTATTGCTTTTACCATCGAGTAATGGGACACCCTCTTGAAGATTGCTTCGCCTTCAAGAATTGGGTTGAAGATCAGTATCAGCTAGGCAAATTCGCGTTTTCTGACAACTGGAGGGTAGCACCACCACAGAAGCACGAGCCCGAGGCCGCGGGAGAAGAACCAACTCCGCATTGGAATTGGCAGAAAATTTGAACTTGCCATGTGGTAACAATATTAAAAGAAGAGTCCGAGGACATGAATAGCCTTCCTTGGTGCTTTGAAAACGGCAGCGATGAGGCGATCTCAGAATTTCCCCCAGCTCCGAAAGAACTGGAGGACGGAATACATACCACCGCAGACAACCTCAGGAAAATCGAGTTGGGGACGGTAAATGATCCGCGACCGACATTTGTCAGTGAGCTACTGTCTGAAGAGAGGGTGGCTGCATTAAAAGACGTCCTTGTGCAGCATAAAGATTGCTTCGCATGGAACTATTCCCAAATGCCGGGACTAGATCCAGAAATTGCTGTGCACAAATTGGCGATATCCCCGGACGTCAAGCCAGTCAAACAGGCGCCGAGAAGAATGCGACTCGAGCTTGAGATGAGCATAAATACCGAAGTCAAAAAGTTAATTGACTCTGGCTTTATCCAGGAAGTTCAATACCCTGAATGGATCGCCAACATCGTCCCGGTGATGAAGAAAAATGGGACAGTGCGCATATGCGTGGACTTTCGAGATCTCAATAAAGCTTGCCCGAAGGATGACTTCCCAGTGCCAGTCACTGAACTAATGATAGACAACACATCCAATCATGAGGTTTTCTCCTTCATGGACGGCTCATCGGGGTATAATCAAATAAAAATGCATCCTGAAGATCAGAAGCATACAGCCTTCAGGACTCCTCTTGGTATATTTTGTTATAAAGTGATGCCCTTCGGTTTGAAGAACGCCGGTGCTACTTATCATAGGGCCATGACAAAGATCTTCGACGACCTTATACACGAAATCGTTGAATGCTATATCGACGATCTCGTGGTTAAAAGCAAGTCATATGAGGAACATCTCGAGCATCTGAAGACTGTATTTCAACGCCTTCGGCAATACAACTTGAAGATGAATCCTCTTAAATGTGCGTTCGGGGTTTCCTCGGGCAAATTCCTGGGATTCGTTGTCCGACACCGAGGTATTGAAATAGATCCGTCAAAGATTAAAGCGATCATGGAAATGCCTCCGCCGAGGACTCTCAAACAGCTGCGGTCTCTCCAAGGGAAACTCGCATACATACGGCGATTTATAGCCAACCTTTCAGGAAAGTGCCGTCCTTATAGTCACCTGATGAAGAAGGGTACCCCATTCGTCTGGGATCAAAAATGCCAAGGCACACTGGATGAGATCAAGCAATACCTACAGAACCCGCCGGTGTTGGCTGCTCCGGTTAAGGGGAAACCTCTTATTCTTTATACAACCGCCCTCGAAGGTTCCTTAGGCGCATTATGGGCACAAGAGAACGATCAAGGGAAAGAAAGAGCACTCTACTACTTAAGTCGAGTTCTGCTGGGGGCAGAAAGCAACTACTCTCCCATTGAAAAACACTGCCTGGCATTGATCTTCGCAATAACAAAGCTTAGGCACTATGCGTTGGCTCACGAGGTCCGTCTTATTTCAAAAGTGGACCCTCTTAAATATCTAATGTCAAAAGCCATATTGACAGGGCGACTCGCTAAATGGGCCCTGCTCTTGATGGAATTTTCGATAACATATCAACCTCTCAGGGCAGTAAAAGGCCAGGCCATCGCCGACTTCCTTCCTGAGCATCCCATACCTGCCGATTCTCCTTTAAATTGCGATTTGCCAGACAGACATGCGTTTGACGCAATCGACAGTGGTGATACCCGGTGGGAGCTTTATTTCGACGGAGCATCTTCCATGAAAAAGCACAAACAAAATACGCCAATAATCAAATCAGGGGTAGGACTCATCTTTGTGACTCCACAAGGAGGAATAATGCGATTCGCCTTCTCCTTAACGGAGCCGAGGACGAATAATGAAGCTGAATATGAAGCTTTGATAGCAGGCCTCGAGATCGCCATTGATATGGGAATTGAAAGCCTCCTCATATATGGGGACTCCCAACTGGTCGTCAGCCAAGTGAACGGCGATTACCAAACGTGCAAGCCGGAATTGGTGAAATACGGTGAAAAAGTGCAGCAACTGCTAACCCAAATTCCCTCCTACACGTTGGAAAGTATACCGCGTGCGGAAAACAGCAAAGCAGACGCACTGGCCAAACTTGCTAAAGAATTGGCTGACGAGAACCTCGATGACGTTAGAATCGTGGTACAGAGCCGTCGAGTACTCTCCCCAGCAGAAATACCTCCAGAATCATATAAAGAAAAGGGAGCAACTGAGCAGGCGACCCTACAAATAAAAGACCATGAGAAGACCGAAGACTGGAGAGAAGTTTTCATAGATTACTTCAAGTTCCACCGAATGCCTGAAGAAGCGTCCATAAGACATCAGCTCGTGAAACGAGCTCTGTCTTTCGCCTTCGTTAACGATACTCTATCAAGAGGACATTCGATTCTCTGTGGCTGAGATGCCTAGGACCTGACGAAATGAGAAGGGTTGTCCAAGAAGTTCACGACGGACTCTGCGGTTCCCACCAAGCAGGCCCTAAGATGAAGTTGAAGATAAAACGGATGGGCTACTACTGGCCCACGATGATGCAGGATTGCCTGGAATACGCGAGGCAATGTCATTCATGCCAAATTCATGGGGACTTCATCCATCAGCATCCCAATCCATTGCATCCAACAGTGGCTAGTTGGCCATTCGAAATGTGGGGAACTGACATAGTCGGCCCCATCGAACCAGCATCGTCAAAGGGACACCGTTTCATCTTGGCGACGACTGATTACTTCTCCAAATGGGCAGAGGCGGTACCGTTGAGGGAAGTGAAGACGGAGAACATCCTCCATTTCTTCAAAACGCATGTCATATACCGGTTTGGAACTCCGCGACGGATCATCACCGATAACGGGCCAGCCTACCGAAGTCATAAAATTAGCCGCTTCGCACAGCAGCACAATATAGACTGGAGATATTCCTCAGTTTATAATCCGCGAGCTAACGGTCTAGCTGAGGCCTTCAACAAGACCTTGACGAAGATCATGAAGAAAACAGTGTCACGAAATAAGAGAGATTGGCACGAAAGATTGCAAGAGGCTCTTTGGGCGTATCGAACTACGTTTAAGACGGCCACGAACACAACGCCCTACGCGTTAGTATTCGGCACGGAAGCGGTACTACCCCTTGAAATAGAATTACCCTCTCTACGAGTGGCAGTCCACTACGAGCTGACGGATGAAGAAAATGCTCACCTCCGGTTTGAGGAACTTGACGCCCTTGATGAAACCCGGCTCATAGCACAGCAAAATCTGGAAGCTTATAAGGCAAAAATGACGCGCTCATACGAAAGATTGACCCGACCGAGGACATTTCATCAAGGCGAACTCGTGTTAGTGGTCAAAAGGCCTATGATCCCCAATCGCGTCAAGCGGGGAAAGTTCGAGCCAAACTATGAAGGCCCGTACATCATTGATAAGGTCTACCAGGGTGGGGCCTATCTACTCATGGACATGCACGGTGAAAGGCCTTTCAGGCCGATAAACGGTCGCTTCCTAAAGAAATATTACGCTTAATGAGCCACAGCCTAGGTCAATGGTAGATGACGACGACTATGTCCACTCGCTATCTTCCTAAGCTAGAACTTTATAAGCAGTAGCTGGCCTTCTCCATGGTGGACCGAAATGTCCTTAAACTAATATCAGACCGAAACGTCTTTAAACTAACCCCGCAGCATCCTTAGGCTGACGAGATAAAAAATAAAAAATTATAAAAAAAAACATATAAAAATAAAATAAAATAAACGGTATGTCCATAAGCAGAAAGGGCACGGATGAAAACCCGAAAGGGCTCCGTGAGTAAGAACAGCAGGGCTACCGGCGAGTGTTCGTGAAAACCCGAAAGGGCGCGACCTCGTAAAAAAAAAAAGAAAGAAAAAGAAAATAAAAGAAAAACGGTATGGCTATAAGCAAAATGGGCACGGATGAAAACCCGAAAGGGCTCCGTGAGTAAAAACAGCAGGACTACCGGCGAATGTTCGTGAAAACCCGAAAGGGCACAACTTCGTTAGAGAACCCTTATGGAGTCCTCTCGACCTTGTAAGGAGAAACCACCTGCGTGAGATCCTTACGACTCACAAAGGAGCAACACACTTAGGAATCCCCACGATTCCTAAGGAGAAAATACACTTGCGGGATCCTCACGACTCGTAAGGAGAACTCTCTTATGGGACCCTCACGGCTCATAAGATTTGAAAGTCTTAAGTTACAGAGATCTAAACCTGTGCTTAAGCAAACCCCCACAAACTTCCAATATTGCCCTACAAGTGGTCCAATATTGACCCTTGTATACAATCCACGGGCGCGAATAAACATTTCCCTAGCCAAATTTCATCCATGACTGGGAATACGTTCGCATGGTAAGCAACCCTTATAAATCCCCTCGATTTATGAGGAGAAAACCTTCCTGTAGGATCCTTACGACTTACAGAAGAACAAAATACTTAGGAACCCTCACGGTTCCTAAGGAGAAAATACACCTACAAGATCCTCACGACTTGTAGGGAGAAATACCTTCACGAGACCCTTACGGCTCATGAAGTCAAAGTTTTAGCCGACAGGACCCTAACCCTGGTCGCTAAGCCTCCTTTGTTCGACAACGACAGAGGCAAATGATGATTCGCTCCTGGTAACATCCCAGTGATAGCGGTGCTGATGCCGAAATCGGTGTCCAATTTCAGGTTTACGGTGAAAGCCAGTAGGCCGCTCATGCATACGAAATAGCCGAAATGATAGGGCAACTTGCAATAAAAAGCAGCAAGTAAAGTGTATGCATGCAAAATAGCCGAAATGATCGGGCAACTCGTAATAAAAAGCAACGAGTAAAGATAAAATAAAAAGCCGAAATGATTGGGCACCGCGAAAAATAGCCGAAATGTTTGGGCAATCGCGACCTTCGCGATATAAAAGCTGAAATGATAGAGCATCGCGAAAATAAAATAAAATAAAAATAAGAAATGATAAAACTTCGGCCCTACAGTTAAGATCACATCGATCCCTGTATACAATCCAAGGGCGTAAACAAAGAAGGAACCATACTTCCCCAGCGGATTCCGTCAAACGACAAAGCCAAACCTCAACGGTTCATTTCAACCGAAGAAGCCAGTGACTTCAAAAAAAAATTCCTCGACTCACGGATACAAACACTCCTTGACGAGAGCCTTCTGATCCGCGTCGACTCGCAGAACCACCAGCGCCTCCGTGGGAACCATCGACTCGTTTCAAACCCCAAGGACACAAATAATCCTTGGCGCTTGGGAAACAAATAATCCCAGCAAATTCCTCGACTCACGGATACAAACACTCCTTGACGAGAGCCTTCTGATCCGCGTCGACTCGCAGAGCCACCAGCGCCTCCGTGGGAACCATCGACTCGTTTCAAACCCCAAGGACACAAATAATCCTTGGCGCTTGGGAAACAAATAATCCCAGCAAATTCCTCGACTCACGGATACAAACACTCCTTGACGAGAGCCTCCTGATCCGCATCGACTCGCAGAGCCACCAGCGCCTCCGTGGGAACCCTCGACTCGTTTCAAACCCCAAGGACACAAATAATCCTTGGCGCTTGGGAAACAAATAATCCCAGCAAATTCCTCGACTCACGGATACAAACACTCCTTGACGAGAGCCTCCTGATCCGCGTCGACTCGCAGAGCCACCAGCGCCTCCGTGGGAACCCTCGACTCGTTTCAAACCCCAAGGACACAAATAATCCTTGGCGCTTGGGAAACAAATAATCCCAGCAAATTCCTCGACTCACGGATACAAACACTCCTTGACGAGAGCCTCCTGATCCGCGTCGACTCGCAGAGCCACCAGCGCCTCCGTGGGAACCATCGATTCGTTTCAAACCCCAAGGACACAAATAATCCTTGGCGCTCGGGAAACAAATAATCCCTAGCAAAATTCTCAACTCACGGATACAAACACTCCGTGACGAGAGCTTCTTTGACTCACATCTTGGGCAGTAAGGATTCAAAAACTTGCTTCCTGAACAACGGGACCCTGCAAGTCAATCCTAAATGGTCTCTTGCATACTATTCACGGGTCTCACTCTCTGAAGTCGATTCTCGACAAAGAGGGAAACAACCGCTTACGAGCCCTCTCGACTCGTAAGAGGGCAATGGGACCCTGCAAGTCAATCCTAAATGGTCTCTTGCATACTATTCACGGGTCTCACTCTCTGAAGTCGATTCTCGACGAAGAGGGAAACAACCGCTTACGAGCCCTCTCGACTCGTAAGAGGGAGAAATTCTCTTATAGGATCATTTCGACTTATGAGAGAAAACCACACTTGGGAATCCTCACGATTCCTAAGGAGAAAACCCACTTACGAGATCCTCTCGATCCGTAGGGAGAAAAGTCTCTATGAGACCCTCACGGCTCATAGAATTGAAAAGTCCTAGGCAGCAGATCTGAACCTGCAACCTAAGCCATCGCTACCTCTCAGAGAAGTTAAGTTGCCCGCCGATCAAGTTCATCGAAAACACCATAACAAAAAGGAAAAAAGCAAAGAAATAGTACCAGACATTGCAAGAAAGAATATGTTTTTATTCATAAATTCAATCAAAATACAAGGCGGATCGTATAGAGAATAAAAAAAATGCGTATATGCTATATACAAATCACAGGTGTGTGAACGATTCAAAATATTCAGGGAGAAGGAAGCTTCTCAAACAGCTCTATCAATTGCTCGCGTACTTCCTTCCACGCCTTCTCATGATCAACTACCACTGCCAGTTCAGCCTCTACTTGAGCCCGCTGCTGCGTGAAGGATGCGAGCTCTTCCCCAACAACCTGCTGAGCTGCTTCTTGGCCTCGGGCATCACGTTCAGCGGCATCAAGCTTCCGCTTCAGCGCTAGCCCACTAGATATACGCTTGAGAAGACCTTCAAAGACGACTTTCACTTCAGCAGCATTCGTCCTAACTTCAGCACGAAGGCAAGCGGTCGCGTTTGAAGATTCCCGATGCGCCTTTAGCCGTAAAGCTGCCTCCTGCTCCAAATGGCGGAGATAAGAAACACTTTGCTCAAGCCAAGCTGTCCGTTGGGCGCTCGCGGCCAAAACCTCGGGAGAAGGGCGCGTCGACTCCAACCGATGCAGGCGAGCCTCGATCTCTCTGCAGTGGTTAACCCACGATTCGACGACGCCTTCGTTATGAAAAGTTACGAGCGCCGCCAACATTGGGTTAACATCCACAGCGAAATCTACGGCAGAGGGGAGGGCATCCATGTTGAGCTCTTCGATATACCCGCTCAGCATACCCAGGCTCATCACAGCACCCTTTGAAGATGGGCGTCTCAAGAAAGGACCCGCCGGTGAGAGAACGCGAGACTCAAAAGGGATCAGAGCTGGAACAATAGCTGCAAAATGAAACATGGTCAAACAATGATTCGAAAAGTTGGTGAAAGATCATATAAAAAGGGGAAAGGAATATACTGTACTAGTCGCAACGGATGGCAAAGCCGGAGGCGCCGGTGGCAGCGCAGGCCTGGTGTCCCCTCCTTCGATTCGAGGCACTGCAATCAGGAAGAGGAAAAGTCAGATACGATCCTATATTCCCTCGAAAGAGATCAAGACAGCACTTACCGGTACCACTAGAGGGAGAAGCGAGCTCGGATGGGAAGGAGAAGTGTGGGAGCAGCACTTGGTATAGATGATCGAGGAACACTCCTGAAAAGAGCATAGTAGTATAACGTTAGTACATAAGCTACACGTTAAAAGATCAATGCATAAGCCGTAAATTCATACCTTCCGACACCCGCGATGGCACAAGGGAAGGCTGAGGAGCGATCACCGCCAAAACAGTAGTTGACGGTGTGCCTTCAGGCAATGGAGCATCGGCACTAGCCGCACCTGCGTTTGAAACAAAGACAAACTGGTTAAAAGAGATTGTGAGGTATATATAAACGAAGAACATTGGTCATTCAAAATTTACCCGACAAGCTGCCAGCAGAAACCGAGGCAATCCCTTCCTCCACTGACGGAAGGCCACCGCCTGTAGCTTCATCACCCGATTCGAGGGGAACCGTTGTTATGCTCGCAAGCTCTACAGGCGGCGGGGGACCATAGGCAGGGAGGGCTATGATAGGAACATTGCCAGATTCCTGAGAAGGAGCGCCTAGCCCGTCTTCAGGAATCATGGCCGCCTCACCCGCTGCTCCCTCAGGATCGGCGGTCGCAGTTGCCTCGTCCATCGGCGCCGCGAGGTCCCCAGCCTCAAGCACCTCGCCCTCTACCGCCTTCGGCTCGGTTGAGACAATCATCTCATCTGCCGCCACTTCAGGTGCGACATCAATGACCCTCTCCGCGGCAGGTCCCTCAATCTCGGCTCCAGGCCCCATGACCCCGACAACGTTGCTCACTGTCGGTTCGAGTTCAGCAAGTATCGCTTCCTCCGCTCCCCTGGGTTCGACGGTCGTCTCCGCCTCCCCCTCAGTTGGACTTGACCCTACGAGATGGGATACGTATGAGCCAATGGCTTTACAATTTGTACAACAAGGTTCTGAAAGGAGTACTACCTGAAGCAGATTTATCATTGGCGCTCCGAACCGCGCGCGCCACTTGCCGACGAGCAGTAGACAGGGCAACAGGGGGCTCTTCGGAGGGAGTACTAGCGTGAGGAATGGTGCTAGGGCCCGCTCCCGTGGCCAAAGCAGCTTTCCGCGCCTTTGCTTCACGTCTCAACCGCTTCCGCTCCTCTCAGGCCGTTGAGACGGATGCCATCAGAGCTTCCTTGAGTGAAGCATCCTCATCCATATAGAGGGATGCCTCCAGATTTTTCAGAGCATCCCTCGTCGTTGCGTCAAGCCAAGGCTCTTGCGGCAGCTTCGACGGAGCCGGGGCTTCGGTGACGGGCTCGGAAAGGATCCTGGCGCCGATTAATACAACCCCTGTAAAGAAACAAGAGAAGGTCAGGTTGACTATCATGAAAAGACAACGAACTTTCCATATAAAAGAGAAAGGGATAAAACATACCGACGCTTGCTAGGGCACGCTTCTCCTCCTCCTCTTGGAAGGTTTTCAGGGAGGCGGCGATAGCCTCTTCAGTAGAGACACCTGTTAAAAATGGAGCAAATGTTAGTTAAATGTAATAATACAAAGTGCAATGAAATAACAAATAAAGCGTCTGATGATTACCGGACTCAGCGAGTTTACTTAGCATCGCTTCGAGCCTCGCCGATCGCTTCGAAGCTACAATGGCGGCAGCCAAATTGGTGTCCGCAGGGTCCACCACAAAGCCCTCATTGCTGCCGTACTCGCATATGACCTCGGCAGGAGAAGCCGCAGGCTTTGAGCTGAGGATCGCATCGAGGGATAGGGCGGACTTCTTCTTCTTCTGTCCGCCAGCTTTAAATCCACTCGGACCAGCTTTGCGCTTGGCAGTCACTTTCGGGCGGCGAGTCCCGATATCCGCTCCTGCCCCCGACTCTGGCGATACCACTTTGATCGTCTTTGTCGGAACACGGGGCGCCGTTGGTGCATCCACCGTAGTAGACAGTGGCAATCCACGCGGAGGGGCCAACACGCGTGGTCGGTCAGCTCCGGCATCTTTTATCAGGAGGGTGACTTGGGTCCTTGGCTGCAAGGGAGCCTTACGATCACCGCCAGGAGGCGCACCCCTACGGTCGACCAGCATGCGTTTCTCCATTAAAATGATTGGGCCCATAGCATGCGCATACCAGGCCACATATGAATTAAGCATCTTAGGCACACAGCTGGGTTCACTAATGAAGAAATAGGAACCCGTGTTAAGCCGTATAAAGTGATGCATCGCATTCTTTACCCCCGCTGGGCCAACCACGGGCGTTTCCAAGAAGGCTTCCATCGGGATCCACTGGTTGTAGCTTGATTGCTGGGCGAATCAATGCGGATTATACCTCATAAACAAAGCCGTCTCATTCTGCCGAAACACCAGGTAGCCCGGCCGAATGGAGTAGAGATGGAGGATTTCCCGAGCCTTCAGTACAGAAGCCCCGCCCTTAAACTCGTCACGTAGGGGCACCACCGACTTAGTAGTCTCCGAGCCTATGGTGATAACCTTATCCACGAAAGAAGTCGTCGCTCCGACCAAATGTGGGCACAAGAGGAGTCCCCTAGAATCCCGCGGGGATGCAAACACAATTGAAGCCCCGACTAACCGTATGACTCTTGGGAGTCTGTACTTCTCGAAGAATGGAGCAGTCTTGTGGGCGCCAAACACCCCTCGCACGTGCATCTCCATCCAAGAAACAAAGTAATGCATCGGGAAGTTAGCAGGCTGTGCCCCAGGATCATTAGCGTCCGCCGCTACGCTGAGTCCATGGTAAAGGTAAGCTAACCCAGCAATCCCTACCGACAACTGCAGACCGGCCACCATTCGATGTGCCGGGTAAAAGACAGAGGGTCGCATGAAGCGTGGGTGCATAGGGAGCGCAAAGTTGCATAACCACAAGCCCAAGAACCCAATAAAGAAGGTTTCCTCATCCATGCCGGCGACGGCGATTTCCGAGAAAGCGACGATGGCAGCACTGGGGAGATAGAAATCCCTCTGGTTATTCTCCGATACGGGTCGGCGATCCAAACCGAAACCAAAAGGGTCGTCAAGCTGAGCGAACTTCTCGCTCTGCTCTGATAAGAACTCCGGGCGGATAAAGCAAGCCATGAAAGCTGCGAAACTGACGCCCTTGTCTCCCGATTCCAAATGGAGTTCCTCGTAGATCTCCAACACCTTCACCAAACCTGGATGCTGATGCTGAATGGCATTCTCCGGGGTTAAATCAAATACCAGCTGCTTGGTGGCAAAGACGTACTCGTCAGGAGGAAGCAACTCCTCGTAGTGCTCCCCCTCATTGGCAGACCTGAAATTTCGGCAAGTTCCTCCAAAGAGATAGAGACTTCCTTATCCGCCATCAGGAAGGTATGGGTGGGGATATTCCATTGTTCGACGAAGGCCTTTATCCACCACGTTGGAGGAGAGGAGTACTCGAAGAGCGAGACGAAGACGGCCGAGTATAGACCAATCTTCGTCAGGTGGGTCCTCTTCGCCAATAGAATGTACCGGGCCCACTGCAAATATCCGGCGGGGGGGCGTGGGATCATTCCAATGTTATAAGCCTGTCCCCAAGGGCGTTCTTCGCCCTGACAGATTCGCCTCCCCAGAATATCTATCGCCGGCGGCGGCTGCACGGGGATGGCGCCGATTGCAGGCTGAAGGAGGTCATCAGAATTCCAATTCTTAACCTCCACGGCATACTTCACCGGGGGTTCGTCCGCATAAGGAATCGTGACAATGGGCTCAGAGGGCACGGCGGAACTAAAACTGCGACGGCCTTGGATGATCTGGCTATACCACCTTCCCCACAGATGGAGCTTTTTGCACTCAGGATCGTGATCTTTAATAAGAGCGAACACCACCCGATCCACTGGTGCATGGGGGAACCCTCCTTCCGAGCGAACGAAGGGAAAAGACAAGTCGTCAGACATGTTTTCTGTGGAAAGACAAAAAATATACATCATTAGTGGCCTAACGCTTGGCATTATAAAAAATAAGTAATAATAAAAATCTTGTTTCACACTGTGATGCAGTGGGTAGGGGACCAAAGGGGGACCCACAAAATCTGGATGATATGCATCAGTTAATAAGACAATCCCATCATTAGATGGGACTGTCAATTCATAAAAAGTTCCCAATAGGGTACACCCATTGGTGGGGAAATCCCTAGAGACAAAGAGAAGATCTCCTCTTTTAGAGCAAAGCTCTGTCACAGAGTGACATTTGTCAAACTCTGGTCTCAGGGGAACAAGATTCCTTAAAAGAGCATGGCTCTGTGGTAATAACAAAAAAATCCATCAACACTTAGAAGAATTGAAGTTTTTTTAAAAATCCTGAAAAATCCATCAAAAAGTTTTTCAGTTCATCCAAGAGCAAAGCTCTGTTCATGGGTCAAAACCCATGAACAGGACCTCTGTAAATCTTGAGAGCAAGGCTCTGGTGAAAAAGCCCCAATGGGGTTTTCTTTAGATCAAAGATCCCAAGAGCAAGGCTCTGTTGAAGAAACCCCAAAGGGGTTTTCTTTAGATCCAAAATCTACAAGAGCAAGGCTCTGTCAATTAAGTTTAATTTGAATTAATCTGACTTATTACCTAGAAATTCTAAGTTCTGAACTTGAAAGTTCTTGAGAGAAATCAAGAGCAAGGCTCTGAAAATTTTTAAGCAAGAGCAAGGCTCTGATTCTTTAAGATGGTAAGAAAAAAATTACCAAAGACCAAGGGTCTTATTTATAGGCGCCTGCGCCCCTTCAACTGACCCCCCTGATCCAACGGCTAGGATCTGGCCACCGTTGCGCTTACGTCGCGCCACGTAAGCACAACGGTAGGGGGGCATTTGTTCCCCCAATCTGAGCAAGGCTCATTTGAATTTCGAAAATTCAAATTTTTTGAAGCAACGCTTCAAATTCCGTGCGTTGCGCAGTGCGCAAGCGGTCCACGGTGCGACACGTGTCTGCGCAGTTGCGCAAGCGCACCGCTGCACGACACGTGTCTGCGCAGTTGCGCAAGCACTGTTGCGCAAGCGCACCGCTGCGCGACACGTGTCTGCGCAGTTGCGCACACACTATTGCGCAAGCGCACCGCTGCGCGACACGTGTCTGCGCAGTTGCGCAAGCACTGTTGCGCAAGTCTTCCACTGCGCGACACGTGTCATTCATTGGGGAGTTGCGCAGAAACAGAATGAAAATTTAATGAATCTTTTCTGTTCTTTCCAAAACCAGAAGATTTTCTTCTGCCTTTGGATCAAAGATCCAATGGTGGGAAAATTCCCAAAATTATTCAGAAAAGATCTTGTTAACAAATTCAACAAATTTGTGAGCACTATAAATAGGACCCCAGACCTCATTCGAGAGCATCAACTTCAAGAATCAACTTCTGGCATAAAAAAATAAAGAAGAAAAAGAACTCTTGAAGATTAATCAAGAACATAAAAAAGGTAAAAACTTCTTTTGAAGAAGAGAAAAATCTCTGAAGAACAGAGGATTAAAAAAGTGAATAATTCAATAAATAAATAGTGCCTTGCACTTATTGTGAACCCTTGGTTCTGTAAAATCAGGGAAAACAAGAAGAAAAACTTGTTTTCCTTTGATCCAAATTTAGATCAAAAGTGCTATGCACTTTTGTTCTTAAATCTTAAAAAAAATTCTTGGGGTTCTGCACAAATGCAACTCATTATTTAAAAGGGCCTGGCCCAAATCAAATTACAAAATAATGAAGGGGCAGAGCCCTGCTTGGAAAATTCTTGAGGTTCTGCACAAATGCAACCCATTATTTAAAAGGGCCTGGCCCAAATCAAATTGCAAAATAATAAAGGGGCAGAGCCCTGTTTGGAAAGATTTTCTAATCGGGCAAAGCCCAAAATAAATAAAAAAAATTGGACTTAACCCAATCCTGGCTGTAAGTCCTTAAATTAAATTGATTGAGCACAGTGGCTCTCCTAAAGCAATTCACGACCGGTTCGAGGGTACATCTCCGAACTCCTTCGACATCCCTCGTTGTAATTACTCAACGACGTCAAAGAGGTGACGGGTCCCAACGACCACACATCCAAATGGACCGAAACGTCCCTAAACTAATATCGGACCGAGACGTCCCTAAACTAATATCGGACCGAGACGTCCCTAAACTAATATCGGACCACCACGTCCCTAAACTGGAATATGGACCACCACGTCCCTAAAACTAGCGATGGACCGCCACGTCCTTAAACTAGCGCAATCGAGCCCGAACGCTCTTTTGCCGGATCTAAACGGTCCCGTCTAAGTTGACCTTAGCCCCAAATACGGTTAATGTGTCCTTAGATCTTTAAATAAACAATAAAACTCCGAATCAACTTTGGTGCAAGGGTACATCTCTGAACTCCTTTGACGCCTGTCGTTGTAATCCCTCAACGACATCAGAGAGGTGACGAGTCCCGACGGCCAGATAATTAAATCAATCACTACGTTAAGTTGATCTTAGTCTAAAACAGGACTAACGTATCCTTAACGAACGTTTAATTCGATCTTAGACGCAACGCGACTAATGCATCCTTAAACTAAAAACACCAAACCCAAATCTAAGTAAATGCAGATTTGGACTAATCCACGCCCTACGGGCGACGGCATTACTCAGTCTCCGTATACAATCCACGGGCAATCACAAACAAAACAAACACACACGACACGAAGTGAAATTCTGGAGAAGGACAAAGTTTTTACCGCGACGCGGTAGCGTAATTAACTGCAGGGGCTTGCGCCTGCAGGGAAGAGCGTCCCCACAATCAAAAACCCCTCACCCTGAGGGGGAATCTGACGAAGTCTGCTACATCGGCCGCATCCGTCTAAACCTCCGATACAAGGTGCCATAAATCAACTTGGCATCTTCGGAGAGGTGGACGGATCAAACCAAATAGCATCTGCCCCGAACCTCAGGCCACGGACGCGAAGTCCGGGCCGCCGTTCGGAGGGGAACAGCGATCCTTTTCTACAAATCCACGGAGACTAAAGTGGAGAAAGAAGTATGGCACGGTGCTGAGCCTGCGCTCGACAGACTTCAACCAACCCATCTTCCCAGATACTACGCAGAGGGACTGAAAAGGCTTGTGAGACGCCAAGGCGTACCCCTCAAACAGACTACTCGACAAGCCCAGTTCTATAACAAGATTTGGAACGTTCTCGGGACTCAGCGAAAGATGCCCAACGGGAGAATAGAGACGAATGGCCTTGGATACGTTCGGTCCAAAAAACGGGAGTGATTCTATGGCTGCCATGTCATAAATAACTCCGGTGGAGAAGCGAATAATTTCCAGATAGCGTTGATGTCAAACTAGAGAGAGCTCCCGCCGTACGAATATCAAGTCCGTCATTCGAAGAGCAGATTGACAAGCTAATAAGAGAAGCAGGTCAAAGGGTTCAAGATGACCACAGCCGCGAAATGACCATTTACGAAAAAGCACAGACGCAACGTATCATTCAGCAGGCTACAAAGGATGACGATCTCTTTCACCCCCAACCCGCTGTGCACTCTTATGGCAAAAAGAAACCCCAGCGTAAAGGCAACAACAAGATCAAGAGCAGGGACGGCATTCAAAAACAGCGAAGCGGATCCAAGAAGCCATGAGAGCGACAAAAAGTCGGCTGGAACCCGTCTTTTATGAAGAAGATGGGTCGGGAGTACTCTTTCCCTCAAAACAAGACAAGGAAAATATTCAACCTTGTCATGAAGTATCAAATGATGACGCTCCCGGAGTCCCAGCGCCCCGAACAAGTAGGTGAGGGCCATCATCCTGATTATTGCTCCTTCCACCGAATAATGGGACATCCTCTTGAAGACTGCTTCACCTTCAAAAACTAGGTTGAGGATGAATATCAGCAAGGCAAGTTTGCTCTATCCGACAGTTGGAGGGTAACCCCACCATGAAAGCATGAGCCAAAAGCAACCCATGTCGCGAGGGTAAGTCCAGATCGGCATCGAGCTTAGAAATGAGCTCGTACCTGCCATATGATAACATTCTCAAAGTAAGGAGAGCACGAGAATACGAACAACCTCTCCCAGTGCTTTGCAAATGAAGATGAGAACGAGGTGATCTCGGAATTTCCACCGGCGCCAAAAGAGCTGGAAGATAGGATACACACCACAGCAGACAACCTGAGAAAAATCGACTTGGGGACAGCAAACGAGCCAAGGCCAACGTTCGTCAGTGAGCTGCTGTCTGAGAAACAGGTAGCCACGTTAAAAGACGTGTTTATGCAGTATAAAGACTGTTTCGCATGGAAATATTACGAGATGCCGGGATTAGATCCAGAGATAGCTGTGTATAAACTGGCGATAGCACTGGACGTCAAGCCAATCAAACAGGCGCCAAGAAGAATGCGGCTCGAGCTTAAGATGATCAATGCCGAAGTCAAGAAGCTAATCGACTCCGGCTTCATCCAAGAAGTTCAATATCCTAAATGGATCGCCAATATCGTTCAGGTAATGAAGAAAAATGGGACAGTACACATCTGCGTAGATTTTTGGGATCTCAACAAAGCTTGTCCGAAAGATGACTTCCCAGTGCCTGTCACCGAGTTGATGATCGACAACACATTCACTCATGAAGTCTTCTCCTTCATGGACGGATCCTCAGGGTACAACCAAATCAAGATGCATCCTGAAGAACAAAAGCACACTGCTTTCCGGACTCCGCTGGGCATACTCTGCTGCAAACTGATGCCATTCGGTTTGAAGAACGCTGGCGCCACCTACCAGAGGGCCATGACAAAGATCTTCGATGACCTCATACATGAGATTGTTGAATGTTCTATCGACGACCTCTTGGTGAAAAGAAAATCATGCGAGGAACACTAGGAGCATTTGAAAATAGTGTTCCAGCGTCTTCGGAAATATAATTTGAAGATGAACCCTCTGAAATGTGCATTTGGAGTTTCCTCAGGCAAGTTCCTAGGATTCATCGTACGACACCGGGGCATCGAAATAGACCCGTCGAAGATCAAGGCGATTATGGAAATGCTTTCGCCAAGAACTATCAAGAAATTGCGGTCTCTCCAAGGAAAGCTCGCGTATATCCGGCGGTTCATAGCTAACATATCCGGCAAATGCCGCCCCTACAATCATTTAATGAAGAAGGGGATCTCGTTCGTTTGGGATCGTAAATGCCAAAGCGCACTGGACGAAATCAAGCAATATCTGCAGAACCCGCCGGTACTGACCGCGCTGGTCAAAGGAAAGCCCCTCATTCTGTACGCAACAGCCCTTGAAGGTTCTTTAGACGCGTTATGGACACAAGAGAATGACCAGGGGAAGGAGAGAGCTCTTAATTATTTGATTCGAGTCCTCCTGGGGGCATAAAGTAACTACTCCCCCATCAAAAAGTATTGCCTGGCACTGATCTTCGCGGTAACGAAGCTTCGACATTATGCATTAGCACATGAGGTCCATCTCATATCAAAGGTGGATCCTCTCAAGTATTTGATGTCGAGAGCTATGCTAACAGGAAGGCTTGCCAAATGGGCCCTCCTCTTGATGGAGTTCTCGGTAGTATATCGACCCCTCAAGGCAATAAAAGCCCAGGCCATCGCCGACTTTCTCGCTGAACATCTGATACCTGCCGACTCTCCCTTGAACTGCGAGTTACTGGACGAACACACGTTTAACGCAATTGACGGGGAGAAAGAAGGGAATGATACCCGATGGAACTCTACTTCAATGGAGCATCCTCCTTGAAGAAGCGAAAGAAAAACACCCCTATGATTAAAGCCGGGGTGGGCCTTATCTTCGTAACCCCACAAGAAGGGATAATGCGTTTTGCCCTTTCCTTAACGGAGCCAAGAACAAACAATGAAGCTGAATATGAAGCTTTGATAGCAGGTCTCGAGATTTCTATTGACATGGGCATCGAAAACCTCTTCATATATAGAGACTCCCAGCTGGTCGTTAGCCACGTAAATGGAAACTACCGGACGTGCAAGCCAAATCTGATCAGGTATGGTGAAAGAGTGCAGCAATTGTTGACGCAAATCCCCTCCTACACCGTGGAAAGCATACCGTGTGTAGAAAATAGCAAAGCGGATGCGTTAACCAAGCTCGCTAAAGAACTGGCCGACGAAAACCTCGATGACGTAAAGATCATTGTGCGAAGTCGCCAGATTCTTGCACCAGCAGAAATATCTCCGAATATGTCTAAAGGAGAGGAAGCAACCGAACAAGAGGCCTTCTAACTGGAGGATGAAGAAAGGGTGGAGGATTGGAGAGAAGTCTTCATAGACTACTTCAAATCCCATCGAACGTCCGAAGACGTGTCGTCAAGACATCAGCTCATGAAGCGAGCACTGTCTTTCGCCTTCATCAATGGTACTCTTTATAAGAGATCATTCGATTGTCTATGGCTGAGATGCCTGGGACCAAAAGAAGCAAGAAGGGTCATTCAAGAAACTCATGACGGACTCTACGGTTCTCATCAAGCTAGGCCAAAAATGAAGCCGAAGATCAAAAGAATGGATTACTATTGGCCCACGATGATTCAAGACTGCCTTGAATATGCGAAGCAGTGTCACTCATGCCAAATGGATGAATTACATGCGGCGAAACTATTCTCGAAAGTTTCCTCGCCAAAAAAAAGGGTACGTCCACAAGCGAAATAGGCACGAATGAAAACCCGAAAGGGTGCCGTGAGTAAAAACAGCAGGACTACCGGCGAGTTTGTGAAAACCCGAAAGGGCGCAATCTCGTTAAAGTAAAGACAGCTACAAGGTCCTCTCGACCTTGTGAGGGGAAAATACCTGCGTAAGATCCTTACGACTCACAGGGGAACAACACACTTAGGGATCCCCACGATTCCTAAGGATAAATTGCACTTACGAGATCCTCACGACTCGTAAGGAGAATTCCCCCTGCGAGACCCTCACGGCTCACAGAACTCAAAAGCCTTAAGCTACAGAGATCTGAACCTGTTCTTAAGCCATCACATTCCCCAAGTTACCCTACAAAGCGGTTCAATAATGACCCTTGTATACAATCCACGGGCACAAATAAAACGTCTCCCCCACCAAGTTCCACCAATGGCGAAATTTCCTCATTTGGCGAACGACACTTGTATGTCATCTCAACTTATAAGGAGAAAACACTCATGTAAGATCCTTACGACTTCTAAGAGAACACACACTTAAGAATCCTCACGATTCTTAAGGAGAAAACGCACCTACGAAATCCTCACGACTCATAGCGAGAAACACCTTTATGAGACCCTTACGGCTCATGAAGTCAAAAGCCTTAGTCGACAGGATCCTGGCCCTGTTTGCTAAGCCACCTTTGTTCGAACCGACAAAGGCAAATGATGATTCGATCCTGGCAATGTCCCAATGGTAGCGATGTTGATGCCTAAATCGATATCAAATTCCAAGTCCTTTCACTGCAAATGATGATTCGCTCTTGGCAATATTCCAGTCGCAGCGAAGCTGATGCTAAGATTGGTATTAGGTCTTGAGTTCCATACTCGCAGCAAAAAGTCAGCGAGCCATAAATGCATATGAAATAACTGAAATGATAGGGCAACTTGCAATAGAAATCAGCAAGTAAAATATATGCATACAAAAATAGCCGAAATGATTAGGCAACATGCAATAAAAAGCAGCGAGTAAAGAAAAAGAAAATAGCCGAAATGATTGGGCACCGTGAAAAATAGCCGAAATGATTGGGCAGTCGTGACTTTCACGATATAAAAAGATGAAATGATGGAGCGTCGCGGAAAGAAACAAAAAAATGAAACACTGCCCTGCAGGTTAGATCACATTGACCCAAGTATACAATCCATGGGCACAAACGGAAAGGGAAACATATCGTCTCACCAGACTTCATCAAAAGGAAGCCAAATCTCGATGGCTGCACTTACAGCCTAGAAATCAACAATGGCATTCTTCTTCTCGTTCCAACCAGAAGCGGATTCGTCGTCAGTAAAACGGAGCCATGGCAAAGTCCTCTAGTTCCAAATCTCGACGGTTCACAGACAGCCAAGAGACTACCTCGGAGCCACAGCAAAGTCCCCTAGTTCCAAATCTCGACAGTTCACAGACAGCCTAGAGATTACCTCGGAGCCACGGCAAAGTACCCTAGTTCCAAATCTCGACGGTTCACAGACAGCCTAGGGACTACCTCGGAGCCACGGCAAAGTCCCCTAGTTCCAAATCTTGACGGTTCACAGACATCCAAGAGACTACCTTGGAGCTATGGCAAATTCCCCTAGTTCCAAACCTCGACGGTTCATAGATAACCCAGAGACAACCTCGACAGTCATCGCAATATTGCAGGCACAATGTCAACAAACGAAGCCAAGAAAAATCCCTCGCTTCAGGGTCTTGACGGCAACTCAAATGAGACCTGAAAAGACTATCGAAGATCATCCCACACCAGCGCGGAGTGGTCATGACTCATCGGGGCTCCCAAACCGAGCCTAACCTCAAGTAAAAAGCGACATGGAATATCCCTAACGTTTGCTCTTTCGATAGTAATATTACCTGGAAGATTACTTGAAGACGTCTTGTCCAGCCCCCGAAGGGATCAGAGACACGACAGTCGTGGGGCTACCCGAACTGCAAGATTGCATATCGAGGAATATATCGGCCAACGCGACTATGCGACGGGTAGAAAACCTAGTACCACAGACCCTAACGGACTTCTATTAGCAGGAGTTAACTGTGACGTTAGGAAACCCTTGCGAGAACTTCTCAATTCGTCTCGACCCGTGAGGAAATTAATGTCCGTGTGAGAACTTCTCGATTCGTCTCGACTCGTAGGGAAAAGCCTTAGGCAATGGGGATAAGGACCTGTTTCTTAAGCACTGGGGCCCTGCAAGTCGGTCCAAGATGGACTATTTCATACTATTCACGGTCCACACTCTCCAAAGTCGAATATCGACAAGAAGGGAAACAACCACTTATGAGTCCTCTCGACTTGTAAGGGGGGAAAATTCTCTTGTGAGATCCTTACGACTTTCAAGAGAAAACACACACTTAGGAGTCCTCACGACTCCTAGGGAGAAAATACACCTTCAGGATCCTCTTGACTCGTAGGGAGAAAAGTCTTTATGAGACCCTCACGGCTCGTAAAGTTGAAAAGTCTTAGGCGGCAGATCTGAACCTGTTTCCTAAGCCATCGTTTCCCTGCAAGGAGATCAAACGCAGTTGCTAAAAGAGACATGACAGTACGACTGTGTATGTGCTTAAATGGAAATGGTGTCCAAAATGTGTTGATTTATGTGCGACACTACGATACCGCTCGCACTTAAAAGAAAAGTTCTAAGGGTAAAGTATAAAAGCTCAGGTACAGAGGTGCAATGCACATACGAATATATGATGAACAGAAAACATTCAACAGTCGATAATAATAAAAATAAATCGATATAAATATACTACTCTATAGGGAATGGATCACCAAATATGGGATCAGAGATACAGGGGTTAACAAAACAAAATACAAAGTTCTCTAATTCCCTCTCTGCCCTCTCCACCATGTCGAAGCGACGGTCTTCGCGAGGAGTCGCTTCCCACTGATTAGCGCCGTGCTCATCATCAAAAGCAGACATGATGGCCCGCCGAGCTCTTATCTGACTCAGTAGATGAACCGAACGATCCTTCAGAGCCTGAGTAATTAAGTGTGCCTCGTGGAAACACTCAATTTTTTCCTCCGCCGTATCAAGAATCGCCAGGGTCATCTCCGCCGGATGAGGAGGGATATCAGCAAGCACGGACAGGAAAATCATCCTGAGCCAAATGGAGCCTATAGGAAGAGGAGAGCCCTTACGGGCCAGGAGTTCGTACAGTGCCGTGTCACATTGATCATCAGTGAAGAGAGGATCCGCTAGCCGCGCGGCAAAACGAGGAATAATCTCCTCGATAGGCACCTCCCAGGGTTGCCGACGAGCGTGGGGACGATTGCAAGCCATAACATTTGGTTTGTTTCTCAAGATGATCACCCTAAGGTCCAAATGGTTCTCTCTCTGTGAAGAAAGAAGGAGATGTAGCCTCGGGTTATAAATAGACGCATTCAAAGCTATGCACAAAAACGTCATGCATGGTGGAGTTATTCCCAAGGCCGAAAAAAGGGGGCCTTGGGAAAAGAAAAGGGTAACACATTGGAACTAGAGTAGGAAGGCGAAACGACCTCATCAGCAGAGCCTCACGTGCATGGCACATGAGCACCCGCATTGATCCCTTTTGGAAACTAAAACGACACCGCACGTGCATAACCTATGAGCGCCGACACTAGTTCAAGATTAAACTCCCCAGCAATGCCTCATGTGCAAAACACATGAACACCAATAACAGTATAACGACACTTCATGCAGAATAAACGTGAGCATTAAAAAGGGGGGAAAGGGAAGTTTCGTCATTCATACTCTACAAACTTATACATGGTATAAAAACAAAAGAAAATGTTTACAATGGTAAAACACTTGATCCCGGACATGGATTGAGAAATTCAGAAGCAAGGCCGAGTAAAATGTTTCTGGCTTCTCTGACCATTTTCGTGTACATCTTCTCACGAGTACAAGCGTCAGGATTCTCGCTAATGTCATCCGTCATCTGATAGGCAGAGATTATCACCGTCTGTTGAAAAAATTGATGCAAGATATCAACAAGACCATCTTGCCGCCTCTTCGAGATCAAGTCCATCAGATATACTGAGTGCACCTTGTCTTCGGCATCATCAAGCACCTTAAGCGGCATGGCTTCGTAAAATCCAGGAAGGGCTTCCCAAATCGCTCCCACGATGATCTTCAATAAAGCGGAACGACAGGGGAGCAGTCAACCGTTGTATTCATCGAAGCGACGCATAACCTCAGCGCATTGAGCATCTGTAAACTCCTGGTTTTGACAGCGGCTTTGGACGCGAATCGAGATGATCAAGAAAATGCTTATGATGCGAATCTAAAAAAGATTCTCATTAAACGAACACGGGAGTTTAAACAACTCTTGACATCCTCGTAGAGAAAGCAAGTTCTGTTAAAATACCCAACAAATTTGAATTTATGCAAGTAAAGAAAAACCCTATGAAAATATTCTCAAGACCACCAGGGAATGAAATTCGTTAAGGGCCCTTTCGATCATTCAGAGCTAAGCTCTTTGGTAAGGAATTAAATTCCTTTTATGCGATGGAATTAAATTCCAGAAACCCCATTAAGAGGAAATGAAAAATCAAATGCCATGAATCCTTAAAGGTCAGAGGAGGAATGCCCAAGGCATTAAGGGTTATTACTCAAAGATCATGTCTTTGGATCTCTAAGAGATGGTTATCAGAGGAGAGCAAAGCTCTCATGGTGGATTTAAAATCCAGAAGTTTTCTTTAAGAAAAGGGTTCTCTGATGTTCAAGATCTTTACCTAAAAAAGGTTTCTTTTTCCAACAAAGTTTAACTCTGGAAATTGAAATGGACAGAGAACTAAGCTCTGAATAGGAGAATTAAATTCTCGAAGAAAGCAAGGAAGGAAGAAGATGAAAGAATAGTGGCTTCCCAAAGGCCAAACCCTTGCATTTATAAAACGTGACAAGGGCGGTTCACCTCCCCGTTCCCCTAGGCAATCTAACGGCTGTAAAAGTGACAGCGTTGCACTCACGTGCTAGTCATATGAGAACAATGTTGTGGGGGCATTTGTTCCCTTATAAAAAATGGATAAATGATGAACCGAAAACGACGGAAAAATTCCCCAAATGGAGCATCACGTGCCCCCACGTGATGCGCCTTGGAGCAAAAATTATAGGCAGTACGCTTAACAAATAAAGGCTGAAATTGAGCCTCACGTGCAGACACGTGAGCATCTATATACAAAGTATATAGGCGCCTACCTAAAACAAATAACAGGCCAGAAGGCGCATCACGTGCCAACATGTGATGCTCTTCTCTAGGACTGCTGCATATAAGCAAACCGGCCTAGTGCTATCGGTCACGTGCGACACGTGAGGGTTCCTAATACCCTCTGAGCCGATAGAATTAAATTCTAAATAAGAGGGATCAAAACCCTATTTGGGAAAATATTTTCCTAATCTTTCTAAACAACAAGGAATGTGCTTTGTAAATCAGAGCATCGTTGGATTAAAGATCCAATGGTGATTAAAAATCACCAAAATACAGAATAAGCTATGTATAAGAAAATATTTTCCCAATATTTCTAAACAAAAAAGATTGTGCTCTGTAAATCAGAGCACCGTTAGATTAAAAGATCCAATGGTGATTAAAAATCACCAAAATACAGAATAAGCTCTGTATGGGAAAATATTTTCCCAATCTTGTTAAAAACAAGAAAAATGTCTTCTGTAAAACAGAAGTCCCTGGATCAAAGATCCAACGGTGAATAAAATCCCCGAATTGATCAAAAATCTCTCAATGAGAGATTTCCTTAACAAAAATTAACAAACTTGCCTCTGCTAAATAAAGGACTCGAGGCTGAAGAGAGAAAAGGAAGAGACCCCCCATAAGATTTGAGAAAAGAAAGAAGAAGAGCAGTTCTCTTTAGAGAAAAAGAAACTCTAGATGAGGAAAAAGACTTAGAGATCATTTTATCTCCTTTTACAAGAGTTTAACTCTTCCAAAAAAGAACTCAGTTCTTCCTCTGGTTGAGGTCTGCAGAAGCAGATCTCCCCACAAGTTGAGAATTTAATTCTGCAGTCCCAAAATTTAGAGGAAAGAACTAGGTTTGAAGAATTTAATTCTTCCAAAGACAAAGGAATTTAATTCCTCTGATAAAACTAGGGTTTAACCCTGCATAAGAATTTAATTCTTATAAAACAAAGGACTTGAAATTCTCAAGACTAAAATCAAGAGCCCCATGCATATTAGCGTTCAACGCTATAACGACAGATCACGTGTTCCCATGTGAGCACCTTTGAGGAATAAAAAGGAACAACTGAGATTGAGTCGCGTGATCCCACGTGACCTCCAATAGTGCTTAGCACTTAGAAAAGAATAGGATGATAAATTCAAAGGAGGCAGTGCCTAATTTAGTGGCGCCTCACGTGTCTACACGTAATGGTTGCAAGATTTAAGTGTTTAACACTTACATGTCTAGAACGAGGGAATAAGCCCAAAGAAACAGTACCCAATATTCAGGTGCCTCACGTGCCACATATGAGCGCTCCGAATTTCAGTGTTTAACACTGCTTAAGAGCCTCACGTGGGAGCACGTGAGTGCCAAGCATTTATCAGTGCTTAACACTGTGATAGGCCAACCTTAGCCAAAATTAGCCAAGTCTCCTGAGACCAAAACCTTTTGACCATCAATCAACTGAGCCTTCCTATACTCAGGTCCCCTCCAAATCGACCTTGGTTCCAGAGATGGCCAATGATCTCCTGACACATGGCATCTAAAATAATGTTCGTTCCACCATGATCTCTCCCTTCAATCTGGAGTTCGGTTAAAGGGTACATCTCTCCACACCTTTGATATATGTCATTGTAATTCTTCAATGATATCAGAGAGGTGGAGGGTCCCGACAACTGACAGCTCTTGGTTGCACTCTCAAACCCATGAACATACCCTATGGACCGTAATGTCCTTAAACTAGCCATGGACCGTAATGTCCCTAAACTATCTATGGACCGTAACGTCCCTAAACTAAAACAATAGAGCTCAAATGCCCTTTCGTTGGATCAAAAATGATCTTGAACCCCCGTTAAGTAGATCTTAGTCCAATATCGGATTAACGTATCCTTAACAAATATTTAAGTTGATATTAATCTCAAACAAGGTTAACGATCCTTAAATCAAATCAAATCCAAATCTAAGAATATACGGATTTGGACTAATCCATGCCCTACGGACGACAACACAAATTAGTCTCCGTATACAATCCACGGGCAACCAAAAATAAAACAAACACACACACGAAACAAAGTGACCTTCTGGAGCAGGAGAAAGTGATTATCGCTACGCGGTAACGTAATTAACTGCAGGGGCTTGTGCCTACAGGGAAGAGCATCCCCATAATCAAAAACCCCTCACAACGAGGGGGAATCTGACGAAGTCCACTACAACGGTCGCATTCGTCCAAACCTTCGATACACGGTGCCATAAATCAACTTGGCATCTTCGGAGAGGTGGACGGATAAACCCAAATAGCTTCTGCCCCCAAATGCAGGCAAGACATTTGTCCTTCCAGGTTTTCGGCGGTAAACAGGGTCCTTTTAAATTTCTTAGTGTATTTGGTTATAAATATTTCGTGACATTTATTAATGATCATTCACGCATGACTTGGTTGTATCTTCTGCGTAATAGGTCTGAACTTTTGTCTACCTTTAAAATCTTCGTAGCTGAGATTACTAATAAATTTGGTGTTTCTGTAAAGGTTCTTCGTTGAGATAATACTAAGGAATATATTAGCACGGAGTTTCTTGCATTTTGTCAGACCTATGGTTTATTGCATCAAACTTCATATTCGTATACTCCTCAGCAAAATCGGATTGCTGAATGGAAGAACCGACATTTGCTTGAGATAGTTCGTTATCTTGTTTTGCATATGCATGTCCCTAAACGGTTGTGGAATTTTTCGGTCTTAACTGGCTGTTTTTATATCAATCGCGTGCCTTCTCCGGTCCTAGGCAACCGGTCCCTTTTTTCTATTGTGTTTTCATAGGGCAACCATTTTCCTGTTCCTCCTAAAGTGTTTGGTTGTCCATACTATCCTCATATTCTAGGTCCTCGGGTAGACAAACTTGATCATCGAGCTATTTGTATGGTGTTTGTAGGTTACTTACGATCCCAGAAAAGGTATGCTTGTTTTGACCATGTCACATCTAAAGTTTGTACTTCATGTGATGTCACTTTCTTAGAAGATCAAGCCTATTTTTCACTACCTATTAAGGACCTTACTCCTACTATTCATATTCCTCACCCACCTTTCTTGGAGCTTGATTCGTCTGTTCAACCTGTGTGCCTTAGTTTTTATCCTGTAGCCTCTTATCCACAGGTGTATCACCGTCGTAAAAAAGTTGTCCCATCCCTTCCCACCAATGCTTCTTATAACGATTCTTCTGCAATTACTCATATACAGTCCACTGTTCCTGATTCTCCACCGCCACTGCCTTCAAAAGAAGATCTCTCTCTCTCTCTCTCTCTTGTTTTACGCAAGGGTAAGCGTTCTTGTACTACTGCACATCCGATTTCTAATTTTGTTTCCTATCATAGACCGATACCATTTGCTCGTCAGTTTATTTCTTCCTTATCTACCATCACTCTTTCTTCCTCTGTTCAGGAAACTTTTCAGCACCCAGCTTGGCATGCACATATGATAGAGGAGATTGACGCACTATGCTTTAATCAGACTTGGAAAATGGTACATCCGCCTTCAGATAAGAAGGTTGTCGGTTATTGATGGGTCTTTACTATCAAGCATAATCCAGATGGGGCGATTGACCGTCTCAAAGTTCGATTAGTGGACAAAGGTTTTACTCAGCAGTATGGTTTGGATTATGTTAAGACTTTTTCGCCAGTTTACAAATTGACCTCGGTTTGTGTTCTTCTATTCTTGGTTGTTTCTAAAGCATGGCCATTTCATCAGCTAAATACGAAGAATGCCTTTCTTAATGGCGATCTTTCGGAGACTATTTATATGCAGTAGCCTCCTGGTTTGGAGCGACCGGGGGGATCTTTGGTTTATCTTCTACAATAATCATTATACGGATTGAAGCAGTTACCGCGTGTTTGATTTGAAAATTTTAGTATAGTTCTACGGCAGATTGGTTTCAAACGCAGTCATGTCGACATATTTTTTTTACACATAATCGCTCTCAGGAAGGGTAATTGTACTGGTATATGTTAATGATATTATCATTATTGGAAATGATTTTGCTGACATCTCCAAGGTGAAAGAACATTTGGCTTCTGTCACGCCCCGCTTCCCAGTGTACGGGGAAGTAGATGTGACGGGCGGCGACGTATTTACTCAGAAGTAAACACGTTAAGCGTAAATAAGCAATATATAAATAAAAGCACAAGAATAACAAGAGATGTAATATAAACAAAAACTTTTATTAGCATCCATTCTTTACATTACAACTGATTTGAAAAGGAAAGTACAAGGATGTAAGCAATGCCTAAACAGTGGCATATGACCTGAAAAGTAAATAAGCACAAGTAAGCTAGTAGTCATGTTGCTCGGGTATCTGCTCCAATTACTCCTGGATGGGCTTGCTCTCCTGAGAGTCGGGTCCTCCTGATAAACATTCCAAAGAAAGAAAATAGAAGGAATGTCGTCAGCGAACTAGCGCTCGGTAAGTCCCAAAAGAAAGAATAGAATAGATAAGTAAAGAGAATAGAACTGGTAATTGCTACAAGTATATGTTTGTTACACTAACGTAGTTGTTTGTAGTTTGGTACAGAATGTATCAGTGTATACGAGAGGAGTCCAACTATCCCATGGACTATAGGAAACAGAAAGTATAAGGTCCCGTCAAAACCCACGGGACAACGACACGGATGTTCGGTAGGTATCTTTTAGTGTCCATTGTCATGCCACTTCTAATACATACCATCTACCCCATTAAAACCCCATAATGTATATTGCATAGATTGTAGTTATCAGACTTTTCGAGACCTCGAATATAAGTTGTTCATGTAAACAGGTTCAGGATGTAAACAAGTAGTCATGTAATCAAGTCAAGATAGAGCCATGGTTTGTTCAAGTCAAGGCATGTCAATATTGTTCTGGTATTCAGGTTCAGGTTCAAACATACATGTTATAGTTTGGATTCATGTTGAATTGGATTCATGTTTGTACTGGATTCATGTTTGGGTTGGATTCATGTTGAATTTAGATTGATTTAGACTCACATTGATTTAGACTCAGACTTGAGTCAGACACTTTAAACAGATTTGGATCCTGAATTAGGTTTGGGTGTTATCGGTAACTGCTGCACATGGACAGCAGGATTTGTGTCTTTTTCCAAGACAATTACCATTGATAACTCCGTTAAGTTTTTCTACCTTAAATAGGCAAGCACCCACTTTCTCCGGCTCCCTGAGGCTCAAGAGAATTGATCCCGCTTAAACCTATACATACTAAGGTCCTTAATGTAATTTTATATAACTCGAGGGGGTTTTAATGAAAAATATTTTATATACTTTCAAAATAAAGATTGAGTAATTATTTATGTTTTTAGGATTTTCATGAATATGAATTTTAAAGAGTGGGGTATATTAGTGAATATTTCTATAGCTTGAATAGTTCAAAGTATTTTAGTGTAATACTTGTCTTGTATTATTCTTGATAGTATTTTAGTGAAACTTGTCATTCGTTTAATTTTTAGAAAACATGAAATTTTATTATATGTTGAAAATATATGATTTGATAATATTTATATAATTATTAAAAATTAAATTTTATTAAAGTAGAAAATTATGTTTTTCTTAAAAATCGTATTAAAAATCTTTCTAGGCCGAATGCTCCATGAGGAGGTCTGCATCTTGCTCTACTAACCCGAGAATGTGCGATAATCCGCACCATCCAATAGCGGGTTTCCCAAAATGGGTTGTAGAGGTATAATCGCAAAGAATTTTGATAATACCATTCAAAGAAAACCGAGTTTTTATAGTTTATGGTATTTTAATGAAATTTTGTAATCGCAGCGATATATGTTTCAAAGAGAATCGTGCTATGGAATCATGTGTGTTGTGAAGGATAGGTCTGTTGGCGGAGAACACTACAAGGAATTGCTTCCTCCGGACGAGTACATCTTTGTCACCAAATCAGTGGTAATGGGTCTTACCCCGGAGAACACCATTCAACACCAATTCCCGAGCTTGATCAAGGTGTTGAATATATACGAAAGTCTATTTCTGGAGTCCGGAGGGCATGGAGTTAGCTTCGCAGACTTCATCGCTCGCTTTCTTCGTTCGGAAGCCTCATCGAAGCAAGCTGCGTTGTTCGCCAAGCTTGACGACCCGTTTGGTTTTGGTTTGGATAACCAACCGACGGCGAAGGCGGATTTAAAAAGTTTCTTTATTCCGGATGCTCCTGTTGTTCCCTTAACAGAGCTTGCTGCTCCGGACGTCGATGAAGAGACGTTCATGTTGGGGTTCATTGGCTTATGGCTGAACTGGTTCATGTTTCCCATGCACCCTCGTTATATGAGGCCATCAGTGTTTTACCCAGCCCATCGTATGGTTGTGGGAATATAAGTGGCTATCGGAATTGCTGGGTTGGCACACTTATACCATGGACTCAGCTTAGCGGCGGATACCACTCAGCCAAGGGTACAGCCTGTCACTTTCTCGCTGCATTATTTTATGTCATGGATCGAGCTGCACGTACTTGGAGCTTTTGGTGTCCATAAACGACCTCGTCTTTATGACAGTTACAACTTCCCTCGGATTATGCGTCTAGTTGACGCGTCCGTTGTAAATCCGTCGCAGCGGGAGGCTAGGGGTGTGCTCCTTCGTTTGCGTATGGTTGGAGATGTCATGACCTTTGTCGATAAGGTTTTAACCATCGGCAAAGAATCCGCAAAAACGGTGCAGCCTCTGCGTGATACTTTTAAAGATGGGGCCTCTACCTTGAAAGTTCGGGAGATTCTTCATTTATACTCCATCAGGCCGGGCTTTCTCATGTTTAGGCAGAATGATTCGGCATTGTTCATGAGGTAAAACCCACACTGTTTCGCCCAGCAATCAAGCTATAATCAGGGCGTCCCGCTCGAAGCCTTCTTAGCTGAGCCTACTGCCATTGAAGAAGGTATTTGCAACGCATTACACCATTTTATGTGGTTGAATACAGGCTCGCATTTCTTTATCAGCGAGCCGAATTGCATTCCACGAATCTTGAACACATATGTGGCGTGGTATCAACATTCGATGGACGCCATTATTAGGGAAGAAAAACGATTACTGCTTGATCGCAAGGGCACCGCCCCCGCTGGTGATCCAGACGTTCCCTTGAAGCGATGGACCATCGTCCGTCCTCCCTTGAGGGAAGCTGCTATGGCTGTGGTACCACGTGTTATGCCTAAGATGCCCCTGCCCCATATGCCTGTAGAAGCGGTAACTGTGGCGTCTTCCGAGTCTAGCGTGGGCGCGGAGATCGGGACTCGCCGCCCGAAATTGCCCGCTAAGCGCAAGCTCGTGTTATCGGCTACCAGCACTCGCTCGCAGAAGAAAAAGAAGTCGATACTTTCTGCGGACATTGTATTCGGCCAGGAGCCTCATGCTCCTTACAGCGAGGGCCTAAGTGAGTACGGGACCAACGAGGGTTTATTTATGGCGCCGAATGACACCGATCTGGAGGCTGCTATCGCGGTTTCAAAGCAGCTAGCTCGCGATGAAGCAGCATTAATCACCATCGCACAATCAGGTATACTTCGGTCATATCTTTCCGCGGATATTTTAATTATTATGTTTTGACTGACGCTTTCTTCCTCAACAGGTATCTCCGCCGAAGAGGCTCTCGCAGCTTCCCTCAAGACTTTTGAAGAGGAAGAGAGTCTTCGCGCTTCCTTGGGCCTCAGTATATTTCGGCTCATTGTGCCTTCATTCCCTTTTTCTTCATGGGTAATCTGACCCTTCTTTTTTCATCTTATTGCAGGGACTACCTCGACACAGGTTATCCCGAGTGCAATACCGATCCTGCAGGGTGGCGCGGCAATACTTCCAGGGCCGGCTGCCAAAATCCTAGCTCCCCCAGTATTGCCAAAAGAAGCTTCGCTTAAGCGGCCGATGACGGACGCCGTAACGGCTCCAAAGGTAGCTCTTTGTTTGGATGATGACGTCACTTTGACGGAGGTTTTAAGAAAGTCTTTTCTCACTGCCAAGGCGGACAAGAAGCGCAGAAAGCGTGCTGCAAGAGAATGTGATGTCAGCTTGGCTGTGGGTGTAGGTTCAAGCGCTACTCCATCCATCGCTATTTCTTCCGAAGATGCTCCAGTTGCCCTGTCTACCGTCCATAGGCAGGTTGTGCGCACGGCTCGGGAAGCAATTGCAAAGTCGCCCCAAGGTAACGTAATACTGGGTCTTTTATTAGAATTTGATTTTCAAATTCTCACATATCATACCCTGCAGGGCCAGGTCCTGGCAATGAGGCGGTAGGTGAGATGAAGGCAACCACCGAGCCTGAAGCGGCCACTCTCTCTCGGGAGTCCAGGACTGTCCAAACCACAGCTCTTTCCCTCTGTGGTTCCCTGCCATTGCCTGGCATTATGAGTGTCACGACGGCTCTTGTAGAATCAAGGGATGAAGCCACTGGAGATGAAACCATTCCACTAAAGGAGAACGAAGAAACCGCAAGGCCCAGTGATGCTTCCGTCGCAATTTTAGCTGATGACCCATCAGGTGGGTCTCGGATCGCTGTTTATTTTCTATTTCACAATCCTTTTCATCTTTTTCTGACGGTATTTTATTTTTAGGTGTAGCGAACATTGAGATTGTGTCATCTGAAACACTTGCGGTCGATGCCATGACGGTTGCTCCCTCGCCTTCTCTTATGCTGTCTGGAGTAGTGGAAGGTATATGTTTGCAACTTATCGGTTTCATTATAGGTAATATACTCTTTGTACTAACATCGTATTGTTACAACTGTGCAGGAGTCCTTTTTGACCATCTTTATCAGGTGCTGAACCCATATTTCTCCTTCCAATCGGAAGTCAGACTGCCTGCCGGCGTCGGTGAGTATAGCTTTAACCCACATCCCTTTCTTTCTTTTATGGGCAAACATGTCGTTGCTAACTCTTCTTTGTATTGATTGCAGCGTTACAGATTGGAGGAGGGGACGAGAGAACAGTCGTGCCTCTGGCACTCCCAGCTTTACCACCTGTCGCAGCCGGTATAGTAGACCCTATTACTCGTGCATTTTTCTTTATCTCTTGAGCCGACATCTGATTAAGATTCGTTTTGCAGCGATCACACCGACTACAGCTCCCTTTGAGTCTCGAATCTTAATGCCTTCAGGACCCTTTTCCAGACGCCTATCCTCTAGAGGCGCTGCAACTAGCCTGCGCATGTTAAGTGAATTCATTGAGGATCTTGATGTTGAAGCCCTCATATTTGCTGCAGATTTTGCTGCTGAAGTTAATCCTATGCTGGCAACGCTCGTGAACTTCCATAACGAAGGTGTCGCGAGTCTTGGGTTAATTACTGCAGAAAGATCGAGACCTGCCTGCATGAGATTGAGCTCAGGCGTCCTGCTCCGGAAGTGTTGGCTTTGAACTCCCAGCGGGCTGCATGAGTTGAGCAGAGCGTTCTCTTCCTCCGCCATTTCGAATAAGAGGCGACCTAAAGGCGGAAGGAACGTGAGGAGACTTCAGGCGAATCCGCCTGGTTACGCGCCCAGGTTAACGCGAATGCTGCAGAACTGAAAGCTATCTTTGAGGGCCTCCTACGATGTATTTCTGACGGGCTAATGCTGAGGCAGAAGCTCGATCTCACTGAGTGGGATGCGCAGAGTCGTGAGGCGGCTCAGCGGGAAATCGATGAAAAGTTTTCATCCTGTTTGTAGCAACGGGCCCGAGTCGAAGCTGAGCTGGCAGCGGCGAATGCTCATGAAAAGGAGCTGAGACAAGTGCGCAAACGGCTTGCTGATTTGCTAAAATCGCCTCCTTCTCAATAGTCTCTTTGTATCGATTGTAATTTATGAATAACATGTATTCATTTCATTTTTATTTTATATGATGTATCTCGTATTCGATTGAATTCATGAATAAAGGACACATTTTTTTATCTCTGACTATCGCTTTCTTTTCTCTGTTGTGTTTTTGGCATGTGATTTTAGCAAATGTAACTTGTGGACGATAGATAACAGTTCATCTTGAACTCTTTGTAGGGTAGTGATGGCTTAGGAGACAGGGTTAGGATCTGCCACCTGAGACTTTCCAACTTTATGAGTCGCGGGGGTCTCATAAAGACTTTTCTCCCTACGAGTCGAGAGGATCCCGTAGGTGTATTTTCTCCTTAGGAATCGTAAGGATTCCTAAGTGTGTTTTATTTTGAGAGTCGTAAGGATCTCACAAGAGAATTTTTTTTCATATTACAAATCGAGAGGACTCATAAGTGGTTGATGAGTTGGCCTTTTTCCGAGTCAAAGCACTGCTCCGACGAGGAGGTCATTTGGTTGACGTATTTCCGAGACGGGGTCATTGGATGACGTATTTCCGCGGCGAGGTCATTGGATGACGTGTTTCCACGACGGGGTCACTTGCTGACGTATTTCCGAGACGGGGTCATTTGTTGACGTATTTCCGAGACGGGGTCATCGGATGACGTAGTCCACTTTCTGTGGTGTCAGGGTTGACGTACTCCACTTTCTGCGGTGTCAGGGTTAACGTACTCCGCGACGGGGTCATTGGATGACGTGTTTCCGCGATGGGGTCATTGGATGACGTTTTTCCGCGACGGGGTGATTTGCTGACGTATTTCCGAGACGGGGTCATTGGATGACGTGTTTCCGCGACGGGGTCATTGGATGACGTGTTTCCGCGACGGGGTCATTTGCTAACGTATTTCCGCGACGGGGTCATTTGATGACGTGTTTCCGCGACGGGGTCATTGGATGACGTATTTCCGCGACGGGGTCATGTGCTGGCGTATTTCCGTGACGGGGTCATGTGCTGACGTATTTCCACGACGGGGTCATTGGATGACGTATTTCTGCGATGGGGTCATTGGCTGACGCGTTTCCGCGACGGGGTCATTGGATGACGTTTTTCCGCGACGAGGTCATTTTCTGACGTATTTCCAAGACGGGGTCATTGGCTGACGTATTTCCGAGACTGGGTCATTGGATGACGTGTTTCCGCTACGGGGTCATTGGATGATGTATTTCCGTGACGGGGTCATTTGCTGACGTATTTCCACGACGGGGTCATTTGATGACGTGTTTCCGCGATGGGGTCATTGGATGACGTATTTCCGCGACGGGGTCATGTGCTGACGTATTTCCATGATGGGGTCATTAGCTGACTCTAGGTTGTCCGTGAACCGTGGAGTCTTAGAACTGGGGACTTTGCCTTGGCTCTGTTTGGTGATGTTGCGTCCGAATCCTGTTGGAATGAGGAGGATCACCGTTGCTGGTTTTTAGGCTGTAAATGTTGTCGTTAAGATTTGGAACTAGGGACTTTGCCATGGCTCCGTTTGTTGATGTCGCGTCTGCATCCAGCTGGAGGAAGAACGTTGTTGTTGATCTCTAGGCTGTAGATGTTGTCGTCAAGACTTGGAACTAGGGACTCTGTCATGGCTCCGAGGTTGCCTCTAAGTTGTCTGTGAGCCGTCGAGATTTGGAACTAGGGGAATTTGCCGTGTCTCCATTGCTGACGTCGTATATTCCTGCAGAGACACTGATTTCTCTGCGGGTCGATGCGAATCGAGATGCTCTCGTTAAGGACGTTGATTTCTCTGAATCGAGGTTTTTGCCAAGGACACTGATTTCCTCGGAGTTAAGAAGAATCGAGAGATTCCTACAAAGATACTGATTTCCTTGCGGGTCGACTTGAATCGAGATGCTCTCATCAAGGATGTCGATTTCCCTGAATCGAGGTTTTTGCCAAGGACATTGATTTCATCGGAGTTGAGACGAATCGAGAGATTCCTGCAAAGACACTGATTTCTCTGCGGGTCAACACGAATCAAGATGTTCTCGTCAAGGACGCCGATTTCCCTGAATCGAGATATTTGCCAAGGACACTGATTTCCCTGGGGGTCGATATGAATCGAGGTATTCCTGCAAAGACACTGATTTCTCTGCGGATCGACGCGAATCGAGATGCTCTCGTCAAGGACGCTAATTTCCCTGAATCAAGGTATTTTGCCAAGGACACTGATTTCCCTAGGGTTGGTTGACTTGTTTCCAAGACGGAGCGGTGATCCGGCGAGGAGGTCATTGGTTGACTTATTTTCGAGATAGAGCGTTGATCTAGTGGGGAAGTCATTGTTGACTTTAGGTTATCTGTGGACCATAGAGTCTTGGAACTAGGGACTTTGTCGTGGCTCCACTTTATTGACGGCGCGTCCGAATCCTGCTGGAATGAGGAGGAAAGCCGTTGTTGTTCTTCTAGGATGCAGATGTTGCCGTCGAGATCTGTCTCTCCGTTTGACAAGGTCTGGTGGGGAAATGTGGTCCCCTTTTTGTTTATGCCCATGGATTGTATACAGGGGTTAGTTTGGATTCACCAGTAGGGCACAAAATTTCATTTCATTTTTTTATTTCTTTCCGCGATGCTCTATCATTTCAGCTTTTTATATCGCGAAAGTCGCGATTGCCCAATCATTTCGGCTATTTTCGCGGTGCCCAATCATTTCGGCTGTTTTTTTTTTACTCGCTGTTTTTTATTGCGATTTGCCCAATCATTTCAACTATTTTTGTATGCATATATTTTACTCGCTGATTTTATTGCGAGTTGCCGAAACATTTCGGCTATTTCATATGCATTTTTTTTTAGTATGGAACTCATGGTCTGACACCAATCTTGCATCAATATCGCTACGACTGGAATATTGTCAGGATTGAATCATCATTTGCCGTGAAAAGACTTGGAATTTGATACCGATATAGGCATCAGCATCGCTACAACTGGGACATTGTCAGGAGCGAATCATAATTTTCCTTTGTCGATTTAAACAAAGATGCTTAGCAAACAGGGTTAGAATCCAGTCGACTAAGGCTTTTGACTTCATGAGCCGTAAGGATCTCATAAAGGTGTTTCTCCCTACGAGTGGTGAGGATCTCGTAGGTCCATTTTCTCCGTAGAAATCGTGAGGATTCCTAGGTGTGTGTTCTCTTATAAGTCGTAAGGATCTTACAATAATGTTTTCTCCTTATAAGTCGAGAGGACTTACAAGTGTTTGTTCATCAAATGAGGGCATTCCTTGTCGTTGGTGAGACTCGGAAAGGAAATGATTATTTGCGCCCGTGGATTGTATACAAGGGTCAGTATTAAACCGCTTGTAGGGCAGTCTGGGAAAGGTGATGGCTTAAGAACAGGTTCAGATCCCTGTAGCTTAAGGCTTTTGAATCTTATGAGTCGTGAGGGTCTCATAAAAGGGTTCTCCTTACGAGTCATGAGGATCTCGTAAGTGTAATTTCTCCTTAGGAATCGTGGGGATCCCTAAGTGTGTTGCTCTTTTGTGAGTCGTAAGGATCTCACGCAGGTAGTTTTCTCCTTACAAGGTCGGGAGGACCTTGCAAGTGTCTTTTAACGAGATTGCGCCCTTTCGGGTTTTCACAAACTCGCTGGTAGCCCTGCTGTTTTTACTCACGGAGCCCTTTCGGGTTTTCATCCGTGCCCATTTGGCTTGTGGACGTACCGTTTTTTTTTACGCGTCAGCCCAAGGATGCTGTGGGTTTATAGTAGTTTAGAGACGTTTCGGTCAGGTGTTCGTAGGTCTAGGATTTTTCCCGGGCAACATACGATTACGCAGCTAGATGTTCTTGCAAGTCTTCGTATCTTTTGTGTCGAAGGTGGATTCCTTGAAGAAAGGGCTGAGGGCTATTTCTTCATCAGAGTCGCTTCCAAAGGTGAGAACTTACGATCCCTTGGTGTCAACCATGTGACAGTTGCCGGCAGTTCTTTTGCGATCATCTGTCGTGCTTCTCTATTCCCGACGAGTCTTGCGCTTCACTCACTTGACGTGTTGTCGGTGGGCAACATATCACTGCCACCAGTTTTTAAAGGACATGCACTCTTTGGTAGGGTGCATGATCCTCCGATGGTATAAGCAGTAATTTGGATGTGCATCCGCTTCATCAAGGTGTATGCTGCCAGGAGTATTTTCTTTAAAAGGCGGCAGCTTCATTCCCGTTGATAGGGTTTTGGCGAATTGCTTCCTTGTCTTAAACCTGCTTTTGTCTGTTTTAGGCGTACTTCGATCTGGTTGGGATACTCCACAGTTTCTCAATACCGGAGCTTCTTCAACTTGACGCCGACGCTTGACCCTTTAGTACATGGCCGTTTTCCGCTCTCTGTCAGCTTTGCTTTTCTGAAGAACTTCATTTAGCAGCATGTCAATCAACTCATCAGGCGGTTCTAAGGATTTTGGTGCCGATTCTGCCCCCAGCTTCTCTGTATCGGGAGCTTCTTTATCATCTATTGACGAGTGAGAGATCATGTGACAACCTGCCACGTAATCTTTTGACGCGTTGTCTCCCTCGTCATTGTCATTGCCTCTGTTCTCAAGGATATGGTTGAGAAATTCCTGGAGTGTGACTGGGGTCCGCGCCTTTTGGTTGTATTCCTCCAGCGTGTCAATATGCTTTTGCAAATCCATGCGCTTGTCGTCAAACTGCGCGGGCTTTTTGGCCTTCTTCTTTTTCTTCGAAGAATTTGACGGCTGGGCCTGGGTGTTTTACCCATCGCTATTAACTCCCAATGTTGGGCGTAGTTTTAGCATCCCCTCAATGATCTCGGGCTCTAGCGGGTTTTTCCACCTGATTGCCGGGCATGCTTGAAGATCCTTCAGCATTCTTTTCGTTTTTGCCGAAAGAACTACTTCCCATGGTGCTTCCTCTATGAATGAGCATGATGCCCCCGACGTGTCCACCCTTTTAGAAGTGTGCTGTTGTGGCGGATTTACTTTCCAGTTTTCAGACAGCGCGAACTTGCCCTGTTGATACTGGTTTTCAACCCAATTTTTGAAAACGTAGTAATCTTGGATCGGATGGCCCAATACTCGGTGGTAGGGGCAGTAATTGGGTTCGTTGACATCGTTCGGTTTTAGTGGGTTTCTTGGCTCCGGTAGAGTGATGAGCCTGTTGCGCACTGCTAGTTCGAACAGTCTCCTTGTTTTATCCCGGGGAAACGTGTAAGGACGTCTCAACTTCTCATCAAGGGATTGCTGCTTGTTGCTTTGGCGAACAACAGGTTTCGGGCCACTCGGTTGTTGTTGAGCATTGACGACAAAGGTCGCTTTCCCTTTGCCATTTTCATTTCGGAGCTCCGTTTTTTAAGGGGACGGCCTGTGGCCCATCTGGTCCATCTGGGCCAGCTTGTCTATCAGGGCCTGGAAGGTGGTCGGCTTGAAGAACATCATGAACTGGGATATTGTCGCCTGCGGATCGAGGGTTCCCACAAACATGCCCACGGCAGGAGCCTCTTCTATGCGTTGTTCGCACTTCGACCATAGGTTCTGCCACCGTATCGCATATTGAACCCAAGTTTCTCCCTGCTTCACTCTAGCATTAATTAGTGCGGTGATCGGAGTGCGCTCGCTAGCGCTCGCGAAACGCTGGGTGAATAGCAATTCCATCTCTGTAAAAGTTTTGATGGAGTCGTTCGGAAGCTCCGAATACCATTCGAAGGCCGTCTCCGCTAGGCTACCGACGAATTAGCGAAGCAGCAGCTTATCGTCACCTCCAGTGTTGCCACACAGAGCTCTGAACTGGGCGACATGTTGGTGGGGGTTGCCTGTCCCCTTATATACATGGAACTTAGGAATCGTGTATCCTGGCGGGTTGTAACGTTTTAAAAATAAATAAATAAATAAATAATTAGATAAATAAAATCCTTTAGGTGAATTTTCTGATAATCGGTAAAATAAACCGTATTTTCCGTAAAACTTAACTATAAATATTATTCAATATAGATTTAAATACGCCTATTTTAATTATATAATTACTAGTAAATGGTGTTTATTTAGTGGCTTATAAATTATTAGTTTATTAAAATATTTTCCGTAATTAATTAAATTCTAATATTAACATAAGCTTTAATTATACATTAAATTAGTGCAAATTACAAATTAGAAATGGGTTAATTTTACAAAAGTAGGCAATGACATATTAGAATTAAGTTTGTAGCATGCTCTTCTCTTCTTAAATTGTCTCCAAGTTTCTAGTGATTTGTAGGATAGATTGAGTTAGAAAATAAATAGAAAACAAAATAATTAAAAAGAAAGACTTAATAGATATAAATGGGGGTTTCTTCACTTGGAAATTTCTATACGCATTACACTCTCTTTTCTCCATATGCTGGTCGAGCACAGCCCCTCCCCCTTTTCTCTCTTTCTTTATCATCTTTTCTTGCAAATAAAAACAGAAGAAAAGAATGGAAAGAAATTAATTAATATATGATACAAATTGGACACTTCTACACAACACTGCACACTCCTCTCTCTCTCATTCTTTCACTCACTCACACAAAACCCCACTCATGTTTGGCCGAGACATAGGACAGCCCCCTCTCCTATTTTCTCTTCTCATTCTCACTTCTAAAATCTTCAAAATTTCATCCAAAAAAATCAAAACAAAAACCTCACAAATTCCAAATCCAATCTCTACCCATTATTATTTGGCCTATCTAGTATGGATCTTGGCGGAAAGTTGGCACTTTGGAGGCTATGATTTTCATGTTTGATCTCTTGACTTGAGGTATAAAACTTCATCCAAATTTGGTACTTGTTAATTGTATGTTTAAATCTAATTTTAATTAGATATTATTATAACCTTAATTTCAAAATGAAAATTCAAGAAAAGAGAATTGAGTTTAAGTTAGGGTTTGTATCGTTTGAAAAGGGTTTCAAGGTGTTGTTTAACATTTTAGGTAATGCCAAACCTAATCTAGAAGCTAATTTGTTAATTGTTACATTTAAATTGCTCAAATTAAGATTTTTTTTAGCAAACTAGGTTTTTAGAATTAAATTAAATAATTGAGATTAAAATCTAATTAGGGTTTTCATCACATCATTAACATTATAATTTGTAGTTTAGCACCTTAGATCATGCAAAACCTAGTTTAGTTGTTATTTTGTGCATTGTTGCTTTGAAATTGTTAAAATTGGATAAATTTATAAACTAGATTTTTAGGATTAATACAAATTGGTATGATAAAATTTAAAAAATGGTTTGTATGATCTAGTTATGATATTTAGTGAATATTGTGGCTACTATTTTTGTTTAAACATCAAGTTTTGTACTAAAACGGTTATTTGAGGCTTTCTAGGTTTTCTGAAATAAATCGATTTGAGTTATTTTAAGGTTTTGATAATTTAAACCCTATTTCATATGTAATTAGTGAGTTTTGAAACCGCGATTGGTATGTTTGGGTTTTTTTTTCTCGACCAATCGGCGTTTGTACGCCGATATCGAGGGTTATTTGGTTCTTTGGCATGATTGGGTCATATGTTTTAACCTATGCGCGTTCCGTGTGCCGTTTTGGGTTTTATTCGCGATTTCGGTTTACGATATATATATATATATATATATATATATATATATATATATATATATATATATATATATATATATATAGGTACCACTCTCATGGACTTCGGACGATGAAGAAGAGGATGGCGGCATTGACTTCGGCAAGCGAGGACCAGGTGAGTAGATGTATATCTACGGGGGAAGTCGGGTGGATGGCGTATAGCACACCCGCGGACGTAGAATAGGGATATTACTTACTGTTATTAGAAAATCGGACATGACCTTAGATTCTTGGCGAGTAGGGTCCTATTGAAGACTTTAGGTTGGACTAGACTGATTTAGGAAGACTTAACCATGAGGATGACTGCCTTGGAGGGAATTCGTAGGTTTCATGTAGACACACACACACGCACACACATAAACTCGACTTGGGGTGTGTGTGTGTGTGTGTGTGTAGGAATGAGTGTAGGTATGTATATACACACACACACACATACACACACACAACATATACACGTGAGATGAGGATGTTATACGATACTTGGAGATGAGTTGATTTGATCGGGCATGATGCCGTGAGGAATTTGGTATGTGATCGAGATATGATTTGAGATATGTTATGACATTACAGCGGATCGTTGGACGATGATACCACATGATTGATGGTGTGTGTGTGTGTGTGTGTGTGTGTGTGTGTGTGTATATATATATATGATAGTTGACATATGATTGAGATATGATATGAGATATATTATGATATTTATAATGGATCGCTTGTTCAATGTATACTCATTTATGATAATATGTGTTGATGACATCGGATTGCACGAGACATTAGGTCAGTAACCAGATCATGATATTGTTTGATGATGATACCTTATGAATGATGATATATATTTGATAGTTGACCCGTACCCCGATTTTGGAATGTCGTACGATGGAGTTTACCGTACGAGATATATATGTGATGATTGATCCGCACTCTTGACTTGAGGAAGTCGTACTTTGTACGTGACGCTATTGAGGCTGGATCGCCGACTACTAGAGATATCGACTCGGACTGTAGGTGGATTCTTCTTACCTGTCGACTAATTCTTTAGTTTAGTCCCTTAGTTGGTTAGGTAGATGTTAGTTTAGGCTCGAGTCATACTTATTTTCAAAACTAACGAATCGTGCGCATTTTTAAAGACATCTTGAGGGATTCTACGGATTTTTCAAAGGACGTATCTTTTCTTAAAACACCGTAGCCCCTATTTTTCTAAAAACCACGATTCGTGCTTTTCAAACACCAAAACGGTATGACTCGTATTGTAGAAATGTATATTCTTCGGTATTGCGGTGATTACCCTTTCTCTATTATATTCATGTTATTCTCATTTCACTGCATGTTTATACATATGTTTCCTTCACTGTTATGATTCCATCTGTTAGGACACCAACACCATTACCGATGATGCGCATGTTCCATGTACACATATTTGCCGGCTCACACATATCATCATCGGTAATTGCCAAGTCACGTACACTTTAGAAAATATTATCTCATTCATATAATCGGCTAAAGTTTAAATACAATATAATATTGTGTGATTACTCTCATGAGCTAGTTTAGACATTGCATTTATTACTTAGACACTTCATGCATTCACATTTTCATATTATCATGCAGTATTGTGGGGCTTATGCCGATACTCATTATTACTTACTTATGATTTTGGGATTTTGGATTTCTATGAGATTTCTGGGCTTCGGCTTACTTAGGTTACGTTGCGCCTCTAGACGCTTCGTAATTTAAGTGCCAGCCACGTTCCGTACTTTCGGGTCGTGACACGAGTACTTAATCTGATCGTACCAGCCTGGATATGGTCGTCCAGTTCTGACGACTTGGCCAGCGGTTTCGTTCGCTTGGTGAGCTCGTATTAGTTGAGTTATATAATCATCGAGCGCCGCTTTTGAGATTGTTTCCTCCTTTGCAGCTGACGAGACCGGAGGAGGGCTTGATTTCTCCCCTCTATCGTCTTCAATTATTATTGGAGGCTCTTCGACTGGAGGGTCCGGCTGGACCATCATGCCGACCATGTCTTGAAATAAAAGCGTCAATTGTTTTATATTAGCCGCTTGTTCCGCGATCTCTTTGTCTTTTCTCTCAAGGATTCTGCGGAGGAACTCCTCATCGGTTTCTTGTTCATGACGCTGCTCCGACAATGTTTTCGGGCTTTCTTTTGGCCCGGTGAGTGCGGCCATCTTCATTAGCATCTCCTGGAGCTTTTGCTGTTGTTGCTCCTGAGTCTTTGTCACAGACCGTGTGAGCGGTTGGTGGCCCGTAGAAATACGGGTATCCTCTTTCCCGGATGCCATATAAACAGTGTGCACCACCATCCCCCAGACTTGGGGCGTTTAGGTTCAATGCCCTTTAGATTCGTCGCAGACACGGGGGTTTTCTCCGGCCTTCTTCTTTTGTGGGCGGTCGAAGTTGAGGGGGCCGTTGCAGCGGGCACCCAAGTAGACGACACCTTCTGTGGTACGTCAGGGTGGTCCTTCTCTTGCCGAACTTTCATTTTCTTCAGTCGGCGGGAGTACTCTTGGTTGATCACCGAGTCTTAGTCCTGTCGCCAGACCTTATGGATTTTAGAGGACAGCCGCTGAGGGGGCTGCTCTGGCTTTGTCTTTGTAGCATTCTCTACAGGTAAAGGAGATCTTTTCAGCACGGCAGTCGGAGAGTTCTTGCGGACCCTCCTGAGTGGTTCAAAGTTGTTCCCAGTTGGAATAGCAGCGTCGACTTCCACCGTTGGAGCCAGCGGAATCAGTCCATAAGGGGAACTGCCCCCAGCTTTCCTCACTCGGCGCCAGAGGCGATATCGAGCATGCCTTGCAGACGGTATTGATTTAGCTATGGGGGTGGCTCCCTCATGCCCCCTGTCCTGATGAAGGGTTGTCGTTGGTGCCAGCCTATTAAAGACTGACGTCCGCTGAGAAGGGATGGTCAACCTGTCGAAGGCAGACTTTCGAGCAGAGGTAGAAGTCTTGGTGACTTAGCCTGAAGCGGGAGTTGGAACGGCTAGTCTTGTGAAGACCGACCTCTTAGCAGTAGCAGTCTCTCTAATGACTTCATTTACTGGAGCAGGGATGGCTATCCGTTTTGGGATAACTCCTTCAGATATTGCGGGATTTTTCACGGATCTATTAGATCTTTGGCCCAGTCTGTTAAAAAACAAGGCGCCGGATTTAGGCGACCCGTTGAGAGGGGCCGCGGTAGTTGTAAGCCGATCAAAAACCGACTTCTTCGGAGCTTCTTGCGACGGCAGTGGGGTGTTGAAGCTCATGGATGGGAGCATGGTCCTGAAGAACAATCCAGTGGTGGCCTGAGTCACCTGTTCCACTGGCATCGTAAAAAGGGAGGTCGCTTGAGCCCTATAGGTCACTCCTCCAGCAAGGACGGAGTGGGAGTTGTTGCAGTTGTTGCAGTTAGTGCAGTTAAAAGCCATTGATCTTCTGTTTTCTGCACGGAGCAAGACACCAAATCTTAGTACCTCGAATCCAGGGGCAACCATAGCAAACCGCGATTCGTTCGCGAAACACGACACACGAAGTGTGGAGTGGAAAGAGGAAAAGGTCCCACCGGGCATGCCAGAATCTGTTCTCCTCCGAATACAGAGACGGAACCGCGTAGGTCGTCTTGCCTGAATTTGGGGGCAGATGCTATTTGGTTTTATCCGTCCACCTCTCCGAAGATGCCAAGTTGATTAATGGCACCGTGTATCAGAGGTTTAGACAGATGCGGCCATTGTAGCAGATTTCGTCAGATTCTCCCTCATTTAAGGAGGTTTTGATTGTGGGGACGCTCTTCCCTGCAGGCACAAGCCCCTGCAGTTAATTACGCTACCGCATCGCGGTAACAACTTTCTCCTTCTCCAGATATTCACTTCGTGTCGTGTGTGTTTATTTTATTTTTGGTTGCCCGTGGATTGTATACGGAGACTAATGTATGTTGTCGCCCGTAAAGCGTGGATTAGTCCAAATCCGTATTTTCTTAGATTTGGTTTGGGTTGGGTTTAAGGATCGTTAATCTCATTTAAGACTAAGATCAATTTAAACGTTTGTTGAGAATACGTTAGTCTAATTTTAGACTAAAATCTACTCAACATGATCATTTAGATCCAACAAAAGAGCAGTTAGACTCTATTGTTTTATTTTAGGGACGTTGCGGTCCAGTTTAAAGACGTCATAGTCTGTAAAGTTTAAAGACATCATAGTCCAAAAGTTTAAAGACCCCACAGTCCGTAAAGTTTAAGGACATCATAGTCCAGTTTAAAGACGTCATAGTCTATGTGGTTTTGGTTCAACCGTTTGGGGATGCACCAAAAGTTATTGGTTATTGGGACCCTTCATCTCTCTGAAGACGTTGAAGGATTACACCGACATATATCAGAGGTATGAAAAGAGTACCCTTGAACCAATATTGGTTGGGAGATCTGTAGTCAAGTTTGGGATTAAGATCTGTTAAAAAGATTTATGAGCATATGGGCTCAATTAATCTAAATTAGGGGTATGTGGCCAACTTGGGCTCGGCCCACTCAGTTAAAATGTTGAACATTTAACAATACCGAGCATTGGTTTGGGTTCTGACAACTTTTTTGTCTTTTATTGAGTGTTAAGTACTCATCATTGCTCTGGGGCTTTTATTTAAAGAACACTTTGTGTTCCCTCAGCGCACACATGAGAAGCACGTAGCGCGTTTGGCGCTGAGCGCCAGATTTAGAGCGCTAAGGCGCTTCCTGTGAGATAGCGCGCACGTGAAGAGCACGTGGCGTGCTTGGCGCTGAGCGCCAGTTAATGAGTGCAAAGCGCTCCTTGTGAAATAGCGCACACGTAAAGAGATTGTGGTGCGCTTGGCGCTGAGCGCCAACCTTGAAGCGCTGGGCGCTTCTTTGAATTGAAGAGCTAAGAGCGTTGTGGCGCTGTGCGTCAGTTTTTGAGCGCTAAGGCACTTCTTTGAATTGGACCGCTAGGAGCGCTGTGGCGCTGTGCGCCAGTTTTAGAACGCTGAAGCGCTTCTTTGAATTGGAGCGCTAGGAGCACTGCGGTGCTGTATCCCAGACTTGGAGCGCTGAGGCGCTTCTTTAAATTGGAGCGCTGCGGCGCTGTGCGCCAGTCTTGGAGCGCTAAGGCTCTTTTTTTTAGGCAACTTTGATCAGTTCTGCGCTCTGAGAATTAAATTCTCGTTTATAAGAGATTTTGTTTCATGGATCAGAGAACTATATTCTTCTCTTTTAATAAGAGATGTTTAAAATCTCTATTTTTTGTGAAAGACCTTGTCTTTGTGGATCTGTGATCCAAGGAAAGTTAAGTTCTTTCTCCCCCCTTTTATGATGAGATGTTATGATCTCTTTTTGTGAAATACATCTGTCTTATAGATCTATGATCTTGAAGAAGAACTAGGTTCTTCTTCTTTTGATGAGATGCTTTGATCTCTCTGTTTTATTTACCTTGAAGAAATTCTTCTTCTTCCGAGAGCTTGCTCTTCTCTTTGAAATTTCTCAAAGTTTATGGGGGGTTTCCGCTCTCTAAGACTTGAAGTCTTCGGTCCTTTATATAGGGGTGGCTGATTTGTTGAATTAGTTGAAGAGATCTTTTCTCTGATTGATTTGGGAATGTTTCCCACCGTTGGATCTTTGATCCTAGGGCTTCTGTTTTACAGAAGGAAATCTTCTTGTTTTTTAACAAGATTGGGAAAATCTTTTCCCATACAGAACTTATTCTGTATCTCGGTGATTTTTAATCACCATTGGATCTTTGATCCAACGGTGCTCTAATTTTCAGAGGTAACTTGATGATTTTTAGTCATCTTTGTTGGATCTTTGATCCAAGGGTGGGAAACATTTAGTTCCAGCTCTAGCGCTCTCATGTTTTGCACGTGAGCGCTGCATCAGAGTCTTTGACTCTTGGTGCTAGCGCTCTCATGCTAGCGCACTTAGCGCTAGCGCTCTCGTGCTTTGCACGTGAGCGCTGCATCAAAATCTTTGACTCTTAGCGCTTAGCGCATTTAGCGCTAGCGCTCTCATTCTTTGCACGTGAGCACTGTATCAGAGTCTTTGACTCTTAGCGCTGGCGCTCTCGTGCTTTGCACGTGAGCGCTGCCTCAGAGTCTTTGACTCTTGGCGCTGGCGCTCTCGTGCTTTGCACGTGAGAGCTGCCTCATTTCAAATTTTAAAATTTGAACAGAGGTTTTCTCTGATTGGGGGAAACAAGGTCGTTATCCCGTGATGTTTTCTAAAGGTAATAGCAAGCAAAACAAATAAATATGGTCGATACAAAGTTCATGGTATTTAAAAATAAAACTCAATTTAAAGTTGTCTAACATGATGATTTAGGGTGAAAGTTGTTTTAAACTTTAGTTTTATTATTAATAAGCAATGTATAGGAATATGAATGAGAAATTCTTAAGAAAAATTGTAGTTACAACGATTTTAGAATCAAATGTCGGTATAACTCCACTTACCGGCATATTTTATAAAAAGAGATTTTTTATGTAGAAAAAGAAGAAGGGGATGGGACTTACTAGCTAGAAGGGTGAAGATAAGGTAGAAGAAGATTGTGTAGTCGCCGTAGCGTCGCGGGGTCGCCGGAACTTGCGTAGATTCTCGTCGGAAGTTGACCTTGGGCTAACTCCACTTGTACTTAAAAAAATTTGATAATTTTGGCTAGGGATTTCAGAATGAGGAGGGGATAGGGTTTGGGGTTGTATTTATAGTGTGGAATTAGGGTTTTGGAATTGAAAGAAAGAATTAAAATGCATTTAAAATTGGATTAATTGGGAAATTGAATTCTCTGTTAAATTGCAGAGAAAACAAACAGTGCAGGGGTAATGGGGGTAGGCCAAGAGTCAAGTTAGCAGAGTATCGGGACTTTTCTCTTCGGACCGACCGGCGTCGCCGGCCCAAAGCTCTATTTCGCCGGCCAATTTATGGGTGTTGGGGGTTGGATGCTTGCCACATGTTCATCTCAGTTCATACAACATTTTGCACATGTTAGATTTCTTTGACTTTTCATTTTTGCGTGTATTGCATGTGTAAACTTTTGGGCTTCAAAAAAGTTTTTTAAAAAATCAGTAAAAATAATATGTGGCTGAGAGGATTCGAACATAAGGGTTATGTCACAGCAGTGCAAGGGCTTTACCAGTGAGCTACAAGCTATTCCTTGTTATTCTTAAACAAGAATAACTTTTAAATTGTGCTCAGACTTGCAAACTCCTTTCTAAAGAAAAAAAATTGTATAGAAAATTCAGGGTCGTTGCATTCTACCCTCCTTATAAAAATTTCGTCCTCAAAATTTATAGAAGGAAGTTATAACGAATTCAAGAAAAATTTGATTATAGCGGTGGTGAAAAGAACTAATGATATGGTACTGAAAGTGCCAGAAAAAAGTTTGAAAGAACGAAAGAATGAAAGAGTAGTTTTCAAGAAAGCTGCGAGTATGGAATCAAATAGAAGAAACGTAAATTAGAATTGGATTGTCAAGAATGGTACAAAGATAAAAATGATAATCGAATAAAAATCAGGGAAGGGATATAAGTTAACAAAGAAAATATGGTTCGATGATATACGGTAAAACATAACTAAATTAAGAGGAAAGAGGATCAAAGGCAGAATTCTAAGTCACCCAAGTAGAGTACCGCATTGTAATTATACTGCAGTTCATAGTTACAATCGCATAACTCCATTTAAATCACCCAAATCCTACCATCAGAGTCAAGATGATAAGGTAAACAATCAACAAAAATCAAAGGAAGATCAAGAGTTTGTAGTTTCGTGTTACGTCGAGGCAAGATTATCAGGAAAAATAAGAAAAGATTCAAAGGAATGCAATTACGTTTCTCAATGCCTGCAGTTTTCAATAACATACACACCTGAAGCTGAAGCCGCAACTTGCTTCAGATCCTGTGTTCTGGCCTTCCAAGCCCTGCAATCTTTCTTCTAGTGACCACTCTTGTGACAGTAAAAGCATTCTTCCTTATCCACAAGCTTCCCCGCTACCTTTGTTGCTTTTGCCTTTCCCTTCGTATCCACCTTACTAACACCGCCCCTTGGTTTGGCGGGGGTTTTCTTCTTCTTTCCCTTGACTTTCGCCTTGGACCTAGAAGAGGAAGATCCTCCTACAAACAAAGTGGATGTTTCCCTACCTTTCTGTAGGGTGCCCTCTGCACTCCTCAGCATGTTGAGGAGCTCTGAAAGTTCAACTTCCTTTTCTTGCAAGTTGAAATTCAGGATGAACTGGGCGTAAGTGGAAGGAAGGGACTGAAGAATCAAGTCCGTATAGAGCTCATTCTCCAACGTGGTCCCAAGGCCCGCGAGCTCCTCTATGTAGCCAATCATCTTAAGCACGTGTTCCGCTACCGATGATCCGACGGCCAATCTTGCCGAAAACAACTTCTTCGACACTTCGTATCTGGCGATACGAGATTGCTCTCCATACAGTTCTTTTGTATGGAGAAATATGGATTCGAGGTCCATATTCTCGTGCCTCCTCTGATGTTCGTTGTCCATAGAGGCAAGCACGAGGCACTTGGCCTTCACGCAGTCGATTTCCTAGGTCTTACGGATTTTTTCTATCCGCGACGCTGGTTTTGGGACCTGGGACAGGGGGAGCTTTGGTGGTAAGAAGATACCCCAACTTGTCATAAGTGATTGCCATTTTGACATTCCTGAGCCAATCTTTGTAGTTTGGCCCTGTCAGTATGTTTTTATCTAGTAGTAACTTAAGTCCGGTCATGATGTTTGGTCGCTGCAATTAGGAGAGAGAGAAGAAACACTTTAGCATGATGCTCTTGCAAGTTTAGAGTGGTTTTTAATTTGTCTAAACAGAATGGCTCCCACTGTCTCTCGAATCCCTCCTCAAACCAAAAAGGAAGAATTAGTCAGGATCAATCTCACCGTACAATACTTGCTTAACCGTTCAGCCAGGCTAGTGTCGGTACTTCGAGGGAGGTTTTCCAACGCTTTCGCGAAGTTCCTTAATTAAATAACCTCTTTTCCCTGTGGGCGTAACCCCGCTAACACCTTTCTAGACACCTACTTGGTTTATAGCATTGATCGTTTAGTGAGAAATTTCCCGAGGAGTAGCATATACTCACAGTAGGATCGGGATCCAAATATCATTGCGTGACAAAACTGAAGGAATCCTACCAGAATCATCACACTCCAAATGGTATGCAGCGCTAGCAAGTTTCAGTTCTTTTGAAACTCCCGATGTGGATTTTTGCCCCATGCTCTTATGACTTTGACTTTGGCCAACAAATCATAAGTCACATGTCAAGTTCTACCCGTCATTCTTCAGGTTAATTTGAGCCCACCCGCACATACCCTTGACTTTGGCCAACAAGGTAGAATGACTACCCCAAACCAACACATCTATCCATGCTGCACATGAATACCCAATAGCTACCAATCACTATGCCTTGACTTTGGCCAACAAACATAGCTTGAATACTTATTGACCATTCATGTGAAACGACGGAGGGCTACGAATGGTTTTGGCGAAACCTTGAACGTAGTGAACTTGATATAATCGATGGAACGAGATAGCTTTCAAAAAGGAGCGGTTCATGTTCCGCATTTAAAAGTTTGGTTTTGAAAAGAACCGAGTGGTTTTCAAAGTGTTCCAACGACTTTTACTTGGTTTATTTTTCTTGCATTAATTCCAATGTGTCCCATCATTTAATCCCACCATTGCAGAAAACAACCAAAATATGACGTACGCTTATGCCATCCGCATTCGCCACGGGGCCCCGTCATTACCCGTTAGGTTACTTAACTAACGACAGAGCGGGGGCTGGACTAGCGCGGATGCAAAACATAAGCAACGCCTAAATAAATATCATATATAAATTTATTGCAATGATAGCCATTTCAGATCACAGATGAACACATTGGATATACTAGGAATTCGCAATTCGTACGAGCCTGTAACGAAAAGCGGATTACACGGTCGCGGTGAATAGCCAATACCCCACCCAAGACCCCTACGGGTGCGGCAAACTACCCGCCAAGTACCCGAAGCGAAGCAACCTCCCTCAACTCGTGAGTAGGCCACTCGACACTTTGAGATACCCGGTAGTTTGTGCACCCCGCCTTGGGTCTATCCTAGAAGCAAAAACAGTAAAAAGAAATTATACAATGACGGCTACAACCCCGACCCAGTTGTGCGGCCATACAAATAATATTACATCAATTTACATATTACATGAATTGAAAGAAAAGAAAACTCTCATCCCACAACCCCCCGGCTATTCACCCGCGACAATCCAATGAATTCATATACACATACCATCAACATTACAGAACACAAATATGTATAACCCCCACTAATCGACGTATAGCGATTAGCAGACGTTCAATACATATAACAAAACACAGATATAAACCCGTCAACTTTAGTCTTTAGAAACTCGATCAAAATACGGTTTTTTAAGCCCCAAAAACAAATTTTGCTTTCTGGAAAATCTGGGCTAAAAACACATATTGTAAAAATCCTAAAACACCCCTATGAACAAACTGCACGAAAAATCCCCCAAGGCCGAGTCAACTCGGCCGCGGATCTTCGTCGCGTTGATCGACTCAGTGGACCATTTTTCTGCAGATTCTTCTAAAAACCCTGAGCCGAATTTTAAGGTAATATTTATTGGATTTTGAACATGAAAAAAAAATTCGGCAGAAAGTATGCATTTCGGGTGTGTTTCGCGACTTTTTCTCCGATCGAATTTCTGGTTACTTTGCTAACATGTTAGATGGTGTTTAACAAGGCTCTGATACCACTGTAAGTCCATGCTACCTCTCCCGGTACTTACGGGCTTGCGGAAATGATGAAAAACGATTTTTCTAGAGGTGGTAACATGGACTCAAAATACGGATCTTTGTTAAACAACCATCTAACAAACCTAACTAAGAGTTTTACCTACTCGGTTAGGGGGTTATACCTTTCTTGAACTTCTTCGTCTTCAACTCTTGTGGTGTACGGATCGGCCTCCCCTAGTCGTCTTCTCGCACCGAAGATGGATCCACCCGAAAGCTTCTACCTTTTGGCTTCTCTTCAAACTTGAAGAAACTAGAACACTTGGTTTGCCAAACCTTATGAACTAGGGTGAGTAGAGGAGTGTGTTGGGTTTTATCTTAATGGTTCTTGCTTCTCAACACATGAGACAAGTGAACCATGAACTAGAGAGAGAGCAAGAGGAAGAGGGAGAGCTCAAGCAAGAGAGAGAAAGGAAATGAGAGAATGAGTAACTCTTTTGCCATCTAAGCTCTCATAATCCAAAACCATCATAACAAAAATAGTAATCAAGTATTGTGTGATGGTTCAAGTCAAAATGGCTATATCATTTCATGCACTCATTTTGCAAAAACCAACAAGCAAGCAAAAGTCTTTGCCATGAAATGACAGCCATTGTCATGATGATGGTCAACTAGTCCAACCTAGTCAACCGGTCAACAAAGTCAACAAGTCAACCCCTCAACAACCATGTCACTATAATACTTAATTAATATTATTGTTAATTATATTTCTTATTCTCATTAGGGTTTAGCAAAAAGTCAATAGTCAACAGTCAACAGTCAACAACCCCAATGAGAATCCTTTGCCTCTGTCTCTCTGTCAACTGTGCATACACACCCGCATCCGCGTTCCGAGGAACACGAATACAAACGAGATAAAACCAATCCCAAAATGTACATTAGGATCTGGCTTAAACCAAAGCCCGCTAATGTTAACTGTCCGGACACCAAACGTGTACAAGTGCACGGATGTGACCGAACCCTGTCGCAAAACCATGCGACCTCTACTCTTTTGCCTAAAGGCGAATAGCTTTCTGTGTGGGACTATAAAGACTCGACACTATGCTGGCAGTGGGTTTAACCACAGACCGCAAGCGGCACTAGCTGTGCGTAACGGTCCCCAGGTAGATGCCGACAAGAAGACGGACGAGGTGAAACCCATCTGAACTCCTACTGAGCCTGAATGTGACAGTCTCCGTACAGTCCGGTCTGTTTGTCTGAGAACATCGCATGGCGGGCCTAGGGGGCCGGTAAACATCAGTCCCCTACTGGCGGTACAAGTCATGTCGGAGTGTAGCCCAGAACACCTGAGATAACACTGGAAACCTACCAGTCTATCTCGCTTGCCCTGGCCAGGGACTTTGTGTAATGGCTCTCCTAGACACAGCGCGATATCAACCCCCAATACCGGGAGAGATGAATCCTGTCTAACCGTCACTGCCTCCAAGTGCTTCGGGACTGCACCCAAAAACTACCTGTTTACACGACTCCTTTGAGCCGTGGTAGGGTAGTAATCAAAGTACAGTAGAAACACACTCGAGGCGAAGTGACAGTGTCAAGTCAACGGACTAAGCTGTACTCATGTCACTTGGGAACTGATAACTGACGATAGGTATAATACCAACCAACAGTTCCCGACGAGTCCTGTCCAGTGTACTCGTAACCTAACGACCACCCGCATACTATCTCAAGTACGACGTACTAACGGCTGTGGGACAGACCATCTCCCAAGCTGGGATAAGAAGCGCATGCGCTAGTCTAGTCCGGAGTATCGATGCCCTGTCTTGATAGTCCTGCGACTAGAGACCTGCATAAGGATGTGCTTATAGATTACCCAGCCCCCACGAGTGTGACTGCCATCACAACGCTTGTAATCAAGCAAAGATCCGAAGGGCTCCACTAATGTGTAAAGGCGATATGCTAAAATAAACACATGCACACATTAAAGCAGAAACAAACCAAGTAGCATACAACCATTTTGAGCAAGATTGTCAATACAAGGTGAATATCCCAAGCTTCCATTAAGTAATATACATACTAGTATGATACAGTAATGGCCTCTGGGGCATATACACTAACATTACAGTCCACCCTCATTAAAAATAATTTCGTCCACGAAATTCTCTCAAGGAGTACGATGCAGCAAGGTACGAGAAAATAAGGATAAAATTGAGGTAAGTCTTCTTCGAGCTCTGTCGATCGATGCTATAACCAACTGAGCTAATAGGCCTACGAGATACAAGTAGAAGGGTGAACCGGAATAAGATTCAAAAGTCGATGGATTATATTCAAGAAATTCGAAAGTGAAGTTCAAGATAGATTCAAGGAATTTGAAATGTAAAGAATGTATGGTTGCTGAATCTTATAATTCTTGTGATATATTGCTTAGGACTTCATGTAGAACTGAAATGCATGGCCTGCATGGGCCGCCAACAAAACCTGTTACGCCCCGCTTTCTAGTGTACGGGGAAGTAGACGTGACGAGCCGCGACGTATTTACTCAGAAGTAAACACGTTAAGTGTAAATAAGAAATATATAAATAAAAGTACAAGAATAACAAGAGATATAATATAAACAACAACTTTTATTAACATTCATATTTACATTACAGCTGATTTGACAAGGAAAGTACAAGGATGTAAGCAATGCCTAAACAGTGGCATATGAAGTGAAAAGTAAATAAGTACAAGTAAGCTAGTAGTCGTGTTGCTCGGGTATCTGCTCCAATTACTCCTGGCTGGGCTTGGTCTCCTGAGATTTGGGTCATCCTGACGAGCATTCCAAAGAAAGAAAACAGAAGGAATGTCGTCAGTGAACTAGCGCTCGGTAAGTCCCAAAAGAAAGAATGGAATAGACAAGTAAAGAGAATGGACTGGTAATTGGTACAAGTATTAGTTTATTACACTAACGTAGTAATTTGTAGTTTGGTAGAGAATATATCAGTGTATATGAGAGGGGTCCAACTATCCCGTGGACTATGGGAAACGGAAAGTACAATGCCTCGTCAAAACCCACGGGACAACGGCACGGATGTTCGGTAGGTGTCTTTTAGTGTCCATTGTCGTGCCACTTCTAATACATTCCGTACCAATCTACCCCGTTAAAACCCCGTAATGTATATTGTATAGATTGTAGTTATCAGACTTGCCGAGACCATCAATATAAGTTGTTCATGTAAACAGGTTCAGGATGTAAACAAGTAGTCATATAGTCAAATCAATATATAGCCATGGTTCGGTCAAGTCAAGTCATGTCAATATTGTTCTGGTGTTCTGATTTAGGTTCAAGTATACATGTTATAATTTGGATTCATGTTGAATTGGATTCATGTTTGGATTGGATTCATATTGAATTCAGATTGGGTTAGACTCAGATTGATTTAGTCTCAGACTTGAGTCAAACACTTTAAACAGATTTGAATCCTGAATTAGGTTTGGATGTTATCAGTAACTACTGCACATGGACGGCAGGATTTGTGTCTTTTTCCAAGACAATTACCATTGATAACTCCGTTAAGATTTTCTACCTTAAATAGGCAAGCACTCACTTTCTCCGGCTTCCTGAGGCTCAAGAGAATTGATTCCACTTAAAGCTATACTTACTAAAGTCCTTAATGTAATTTTATATAACTCGAGAGGGTTTTATGAAAAATATTTTATATACTTTCAAAATAAACCTCGAGTAATTATTTATATTCTTTAGGATTTTCATGGATGTGAATTTTAAAGAGTGAGGTATATTAGTGAATATTTCCATAGCTTGAATAGTTCAAGATATTTTAGTGTAATACTTGTCTTGTATTGATATTTGATGGTATTTTAGTGAAACTTGTCATTTGTTTAATTTTTAGAAAACATGAAATTTTATTATATCTTGAAACTATGTGGTTTGATAATATTTATATAATTATTAAAAATTAAATTTTATTAAAGTAGAAAATTACGTTTTTCTTAAAAATCGTATTAAAAATCTTTCAAGACTGAATGCTCCATGAGTAGGTCTGCATCTCGCTCTATTAGCCCAAGAATGTGCGATAATCCGCACCATCCAATAGCGGGTTCCCTAAAATGGGTTGTAGAGGCATAATCGCAAAGAATTATGATAATGTCATTCAAAGAAAACCGAGTTTTTATAGTTTATGGTATTTTAATGAAATGTTGCAATCGCATGTGTGTTGTGAAGGATAGGTCGTTACCCCGTGATGTTTTCTAAAGGTAATAGCAAGCAAAACAAATAAATATGGTCGATACAAAATTCATGGTATTTAAAGGTAAAACTCAATTTAAAGTTGTTTAGCATGGTGATTTAGGGTGAAAGTTGTTTTAAACTTTAGTTTTATGATTAATAACCAATGTATAGGAATATGAATGAGCAATTCTTAAGAAAAATTGTAGTTTCGACAATTTTAGAATCAAATGTCGGTACAGCTCCACTTACCGACATATTTTATAAAAAGAAACTTTTTATGTATAAAAAGAGACTTTTTATGTAGAAAAAGAAGAAGGGGGTAGGACTTACTAGCTAGAAGAGTGAAGATAAGGTAGAAGAAGATTGTGTAGTCGCCGTGGCGTCGCGGGATCGCCGGAACTTGTGTAGATCATCGCCGGAATTTGACCTTGGGCTAACTCCACTTCTACTCCACTTGTACTTAGAAAAATTTGATAATTTTGGCTTGGCATTTCAAAATGAGGAGGGGCTAGGGTATGGGGTTGTATTTATAGTGTGGAATTAGAGTTTTGGAATTGAAAGAATGAATTAAAATGCATTTAAAATTGGATTAATTGGGAAATTGAATTGTCTGTTAAATTGCAGAGAAAACAAACAGTGCATGGGTAATGAGGGTAGGCCAAAGGTCAAGTTAGCAGAGTATGGGGACTTTCCCCTACGGACCGACCGGCGTAGCCGGCCCAAAGCCCCTTCTCGCCGGCCAATTTGTGGGTGTTGGGGGTTGGATGTTTGCCAGTGTTCACCTCAGTTCATACAACATTTTGCATATGTTAGATTTCTCTGACTTTTCATTTTTACGTTATTGCACGTGTAAACTTTTGGGTTTTCAAAAAGTTTATAAGAATAATCAGTAAAAATAATATTTTGCTAAGAGAATTTGAATACAGGAGCTACGTCACAGCAGTGCAAGGGATTTACTAAATAAGAATAACTTTTAAATTGTGCCCAGGCTTGCAAACTTCTTTCTATACTTTTAAAAAGAAAAAATTTTGTATAGAAAATTCAGGGTCGTCACAGTTTCACACTTCCATACCAAGGAGCTTGGGCCACTTAAATACTTTCTTAGAATTGAAGTATCACGGAAGTCTAGTAGATTACAGCTCTCTTAGCGTAATTATGCACTTGATCTTCTATCTGAGACATGATTTCTCAGATGTAGACGAGCAGACACTCTTATGGATTCATCGGTAAAGTTATCTTGATTGAGCTCTCTCTTGTATTCTCCACTATCTGACCCAAGACGATATCGACTTATAGTTGGAAAGGTTATTTACCTCACTGTTACTCGTCCTGACATTGCTTTTGCCGTTAGCAAAGTGAGTCAGTATATACAGAATTCTTTAACCACTCACCTTAAGACAGTTGAGTATATTCTCAAATACAACAAAGGTTCTTCAGGATAGGGTCTTCTTTACAAAGCTTCATTTACGTTGTCGCCCAGAATCTTTACGGATGCTGACTTTGCTGGATTTATTGATGATCGTCGTTCTACCAGTAGCTACTGTGTATTCTTGGAAAGAAACTTGGTTACGTGGAGAAGTAAGAAGTATAATGTAGTGGATCGTTCTTCTGCTGAGGCCGAGTATAGATCCATGGTTCATACAGTTGTTGAGTTGGTATGGCTTACTTTCCTCCTAACGTATATTGGGGTTACCTCTTCTCTTTCGACTATATTTTTCTGTGATAATAAGGCCGCGATCCATCTTGCTGAGAATCCAGTTTTCATGAGAGGACCAAGCATATCGAGATAGATTGTCACTTTATTCGTGATAAAATGACAGATAAGATGTTTGCACTCTAATATGTTTTCTCTTCGGCTCAACTAGCAGATATTCTTACCAAATCTTTTACTCGGCCGGTTTTCGCTCGTCGTATGTCCAAACTTAGTATGATTAACATCTACGCTCTACTTTGCGGGGAGTGTTATGAATATAATTAGTTAGTATTTATTTGTTAGAAGAAGTGATGTATAACTCTCTATATATAGGCGTATGAGCTCTTGTTCTTATCAAGTCAATAAAAATTATTTCTTTTTTGATTCTTTTCAATAATTATAATAATAATGGGAAATGATAAAAATAAGATCTGAGAATTAAGCCTAAAAAGATTAGTTAGCTCTTAAAAGAGGTTGAGTGGATATGCATAGATTAGTCAACTCCCTTGGCTTTTTCTTAAATATTGTTAACTGTTAATGGAATACTTTGCTGGTTTTCTTTTCGTTTATTACTAATTTTTAAGTTTTTGCTTTTGCTTTTCTTTATTATTTTTTTCTTTTTTTAAATTTTAGTTAAAGATTTAGGACCAAAATAGATCCAGTTGCTGAGATCGAGTTTCCATACAGAAATGTTAGAAACAACAAAACACAAACACAAACAGGATTCAAGTCTTCTATCAACTACACAGTCTTTCATCCGTTCTTCTACCCTTGGCTCCTCCTCCTCCTCCTCCTCCTCCTTCACAAAGGCCGGTACGGAACGAACCCGGGCAGAGAGCTAAGCGCCGCCACGATGTCGCTGCACCTAATCATCAAGCTCAGGAGCTGGTGCGAAATGTTCGCATTGCCCCTATCCTTTCCCTCCATGATCATCTCTTGACGCGGTTCAAACAATGCCTTGGCCTTCAACGGCGGTGGCGATTTCTGTGGCGAATCGGCCTTGATGCTATTAGCATTGCCCGACAGCATAAACTTCACCCTCTGATTCTCTTTCGCAGCCTCATCACACGGCTTCTTCAGTATAGATTTCAGACTCCGCTGCTGCTGAGGCTGAGGGTGCTGCTGTAAGCTGAGCCTCGGAGGCTCAGGCACCGGCTCTGGAGCCGGAGCTTCGAGCTCCCTAATGCTATAATCGACCTGGATCTGACCAAAGATGTCATTGTTGCTCGTAACAAAACTATAAGCTTTCAATGCATCAGCCTTAAACTTGAACAAAACCTTGCAGGTATGCGACTTCCAAAAGACCCTAGTGCTATCGACCATGAGGGGCCCGAAACGGGCGAACCGGGCTTTAAGGTTTGCGACCGAAGGCAGCGTCGCCCTTGGTGGGAACTTCATTATGAGATATGTCGGGCTTTCCTTTTTCAGCGGCTGCGGCAGCACCGGCAATGGTTGCGGTTGTTCTTGACTATTATTCTCAGGCTTCTTAACTAACTCGGGCTTCTTAACTAACTCTGCATTGGTTGTGGGGGTGGTGGTGGTTATGGTCTTTTTTTCTTTCGCGAGCAATTTAAGGTTTGTGATTTTTTTTGCTTGTTTCGCCGATTTCTCCTCCTGTCGGTCGGAGGGGGCCCGCTTCTTCACAGCCCTCGTGGGGTCGTCCAGCCTCTTAATGAATTTCCCGGGCTTTACTCGCTCCCTAGGAGCGGCTTCGCATCGAGCATCATCGGTAGCAACAGGGAGATCCAGGGCTTTCGAGTAAACCATGGATCGAAACCGGAGGAAAATATGGCGAGAAATCAACGGGGCCTTTCGCTCCACGCCGTAGAAGGGGTCGAGAGCGAGAGAGTGCAAGTCCGAGAGCACGTTGTCGAGATGGAGCTGAGATAAATCGATATCAATTTTAGGCAAAGTAATTCTGTTTTGGGAGCCTGAACCTTCTGCATCATCCTTCTTCAGTTTCTTGGTCTTCTTGGCCCTGGTTTCTTGTCTGTCGTCGACGACAAAATCGTCGAGAGCCCGCTTCTTCATCTTCTTCTCGTTTTTCACGTCGACGGTATTGTGATGTGATGCCATCGGCAACGGCGGCGTTTGTGGTGGTGACTTTTCTTCTCCTCCCTCTTCATCCTCTTCATTGGGCTTGATGATTTCAACAGGTGTTTCTCGCTTTTGCAGAACATAGTAGGAATCAGGGAGAGAAGGAGAAGAGTTGGCGGCGGCGGCTGATGACAACGAAAACGACGATGAGATTTGAGGGTCTTCTCTTCGCTGGAGAACGTATTTGTTCTTCTGTTTCTTCTGCTGCTTCTTTAGAGATTTAATGTGTTTGTTATTATTATTTAGCTTTGGTGCTGAAGGAAGAAGTTTTGTGATGGATTTCTTCTTCTTGGTGTTGCTGCTGCTGCTTAAGGTTTCGGCTATCACTAGCCGGCCACTGAATGGAGCCACTGCAAAGAAATAGAAAACAGAAACAGAAAGATTAATAATGATAGGCATAAAATCAAACATGATGTAAGCGTATAAAGCAAGCAATTATAACAAACTACATATAGTAACCAAGTAATTATTGTACAGTATAGGTATGGGAGTTCCACTGAGATCCTATCGAAAGTACCTTGAAACAACTTCTTTCCACTTTTTAATTATTAGATTAATTTTGAAATTTGTGCAATCGATTATATTATATTTGAGAATAAATGAAAGTTTTTATTCATAATTGCTAACACACATCCACAAGTTAATCTAATGATTAAAAAATGAGAAGTATTTAATTCCTCAATCGAACTCTAAGTATGGTTTAGTTTAAATAATGAGACCGAGTCAAATGGGGAGGAAATATTTGTTTTTTTTTAATTTTTCAAATCTTAATTTCATTTAGAGAGAGAGAGATGGCTTTTGAGAAAGAGAGATGGGGGCGTTTGGCGAACTTAAGAGGGGTCAAAGACTATTAGGGCTAGGCACGTGACAGAAGCGCCAGAGTGCGCAACGCCTACTTATTTAAATAAAAAAATTGGTTTGTTATTGTGGGCATTCATCTCATCTCATCTGGGACCCAGCAACCATCAACTCATAAGCTTATTAAATTTAGGAGCATGTGAAGCTCTCATTTTTTCTTATTTGGGGCATTCCTCATTTTGCTCCATTCATGTTGTTGTCTATCACGATTAAATCTTTCCATATGGCTAACTTTGTTTTTATGATTGATAAAAAAGTCAATTAAAAAAAAGCAATCAGTTTCAAGTCAAGTCTATGCTTTAGACACCGCTAGTTAAGTTTTTAACTTGAACTGCGTATTTTGACTGAGTTGAACAGGCAGATTTTTTTTCATCTTTAGATATGCTTCGCATCTCCACGAGACTTGGGCGTTTCAAACATTAATTTTGGCGAGCATGGGTTAATTTTTAGTCGGCCAACCTTATAAAAGTGGTGAAAAGAAACAAACTGCCGATAATTTTATGACATGGATTCCGAAACGAATGTACTGGTGAAGACGGAATCCTCGAAAGGACATCATCATCAACCGTATTATGAGAGAAATGACAATCTCTCATAATATGGTGGCTACATTTTCGCTATGTTTAATCTCTGAAGCAAACCAAAACAATGGCAAAATTCCGACAACCGAAAAGGACATCATCATCAACCCCCTATTGGATGTTTTGTTCATGGTAAATATGTGTATTATTAATAAGATATAGCAGTCAAATCATCTATTATTACGTCAAATCACTTATTATTAAGTTTTGCTTCGTTTTTATATGTATTACATTTTAATTTATTAATTGACTCTTGTTGCTGCAGTATTCCAAAACTTAATCCGGTAAATATTTAGTGTCTCATCATGCATCTAGTAAATATTTTAGTTTGCTTCTTCTTTTTGACAAGTTTCTTTTCCAAATATTTTAATTCTCGGTCAGAAAAAGAAAAAGAAAAAAAATTAATTGTTTTTATGTCATAAGCTCAATATACGATCATACATGATGATCAATCAAAGAGCTCCGATCCCCATCTCAGTTGTCTTCTTTCTTAAAATTTGGTTGTAAAGAAGACCCTTAATACAAACATAACTTCATTAAGTTACTGTTAATTAAGATCACAACTTGCTCCTATAATGTAAAACATAACTACATAATATTTTCACATTCCCAACTCTGATGATGTTCTCAACAAATTCCTTTTCCAATTTTGTTAGTGGAAGTGAAAGGTAGAAACGTAATTAAAAACAATGAAGATGCACCTCATCAAGAAAAGACACAAGGGCACCATATAACCCCATACTCAAAGGTTTAAAGTCACTATAATAATGTGCTTTATTTTAAATAATGGATATTTTTAAAACATTATTTAGTTTTAACACGCATAGTTCTACTTTTGCAGGTTTTTATTTATATATATAGTATGACTATATGGTCCTTAGCATGATGTAGAAGTATTAAACCATTAATACTTTCAAAACAAATTAGATAGTGTAATTTGATAAAAAACACTCAAACTCATCTCCTTGATCTTCGAAATAAGTAGTACACTCTCAGGAAATGCAGTTTGATATGATTTATAACATAAAGACTATACCTATAAATTTAACTTATGCAACAAATCACCACAAACAAAAATAACCAAGCCCTAGAGAGTGCAGGATGGGAAGTGGTCACAATTTCAAGGCAAATTCATCGGGTCCCCACGTGTGTGTGTGTGGGTGAGGCTTACGGGCCAGTTCAACGGAAGAAGAAAAAAGCATTGTAATCCCCAATTTATGTTCAGTTCGCAAGTGGTTTAAAAACAATAATTTGCCAAAAGTTTAGAGCCGCAACATATCATTAAATTGTAACAGAAAAATAGTTACAATTCATTGACTCATTACTTAATTCACCTAATCTCTTTCTCTTCCAAATCTCTTTACGAAGAGTGCCCCAATAATGTTCATAAGATCTAGAGCTAAAAATTGATATAATCACATGGATATCAACAAATATTCAAAACTTCAAATTTACAAGTATCGATCATCCATGTGTTGAGATTTGCAAATAAGACTCGGCCAAGTCCCATCCCAGGCGTTGACAAGAATTTTACATTATACGGCAGATTCTGAACCAATAAATCCATATCTCCTCATACCGCTGCGGACCTACAAGCCAATGCCGTTTATTATGTTTTTTTCTCTCCCTCCTAGGTCACCATCCACGGCAATACTGTTACCGTGCTTGCTGCTACGCTTGATCCTTCGTCATACCAAGAAGAGGAGCGTTGTGCTGTCATACAAGGGGCTCCATCCTTTCCATCTCTATAATACTGACTTAGTTCATATCCATCCTTCCCGGCTGAGTCCCCTTTTCCGGCACTATTCCTGTTTGTTTTGTATGTTGGTTCACGTTCGGTTTGCTATCCTTTCTTTATTAGCTGGAAAGTTGATACCCCTTTGTTCAATACCCGAACTACAGTAAAGCAAGGATCTGAGAAAGACAAGTAACACTCTCAGCTCAGAACTCGTAAAGGACTCCCCGCTTGAGGCTACATCAACTTCTAGCTAACAATCCTTTCCAAGTTGAGCACTAGCCAAAAGAGATTCCTCTTCCCTTTCTCCTATTTATTCCACTGTCGCAACAGTCTGGACATCAGGACCTCTTTCTTTCAACGCATTAGAAATTTGCTCGGGAAAAGAAGCAACTTCTCTCGGTACTTGGGGTGACACTTCGTTCTATTCCGTCTCCCTTCCTACCGGTTTCGGGTGCTATTCCAGATTTTCTTGTTTGCTCTGGTGCATTGGCCTTTCCTTGTGAAAGAGAGCAGTTAGTGTATCCATGTGATTATTTGCAAAATTCTTGTCGACGCCTGGGACTGGGCTAAGGCTTATTTGCAAATCTCAACACATGGATGACCAATACTTGTAAATTTAAAGTTTTGAATATTTGTTGCTATCCATGTGATTATATCAATTTAGGTCTTGGGAACATAGCCGGGACACACCCTCAATTTGTAGAGAGATTTGGAAGAACGAGATTAGATGAATTGAGTAACGAGTCGATGAATTGTAACTACTTTTCTGTTACAATTTAATGATATATTGTGGCTCTAAACTTTTGGCATATTATTGTTTTTAAATCACTTGCGAACTGGACATAAATTGGGGACTGCAATGTCTTTTTTGTTTCTGTTGAACTAGCCCGTAAGCATAACCCACGCACACGGCACACGCACCAGGGGACCTCACGAATTTTCCTTGAAATCGTTAAATTGTGGCCACTTCCACCCTGCAGTCTCCCCAAGGCTTAGTTATTTTTGTTTTAGGGTGATTTGTTACCTAAGTTAAATTTATAGGTATAGTCTTTATGTTATAGATCATATCAAAATGCAATTCCTCAGTGTGTACTACTTATTTCGGAGATACTATCGAAGATCAAGGAGATGGGTTTGAAAGTTCTTTATCAAATTGCATTCTCTAATTTGTTTTGGAAGTATCAATGGTTTAATGCTTCTACATCATGCTAAAGCTCGTATAGTCATACTACATATATAAATAAAAACTAGCAAAAACAGAACCATCCTTGGATGTTAGAACTAAACAATGTTTTAAAAACATCTATTCTTTAAAATAAAGCACATTATCATAGCGAGTATAAACCTGAGTATTGGATTCTATGATGCCCTTGTGCCTTGTCTTGATGAGATGCATCTTCACTGTTCTTCATTACGTTTTTAGCTTTCATTTGCACAAATAAAATTAGAAAATGAATTTGTTGAGAACAGCATAGAGTTGGGGATGTGAAAAAATTATATTTATTATGCAGTTATATTTTACAGCACAGAAGCAAGCTTGATTTTAATTAACAGTAACTTAACGAAGTTATGTTTATATTAAAGGTCACTTTGACAACCAAATTTTATTAAAGAAGACAACTGAGTAACTGAGATGGCTATCGGAGCTCTCTGATTGATCATGTATGATCCTATACTGAGCTTATGACATAAAAACAACTAATTTTTTTCTTTTTTACTTTTGTTGGTAGAAGAATTAAAATATTTGAAAAAAGGCTTGTTAAAAGGAAGAAGCAAACTAAAATTTCTACCAAATGCAGTGATGAGGCACTAAATATTTACTGGATCAAGTTTTCAAATATTGCGGCAACAAGAGTCAATTAATAAATTAAAATGTAATACATATAAAAATGAAGCAGAACTTAATAATAGGTGATTTGACTTAATAATATGTGATTTGACTGCTATATCATATTAATAATACATATATTTATCACTAACAAAACGTCCAATAGAGGATTGATGATGATATCCCTTTCAATGTCAGATTTTTGCCGATGTTTTGGTTTGCTTTAAAGATTAAACATTGCGAAAAGTCAGACACCATGTTCTGAGAGATTGTTATTTCTCTCATAATACGGCTGATGATGCAGTGCTGCTGAAACTTTTTTCTACTTTTGTTTTTGGTGCAGTAATTTTAAAAGTTAGAGGATCTCTACATTTTTTTTAATTATGTTTTTAGGATGCAACATGGGATTGAACCGGTGATCTCATACTTTGAAGAGAAAAGTTACACCAATTGAGCTAGGCTCAGTTGGTAGAGGACCTCGTCTTTACTAGTACATTCGTTTCGGAATCCATGTCATAAAATCATCAAATGTTTGTCCCCGGCGGCAGTTTGTTTCGTTTCACCACTATTACAAGGTTAGCCATTGCTCGCTATTCATTTAAAATATTTTGTTTAACAAAAAATGTGAAAGGATAAAATGCTTCTCCACAATGACAATATAATAAGCATGTATTTGCATGGATGGATACAGTGCAAACTTTTTACATGTTCATCATAAATATTAAAAGATTGATATGAAAAGATAAATAATTCTTCCGACATATAGTATCTTATTTCAGTCTCGTCTTCAGACTAGAGAAGGTTTTCTCTCTTTTTTACCCCTCTAGCGATATCTGTTAGCATGAGATGGATAGTGAGGCGAGACTTAATTCAATTCATACCATAAGGATATTCTAGGGTTGCATAATCCAATATTTCAACTTGCTAACACTCGAAACTTTTCCCACAGAAAAAGTTTTTACAATATGCTTTCATGCTAAATAAATGCAGACTTCATCCTACTGCGCAATATAAAAACCCAACATCACAATTATTTGTAATATGGATCCTAAACTAGACTTCTCTAACATGTTAATAGACCAACAGGTATATAAACAGAATCTAAAGATTATCCAATTGAAAATGTTCAAAAAAAGCTTTGACATCTCCATGGAAGAATTCCCCTCATAGTAGCAAATAGAAGTAACACAAAGGCACTAATAATTAATATTCGAAAAAAAACTATCTAAGCATGTTAAGTGATAATAATAACTTAAACCCCTCGTCAGTATCATGCAACCAAAACTCTTTAAATACAAACCATTAACCCCTAACACAAACATGAAAGCATTTATACCTCGAGGAGCGAAACTCTCAGCTTGCTCCGGCACGCCCATCTCATCTCTTTTAGGCTTCACCGGCTGCTGACCAAAAGCCTGAGCGTAAGTCTCGTCAAACTCCTCAAACAACGCCCTCCTCAACGCGAAACCCACCGCCTCGTTTCGGTGCCAGTCGACATCCTTGGTAGTCTCTTTCGGCGCTACCGCCACCTGCTGCAAAAAACTAAGCACGTTTTTAGGCTCAAAATGGTCTCTTTCTTCCTCGATCTGCTCCTTCGAATACTTCCCATTTCGCTCGTACCCAACAACATCGACCCCGAAATAGTTCGAAACAGCTAAAGGCCTGAAATTGTAAGGGTTTCTGCACCTGCAAGAGATCCCCAAAGCAGCTCTTCTCTTCGTTTCATCAATCGATTCGTCCAAAGCTTTAAGAAAGCTTCTGTGAGTCGTCTGCCTTGATTTCTCGATAAAGGTCGGTTCGTACGGGATCAACTCCGCGGGATTGAACCTACCGTAGCTTCTGTCGCCGAAGAAAGCGACCAAAACGAAGCCATCGATCTTCGTCCTCTGGCTCGAAGACGAAGCGAAGGACTCGTTGAAGATGTGGCCAGGCCACCATGGGTGCGACTTCACCTTCCCCCAAACCATGTCGCCGATCGCAAATCCATGCATGTCTGTTAGGGTTTCGCTCGGATCCGAAACCCTAACCCTAGATTCTTCGACCTCGCTGGAGTCCATCGTCAGATCCTCCGTCGGTTGCTCGCTTTTGGGCGGATCGAGGCTGAAGAAGGAGAGATCGGGGGTTAAGGTAGGGGTTCGATCGATCTCGAACTCGTTCATGACTGAAGTCATGGGGGTAAGCGGTGGAAAACGGATCGGAAACCTAGAGAATAGAGAAAATATTAGAAATTTGAGGAAATTATCGCAAGATTTGAGATCAGAAACCCTAGAAATTGAGAGGATAAAGATTTGGGGGGAAGTCAACCGTAGAGAAAATTTTGGGGGGGAAGGGGATGATTGGCATACCAGCGAGATTAAAAGAAGTGGCTGTAAGATGTTCCAATGGTTGCGGCTTTTTAAACTGTTCCTGCAAAATTTGATGCGTTAACGACCGTCGATTGAAGATATTGATCGATGGTTACGATAAGCTGGAGTTGCATCTTACCTCCCAATAGGGTAAGGGTATAATTAGGTATGAACTTGGTGTAAATGCAATATTTGCAGCATGCCAAAAATATTCTTATAATGCTTTTCATTTAGATATATGATTCATTCATCATTTGGTTATTTTCAAATCTTTTTAGTTAATGGTATTCACTATTCACAAATGCAGAGCACATGAAAATAATGCACCTGCTGCGAAATTGCAATGAAGAGTAAATGGAAGGTTGACTTCGTGTTTGTAATAAATGGCACTGTTTATTTTGGTTGAATTAGATATAGAGATGTCGAATAGACGGATCTAGATATTTATGAATGGGTCGAGTTAGGATGGAGAAAGATTCATAGAATTAACCAGATGATTATGTATCCACGATCCCATGCATTTATGGTAGATGGATTTGTGAGTAATGAGAATTATGGTGAAACATATCATCCGACGAGGATTGACAAATGGATTTGATAAAACCAATAGTCTTTTTATTTGAATTTTGAAATGAGCAAATGTTAAATAGAAAAAAGATGGGGCTGTCCAAAAATAATAAGAAAAAAAACGAAATTGTTGTACTGATCCTAAAAAAGGAATAATAAGCGTGTTAGGATAGTAGTCCTACATCGGGAAAAATAAGAGAGGTAGATAAATGTAAGTTATAAATGACCGTCAATCGGCTTAAGTCTTTAGGATGGACCTCAACTATATGAAAAGCCAAAAGTTCGGTTTTACAAGTGTTGTGTGCAGTCGATCCACGTAATAACCATGAAAAATAAAAGAAAGAAAGAAAGAAAGGAGGAAGATCATGGTTGCGCATGTGGTTTTGGGGGACACCGTTAGACTAACCCGAAAAGAAGGAAATAACAAGTGTGAGAATATAAGATATACATGACCATCCAACCAATCCCAACCAATTGACTTTAGTCTTTTGGATGGATCTCAAATATACTGAAAGCCCATGTACTCCCATAAAAAATCCCAACATTCCATATACTTAAACCTCTAACTGAAAAAATGTTTTGGGTCTTTCGAATGTACCTCAAATGCGTTGAAAGCCTTTGTATTCTCATAAAACACTCCATATACTTAAACTTCCAAGGGTAAGTTGTCCAAAAAAATGGCCTACTCAAGGAATAGGAAAAAAGACCATAGTTCTCAAAATAGATGGAAATCCTGTCACGTCCCGCTTCTCAATATACGCTAAAAAACGAGACATGACACGACCAGCCATACTATCTACGGTAAGAAACCATTCTTTCATAGTCACATTAAGGCTGTCAATCAGTAATCACGAACAACAAAATAGTATCTATCTATCACATATCCAATATGCCACAATAAAATAATAACAATATTAGTGAGTCAATAGCGAAAGCAATAACAATGATCAAGTGTCAAGATCCAAGAAAAGAATAATAACCAATACTTGCCACTTTTGGGATCACAATAAAATCCAATAAAAATGCATTACTAGAAAAAAAACCTAAACAATAATAATAAATTAGACCAATGGAGTTCTCCTCACTGATCGACGATCTTCTCGGAGTTCTCACGAATCTCCTGTGGTAAGGTGCAAAGATCCGGGCCATGCAAAATCCAAACATCAGTGCGTCGAATATAATACTATAATGAATATGTTAGCTATAGTGCCCTCAAAATCAATTATTGGATCGCAGACACGTGATTGCAATGATTGAGGGAGGACCTATACCGGTTGGACAGTCTTACTTAAGATGATAGTATGCTATCTGGTTTTTCTTTATCATCATTATTAAATGTTGATAGAGCCCATAAGATTGTTGCTTGACTGCCAGCAGTATGATGGCGATCATATACGTGGGAGCTGAGGTCCATAAGCGAATCCTTAAATGTCTATAGTCGTGGGAGTTTCGAGATTGGGCATCGATACTCCAGAGTAGACTAGTGTAGACTGATCAAGACCCCGACGAGGGGCGGTGGCCAGGTTTCACAAGCCATTGGTGTTAGTTTGTTCACCTAAGATAGTATACAAGTACTCATTACGTTATGAGTACACTGGACAGACTCGCCGGGAACCTGCTAGTTGGTATTATACCTATTGTCAGATAGAAATTCCCAGGTGACATGTATACAGGTTAGTCTGTCGACCCGAGATCGTCATTTGTCTCGTGTGAGTTCCCACTGTGCTTTGATTACTACCCTAACACGGCTCAATGGAGTCGTGCAAATAGGTTTTAGTTGGGTACAGTCCCGAGCCACATGGAGGCAGTGAGCGGATCGTCGGGGATTCGTCTCTCCCGGTATTGGCGGTTGATGTCGCGCTGTGCACGGGTGGCCATCACCAGAAAACCTTGGCCAAGGTAGTCGAGAATTACCAATCTAGGATCGGTAGTTTCTCAGGCGGTAATGGGTTTCATACCGACACGAATTATCGCGTTGTTATGGGTCTGAATTTATCCACCCCCTAGACCCGATATGCGATACTCATAGACGAACAGACCGGACTGTACGGATATTGTCACTGTCAGGCTCAGTAGGGTTTCAGGATGAGTTCGCTCATCAGCTTCCCTTTCTTTCAATACATGGGCAGCCGTTACGTACAGCCAGTGCCACTGACGTGCTTGTGGTTAAATCCACTGCCAATGTATTGATAAGTCGTTAGAGTCCACCACAGACAGTTTTCCAAGTTCGGGTGAAACGTTGTAGAGGCCGTATGGTTTTATGGCAGGGTTCGAACATGCACGTGCACTTGTGCACGTGTCATGGTTCGGACAATTAATACTATTGGGTTTTGGTTTAAACTGGATCCTAGTATTATATTGTGTAGGATTATTATTGTCTCATTGCATTCGTATTCGGTCGGAATACAAATGCGGGTATGTATATACAGTTGTGGGGTAATCCTGTAATTTGTTACGGGATTACTTTTAAAGTTGTCAGTTTTTCTCCGCTTGATTAAACATTAGTTTTTAATGTTTAATTAATCGTTTTCATGTTGTGTATTCTTTTTGGCCATATTTTCCTTCCTTGCACTGTGGCCGAAATGCATGGGAAGGGATGGGGATTGGTAAGGTAGCTTGTGCATTTAATGGGCTTGGGCTTCACTTGTGAGTCATGGCTTCATTAATTGCTCATTGTCTTTGGTGATGGTTTTTTTCATGTTGCTTTCTTTATCCCCACCTCTTGCATCCTTAGGCTCATCTCTCTCTCTCTCTCTTTGATTCCCTAGAGAACAAATTGACGTGCAGGGTGGCCGAGCACTAGGCTGGCTTCATTTTTGGCCGAGCCCATTATTTTGGTGAGGAAAATTCTTCTTTGCAAAATCCATAGCTCATTTCATCACAATTTCCAATGGCAACTTCATTTACCTTCACCCGATTCGTTGGGTGCCTTGAGACAAAGTATTCTACATTCTCTCTACTTCAATCTTGGACATGTCGGCTAGCAAACTTCATGTCCGAGTTGCTTCAGTTCTAACCGGGAGCCCGTAAAAAAGATTCGTTGATGTGGTGCCACTTCGACGAGGAGACCGGAGATCGAGCGAGATCGGAGATGCCGCGAGAGCGTGGGATGGTGGCTAAAGACCGAAGGACATGGATCGATCGGTATAGCCATTCTAACTTCTCAGTAGTTGCTAGTTAACGGTTAATGGTACGATCCGGGTTTTAGGGTTACGTTAGCATCAGTTTTGAAAAAGTTTTTTGTTCCGTATTTGGCGTCGGATTGACGGCCGGGGCGCTGCCGTAGCCCAACATGGTATCAGAGCCAGGCTATTAACCGTAAACTAGCTTGTTTAGACAATGTTAAAGTATCGAAATCGATACACTGCACTGCTGATTTCAGTTTCTGTTGTTTTTAAAATGCCTTCAAAAATTATTTAAACATGTGCAGAAGCCTACTCAGGAGACCACATGACCACACCCCAAAAACGAACCCCATACATCGGATTTGGGCCGAGCACTTGGCTTGTAATTCCGAGGAGGCCGGCCTCATCTTGGCTTCTGGGGTTGGTATTTTGGGTATGGTCTGGTCTCTGTATAGTTGGTTCAGTGGTATTGTTTGTTTAGCCCAATTTAGATATGGTTTTATCAGGTTACTTGGGGCTATTCGGGGGTTATTTCGAACTCGATAAATTTTAATATTGTCTAAATTTTGCAGTGCATTACATTTCTATCTGTGACCGTGAATGTCATTTGATCGGTAAATCTTGTCTAATCGCTATAGTCATTTTAGACGGATTTGCGAACGTGACATTCACGTTGATGTTCTGTGTTGTGCTGTGATGTTGCGGATTTGTCTTGGTAGATAGCTTGTGTGCAATGGTAGTGTAGTTTGGATTTATTTGTACATTTGATATTGCGGGACGAGCGTCCGACATGTGGACTGCCGTCACCGCCTGTTTGTATATTATTCTTTTGGGGCACGACCGGGTTGAGGTCGATGTACCCGTTGTAGGGTGCACGGATAGCCGGGTTCTAGAAGGCGATGGGCCCGCATCTCACTCATAGCGAGGCGCTTCGAGTTAGCGAAGCGCTGTAGTAGCGCCGAAGCCTATGTGCTATAATGCTGAACCAAGGACGCTCCGCCCGTTGAGACGGAGGGGGCTTCTCTCTAGAATTGGCGGGATATTCGCCGCACTCGTAGGGGGTATAGGTTGACCCAAGGAGGGGTGCTCAAGTTACCGGATTCCGTGAAGTACTGGGTGGTCCATTCACTTTGCTGAAAGGAGCTGCCTCGCTTCAAGTTTTGGCGGGTAACTTGCCGCATTCGTAGGGGTCTAGGTTTCATTGCACAGGCTATCCACACGACCAGGGGAACGTCGGGTTTCATTTGTGACTCAAAGGAAACCCGAGGCTCCCAAATTATCTGTATTGTTCTGTGATGCTTATTACTTTTCTGTGATCTTGCATTTATCACGTCTGGAGCGATTATTATATATTGATATATATACTAGTAAATGTGGTATATGTTTTACATCCGCGCTAGTCCATTCCTCGTTTTGTCGTTAGTTAAGTAACCTAACGGGCGATGACGGGACCCAGTGGCGAATGCGGATGGCATATACGTATATCATATTTTCGTTCTTTTCTGGTGTGATTAATTGATGGGACTGCATTGATTTTGATCAATGCAAGGATAAAACAAACCTATATATGATGTTGTTGGAACAATTTTCAAAAAGCTGTTATTACTAGAGTGTTTTCTTTTGTTTTACATAGAGGTATTCGGTTATGAATATCCAGCACCTCATTCGACGAGGCAAAGGCCGAGATCCCTTCATCGGGAGTGACCCCTTGGATAGAGCTTTGCATCAGGGTAATAACTTCACTATAGTCGATTACTTTTTGCTTTGCATCGTGGTATTCAGTTTAGAATATCCTGCATCTCATTCTACGAGGAAAGAGCCGAGATCCCTTCACCGGGAGTGACCTCTTTAGCAAAGGTTTTCGCCACTATATTTTTATAAAAAGCTATCCGGTTCCTTCAACGAGATCAAGTTCATTACGTTAAAGGTTTTTCGCCAAAAACCAGCCGTAGCCCTCCGTCATTTCTTTCAGGTGATACCTAGTATTCGTACTGCGTTTGTTTGCCTTTGTCAAGGCGTAGTGTGTGGTAGCTAGATATTACTTGTCTGTTGCATTGAGTTGCGATTATCTAGGACAGTCGTATAACCTTGTTGGCCTTTGTCAAGAGTTTGTACGGGTGGGTCTAGAGTAATCCAGGATAATGACGGGTTGAACTTGACTTGTGGTTTATGATTTGTTGGCCTTTGTTAAGGTCATAAACCACTTGGGGTAAAAATCATATCGGGAGTTTCAAACATACAGGAAACTTGCCAGGCTTGCACATACCTTCTGGAGTGTGGTGACTTGAGTGGCTTCCATCAAGTTATCATGCGATGATAGTTGGATCCCGATTCCCACTGATGAGTTGATTTACTCCTCGGGTGATTTCGACTAATTCTTCTTTCAGGTTTAGAGGAGAATTTGAGGATACAGTGGGAGACATTCAGGTTAGAGTGCACGCAGAGTATTTCTTTTCCCCCTCTCTTTGAAAACGACCATGGCCCAACCCTAGACTATAACTCAGTAACCAAGTTAACCGAAATTTCTTAAAACACTGACTTTTGGATTGTCTGAGTTGCATACATCATTGCCACTCCTTCTTTTACCCTTTGCATTTCTCCAGAACACCCCGTATTACTACGAACATCCACTTCCATTGGATAAATCTATCGTATGGTTATATACGAACTCGAAAGAACTTGTTCCAGATTCGAGGATGGATTTTGGTTCTGGAGAGATTGAATAGAATTATTCAGTTGTCTCTTTCTTTTACCTTCTCTCAGGTTGTGAGTACTCCTAAGATTAGGAGAGTACACCTATTATGCTTATTGGATAGTCTTCTTTCAAACCATAGGCAGGTGCCGAAAGGTAGGGAATGAAGAAAACCAATTAGCCTAAGTTGGGTGTACAGAAGATAATAAGTAAAGACAAAATAAAGGGATGGGAAAGAGGACAAAGTAAATTGCGACTGCTATCATTCACGACCGAACCACGTATTTCATCGCCACTCCTACTTCACCTTTGTATTTCTCCAGAACACCTCGTATCACTATGAACATCCACTTCCATTGGATAAATCCATCGTATGGTTATATACGAACTCGAAGGAACTTGTTCCAGTTCGGGGATGGATTCTGGTTCAGGAGAAATAGGAATAAGGTTTATTCAGTCGTCTTTTATCATCACCTTCTCCCATATTACGAGTACTCCTAGGATTAGGAGAGTACACCTATTACGCTTATTGGATAGTCTTCTTCCAAACCATAGGCAGGTGCCGAACGGTAGGGAAGGAAGAAAACCATTTAGCCTAACGATGGTGTGCAGAAGGTAATGAGTAAAAACAATTAAAAGGATTTGGACAGATGGCAAAGAAATATACGGTTATAATCATGAATCTTGATAATGGAAGAGATATTATTAGGAATACCCGGATACCCCTTCGAAACATCTTCATGTTTCAGTTTCACTATGCGTTATTAATAGAAAATTGATTTCCCAATTAGATACTTACTCCAGGGTATGTATTTACCAGGTCTGATTCTCACATCTGTATGATTTTACAGATGATGAGTGGGAGTAAGTTATTGGGAATTAGGCGATCATCCTCATTATATCGGAATTCGTTGTAATTGGTGATATTTGAGAAAATCGCCTGGGTACCGTTTTCAACCTACAACGCACAGGGTTTGAGTTATTCAATTCAAGCGACTTATACAAAGTATTGTATGTTGTCCAGTGTCCATTAGGACAGAGGGGTTGGTTCTCGTACTATATTCTATTTACTTGTGACTTCTCAATTTTTAGACATGTGTTCGTAGAAATACAAGGTCCAAGTTTTGAGAAGTTACAGGTACAAGAATAAAGTAGAGAACCATGTGTTGCAAGTATTAGGATTCTTCAAGGTGATCGAAAATGTAGATACTTGTGTATGGTATTCAACTGATAGTAATGGTTTTGAGAAACTTTTTTCTCTTTCAGGTTACTCATAATTGGATGCACTCCTAAGTTGAGTAATGCTGATCGACCTCTCTCCATTTAGTTGACATGCACTGGAGACAGTTGCATGATTTGAATCTGGTTCCAATTAAATCAGTGCCTCTGTTTCTTTATTAGATATAGAACGGTTCATATCTTAACGATGTTAAGGTACGGGGAGTTGTCCGGCTTATGCTTAAAACCAGACCCCGGAAAACTCAAGGCACGTTTCAGTAATGGTTGTTTGTGGGTTAACCCGGGCCATGACGAGGGTTGACTTTCTACCATATGGAAGATCAATAGTGATATTGTTCTTGACTCACCACGGTTTTAGTAAAATGATCTTTTTCAGAAAAGGGTAGTGGGAGTATGTAGAACTGGAAGTGATTCCAGAACCGCAAACGATTACTGAAAATTTAATAGGACCTAAAGATTCAATCAGGTTTGACATTCCATTAGCCATTCCGCAGATATGGTGGGTAATCTCAGGCACTTTAGAGGTACTCCAGTAGCCTCAAGGACGGTGACAGGGAGGTTCTTGTTTACCCAGACTTGCCATTACTGCTGTTCCAGACTATGAGACCCGGCAGGAGGATGAGTATAGCGTCGTTCTAAACTAGCTTTAGAAGTGCACGTCTATATGACTCTGCCAGAAGGTTATTGTGGTCAGTGGTGTTGGAGATAGTGCTCTCATAGTCAATTATTGGATCGCAGGTACATGATTGCAATGATTGCGGAGGACCTATCCCGGTAGCACAGTCTTACTCGAAATGATAGTATGCTATCTGGTTTGCCTTTATCAGTCGTGTACATGTTCAGGTGACTGATTGCATGTTACACTTTGATAGAGCCCTTAGGATCTTGCTTTACTACCAGCAGTATGATGGCGATCTTATACGTGAGAGTTGGGTAGTTTATATGCATATCCTTAATTGTGGTCCCTAGTCGTGGGAGTTTCGAGACAGGGCATCGATACTCCGGAGTAGACTAGTGTATACAGTCGAGACCCCGACGAGGGGCGGTGGCCGGTCTCACAAGCCACTGGTGTCAGTTGGATCACCTAAGATGTATACAGATGCTCATTGGGTTATGAGTACACCGGACAGGACTCGCCGGGAATCTGCTAGTTATTACTATACCTATCGTCAGATAGCAGTTCCCTGGTGACATGTGTACAGGTTAGTTCATCGACCTGAGGTCGTCATTTGTCTCGTGTGAGTTCCCACTGTGCTTTGATTTCTACCCTACCACGGCTCAAAGGAGTCGTGCAAACAGGTAGCTTTTGGGTACAGTCCCGAGCCATATGGAGGCACGTGAGCGGATCGGCAGGGGATTCGTCTCTCCCGGTATTGGGGGCGAGATCGTGCTGTGTCTAGGAGAGCCATTACACAAAGCCCACGGCCGTGGCAGGAGATTTACTGGTAGGTACTCCAGTAGTATCTCAGGGTGTTATTGGGCTTCACTCCGACACGACTTATACTGTTATTGGGGGTCTGACGTTGCTAGCCCCCTAGGCAGATATGCGATACTCATTGACGAACGGACCGGACTGTATATACATTGTCACTGTTAGGCTCAGTAGGGTTTTCGGAGGAGTTCGCTCATCGGTCTCCCTTGAGTTCGCTCCTCGGCCACCCTTGAGGTCAGTCCGTGGGCAGTCGTTACGCATTGCTAGTGCCGCTGACGGTTTGTGGTTAAACCCACTGCCAGGGTGCTGACGAGTCATTAGAGTCCCCCACAGACAGTTTCCCAAGTTCGGGCGAAACGTTGTAGAGGCCGTATGGTTTTATGGCAGGGTTCGGAAAATGCACGTGCGTTTACGCACGTGTCAGTTTTCGGGCAGATGATACTGGTCGGCTTTGGTTTAAGCCGGATCCGAGTATTATATTGAGTAGGTATAATATCTTTGTCTCAGTTGCATTTGTATTCGGTCGTAATACAAATGCGGGTATATTTATACAGTTTCGGGGTTGTCCTGAAATTCGTTTCAGGATCACTTTTGGAAGTTGCCAGTTTCCAGTTTTCTATCAGCCGTCTTTTAACATTCGGTTAAAGACGGATTTATCTTTTCTTCAGTTGAGATGAGTCATGCTTCTAGAAGCTTCTAGAAGGTTCTAGATGAGGTGACTAGGATTAATTGGTGTTAAGTTTTCATTGGTTGCATTAATGGTGTCATTAATGCAAAGATGACTAGGTTTGTTCTTATTGGTTCATTCTTTCTTAATGGTTATGATAACTATCAAGGTTTATGGTCACCACTTAAACCCTCCTACACTCACCTCCCTCCTTTGATATATATAGCCTCCTCTCTCTCTCTCACTCTTACTTACTTGAGTTTTCATTTCGGTTAGAAAAGATATGATAGTATTTGGGGTGCATGGAATTTTACAGTTCATTCCATCACCCGATTTCCACGGCAACTTCATTAACCGATCGTCCACGGATTTGGACGAAGTGAGACAAAGTCATCTACTCATTCTCTACATCATTCTTGGTCGTCTCTTTTGGCAAACTTGACGATCGAGTTGCCTCGAGTCAGAGGCGGGAGCCCGTTTAAAGAACCGATCATGTGGTGCCACCTCGACGAGGAGATCGGCGATCGACGAGATCGGAGCAGCCGCAACGGAGCGTGGGATGATGGTTGAAGAACGAAGGACTCGGATCGTTCGGTATAACCATTCTACACTCTTTACAGTTTGTTAGTTTAGCAATAATGGAAGATCCGGGTTAAAGTATACGATAGCGCCAAGTTAAAAAGTTTTTGTTCCGCATTTGGCGTCTGTAGACTGCCGGGGCGCTAGCGTAGACTTACAGTGGTATCAGAGCCTCACCATTTTGCTATACTAACTTGTGCTAACGCGTTTAAAACATCGATCCGACCGAAAATCGAAAAACACAAAAATCCTAGCCGACAGTTTCTGTTTATTTTAAACGGTGTCAAAATTGATTTCTGTATATCTTAAAAATCAGTGCAGGGTTTTCTAAGACATCTGAGAAAAGACGGTCACGTGATCCCACCAAAGCGCCGCGCTTCCGCGGTCAAACCTAGGCTTTGACCGCGGAACCGCCGCGCTTCAGAGGGAACAGTGCACCAGTTTTTCTCAGTTGATTTTTTTTTGGGATTTTGTGATTTTTGATATATATCATTTACGCCCAGGTTTTGTTACTGTTCACCAGTAAGCCGTGGGGCCCACTTTTTGATATTTGGTCTTTGGTCGATCGTAATTTAAACACGTTAGGTTACAGTGCTTACTTTATATCTCCGACCGGGAATGTCATTTGATCGGTAAACCGCGTCTGATTGCTATAGTTCTTTTAGACGGGTTTGCGAACGTGACTTTCGCGTTGATGTTCTGTGTTGTGCTGTGATGTTGCGGATTTGTCGTGATGGATAGCAGTGTGCAATGGCAGTACAGTTTGAGTTTATTTGTACATTTGATATTGCGGGGCGAGCGTCCAACTTGTGGACAGCCGTCACTGCCTGTTGTATAATATTATTTTGGGGCACGACCAGGTTGCGGTCGATGTACCTATTGTACTATTTTTCATTACTGTACTAGGTTTTACCCCGCGACGGAGTGCACGGATAGCCGGGTTCGGGAAAGCAACGGGTCCGCATCTCATGGCTTTGAGAGGCAGAGGGGCCCCACTTCAGAATTGGCAGACTATTCGCCGCACTCGTAGGGGGTACAGGTTGACCCAAGGAGGGGTGCTCAATTTACCGGATTCCGTGAAGTGCCGGGTGTTCCATTCACTATGCTGTGGGGACTGCCTCGCTTCAGGTTTTGGCGGGTAACTTGCCGCACCCGTAGGGGTCTAGGTTTCATTGCACAGGCTATCCACACGACAGGGGAACGTCGAGTTTCAGCAGCGGCTCTGTGAAACTCGGGGATCCCAGATATCTGTATTGTTCTGTGATGCTTATTACTTTTCTGTAATGTTGCATATTATCACGCCTGGAGCGATTATGTATATTGGTTTATATACTATTAGATGTTGTATATGTTTTACACCCGCGCTAGTCCAGTCCCCGCTCTGTCGTTAGTTAAGTAACCTAACGGGTGATGACGGGACCCAGTGACGAATGCGGATGGCATATACGTACATTTTATTTTCGTTCTTTTCTGGTGTGATTGATTGATGGGACTGCGTTGATTCTGATCAATGCAAAGTAAAAACAAACCTGTATACAGTTGTTGGAACAATTTAAAAAGTGTTATTGCAAAGACGTTTCCTTTTGTTATGCATAGCGGTATTCAGTGGAATATCCAGCACCTCATTCGACGAGGCAAGGGCCGATATCCCTTCACCGGGACCGACCCCTTGGACAGAAGTTTGCATCAGAGTAATAGCTTCACTATAGTCGATTACATGTTGCTATGCATAGCGGTATTCAGTGGAATATCCTGCACCTCATTCCACGAGGAAAGAGCCGAGATCCCTTTACCGGGAGTGACCTCTTTAGCAAAAGGTTTTCGCCACTATATTTTAAAAAGCTATCAGGTTCCTTCAGCGATATCAAGTTCACTACGCTAAAGGTTTTTCGCCAAAAACCAGCCGTAGCCCTCCGTCACTTCTTTTGGGTATTCAGTAGTATTCAAGCTATGTATTTTGACCTAACGCCAAGGCATAGTGTTTGGTAGCTGCTGGGTATTCAATTGTTGCATAGATAGATGAGTTAGTTTGGGACAGCCGTTCTGCCATTTTGACCTAACGCCAAGGGCATGTGCGGGTGGGTTCAAATTAACAAGATAGTGATGGGTAGAACTTGGCATGTGACTTATGACATTTTGACCTAACGCCAAGGTTATAAGAGCATGGGGCAAAAACTATATCAGGAGTTTCTAAAGAAACTGAAACTTGCCGAGTATGTGCATACCTTCTGGAGTATGAGTAACGTGGATGCATTCCATCACGTTATCATGCGATGAGAGTTGGATCCTGATTCCCACTGATGAGTTGGTTTACTCTTCGGGTGATCCCGATTGATTCTTCTTTAGGTTTGGAGGAGAATTTGACAGGACAGTGGGAGGTTTCCGGATTAGATAAAATGATGACCATTCTGATCTAGGTTAGAGTGCACGCAGAGTGTTTCTTTTCTCTCTCTCTCTTTGGCAGCGACCTTTGACCGACCCTAGACTATGACTCAGTGACCAGGTTGACCGAACCTTCTTAAAATACTAGCTTTTGGATTGTCTGAGTTGCATAAGTCATTGCCACTCCTTCTTTTACCCTTTGAATTTCTCAGAACACCCGTATTACTACGGATATCCACTTCCATTGGATAGAGCCATCGTATGGTTATATACGAACTCGAAGGGACTTCTTCGAGGATGGATCCAGGTTCAGGAGAAATAGAATTGGTTTATTCAGTTGTCTTTTATTATCACCTTCTCTCAGGTTGCGAGAGCTCCTTGGTTTAGGAGAGTACACCTATTACGCCTATTGGATAGTCTTATTCCAAACCATAGGCCGGTGCCGAAAGGTAGGGAATGAAGAAAACCAATTAGCCTAAGTAGGGTGTGCAGAAGGTAATATGTAAAGACAAAATAAAGGGATTAGAAAGAGGGCAAAGTAAATTGCGACTGATATCATTCACGACCAAAACCGCGTACTTCATCGCCGCTCCTATTTCACCTTTAAAAGAATAAGGTATTATTCAGTTGTCTTTTATCGTCACCTTCTCTCAAGATGCGATTACTCCTTGGTTTAGGAGGGTACACCTATTATGCTTACTGGATAGTCTTCTTCCAAACCATAGGCTGGTGCAGAACGGTAGGGAAGGAAGAAAACCATTTAGCCTAACGATGGTGTACAGAAGGTAACGACTAAAGACAAATAAAGGGATTTAGAGAGATGGCAATAAAATATACGGTTGAAGTCATGAATTGGATTATGGAAGAGGCATTGCTATGAATACCAGGATACCCCTACGAAACATTTTCATGTTTCAGTGCATTGTTAAGGAAAAACAGTTTTCCCGATTAGACACTTACTCCAAGGGTATGTATTTACCAGGTTTCATTCACATATCTGTATGGTTTTACAGATGATGAGTGGGAGTAAGATATTGGGAATTAGGTGATCATCCTCATTATATCGGAATTCGTTGTAATTGGTGATATTTGAGGAAGTCGCCAGGGTACAGTTTTCCACCTACAACGCACAGGTTTTGAGTTGTTCAACTCAGCGGACTTATACAGAGTATTGTATGTTGTCCAAGTGTCCTTCAGGACAAAGGGGTAGGTCCTCGTACTATGTTCTGTTTACTTATAACTTCTCTAGTATTTAGACAAGTGTTTCGTAAAAATACAAGGTCTAAGTTTTGAGAAGTTGTGGGTATAAGAATAAAGTAGAGAACCAGGTATCACAAGTATCGGGATTCTTCAAAGAGATCGAAGATGTAGATTCTTGTGATTGGTATTCAGATGATAGTGATGGTTTTGAGAAACGTGTTTCTCTTTCAGGTTACTCATAATTGGATGGACTCCTAAGTTGAGTAATGCTGATTAGCCTTTTTCCATTAAGTTGATATGCACTGGAGACAGCTGCATGGATTGAATCTTGGTTCCAATTAAATAAGTGCCAAAGTTTCTGTATTGGACATAGAATGGATCGTACCTTAAAAGAAATTAAGGTACGGGGAGTTGTCCAGCTTATGCTTAAAACCAGACACTGGATAACTCACGGCACGTTTCTGTAATGGCTGTTTGTGGGTTGACCCTGGTTATGACGAGGGTTGATATTCTACCATTTGGAAGATCAATAGTGATATTGTTCTTGACTCGCCACAGTTTTAGTAAAATGGATCTTTTTTAGAAAACAGTAGTGGGAGTATGGTAGAACTGGAAGTTATTCCAGAACCGCGAACGATTACGGAAAATTTAATAGGACCTATATATTCAATCAGGTTTGACATTCCAATAGCCACTCCGCAGGTATGGTAGGTAACCTTAGACACCCAAGAGGTACTTCGGTAGCCTCAAGGACGGTGACAGGGAGGTTCTTATCTACCCAGACTTGACACTACTGTTGTTCCAGGATATGAGACCCGGTAGGAGGGTTGTCGAAATCAGTGGGAGCAGCGGAAGCATAGTGGGCAAGATGCTTATATCTATTTATAGACTTGAGCAGTTATAGCGGAGATAGATCATCTAATTTTGATGTGACAGTCATGGGTTTGACTTCAATCAGAATAGGGGATGGATCAGTTAAGAAGGTAGTAGAGTGTGATGTCATGGTATCTGGATGACATACACAGAGTAGGAAGTAAAATTTCTATACTACGAACGGTTGTACTGTGGTCGTCACACAGTTGTTTCTCCAGACAGGACATGGATATAATATTTGACATTGTGGTTTCTAGATCTATGGTTTTAGATCTGGATTTGGGTAGTTTCCCAATGTGGGTACTTTGACAGATATTCTAATGGTTTTTGGAATAGTTGACTCCTAGCATGGTGGTGTACCTGCAGGTGATGGAGTCACCCTCTCTAAAGGTGTCTTACAGACTAAAGGGGAGAGGGAAGTGCATGATTGGCAGATCACTTGCTTAGGCAATTGAGTCAATCATGAGATGTCAAGTACCACACCAAATGTTGGTTTTGCACTAGATGCAATAAGTTTGTATTAATCCAATCCTGGAGAAACATAAGGAAGCAGTTTTAGAACATTGGTACATGTTCTACGGATTTGATAACGGCAGCCACTTTCGGGAGACGGTTATCATTCCAGGCTTCAAAGGTGACATGGATGACAGAGTGATTGTCAGAGTTTTAGTTTTCCCTCTGACGAGGGACAGTATTATGGACAGGTGGTTCCAGAGGATACTGTGGGTGGCAAGGTGCCCGATACTGATTTGGTTCAGTGATCGATTCAGTCTAAGAAGTTTGGATATGGAGTTCATTTATGAACTAAGGTCCCATCAGATATCCAGACATATTCTAAGACAGGTACTACTCAATTCGGGAGATGGCTTTCTCCGCGAACTTGAGATTAAGAGAGATACAGAAAGAAACTTCTAGGCGGATCCACTCACCGAGGCTATTTCTCGAACACAATAGTTTTACAAACGGGCTTTGTGAAACTGATTAGTAGAGGAGTTGGATGTTCGGTTTCACACGGGCTGTGAGTAGTCGACATCGCAATACTAGCCTTGAGTGCAAGTGGGAGATTGTTGGAGATAGTGCTCTCATAGTCAATTATTGGATCGCAGGTACATGATTGCAATGATTGTGGAGGACCTATCCCGGTAGCACAGTCTTACTCGAAATGATAGTATGCTATCTGGTTTGCCTTTATCAGTCGTGTACATGTTCAGGTGACTGATTGCATGTTACACTTTGATAGAGCCCTTAGGATCTTGCTTTACTACCAGCAGTATGATAGCGATCTTATACGTGAGAGTTGGGTAGTTTATATGCATATCCTTAATTGTGGTCCCTAGTCGTGGGAGTTTCGAGACAGGGCATCGATACTCCGGAGTAGACTAGTGTATACAGTCGAGACCCCGACGAGGGGCGGTGGCCGGTCTCACAAGCCACTGGTGTCAGTTGGATCACCTAAGATGTATACAGATGCTCATTGGGTTATGAGTACACCGGACAGGACTCGCCGGGAATCTGCTAGTTATTACTATACCTATCGTCAGATTGCAGTTCCCTGGTGACATGTGTACAGGTTAGTTCATCGACCTGAGGTCTTCATTTGTCTCGTGTGAGTTCCCACTGTGCTTTGATTTCTACCCTACCACGGCTCAAAGGAGTCGTGCAAACAGGTAGCTTTTGGGTACAGTCCCGAGCCATATGGAGGCACGTGAGCGGATCGGCAGGGGATTCGTCTCTCCCGGTATTGGGGGCGAGATCGTGCTGTGTCTAGGAGAGCCATTACACAAAGCCCACGGCCGTGGCAGGAGATTTACTGGTAGGTACTCCAGTAGTATCTCAGGGTGTTATTGGGCTTCACTCCGACACGACTTATACTGTTATTGGGGGTCTGACGTTGCTAGCCCCCTAGGCAGATATGCGATACTCATTGACGAACGGACCGGACTGTATATACATTGTCACTGTTAGGCTCAGTAGGGTTTTCGGAGGAGTTCGCTCATCGGTCTCCCTTGAGTTCGCTCCTCGGCCACCCTTGAGGTCAGTCCGTGGGCAGCCGTTACGCATTGCTAGTGCCGCTGACGGTTTGTGGTTAAACCCACTGCCAGGGTGCTGACGAGTCATTAGAGTCCCCCACAGACAGTTTCCCAAGTTCGGGCGAAACGTTGTAGAGGCCGTATGGTTTTATGGCAGGGTTCGGAAAATGCACGTGCGTTTACGCACGTGTCAGTTTTCGGGCAGATGATACTGGTCGGCTTTGGTTTAAGCCGGATCCGAGTATTATATTGAGTAGGTATAATATCTTTGTCTCAGTTGCATTTGTATTCGGTCGTAATACAAATGCGGGTATATTTATACAGTTTCGGGGTTGTCCTGAAATTCGTTTCAGGATCACTTTTGGAAGTTGCCAGTTTCCAGTTTTCTATCAGCCGTCTTTTAACATTCGGTTAAAGACGGATTTATCTTTTCTTCAGTTGAGATGAGTCATGCTTTTAGAAGCTTCTAGAAGGTTCTAGATGAGGTGACTAGGATTAATTGGTGTTAAGTTTTCATTGGTTGCATTAATGGTGTCATTAATGCAAAGATGACTAGGTTTGTTCTTATTGGTTCATTCTTTCTTAATGGTTATGATAACTATCAAGGTTTATGGTCACCACTTAAACCCTCCTACACTCACCTCCCTCCTTTGATATATATAGCCTCCTCTCTCTCTCTCACTCTTACTTACTTGAGTTTTCATTTCGGTTAGAAAAGATATGATAGTATTTGGGGTGCATGGAATTTTACAGTTCATTCCATCACCCGATTTCCACGGCAACTTCATTAACCGATCGTCCACGGATTTGGACGAAGTGAGACAAAGTCATCTACTCATTCTCTACATCATTCTTGGTCGTCTCTTTTGGCAAACTTGACGATCGAGTTGCCTCGAGTCAGAGGCGGGAGCCCGTTTAAAGAACCGATCATGTGGTGCCACCTCGACGAGGAGATAGGCGATCGACGAGATCGGAGCAGCCGCAACGGAGCGTGGGATGATGGTTGAAGAACGAAGGACTCGGATCGTTCGGTATAACCATTCTACACTCTTTACAGTTTGTTAGTTTAGCAATAATGGAAGATCCGGGTTAAAGTATACGATAGCGCCAAGTTAAAAAGTTTTTGTTCCGCATTTGGCGTCTGTAGACTGCCGGGGCGCTAGCGTAGACTTACAAGTGGGAGCAGCGGAAGCATAGTGGACAAGTAGCTTATGTCTATTTATAGACTAAAGCAGATATAGCGGAGATAGATCATCTGTTTTTGATGTGACAGTCATAGGTTTTTGACTTCATCAGAATAAGGGATGGATCTGTTAAAAAGGTAGTAGGGTGTGATGTCCTGGTATTTGGATGACATATACAGAGTAGGAAGTAAAATTCCTATACTACGATCGGTTATACTATGATTGTCACACGGTGGTTTCTCCATATAAGATATGGATATTATATCAAGCATTCTGATTACTAGATCTAGATTTGGATAGTTTCCCAATCTGGGTACTTAGACAGTATTCTAAAGATATTTAGAATGGACAACTCCTGGCATGGTGGTATACCTGCAGGTGATGGAGTCACCCTCTCTAAAGGTGTCTTACAGACTAAAGGGGAGAGGGGTATGCATGATTGACATATCACTTGCTTAGGCAGTTGAGTCAATCATGAGATGTCAAATACCACACCAGATGTTGTTTTTTCACTAGATGCAATAAGTTAATATATTAATCCAATCCTGGAGAAACGTTTGGAAGTAGATTATAGAACATAAGTAAATGTTATAGGGATATGATAACGACAGCCTCCTTTAGGAGACGATTATCATTCCAGGCTTCCAAGGTGACCTGGATGACAGAGTGACTGTCAGAGTTATAGTTTTCCCTCTGACGAGGGGCAGTAGTTTGGACAGGTGGTCCAAGCGGATACTGTGGGAGGCATGGTGCAGAATACTGATTAAATTCAGTTGACGATACAGTCTAAGATATTTGCTGAATTTGGAGTTCATTTATGAACTAGGTCCCATCAGATATCCAGACATATTCTAAGATAGGTATTGCTCATTTCGGGAGATGGTTTTCTCCGTGAACTTGAGATAAAGAGATATAGAAAGAAACATCAAGGCGGATCCACTCACTGAGGCTATTTTTCGAACGCACTAGTTTTATAAATGAGCTTTGTGAAACTGATTAGTAGAGAAGTTGGGTGTTCACTATCACACGGGCTGTGAGTATGCGACACCACAATAATTAGCCATTGTAAGGTGTTTTTCATCACCCCAGTGAGATGGGAATACGCGAGCGCTTGTCAGGCGTACTACAGATTCCCCCTGCCTAGGGTAGGCGGGGGTTTAATGATTATGGGGATCCGAATCTCCGACAGCCGCGGACTAAGCTGCCGTTAATTACCCATCGCCTTTGGGGTGAGGGAACCTCCGATTAACGGGTTAAACTGGTCATGCGAACTCAATGTGCAGTGTGCGTGTGTTTTGGGGAGAATGTGGCGGAGTATATATATGTGTGAATTTGTATACATATGTATGTGTATATGTATGTACATAAAAAGAGAGGGAAAAGGCATCTAAGGGATGCGTGGGGGCCAGCGCCTTGAGCGCTGTGCGTTAGGTGTTGTGCGCTCAGCGCGCGCGCGCGCCACGTGTCGGCACGCGGGCGCCTTGCGCAAGCGCGCCACGTGTCGGCACGCGGGCGCCTTGCGCACTTGCGCAGGTGCGCAAGCGCGCGCGCCACGTGTCGGCATGCGGGCGCCTTGCGCACATGCGCAAGCGCGCAGGTGCGCAAGCGCGCGCGCCACGTGTCGGCACGCGGGCGCCTTGCGCACTTGCGCTGCACGCCGGAGAGGCACAAGAGGCTTTTAGCCTGAAAAAATTTCTCAGAAGAGAAATCAGAGAGGAGTTGGACTCCTGAATGTGTTTTTCTTCTTTTTTTGAGGGTTTAGTGAAAGATGTTCTTCTTCTTCCTCCTCTGTTAGCTGGATCTTGAAGATCAAGAGATGTGGGATTTCAAAATCTTTTCTTTTTGAGATCTGATGGAAGATCTGAGTTCCCCTTGATGGGTTTTGTGGTGAAAACTAATTTGTTTTATAAAAATGAGAGTAGAACTCTTGATTTAATTCAAAAGAAAGAAGAAGGTTTTGGAACCTTGAAGAAGGAAGAAAGAGCTCAGCTCTGAAACTTTTTTGGAGAGAGAAAAAAAAGTTGTTGAGATATTTAATTATCTTTGCCTTTATAGGCCATACATTTTACACATAGCCCCTTGGGCTTCACAAAATGGCATTTTGCCTATTTCATGGCTCATGTGCCATTTCTTTTTGCACATAAGCCATGGGCTTTACAAAAATTTGACTTTATGCCCATTTTCTTACATTTATCCATAAAATAAAATAAAAGAAAATGCAACAAGATTATTTATTACAAAAATTTTATCTTGGCGTGGAGGAGGCCGGCCGCTTCATGTTCGGGCTCGACTCGGGCATGGGCCCACTGGGTCTGGGCTTGGGCCCACTTGGCTTGGGGTTGACTTGGATTTTGACTTGGTTAACCGGGGTGTAAATTTTTACCCCAACAAATTGCCCCCCATCAATAAATGCACACCACATATGTGGGTCGTGTGCATGAAATTGATGGATCTTCTTTCACGTGGAGGCGACTTGATTTGGTTCCCACCTTTTGGGAAGCTGACACTGCCCTTTTTACGACATGGACGGTCGGTTCTGCCCTTTTTGCGTCTTGGACGGTCGTTTCTGCCCTTTTTGCGACATGGACGGTCGGTGCTGCCATTTTAGCGACGTGGACGGTCGATGCTGCCCTTTTTGCGACTTGGACGGTCGATGCTGCCCTCTTAGCGACGTGGACGGTCGGTGCTGCCCTTTTTGCGACTTGGACGGTCGGTGCTGCCCTTTTAGCGACGTGGACGGTCGGTGCTGCCATTTTAGCGACGTGGACGGTCGATGCTGCCCTTTTAGAGACGTGGACGGTCGGTTCTGCCATTTTTGCGACTTGGACGGTCGGTGCTGCCCTTTTAGCGACGTGGACGGTCGGTGCTGCCCTTTTAGCGACGTGGACGGTCGGTGCTGCCCTTTTAGCGACGTGGACGGTCGGTTCTGCCCTTTTTGCGACTTGGACGGTCGGTGCTGCCCTTTTAGCGACGTGGACGGTCGGTGCTGCCCTTTTAGCGACGTGGACGGTCGATGCTTGATTTGACTTGCTCTGCTTCTTGCAGTGTCAGGGGTAGACTTGACTTGCTCCGCTTCTTGCGGTGTCGAGATTGGATTTTGACTTGCTCCGCTTTCTGTGGCGTCGGAGTGGAAGTTGACTTGTTGATTTTGATTTGGGTTGACATCAGCATCGCTATACTGGAATATGGTACCAGGAGCGAATCATCATCTGTCATGGAGAGGATTTTGGGATTTTGGTTTTTGTTTGGCATCTGCATTGCTGCACTGGAATAATGCCAGGAGCAACTCATCATTTGCCCCAAGAGGATTTGGAAGAAATTGGGATTGTTTTACGCCCGTGGATTGTATACGGTTTTGCAGGATGTATGATCCAGACCGTAGGGCCGGAAAAATTTCGGGACTTTGTCGGCGTCTGCATCGCTGCACTGGAATATGGTACCAGGAGCGACTCATCATTCGCCGTTGGGGTATGAGATTTGGAATTTGGTTGGCGTCTGCATCGCTACACTGGAATATGGTACCAGGAGCGACTCATCATTCGCCGTTTGGGGTATGGGATTAGGAATTTGGTTGGCGTCTGCATCGCTACACTGGAATATGATACCAGGAGCGACTCATCATTCGCCGTTTGGGGACTTGGAATTTGGATCTTGTTTGGCATCAGCATTGCTGCACTGGAATAATGCCAGGAGCAACTCATCATTTGCCTCGGGAGGACTTGGGATTTGGGTTTTTGGTCGGCATCAGCACCGCTAACACTGAAGCGAAATGCCAGGAGCGACTCATCATTTGCCGTTGCCCGTTAGGGAGCGATGGCTTAGGAGATAGGTTTGGGTCCCTACCACCTAAGGCTTTTCAATTTTATGGGCCGTGAGGGTCCCATAAAAGCATTTTCTCCCTACGAGTCGTAAGGATCCCGCAGGTGTATTTTCTCCTTAGGAATCGTGAGGATTCCTAAGTGTGTTGCTCCTTTGTGAGTCGTAAGGATCTCACGCAGGGGTTTTCTCCTCACAAGGTCGAGAGGACTTTGTGAGTGTATTTCACCTCCTTTCCTTTTTACGAGTTTGCGCCCTTTCGGGTTTTCACAGACTCGCCGGTAGTCCTGCTGTTTTTACTCACGGAGCCCTTTCGGGTTTTCATTCGTGCCCTTTTGCTTGTGGACATACCGTTTTTTTTTGTTTTTTTTTGCCGCTGGTGGGACTTTAAAGTAGTCTCACCGGCAGGATTTGGGAGAAATATGGGTCATTTACACCCGTGGATTGTATACGGTTTTGCAGGATGTCTGATCCAGACCGTAGGGCTGATGTGCTCAATTCGCCTGCGACTTGGAGCATTCACGTGTAGTATTTCTTGAGATATCGGCCATTGATGGGTGGCATGGGCCTTTCTCCCTCGGCACTTATTAGTTGGTAGGATCCTCCGTCAAACACTTTCTCGATGACGTATGGTCCTTCCCAGTTTGGCTCGAATTTTCCCTTGGCATGTCGATTGGGGATAATCGGTCTTTTGAGGACCAACACCAATTCACCTTTCTTGAAGGCGCGGAGACGGGTTATCTTGTCATAAGCCCGTGACATTTGGGCTCGGTATAGCTCCAGATTTTGTTGCACCGCGAGCCTCTTTTCTTCGAGGGCATCGAGTTCTTCAAGTCGAAGGAGCACGTTTTCTTCCTCCGTCAACTCATGTTGGACGGCCATTCTTAAGCTCGGAACTTCAACTTCGAGGGGGAGGACCGCCTCCACTCCGAAGAGCAATGAGTATGGAGTGGACTGAGTTGGAGTACGGTGCGTGGTACGATATGCCCACAATGCCTCGTGAAGCTTGAGATTCCAGTCTCTCTTGTTGGCTGAAGCATTTTTCCTCAGAAGCTTGCATAGAGTCTTATTGAAGGCTTCGGCTAGCCCATTGGCTCTTGGATTATAGATGGAGGAATACCTCCAGTCTATCTTGTGCTGAGTAGCGAATCTTGAGACATTGAAGCTCTTGAAAGAAGGCCCGTTGTCAGAAATGATTCTTCTTGGTGTACCGAAGCGGTATAGAATATTATGCTGGAAGAATGTCAGAATATCCGTTGTCTTGACTTCTTTTAGCGGGACAGCTTCAGCCCACCTGGAGAAGTAGTCTGTCGCGGCCAGTATGAACCGGTGGCCTTTAGATGACGGAGGATCAATTGGGCCAACAATGTCGGTGCCCCAAACTTCGAAGGGCCACGACGCCACTGTAGGATGCAATGGGTTGGGATGCTTGTGAATAAAATCACCGTGAATTTGGCAGATATAACATTTCTTTGCATGCTCTCCGCAATCCCGTATCATGGTGGGCCAGTAATACCCAAGCCGTTTGATTTGAAGTAGCATCTTGGGGCCAGATTGGTGAGCACCGCAAACGCCCGAGTGGACATCTTTCATGACCTTTTGGGCTTCGGCCAATGACAGACACCTGAGCCAGAGTTGGTCATATGACCTGCGGTATAACGTGTCATTTACAAACACGTATCGGAGAGCTCTTTTCTTCAGCTGAATCCTCGCAGATTTTTCTTCGGGCAGCTTGTCGTATCGGAGGTACTCTATGAAGGGTTCTCTCCAATCGGGCTCGTCTTGGATGATCGAAGCTTCTTCCGCAGGACTGCTCTTCTGTTCCGTGTTTTCCTCTTCTCGTAGAGAGACTGGGGGTAGAATTTGCCGGCTCCTGACTGTGATCAGAATTTCGTCCATTTCAGGATCAGCCAGTTCCTTGGCCAAGCGAGCGAGTACGTCAGCCTTTCCGTTCAACGCTCTAGGGACTCTCGTTAGTTCAATATGAGTGAACCGTTTCATGAGTTCCACCACTCGACCTCTGTACCGAGCTAACTCGGGTTTGTATATCTTATAGTCGCCGCTTAGTTGGTTGACGACGAGCTGGGAGTCACCGTAAACTCGTAGCCGACGGATTTCCATTTCTATGGCGAGCTCCAAACCAGCTATCAGAGCTTCATACTCAGCTTCATTGTTTGTACGAGGCTCGGTGAGAGCAAAAGAACGCCGTAGGGTTCCCATTGATGGTGTGATGAACACCAATCCTATCCCTGCTTTTATCTCCGGGACGCTTGATTTACTGGAGGTTCTTATCGATGAGGCCCCATCGAAGTAGAGCTCCCAACATGGCTCGTCACTCTCGAGATGCAGCACTTGTTCGTCGGGTAACTCACAATTTAGTGGCGACCCTTCTGGTATGGGATGAGCAGCGAGAAAGTCTGCAAGAGCTTGCCTTTTTACTGCTTTCTGAGGAGTGTAAACTATGTCAAACTCAAGTAGCATGACAGCCCATCTTGCCATTCTGCCGGCTAGGCTTGCTTTGGTCATCAAGTGTTTGAGCGGGTCGACCTTGGAGATCAGCATAACCCGATGAGCGAGCAGATAGTGCCTCAGCTTCTTCACAGCAAATATCAGAGCCAGGCATTGCTTTTCGATTGGGGAGTAGTTGTGTTCCGCCCCGACTAGAGTTCGACTGAGGTAGTAGAGGGCATTTTCTTTTCCTTCCTCATTATTCTGGGCAAGGAGCGCACCGAGTGACTCGTCCAGCGCGGCAGTGTAGAGAATCAGCGGTTTATTCGGAATGGGAGCGGCCAGCACTGGAGGGTGCAACAAGTATTGTTTAATGCTTTCGAACGCTGCTCGACATTCGGCATCCCAGATAAAAGGAGCTCCTTTCTTCATGAGCTTTGAGAAGGGCCTACATCTCCCTGATAAATTTGAGATAAACCTCCGTATATAAGCAAGCTTGCCTTGAAAAGATCTTAGCTGCGTCAGACTCTTCGGAGGGGGCATCTCCATGATGGCCTTTATCTTTGATGGGTCAACTTCGATCCCTCGATGTCGGACTATGAAGCCCAGGAATTTTCTCGATGACACGCCAAAAGCGCACTTCAGAGGATTCATCTTCAGATCGTATTCCCTCAGTCTGGTGAGAACGGTCCTGAGATCTTGGATATGATCGGCCTTGGCTTTAGTCTTGACGACCAGATCATCAACATAGCATTCGACGACTTTATGGATTAGGTCATCAAAGATATTAGTCATCGCCCTTTGATATGTAGCACCTGCGTTCTTCAGTCTGAATGGCATTACCTTGTAGCAATATATTCCGATCGGGGTTCGAAATGCTGTGTGCTTCTCATCCTCAGGCGACATCTTGATCTGATTATATCCAGACGAGCCATCCATAAAGGTGAACAGTTCGTAATTTGAGGTGTCATCGACCATCATTTCCATGACCGGTAGCGGGAAGTCGTCTTTAGGACATGCCTTATTGAGGTCCCTGAAATCGACACAAACTCGGATCTGCCCATTTTTCTTCTTCACTGGGACTATGCATGCGATCCAGTCTGCATATTTCTCTTCCCTGATGAAGCCGGCATCGATAAGCTTCTTGGTTTCCTCGATGACCTTTTCTTCCAACTCCCTTCTCATTCTTCGAGGAGCTTGTTTGACTGGCTTAGCATCAGGAGATATAGCCAGCTTATGCACGGCTACCTCAGGGGAAAGGCCAGGCATTTCTTTGTACGTCCACGCGAAGCAGTCGACGAACTCACGCAGCAGGGCAATTATCTGCTCTTTCATTTCCTCCGACAAGAGTGAGCTGATGTAGGTCGGCCTTGGATTATCGGGCGTTCCTAAGTCAATCTCGGTTAGCTCATCAAAGGTTGCTTGTCCGCCATCTTCGAGCTCTTGAGGAGCTTCTTCTGGCTCGGCTATCTCGTCATCATCATTTGATCTTTCGCTGGTCTCACCAACATGGATCATGTAGCACGCTTTGGAATCAGGTTGAATGTAGCCTATGCCCCGTCTATCTGGAATCCGTCCATCGATGAGTGCTCGGACCTGGGGCGGATACCATAGCCCTTCGTAAAACTTTGCTTCGGACTCCGTTTGATATAACCGGCATCCGCACTTCTTAAAGTATTCCCGCATCTCGGGAGCATAGTATCTGGGATTGAGGACGGCTCTTATGCCTCTCTCATAGGGAAGGCACGCGACAGAAAGATCGTCCGGGTGCACAACGGGGTTTGACCTGTAAAACAGGATGCCCTTCTGTCCACTTTTCCTCCCGGGAACGTAGAAAGTTTTCAGCTGGTCCACGGTGGAGATTGATAATGCATCGAGCTCTTTGCACATTTGCTCTGGTACCCTTGTAACGGCTAGGGACCCTTCTGCAACTTCGAAGGTCTCTCGTAGTTTCGCTTGTTGCATGGGGGTCCAATCTGCACCGCTGTTGCACGACAGGTCCTCCTCCTCTGACTCTTCAGTGTCACTGCCAAGATGAGGGCAGACTTTGCTGCTAGATGGGCCTTCAGTAACAGATTCGTCCGTATCGCTGCCGAAATGAGGGCGAGTTTTGCGGAAGGACGGGCTTCCAGCGTCGGACTCATCAGAGTCGCTGCCGAAATGCGGGCGCACTTGGGTATTTTTGCTTTTGAAAGTGATAGCCGGCGCAGATTTGCTTTTGAGTCTTGGGGCCGTTCTATCCTCAGTCAGTTGTGGCTTAGCATTTTGGTGGTTCGTAAAGTACCGAGAATCTTCATATCGGACTTCATGCACACCGAACGGCTGGATGTCTCCGTCAATACGTCTTTCTTCGCCATTTTTAGTGTACTTCATGCATTGATGGAGAGTTGACGGAATGATGCCGTAATCGTGGAGCCACGGCCGCCCCAAGAGAATCTTATAAGACGTGTCGGCGTCGATCACGTATATCTTAGCTTCTGTTTGCAGATCCCCAAATTTGATTGGCAGAGCTATAGACCCCAGAACTTGCTGGCAATTTTGGTTGAAGCCTTGAATGACAATCCTTTCCCTTGACAGGTGTCGGACGTCCATTGAAAAACTCTTCAGAGTTCGCAAGTTCATGATGTTCACTGAGGACCCCGGATCAATCAATATGCGATTAATTCGATCTCCGTCGCTGTACCCGGTCACGTAAAGTGGCCGATTATGCTCAGCCGTTCCCAGTAGCAAGTCTTCATCCTTAAATGTGACTGCGGCGGCATGCAGAGCGTGCTGGGCCTCTTTCATATTAATTTCCGCAAAGTGAGCCTGATACCGCTCGGGGTTTTGTAGAGCGTGAATGAGAACATCTCTAAGCTCCTTAGATAGGACCAAGGCGTCGTAGATGCTCAGGAGAGATGGAAGCTTCCGGAGATGTGCCAAGACATTATAGTCCACCGAGGAAGGACTTATGTTTTCATCGGTCGATTCTCTGCCATCTTCTTCATTAGCGACTTGTCTTTCCTTCCCTTTTGGGGCGTTGCCCTGATTTTGCGGTAAAGCCCTGCCGCTTCTGAGCTGGATTTGATTGGCCTTTGTGGTGAGCTCCTCGTCCTCTTCCGGAAAACAGAGATCATCCTCGGAGTCGCTGCCAAGATGGATGGCGTAGCAGGTCACTACTGGGATCTCTTCATTGGAGTCTTCTTCTAACTCCTCCAGAATTTCAGCCGCTTGTATAGGGAAGAACTCCTTCAATTGAATCAATGTTTTTTCCTTTTGTTCATATTCTTCGAGGGAATCGATATATTTTTGAATGGTCGATCTCCCTGCAGACTCTTTTTCGCGCCGAGCTGCACTTTTCTTCTTCTTGAGCTTCTTGGATTTTGAGCCTGATGGAGCCGCATTGGCAGCTGGACTGGTAGGCTTCTTCTGTCCTTCCCATTCCATCCTGGGTTCTTTCCGAAGTAGCTTTATCATCTTCTTCGTCTTATTAGATATGTGCGTACTCCACGGAGGCCGCGATGAGTCAGTTTCGTTTGTCAGGGCAGCGGGTTCGGCTGTCTGCTCCCAGAAGGCTTCAGCTTCCGTCTGTATAAAGTTGGCGGTTGCAACTTGATTGTTCACCAACACGCTTTTGGACAGCTCGATCTCTCCAGCCTTGTACTGCTTCTCGACCCAATCCTTGAAGATATAGCAATCCTCGATCGCATGGCTCACTACTCGGTGGTACGGGCAATACAGGGGATTGTCGGTCATTTTTGCTTCTTGGGGTCTTTTCGACTCCGGCAGACCGGACTGTATATACATTGTCACTGTTAGGCTCAGTAGGGTTTTCGGAGGAGTTCGCTCATCGGTCTCCCTTGAGTTCGCTCCTCGGCCACCCTTGAGGTCAGTCCGTGGGCAGCCGTTACGCATTGCTAGTGCCGCTGACGGTTTGTGGTTAAACCCACTGCCAGGGTGCTGACGAGTCATTAGAGTCCCCCACAGACAGTTTCCCAAGTTCGGGCGAAACGTTGTAGAGGCCGTATGGTTTTATGGCAGGGTTCGGAAAATGCACGTGCGTTTACGCACGTGTCGATTTTCGGACAGGTGATACTGGTCGGCTTTGGTTTAAGCCGCATCCGAGTATTATATTGAGTAGGTATAATATCTTTGTCTCAGTTGCATTTGTATTCGGTCGTAATACAAATGCGGGTATATTTATACAGTTTCGGGGTTGTCCTGAAATTCGTTTCAGGATCACTTTTGGAAGTTGCCAGTTTCCAGTTTTCTATCAGCCGTCTTTTAACATTTGGTTAAAGACGGATTTATCTTTTCTACAGATAAGGTGAGTCAGTGTTCTAGAATATTCTAGATGAGGTGACTAGGCTTATTGGTGTAGGGTTTTCATTGGTTGCATTTATTAAGTGGTGACTATGCTTAATGACTCATGCTTTGTAGTTAATGCATTTTGTTTTGGCTAAAGATATTTAAGTGAGAAGCTTTTGGTTTATGGTCACCTCCCTCCTCCTACGGTCACCTCCCTCTTCCTTATAAGGTGGCCGGCCCCTCTCTCTCTCTCTTGATCGATCTCATTTTTCACTTGAGGTTTCATTTCGGTTAGAAAAGATATGATAGTTTTGGGGTGTATGGAATTCACAGTTCATTTCATTCCATCACCCGATTTCCACGGCAACTTCATTAACCGATCGTCCACGGATTTGGACGAAGTGAGACAAAGTTATCTACTCATTCTCTACATCAATCTTGGTCGTCTCTTTTAGCAAACTTGACGATCGAGTTGCCTCGAGTCAGAGGCGGGAGCCCGTTTAAAGAACCGATCATGTGGTGCCACCTCGACGAGGAGATCGGCGATCAGATCGGAGCAGCCGCAACAGAGCGTGGGATGATGGTTGAAGAACGAAGGACTCGGATCGTTCGGTATAACCATTCTACACTCTTTACAGTTTGTTAGTTTAGCAATAATGGCAGATCCGGGTTAAAGTATACGATAGCGCCAAGTTAAAAGTTTTTATTCCGCATTTGGCGTCTGTAGACTGCCGGGGCGCTAGCGTAGACTTACAGTGGTATCAGAGCCTCACCATTTTGCTATACTAACTTGTGCTAACGTGTTCAAAACATCGATCGAACCGAAACTCAAAAACGACAAAATCCTATATTGACAGTTTCTGTTGTTTTTAAACGGTCTCAAAAATTATTTCTGGATGTCTTAAAAATCCTTGCAGGGAATTATAAGAACCACGACAAAATTTGGGCACGTGAACTCACCAAACCGCCGCGGAAGGGCGGTCAAACCCATGGTTTGACCGCGCTTCCGCGGCCATGTGGTGAGCACGTGCTCCCAAATTTTTCCAGTGGCTTCTCTGTTTTATTTTGGGGTTTTTTGCATATAAAGTTTTGGCCCAGATTTTGTTACTGTTCACCAGTAAGCAGTGGGGCCCACTTTTCGATATTTGGTTTTTGGTCGATCGTAATTTAAACACGTTAGTTTACAGTGCTTACATTATATCTCCGACCGGGAATGTCATTTGATCGGTAAACCGCGTTTGATTGCTATAGTTCTTTTAGACGGGTTTGCGAACGTGACATTCGCGTTGATGTTCTGTGTTGTGCTGTATTGTTGCGGATTTGTCGTGGTGGATAGCAGTGTGCAATGGTAGTACAGTTTGAGTTTATTTGTACATTTGATATTGCGGGGCGAGCGTCCAACTTGTGGACAGCCGTCACTGCCTGTTGTATAATATTCTTTTGGGGCACGACCAGGATGCGGTCGATGTACCTGTTGTACTATTTTTCATTACTGTACTAGGTTTTGTCCCGAGACGGAGTGCACGGATAGCCGGGTTCGGGAAAGCAACGGGTCCGCATCTCATGGCTTTGAGAGGAAGAGGGGCCCCACTTCAGAATTGGCAGACTATTCGCCGCACTCATAGGGGGTACAGGTTGACCCAAGGAGGGGTGCTCAATTTACCGGATTCCGTGAAGTGCCGGGTGTTCCATTCACTATGCAGTGGGGACTACCTCGCTTCAGGTTTTGGCGGGTAACTTGCCGCACCCGTAGGGGTCTAGGTTTCATTGCACAGGCTATCCACACGACAGGGGAACGTCGAGTTTCAGCAGCGGCTCTGTGAAACTCGGGGATCCCAAATATCTGTATTGTTCTGTGATGCTTATTACTTTTCTGTAATGCTGCATATTATCACGCCTGGAGCGATTATGTATATTGGTTTATATACTATTAGATGTTGTATATGTTTTACATCCGCGCTAGTCCAGCCCCCGCTCTGTCGTTAGTTAAGTAACCTAACGAGTGATGACGGGACCCAGTGACGAATGCGGATGGCATATGCGTACATTTTATTTTCGTTCTTTTCTGGTGTGATTGATTGATGGGACTGCGTTGATTCTGATCAACGCAAAGTAAAACAAACCTGTTTACAGTTGTTGGAACAATTTAAAAAGTGTTATTGCAAAGACGTTTCCTTTTGTTATGCATAGCGGTATTCGGTGTGAATATCCAGCACCTCATTCGACGAGGCAAGGGCTGATATCCCTTCACCGGGAAAGACCCCTTGGATAGAAGTTTGCGTCAGGGTAATAACTTTACTATAGTCGATTACAAGTTGCTTTGCATAGCGGTATTCAGTGGAATATCCTGCACCTCATTCCACGAGGAAAGAGCCGAGATCCCTTTACCGGGAGTGACCTCTTTAGCAAAAGGTTTTCGCCACTATATTTTAAAAAGCTATCAGGTTCCTTCAGCGATATCAAGTTCACTACGCTAAAGGTTTTTCGCCAAAAACCAGCCGTAGCCCTCCGTCACTTCTTTTGGGTATTCAGTAGTATTCAAGCTACGCATTTTTGACCAACGCCAAGGCATAGTGTTTGGTAGCTGCTGGGTATTCAATTGTTGCATAGATAGATGAGTTAGTTTGGGACAGTCGTTCTGCCGATTGGCCAACGTCAGGGGCATGTGCGGGTGGGTTCAAATTGACAAGATAGTGATGGGTAGAACTTGGCATGTGACTTATGACATTTTGACCAACGCCAAGGTTATAAGAGCATGGGGCAAAATTGATATCAGGAGTTTCTAAAGAAACTGAAACTTGCCGAGTATGCGCATACCTTCTGGAGTATGAGTAACGTGGATGCATTCCATCACGTTATCATGCGATGAGAGTTGGATCCTGATTCCCACTGATGAGTTGGTTTACTCTTCGGGTGATCCCGATTGATTCTTCTTTAGGTTTGGAGGAGAATTTGACAGGACAGTGGGAGTTTTCCGGATTAGATAAAATAATGACCATTCTGATCTAGGTTAGAGTGCACGCAGAGTGTTTCTTTTCTCTCTCTCTCTTTGGCAGCGACCTTTGACCGACCCTAGACTATGACTCAGTGACCAGGTTGACCGAACCTTCTTAAAATACTGGCTTTTGGATTGTCTGAGTTGCATAAGTCATTGCCACTCCTTCTTTTACCCTTTGAATTTCTCAGAACACCCGTATTACTACGGATATCCACTTCCATTGGATAGATCCATCGTATGGTTATATACGAACTCGAAGGGACTTCTTCGGGGATGGATCCAGGTTCAGGAGAAATAGAATTGGTTTATTCAGTTGTCTTTTATTATCACCTTCTCTCAGGTTGCGAGAGCTCCTTGGTTTAGGAGGGTACACCTATTACGCCTATTGGATAGTCTTATTCCAAACCATAGGCTGGTGCCGAAAGGTAGGGAATGAAGAAAACCAATTAGCCTAAGTAGGGTGTGCAGAAGGTAATATGTAAAGACAAAATAAAGGGATTAGAAAGAGGGCAAAGTAAATTGCGACTGATATCATTCACGACCAAAACCGCGTACTTCATCGCCGCTCCTATTTCATCTTTAAAAGAATAAGGTATTATTCAATTGTCTTTTATCGTCACCTTCTCTCGAGATGCGAGTACTCCTTGGTTTAGGAGGGTACACCTATTATGCTTACTGGATAGTCTTCTTCCAAACCATAGGCTGGTGCCGAACGGTAGGGAAGGAAGAAAACCATTTAGCCTAACGATGGTGTACAGAAGGTAACGACTAAAGACAAATAAAAGGGATTTGGAGAGATGGCAATAAAATATACGGTTGAAGTCATGAATTGGATTATGGAAGAGGCATTACTATGAATACCAGGATACCCCTACGAAACATTTTCATGTTTCAGTGCATTGTTAAAGGAAAAACTGTTTTCCCGATTAGACACTTACTCCAAGGGTATGTATTTACCAGGTTTTATTCTCATATCTGCATGGTTTTACAGATGATGAGTGGGAGTAAGATATTGGGAATTAGGTAATCATCCTCATTATATCGGAATTCGTTGTAATTGGTGATATTTGAGGAAATCGCCAGGGTACAGTTTTCTACCTACGACGCACATGTTTTGAGTTGTTTAACTCAGCGGACTTATACAGAGTATTGTATGTTGTCCAAGTGTCCATCAGGACAAAGGAGTAGGTCCTCGTACTATGTTCTGTTTACTTATAACTTAGGTCCTCGTACTATGTTCTGTTTACTTATAACTTCTCTAGTTTTTAGACAAGTGTTTCGTAGAAATACAAAGTCTAAGTTTTGAGAAGTTGTGGGTATAAGAATAAAGTAGAGAACCAGGTATCACAAGTATCGGGATTCTTCAAAGAGATCGAAGATGTAGATTCTTGTGATTGGTATTCAGATGATAGTGATGGTTTTGAGAAACGTGTTTCTCTTTCAGGTTACTCATAATTGGATGGTTTCCTAAGTTGAGTAATGCTGATTAGCCTTTTTCCATTAAGTTGATATGCACTGGAGACAGCTGCATGATTTGAATATGGTTCCAATTAAATAAGTGCCAAAGTTTCTGTATTGGATATAGAATGGATCGTACCTTAAAAGAAATTAAGGTATGGGGAGTTGTCCAGCTTATGCTTAAAACCAGACTCTGGATAACTCAGGGCACGTTTCTGTAATGGCTGTTTGTGGGTTGACCCTGGCTATGACGAGGGTTGATACTCTACCATTTGGAAGATCAATAGTGATATTGTTCTTGACTCGCCACAGTTTTAGTAAAATGGATATTTTTCAGAAAATAGTAGTGGGAGTATGGTAGAACTGGAAGTGATTCCAGAACCACGAACGATTACGGAAAATTTAATAGGACCTATACATTCAATCAGGTTTGACATTCCAATAGCCACTCCGCAGGTATGGTAGGTAACCTCAGACACCCGAGAGGTACTTCGGTAGGCTCAAGGACGGTGACAGGGAGGTTCTTATCTACCCAGACTTGACACTACTGTTGTTCCAGGTTATGAGACCCGGTAGGAGGGTTGTCGAAATCAGTGGGAGCAGCGGAAGCATAGTGGACAAGATGCTTATATCTATTTATAGACTTGAGCAGTTATAGCGGAGATAGATCATCTAATTTTGATGTGACAGTCATGGGTTTGACTTCAATCAGAATAGGGGATGGATCAGTTAAGGAGGTAGTAGGGTGTGATGTCATGGTATCTTGATGACATACACAGAGTAGGAAGTAAAATTCCTATACTACGATCGGTTGGACTGTGGTCGTCACACAGTTGTTTCTCCAGACAGGACATGGATATAATATTTGACATTCTGGTTTCTGGATCTATGGTTTTAGATCTGGATTTGGGTAGTTTCCCAATGTGGGTACTTTGACAGATATTCTAATGGTTTTTGGAATAGTTGACTCCTAGCATGGTAGTGTACCTGCTGGTGATGGAGTCACCCTCTCTAAAGGTGTCGTATAGACTAAAGAGGAGAGGGATGTGCATGATTGACAGATCACTTGCTTAGGCAATTGAGTCAATCATGAGAGGTCAAGTACCACACCAGATGTTGTTTTTGCACTAGATGCAATAAGTTTGTATTAATCCAATCCTGGAGAAACATAAGGAAGCAGTTTTAGAACATTAGTACATGTTCTACGGATTTGATAACGGCAGCCTCTTTCGGGAGACGGTTATCATTCCAGGCTTCAAAGGTGACATGGATGACAGAGTGATTGTCAGAGTTTTAGTTTTCCCTCTGACGAGGGACAGTATTATGGACAGGTGGTTCCAGAGGATACTGTGGGTGGCATGGTGCAGGATACTGATTAGGTTCAGTGATCCTTACAGTCTAAGAAGTTTGGATATGGAGTTCATTTATGAACTAAGGTCCCATCAGATATCCAGACATATTCTAAGACAGGTACTACTCAATTCGGGAGATGGCTTTCTCCGCGAACTTGAGATTATGAGAGATACAGAAAGAAACTTCTAGGCGGATCCACTCACTGAGGCTATTCCTCGAACACAATAATTTTACAAACGGGCTTTGTGAAACTGATTAGTAGAGGAGTTGGATGTTCGGTTTCACACGGGCTGTGAGTAGTCGACATCGCAATATTAGCCTTGAGTGCAAGTGGGAGATTGTTGGAGATAGTGCCCTCATAGTCAATTATTGGATCGCAGGTACGTGATTGCAATGATTGCGGAGGACCTATCCCGGTAGCACAGTCTTACTCGAGATGATAGTATGCTATCTGGTTTGCCTTTATCAGTCGTGTACATGTTCAGATGACTGATTGCATGTTACACTTTGATAGAGCCCTTAGGATCTTGCTTTACTACCAACAGTATGATGGCGATCATATACGTGAGAGTTGGGTAGTTTATATGCATATCCTTAATTGTGGTCCCTAGTCGTGGGAGTTTCGAGACAGGGCATCGATACTCCGGAGTAGACTAGTGTATACAGTCGAGACCCCGACGAGGGGCGGTGGCCGGTCTCACAAGCCACTGGTGTAGTTGGATCACCTAAGATGTATACAGATGCTCATTGGGTTATGAGTACACCGGACAGGACTCGCCGGGAATCTGCTAGTTAGTATTATATCTACCGTCAGATAGCAGTTCCCTGGTGACATGTGTACAGGTTAGTTCATCGACCTGAGGTCGTCATTTGTCTCGTGTGAGTTCCCACTATGCTTTGATTTCTACCCTACCACGGCTCAAAGGAGTCGTGCAAACAGGTAGTTTTTGGGTACAGTCCCGAGCCATATGGAGGCACGTGAGCGGATCGGCAGGGGATTCGTCTCTCCCGGTATTGGGGGCGAGATCGTGCTGTGTCTAGGAGAGCCATTACACAAAGCCCACGGCCGTGGCAGGAGATTTACTGGTAGGTACTCCAGTAGTATCTCAGGGTGTTATTGGGCTTCACTCCGACACGACTTATACTGCTATTGGGGGTCTGACGTTGCTAGCCCCCTAGGCGGATATGCGATACTCATTGACGAACGGACCGGACTGTATATACATTGTCACTGTTAGGCTCAGTAGGGTTTTCGGAGGAGTTCACTCATCGGTCTCCCTTGAGTTCGCTCCTCGGCCACCCTTGAGGTCAGTCCGTGGGCAGCCGTTACGCATTGCTAATGCCGCTGACGGTTTGTGGTTAAACCCACTTCCATGGTGCTGACGAGTCATTAGAGTCCCCCACAGACAGTTTCCCAAGTTCGGGCGAAACGTTGTAGAGGCCGTATGGTTTTATGGCAGGGTTCGGAAAATGCACGTGCGTTTACGCACGTGTCGATTTTCGGACAGGTGATACTGGTCGGCTTTGGTTTAAGCCGCATCCGAGTATTATATTGAGTAGGTATAATATCTTTTTCTCAGTTGCATTTGTATTCGGTCGTAATACAAATGCGGGTATATTTATACAGTTTCGGGGTTGTCCTGAAATTCGTTTCAGGATCACTTTTGGAAGTTGCCAGTTTCCAGTTTTCTATCAGCCGTCTTTTAACATTTGGTTAAAGACGGATTTATCTTTTCTACAGATAAGGTGAGTCAGTGTTCTAGAATATTCTAGATGAGGTGACTAGGCTTATTGGTGTAGGGTTTTCATTGGTTGCATTTATTAAGTGGTGACTATGCTTAATGACTCATGCTTTGTAGTTAATGCATTTTGTTTTGGCTAAAGATATTTAAGTGAGAAGCTTTTGGTTTATGGTCACCTCCCTCCTCCTACGGTCACCTCCCTCTTCCTTATAAGGTGGCCGGCCCCTCTCTCTCTCTCTTGATCGATCTCATTTTTCACTTGAGGTTTCATTTCGGTTAGAAAAGATATGATAGTTTTGGGGTGTATGGAATTCACAGTTCATTTCATTCCATCACCCGATTTCCACGGCAACTTCATTAACCGATCGTCCACGGATTTGGACGAAGTGAGACAAAGTTATCTACTCATTCTCTACATCAATCTTGGTCGTCTCTTTTAGCAAACTTGACGATCGAGTTGCCTCGAGTCAGAGGCGGGAGCCCGTTTAAAGAACCGATCATGTGGTGCCACCTCGACGAGGAGATCGGCGATCAGATCGGAGCAGCCGCAACAGAGCGTGGGATGATGGTTGAAGAACGAAGGACTCGGATCGTTCGGTATAACCATTCTACACTCTTTACAGTTTGTTAGTTTAGCAATAATGGCAGATCCGGGTTAAAGTATACGATAGCGCCAAGTTAAAAGTTTTTATTCCGCATTTGGCGTCTGTAGACTGCCGGGGCGCTAGCGTAGACTTACAATTGTTCAAGGCATCTTTAAATATCTTGCGGACCTTGTCCCTTCTGAAAGAGTAAACCTTGTTCTTTTTCTCCTCTAGGGAAGGCCCATCTCCTCCCAGCAATGGCTTTCGAGACCGGTTGGTTTTGGATTCGCCCGCCCTTCGCTTTTCTTCATTGTCGGAGGCATTGAAGACATTGGTACTGCTGGAACTCCCGCTTCTACGGTTGTCGTCCCGCTTGCTTTTCCAGGTTTTGTCTCTCTGAGAGTTCGGCGGGGACTCTTGCTTCGAGCGTTCCAGCATTTGGACTTTCTTGGTTAGCTCCTGAAACGTCTTGAGGCCCGCTGTACACAAGAAGGGGACCATCCAATTGCTGAGGTTCCCAATGAGAAGGCTGACGGACTGGTCCTGCTCCAGCGGCGGTTCGCACTTAACTGTGAGATTACGCCACCGGGCGATAAAGTCGGTGTTGCTTTCATTCTTCCCCGGCTTGGTCCTCACAAGATCGGCTATGGAGATTTTATCACTGACGCTCATGAACCTTTGCCGGAACAGAGACTCTATTTGGGCAAAGGTAATGACGGACCCGTCCGGTATACTCGCATACCAGTCGAAGGCGACACCGGTCAGGCTGTTGACAAACTGACGAAGAAGGAGCGCATCGTTGCCCCCTGTATTTCCGCACGATGCTTTGAAGTGGGCGACGTGCTGGTTTGCATTCCCCGTTCCATCAAATCTTCCGAACTTAGGAATGACGTAGCCGCTTGGGAACTCAATCAGATCGTACTGCGCGGGATATGGCCGCCCACTACTGCCGATTTCTTTCTGAGCTTCAGCTTCGGCCACCAATGTTTTAACCTTGCTGGTGACCAAATCCATTATCCGATCCTGTGTTAGCGGGATAGTGCTATCTGGGGCCAAGGCGTCCCCAGAAGTGGAATGTAGCCGGCTTTCATTCGGCTCGACCAGTCTTGGTCCCAAAGGAACAGGCATTGGCTGCCTCGGATTGTCATCACCCGGCTGATTAGTAGCGGCTTGTGCTTGATTAGGAGGCGCTCGAGCAATTTGAGCCGTAAGCTGCATCACCACGTTCGTTAAGTCGTCAATCTTCGAATAGAGCTTGGCCATCTCTTTATCTTTTCTCCTGAGCTGTTTTCGAAGTTCTTGAAGCAGCTCTTGCTCCGCAGTCCTAGGGCGGAAAGTCGGCTCTTCCTCGCTGTCCGAGCTTGACTCTACATGGACCGAGGGGTCTATCTGCCTATCATCCTCATCGAGAGGGTTTTCTTCATCCAGCAGGGGCGGCTGTTCTTGGGCGGCGGCAACCACATTCAGGCTAGATTGGGCTTGGGATGTGGTGGCCCCGTCCTTGCTTTTGCTGCGAAGGTTGTCGCTGGGGCGCCCGCCCGCCATATAGACCGTATGGATGATATATCCGGCCGTCTCTCTATCATTGGCAGCTGATTTCACGGCTCGCTGTCTTGACCCCCTTGTTTCGGTAGATGGTAGTCGATTGAAGGCGGCCGGCCTAACCAGGTTCTTGAATGGTGCTGGCGCTTCTTTTCTGGGTATGCCCCGCTGCTTTCGCGCGGCACAGAGTGCTTGATAGACTCTTGAAGAGACAGTGTCATACTTTTTCTGTTGGGGCCGGGACACGTCTCTTTGTGGCACTGTTCGGACCGCTGTCTTCTTGATTCTGGCGGTCATGGCGTTTTTCTGAACCCACTTCAGAGGCTCGAAGGAATTGCTGATTCTTACGTCCGACTCGGCCGTCGTCGCCGGGCAACCCTGCACTTGGAACTTCACACGATTCCATTTGGCCGAAGCCTTGGCCCTCTTGTTGGCTCGATACCTGAGCCGCTTCTGCCTTAACTTTTCTGTTCTAAGCACCTGGCAGACTTCGGCTTTTTGGGAAGACGCCGCAGACCGGTTGATGGAGGGCTTTGGAGATACGCCCGATTGCGCATTTGTTGGAGTCATCGCCTGAGCTCGTACACAACATTTAATGCTGCCCTTCGCATCGGAAGTCTTTCCCCCAGCTAGAGCGCCAGGGACTCGTTCAGACACCATCTTAAGTTTCGGTTATGGTGCCTTGGCGATCACGACATTCGGCCTCTTACCCCTTGAGACCGGCTTGGCCACTTGTTCCGCTGGGATCTCTGCCAGATGAGCGCTCCCGGCAGGGTAGATGATGACAGAGCCAAACTGGCGGGGCGGTTCCTCCCATTGTCGACTGAGGCTTGCGGGGAGAACCACACGAGCGTTGATCTTGACCACGTACGGAATCGGGGTCACGTTGGAAGCTGAATTCATCTGGGGAGACATTGTCGTCGAAAGTTAATTGCTGCACGGAAAAAAGGAACATCATTTCAGTATAGGCAATCGATATGTATATTGATTGAGTTCGCATGAACGTTTAACCCGAAATATGGGAGGAGAGATTGGTCCCACCGGGCGTGCCAGAATCTGTAAGGTGTTTTTCGTCACCCCAGTGAGATGGGAATACGCGAGCGCTTGTCAGGCGTACTACAGATCCCCCCTGCCTAGGGTAGGCGGGGGTTTAATGATTGTGGGGATCCGAATCTCCGGCAGCCGCGGACTAAGCTGCCGTTAATTACCCATCGCCTTTGGGGCGAGGGAACCTCCGATTAACGGGTTAAACTGGTCATGCGAACTCAATGTGCAGTGTGCGTGTGTTTTGGATATATCGGGAGCCACACAGAGTTTTTACGGGGGTCCCGCTACCCGGATAGCTGGCTGGGGGTCAAGGGGGCTAGCAGCCCCCTTGCGGGGTTCGGGGCAGCGCCCCGGCCCGAAAATTTTTTGGAGGGGGAGAATGTGGCGGAGTATGTATATGTGTGAATTTGTATACATATGTATGTGTATATGTATGTACATAAAAAGAGAGGGAAAAGGCATCCAAGGGATGCGTGGGGGCCAGCGCCTTGAGCGCTGTGCGTTAGGTGCTGTGCGCTCAGCGCGCGCGCGCGCGCCATGTGTCGGCACGCGGGAGCCTTGCGCACTTGCGCAGGTGCGCAAGCCCGCGCGCCACGTATCGGCACGCGGGCGCCTTGCGCACTTGCGCAAGCGCGCAGGTGCGCAAGCGCGCGCGCCACGTGTCGGCACGCTGGCGCCTTGCGCACTTGCGCTGCGCGCCGGAGAGGCACAAGAGGCTTTTAGCCTGAAAAAATTTCTCAGAAGAGAAATCAGAGAGGAGTTGGACTCCTGAATGTGTTTTTCTTCTTTTTTTGAGGGTTGAGTGAAAGATGTTCTTCTTCTTCCTCCTCTGTTAGCTGGATCTTGAAGATCAAGAGATGTGGGATTTCAAAATCTTTTCTTTTTGAGATCTGATGGAAGATCTGAGTTCCCCTTGATGGGTTTTGTGGTGAAAACTAATTTGTTTTATAAAAATGAGAGTAGAACTCTTGATTTAATTCAAAAGAAAGAAGAAGGTTTTGGAACCTTGAAGAAGGAAGAAAGAGCTCAGCTCTGAAACTTTTTTGGAGAGAGAAAAAAAGTTGTTGAGATATTTCATTATTTTTGCCTTTATAGGCCATACATTTTACACATAGCCCCTTGGGCTTCACAAAATGGCATTTTGCCTATTTCATGGCTCATGTGCCATTTCTTTTTGCACATAAGCCATGGGCTTTACAAAAATTTGACTTTATGCCCATTTTCTTACATTTATCCATAAAATAAAATAAAAGAAAATGCAACAAGATTATTTATTACAAAAATTTTATCTTGGCGTGGAGGAGGCCGGCCGCTTCATGTTCGGGCTCGACTCGGGCATGGGCCCACTGGGTCTGGGCTTGGGCCCACTTGGCTTGGGGTTGACTTGGATTTTGACTTGGTCAACCGGGGTGTAAATTTTTACCCCAACGGCCATAAGTGCAAGTGGGAGATTGTTGGCTATAGTGCCCTCAAAGTCAATTATTGGATCGCAGATACGTGATTGCAATGATTGAGGGAGGACCTATACCGGTAGGACACTCTTACTCAATATGATAATATGCTATCTGGTTTGTCTTTATCATCACTATTACATGTTGATAGAGCCCATAGGATTCTTGCTTGACTGCCAGCAGTATGATGGCGTTCATATACGTGGGAGCTGGGATCCATAAGCGCATCCTTAAATGTCCCTAGCCGTGGGAGTTTCAAGACCGGGCATCGATACTCCAGAATAGACTAGTGTATACTGATCGAGACCCCGATGAGGGGCGCTGGCCAGGTCTTACAAGCCATTGGTGTTAGTTTGTTCACCTAAGATAGTATACAGGTGCTCATTGCGTTATGAGTACACTGGACGGACTCGCCGGGAACCTGCTAGTTGGTATTATACCTATTGTCAGATAGCAGTTCCCAGGTGACATGTGTACAGGTTAGTCTGTCGACCTGAGATCGCCATTTGTCTCGTGTGAGTTTCCACCGTGCTTTGATTACTACCCTACCACGGCTCAAAGGAGTCGTGTAAATAGGTTTTAGTTGGGTAAAGCCCCGAGCCACATGGAGGCAGTGAGCGGATCGTCGGGGATTCGTCTCTCCTGGTATTGGGGGTTGATGTCGCGCTGTGCACGGGTGGCCATCACCAGAAAACCTTGGCCAAGGTAGTCGAGAATTACCGATCTAGGATCGGTAGTTTCTCAGGCGGTGATGGGTTTCATACCGACACGAATTATCGCGTTGTTAGGTGTCTGACTTTATCCACCCCCTAGACCCGATATGTGATACTCATAGACGAACAGACCGGACTGTACGGATATTGTCACTGTCAGGCTCAGTAAGGTTTCAGGATGAGTTCGTTCATCAGCTTCCCTTTCTTTCAATACATGGGAATCCTGTTCCCACCAAAAAATTTCTGCGCAAAAGAGCCCAAGGTATCAAATGGCAGCGATACGCTTAAGAAAATGCGAATCAGTATTTTCCGGGCTGTATTTTGACAAACTCCCGAATGAGATACAACTAAATTCTGATGGTATCTAAAGTATCTCGAAAAATCCTTCGATTTGATATATTATGGGCCTCATAATTCATCCGGGATCAAAAGTTATGAGCAAATATGCTACGCACATGTAATTAGTGTTGACTGTTCCCTCATGGGAACTGAATAAAATATATAAATAAAACAGCAAGGAAAATCCCAATGGGGCATCACGTGCCCACACGTGACTGGGGGTCACGTGCTGACACATGATGGTTTCCCAAGGACTCTGAAATGATAAGAATTGAATCCTAATCAAATGGAGTCACGTGCCCGCACATGATAGGCCTTTAAGCCCACTGAAGTTTAATAAAACAGAAAGGAAAAACCCTAATGGGGCATCACGTGCCCACACGTGACAAAGAGTCACGTGCGGACAAGTGATAAGTTCCTGAGTTCTTTAAAATAACAGAATTAAATTCTGGTTAGAAGCTTAATCAGCGGGTTACGTGCCACCACGTGATGGGGTCTTAAAAATTCTCTGAGTTAAAGGAAAGATAATCCTAAACGGGGCATCACGTGCCTACACGTGACAGGGGGTCACGTGCCAAAACGTGATGGGTTCCTAAAGATCTCTGAACTAGTAGAATTAAATTCTAATTAAATGGTCAATCAGTGAGGTCGCGTGCTAACACGAGATAGGCTCTTAAACCTTCTGAACTAATAGAATTAAATTCTAATTAAAGAAAATCAAAAACCCTAATATTTCCTTAGATCTTTCCAAACAAAAAGATTGCACTCTATAAAGTGGAGCACCGTTGGATTAAAAATCCAATGGTGATTAAAAATCATCAATTTATACAAGGAAAGATTTCCTTGAAATTTGCCAGGAATAACAGATAAAATATCTTTTGGATTAAAAATCCAATGGAGAATAAAATTCACTGAGTGATCTAAAAGATCATGTTGGTTACAAAATCAATCAAAATCTGTCAATGAAAGATTGACTAAACAAACTGATTCTTTTCTTTCTCCTATAAATAGGAGCCAAGAAGAGAAGAAAAGGGGATACAACCTAAAGAGAGAGAAAACAGAAGAGAAAGAACAAAGAGAAGAGAATTTAATTCTCCAGAAAGAAAAGAAGATCTCTTCAGAGGAAAAAAGAAAACTCTAGGTGAGAAAAAGAAGGAGTTCATTCTATAAGCTCTCACAAAAATAAAAAGAGAATTTAATTCTCAATCTAAGAGTTTAACTGTTCTTTATAAGAACTTAGTTCTTCTTTTGGTTGAAGATCTGCAGAAGCAGATCTTCCCATAAGTTGAGAATTTAATTCTCAATGGGAAGATTCTGCCATGCAGATCCAAAACATAGAGGGAGAATTGGGTTTAAAGAATTTAATTCTTCCAAATACATAGGAATTTAATTCCTCTAAATAAGATTAGGGTTTAACCCTATAAAAGAATTTAATTCTTAAACAAGGGACTCAGACTTTTCATGCATGTAAAGAGATCAAGTACCCAACCTGATCACGTGGCAACACGTGACTCTCCCCCTCAATGATAAAAAAAAGGATGAATGAGATGGGGTCGCGTGCTCCCACGTGACCCTTGAACAAACTTATCAAAATAAAGGCAGAACAGTCTTTGGGCACCCTCACGTATCCCCGCGTGACCCTTGACAAACACCTCTTTAAAAAAGAGAAGATGGAAAGAACTGAAGGATTAAAATCTAATGTATGGGCGCCCTCACGTGTCCCCACGTGACCCCTAGCAAATCCTTTTAATATCCAGTGCATGGGTACTCATCACGTGTCTACACGTGATGGCCGTGAAGACTAAAGTGTTTAACACTTACCTGCATATCCTGAGAATAAAATAAAAGAAGTTTCGGCCCAACACTGTTTTGTGCGCTGCATCCTTAGTGTTTAACACTATTTTAAAGCGCATCACGTGGGAGCACGTAATAGCCGAGTGTACTCTAGTGTTTAACACTATACCCAAGCCAATCTTAGCTTGAACTAGCCAAGTTTTCCAGAGGCACCCCTTTTGACTGAACCTCAAACACACTTTTGTTTTCCAAAATTAGTAATCTCATATGACATTCAAAGTAGAACCTAGAGCCTTTCAGAAAACTTTGGTTCAAGGGTACATCTATCCACACCTCTGATGCATGTCGTTGTAATTCTTCAACGTCTTCAGAGAGGTGGTGGGTCCTAAGAGCCAATAACTATCCGGTGCATTTCCATATCCATGTTTGTATCTGAACATAGACCGCAATGTCCCTAAACTAAACAATAGGGCCCAAATGCTCTTTTGTTGGATCTAAATGATCCGGTTAAGTTGATCTTAGTCTAAAATTAGACCAACGTGTCCTTAACAAACGTTAAGTTGATCTTAGTCTAAAATTAGACTAACATATTCTTAACAAACGTTTAAGTTGATCTTAGTCTCAAATGAGATTAACGATCCTTAAACCCAACCCAAACCCAAATCTAAGAAAATACGGATTTGGACTAATCCATGCCCTACGGGCGACAACATAAATTAGTCTCCGTATACAATCCACGGGCAACCAAAAATAAAACAAACACACACGACACGAAGTTACCATCTGGAGAAGGAGAAAGTGGTTACCGCGATGCGGTAGCGTAATTAACTGCAGGGGCTTGCGCCTGCAGGGAAGAGCGTTCCCACAATAAAAAAACCCTCAAATGAGGGGGAATCTGAAAAGTCTGCTACATCGGCCGCATCCGCTTAAACCTTTGATGCACGGTGCCATAAATCAACTTGGCATCTTCGGAGAGGTGGACGGATAAAACCAAATAGCATCTGCCCCCAAAGTTCAGGCCGGACGTCCCAACATCCCGGTCGCGTCTTTCGGCCGAGAACAGATTCTGGCACGCCCGGTGGGACCTCTTCTTCTTTCCACTCCACACTTCGTATGCCGTGTTCGCGAACGAATCGCGGTTTAATATGGTTGCCCTTGGGTTCTAAGTACTAAGATTTGGTTTTGCTCTCGTGTAGAAAAAAGAACATCAATGGCCACTAACTGCTCCAGCTGCAACTGCAACTCCCGTTCCACTTCATCTGGAGGTGTAACCTACGGGCCCCAAGCGGCCTCCCTTTTCATAATGCCAGTGGACCAGGTAACTCAATCCATTTGTAACAACCCTAATTTTCCTATACACTTTTCTATACAATTTTTTTAAAATTTTTAAAAATCCATAAAAGAGTATTTCAAACCTGAGCACAATATATATATATATATATAAGTAATTATTTTGTTTTTTAAATAATTCCATTTTTAGTGTACATAAAATTGTTTTAAAATTAAAGTGTACTTGGGGTATTTAATGTTGCTGTTACCACTTTAAGTAGTTATTTTCCCACAATAATTACAAGAAGGAGCTTGTAGCTCATTGGTAATACCTTGCATTGCTGAACCAAGCCACCAGAGTTCAAATCCCATGCCCCATATTATTTTTGTATTTATTTTGTTTTAATTTCTTTTGGAAGTCAACAGTCAAAAAGCCATAACTCACAAAATATGTACTGGACACCAAAAAGTAAATATACCAAATTGTTCCCCAGGAAAACCCCCGTCCCCTGACACCTTGACTCGGCCCGACTAGGCGCCGCCGGCCGGCGAATCGCCCGACTCGGTCCGGCGCCGCCGGCCGGACTTGGCCGGACGGCCGAGTCACCAACTGAGAAAAGTTGGGCCTTGACTTGGTAAACCCTCCTGCACACTTATTATACCTGGATCGGTTTTAAATTGCCCAATAAATCCCTTTTACTCCAAGGTTTAATGATTTTTAATGATTTTTATATATTATATATATATTTTTTTAATTAAAACCTTAACCCTAGCCTAACTCTATATAAACCCTCTACCCTCATCACTTTTTCTAAGTCCACTCTCCCAAAATTCCAAGAGAACTTGGTACGTTAGAAAACGAGTGAAAGGCGAAGCGCTGAAGAAATCGACGGCGAAATCCCGGTGATCGTGCTAGGACCTCTCAACGACGATTCGACATACCAGCAAACCCTTTACCTTCCTCTCACTCTCTAACGTTGTCCAAACCCGTAAGTCCCCATTTTCTACCTTTCTTTTCCTTCACAAAAATATGAATTTATAAACCCGACGGAAATCGGAACAAACCGATTTCCGATTCGGTTTTCTATCAAAACTCACTTATCACTAATTCCATAATGCTTAAACATATTCATGCTGACTACTAATCACATAACAACTAATTTGGATAAAGTTTCTCACATGAAATGATAAATTTTGCAATATATCGTATTCTTTCACTTAAATACCATAATGTTTAGTTTTCACATTTAACCCTTTAACATTGCTATACCTTAAAGTAGATCACGAGGTAATGACCAACCTCCACACACACTCATATGTAATCATAACACGCTACCTTGAAAACTTAGAATACGATAAAACAAGATTTTACATTAAAATACCATTTTCTTAATAAAACATTTTCTAAAAGTTTTAAGTTTGATACACTTTCAAAACAAATATCTTTTAGTGGGAAAATAAGATATGTCGTGGACATCGATTGTTTATCTAAACCTGACTTTGTGGTGTCTAGGCTAGGCAAGTGAGAAAAGGTAACTTTAAAAGGCACGTCTCACGATTCATGAGCGGATCCCTCCTTTTCTCATTTGTACTTATCTGGCCACAATTGGCGGTAAAGAGGCGATTTGAGGCTTCTAATGACTTGTCGTTTAGACCATTTAGAAATAATCTAGTTGAATTATAAAACCCTAGAATCTAAAATACGGAAAATCGACTTTTGCAAATAAATACATTTTACTTTAATAAAACCGTATTCTAAGGATTAGTATTTATAAATCTTTGCAAAGCGCCACTACAACCCATATTTGGGGAACCCGTTAGAGATAGTACGGTTTATCGTGCACCCTCGGCTTAGTAGTGCGAGATTCAGACCTCCGCAAGGAGCATTCGGTCTCGAAAGGTTTAAAATACGATATCTTAAGAAAATGATATTTTTATATAAAATATTTATTGAAATTATTTTTGTATGTATATTATCATTAAAAGGTCTATTTTGTTATAATATAAATATCCCATTTTTTCTAAAAATCACAAGACTAGAAAGTTACATTAAAATACCATGAATTTCAAATAAATCAATATTACAATTAATACCTTTATTTATGTAATTAGGATATTTTCACTAGAAATAAGACAAAATAAAATCACACTCATTATAACCATAAAGACGAATAATAAATAATTGAGGTGTATCTTGAAAACTATACAAAAGTATTTTTACATAAAACCCCCTCAAGTTTTATAAATTACAATAATGACCCTAACAATTATAGAACTTCGACTTACATTTCTTTTGGTCTGACTCGGGTTTGAGTCTGATTATTTCTGACTTGAATACGATTCAAGTCAATCTATATTCTTTAATATTCCAACTCAATATGAATACATGAATCCCAGAATCCAGTTAACAATCTATACAATTTGACTGAATCAAACCATGGATATACATCCATTATTCCGTTTACCTGATTATGCAGTTACAATCTGTTTACTGATATCATGGTTTTGGTCAGTCATCCAACTTACACAATACAATACAACAATACAATCAAAACACTACGGGGTTTAAAGGGTAGATTGGTACGGAAGATGTTAAAAGCGGCACGAGACGGTCAGACTTAAGATACCTAACATGAATCCAATTGCCGTTATTCCGGGCCTTCTAACGGAGCCTTGTACTCTATATTCCGTTTGCCATGGTCTCTAGCATATAGAGACCCCTCTAGTATACACTGGCATTCTTCTGTACCAAGCTACAAACAACAGCGTTAATACAACATTACAACAATACAATACAATATTAAAAGCTACTCTCTCTCTCCTATTCTTTGTCTATTTCTCCCTTATCTTTGGGACTTACCGAGCGACCTGTTCGCTGACGACATTCTATTTCTTTCTTCTTTGAATGTCGTCAGGTGCTTTGGACACAACAGAGATCGAACCCACCGGTGAAGACTTGGAGCAGTTTCACGAAGACCCCGAGCTCTAGACATTGTACCTTGTTCTATTCAGTACTTTCATTTCCTGTTATGCCATTGTTTAGGCATCGCTTTTCATTCCAGTTGTATTTACTTTTCATACATTGTACAAAAGAATGTTATTAATAAAGTTGCTGTTATTTCTATATCTCTTGTCTCTTATGATTTACTTTTATATTGCTTAGATACGCTTAGCGTATGTACTTCTAAGTATATACGTAGCGGACCTCATCGCGTCCCCTTCGCCGTACACCGGGAAGCGGGGCGTGACACCACCACCGGGCTATTCTTCGGGACCATGATCCCGCCAACAAGCTTCAACGTCCCAGTGCCATCGCAAGAAGCTCCAAAGAAGTCGGTCTTTGATCGGCTTGAACTACCGCGGCCCCTCTCAACGGGTCGCCCAAATCCAACGCCTCGGTCTTTAACAGACTAGGCCAAAGCTCCAATGGGCCTGTGAAGAAGCCTGCAATACCTGAAGGGGTTATCCCGAAATGGATAGCCATCCCTGCTCCTGTAAATGAAGTCATCAGAGAGACTTCTCCTACTAACGGGTCGGTCTTCACAAGACTGGCCGTTCCACCTTCCGCTCCAGGCGAAGTCACTAAGGCTGCTACCTCTGCTCGAAAGTCTGCCTTCGATAGGTTGGCCATCCCCTCTCAACGGACGTCAGTCTTTGACAGGCTGACACCAACAGCAGTTTCTCATCAAAGCATTAAGTACCATGCAGCTACCTCGACAATGGAGGTGATCCCATCTGCAAGACGCGCTCGGTGTCGCCACTGGTGCCGAGTGAGGAAAGCTGGGGGCAGTTCCCCTTCTGGACTGACTCCACTAGCTCCAATGGTGAAAATTGATACTGCTGTTCCAACTGAGAACAATTTTGAACCACTTAGGAGGGTGCGCAAAAACTCTCCAATTGCTGTGTTGAAAAGATCTCCCCCACCTATAGAGGACGCTACAAAGGCAAAGCTAGAGCATCCCCCTCGGCGGCTGTCCTCCAAAATCTACAGGGTCTGGAAAAGGGTCCAAGACTCTGTAATTAACCAAGACTACTCCCGCCGACTAAAGAAAATGAAGGTTCGGAAAGAGAAGGACCACCCTGTCATACCACAGAAGGTGTCATCTACTTGGGTGCCGGCTGCAACAGCCCCCGCAACTTCCACCGCCCATAAAAGGAGAAGGCCGGAGAAGATCCCTGCGTTCTTGGCAAATCGCAAAGACACTGAATCTAAATGCCCCAAGTCTGGGGTATGGTGGTGCACACCATCTATATGGCATCCGGAAAAGAGGATAGCTGTATCTCCACTGGTCATCGACCGCTTACGCGATCCGTAACAAAGGCTCAGGAGCAACAACAACAAAAGCTCTAAGAAATTCAAACAGCTATGGCCGCACTTACGGGACCGAAAGCATGCCCGGAGACATCCTCTGAGCAACGCCGTTAGCAGGAAACTGATGCTGAATTCCTTCAGAGAATGCTTGAGAAGAAGTACAAAGAAGCCGCGGAACAAGCGGCCAATATAAAACAAATGGCCCTTCTGTTCTAAGATATGGTGAGCATGATGATCCAGCCGGACCCTCCAGCCGAAGATCCTCCAGTAATAATTGAAGATGATAAAGGAGAGACATCAAATCCTCTGCCGGCTCTGTCAGCAGCCAAGGAGGAGACCATCTCCAAATCCATGCTCGATGATTATATAGCTCAACAAATACGAGCTCATCAAGCGAATGAAGCAAACAGCCAAGTCGTTAGAACTGGGCGACCATATCCAGGATGGTATGATCAGATCAAGTATCCGCCAGGATACACAATTCCTAAGTTTCACGTATACAAGGGGACATGCAATCCCCATCAACATGTCGCTCAGTTCAGGGCTCTCTGCGGCAATACTGGAGGTGACGACAAATTGTTATTTCATCAGTTCGTCGGCAGCTTGGTGGAAACGGCCTTTGAGTGGTATTCGGAGCTGCCCAACGACTCCGTCAAAACTTTTACGGAGATGGAATTGCTGTTCACCCAACATTTCGCAAGCGCTAGCGAACGCACCCCGATTACGACACTCATCAACGCCAGAGTGAAGTCGGGAGAAACCTGGGTTCAATACGCCATTCGGTGGCGGAACCTATGGTCAAAGTGCGAATAACGCATAGAGGAGACTCCTGCCATGGGCATGTTCATGGGGACCCTTGACCCTCAGGCAACCATCTCCCAATTCATGATGTTCTTCAAGCCGACCACTTTCCAGGCCATGATTGACAAGCTGGCCTAAATGGACCAGATGGGCCATAGACCGTCCTCCTCAAAGACAGATCCTCGGAATGAGAAGGGGAAAGGGAAAACAACCTTCGTCGCCAACGCTCAACAAAAAATGAGTGTCCCGAGACCGGTTGTTCGCCAAAGCAACAAGCGGCAATCTCTCGATGAGAAATTGAGACGTCCTTACTCGTTTCCCCGGGATAAAACAAGGAGACTGTTCGAACTAGCAGTGCGTAGCGGGCTCATCACTCTACTTGAGTCGAGACACCCACTACAACTAAACGATGTCAACGATCCCAGTTACTGCCCTTACCACCGAGTATTGGGCCATCCGATCGAAGATTGCTTCGTCTTCAAAAACTGGGTTGAAGACCAGTATCAACAGGGAAAGTTCGCGCTGTCCGAAAACTGGAAGGTAAACCTGCCACAACCACATGCTCCGAAAAGGATAGACATGCCGGGGGAAGCATTCTCATTTATAGAGAAAGCCCCATGGACTGCAATGTCCTAAAACTTGCAGTTGACCGAAACGTCATTAAACTACTACCAACCCGCGCCGTCCCCAGGATGACGTGGTGTTAAAAAAACGGTATGTCCACAAGCAAAATGGGCACGGATGAAAACCCGAAAGGGATCCATGAGTAAAAACAACAGGGCTACCAGCGAGTTTTGTGAAAATCCGAAAGGGCGCAATCTCATTAAAAGACACTTGCAAGGTCCTCTCGACCTTGTGAGGAGATAATGCCTGCGTGAGATCCTTACGACTCACAAGGGAGCAACACACTTAGGGATCCCCACGATTCCTAAGGAGAAATTACACTTACGAGATCCTCACGGCTCGTAAGGAGAATTCCCCTTTGAGACCCTCACGGCTCATACGATTCAAAAGCCTTAAGCTACAGGGATCTGAACCTGTTCTTAAGCCATCACAATCTCCAATGCTGCCCTACAAGCGGTTCAATGCTGACCCTTATATACAATCCACGGGCACGAATGAACATTTCCCTAACAGAGTCCCACCAGCGACTAGGGATATGCTCACACGGTGAACAAACACTTGTAGGTCCTCTCGACTTGCAAGGAGAAAACACTCTTGTAAGATCCTTATGACTTATAAGAGAACGCACACTTAGGAATCCTTACGATTCCTAAGGAGAAAAAGCACCTACGAGATCCTCATGACTCGTAGGGAGAAACACCTTTATGAGACCCTTACAGCTCATGAAGTCAAAAGACTTAGTCGACGGGATCCTAACCCTGTTTCCTAAGCCACCTTTGTTCGACATCGACAGAGGCAAATGATGATTCACTCCTGGCAATATCCCAGTTGTAGCGATGCTGATGCCTAAATCGGTATCAAATTCTAAGTCCTTTCATGGCAAATGATGATTCGCTCCTGGCAATATTCCAGTCGCAGCGATGCTTATGCTGAGATTGGCACTGGATTCCAAGTTCCACACTCGCGATAAAAAATCAGTGAGCCAAAAATGCATATGAAATAGCCGAAATAATGGGGCAACTTGCAACGAAATCAGCAAGTAAAAATGTATGCATACAAAAACAGCCGAAATGATTGGGCAACTCGTAATAAAAAGCAGCGAGTAAAAAGAAAAATAGCCGAAATGATCGGGCACCGCGAAAAATAGCCGAAATGATTGGGCAATCGCGATTTTCGCGATATAAAAAGCTGAAATGATAGAGCATCGCGGAAAGAATTAAAAAAAATGAAAAAATAAAACTTTTTGCCCTGCAAGTGAGGTCACATTGACCCCTGTATACAATCTATGGGCACAAACAAGAAGGGAACCATATCGTCCCACCAGGCTTCGTCGAAGCGAAGCCAAATCTAGACGGTTCATAGACAACCCAAAGACAATCTCGATATTCGTCGCAATATTGCAGACACAATGTCAACAAACGAAGTGAAGGAAGATCCGTAGCTTCAGGGTCTCGACGTCAACATCGACAACTTAGAGATCAACAACAGCGTTCTTCCTCCCTTCAATCGGATGCAGACGCAACATCAACAAACAGAGCCACGACAAAGTCCCCTAGTTCCAAATCTCTACGGTTCACAGACAGCCAAAAGATTACCCCGGAACCATGGCAAAGTCCCCTAGTTCTAAATCTCGATGGTTCATAGACAGCCTAGAGATCACCAACGGCGTTTCTCCTTACTCCAGTAGGATGCAGATGCGACGTCAACAAATGACCCCAGGGTCAAAACAACGGAACCATGGCAAAGTCCCCTAGTTCCAAATATCGACGGTTCACAGACAGCCTAGAGATCACCAACAGCGTTTCTCCTTACTCCAGCAAGATGCAGATGCGATGTCAACAAACGACCCCAGGGTTAAAACAACGGAACCATGGCAAAGTCCCCTAGTTCCAAATCTCGACGGTTCACAGACAGCCTAGAGGTCACCAACGGTGTTTCTCCTTACTCCAGCAGGATGCAGATGCGACGTCAACAAACGACCCCAGGGTCAAAACAACGGAACCATGGCAAAGTCCCCTAGCTCCAAATCTCGACGGTTCACAAACAGCCTAGAGATCACCAACGGCGTTTCTCCTTACTCCAGCAGGATGCAGATGCGAGTCAACAAACGACCCCAGGGTCAAAACAACGGAACCATGGCAAAGTACCCTAGTTCCAAATCTCGACGGTTCACAGACAGCCTAGAGATCACCAACGGCGTTTCTCCTCACTCCAATCAGATGCAGACGTGACATCAAAAACCCATCTCAGAGTCGCAACGAAGCGGAGCCATGGCAAAGTCCCTAGTTCTAAATCTCAATGGCCACATCTACGGCCCGATGACCAACAATGGTGTGCCTCCTCATTCCAGCAGGACACAGATGCTACACCATCAATCGGAGCCACGGCAAAGTCCCCAGTTCCAAGACTCTACGGTTCACAGACAATCTGGAGTCAACCAATGACTTCCCTGCCGGATCAACGCTTCGTCTCGGAAATAAGTCAACCAACCCCGGGGAAATCAGTGTCTTTGGCAAATACTTCGATTCAGGAAATTAGCGTTCTTGACGAGAGGATCTCGATTCGCGTTGACCCGCAAGGAAATCAATGTCTTTGCAGAAATACCTCGATTCGTCTCAACCCCAGGGAAATCAGTGTCCTTGGCAACCTCCTCGATTCAGGGAAATCGGCGTCCTTGACGAGAGCATCTCGATTCGCGTCGACCCGCAGAGAAATCAACATCTTTGCAGGAATACCTCAATTCGTCTCAACCCCAGGGAAATCAGTGTCCTTGGCAAAACCTCGATTCGTGTCAACCCGCAAAGAAATCAGCGTCTTTGCATGAATATCTCGATTCATCTCAACCCCAGTGAAATCAGTGTCCTTGGCAAAACCTCGATTCGCGTCAACCCACAGAGAAATCAGTGTCTTTGCAGGAATACCTCGATTCAGGGAAATCAGCGTCCTTGACGAGAGCATCTCGATTCGCGTCGACCCGCAAGGAAATCAGTGTCTTTGCAGAAATACCTCGATTCATCTCAACCCTAGGGAAATCAATGTCCATGGCAAAACCTCGATTCACGTCGACCCGCAGAGAAATCAGCGTCGTTGCAGGAATACCTCGATTCGTCTCAACCCCAGGGAAATCAGTGTCCTTGGCAACCTCCTCAATTCAGGGAAATCAGCGTCCTTGACGAGAGCATCTCGATTCGTGTCGACCTGCAGTGAAATCAGCGTCTTTGCAGGAATACCTCGATTCGTCTCAACCCCAGGGAAATCGGTGTCTTTGGCAAAACCTCGATTCGCGTCGACCCGCAGAGAAATCAGCGTTTTTGCAGGAATACCTCGATTCGTCTCAACCCCAGGGAAATCAGTGTCCTTGGCAAAACCTCGATTCGCGTCGACCTATAGAGAAATCAGTGTCTTTGCAAGAATACCTCGATTTGTCTCAACCCCAGGAAAATCAGTGTCCTTGGCAAAACCTCGATTCACGTCGACCCGCAGAGAAATCAGTGTCTTTGCAGGAATACCTCGATTCGTCTCAACCCCAGAGAAATCGGTGTCCTTAGCAAAACCTCGATTCGCGTCGACCCATAGAGAAATCAGTGTCTTTGCAGGAATATCTCGATTCGTCTCAACCCCAGGAAAATCAGTGTCCTTGGCAAAACCTCGATTCAGGGAAATCAGCGTCCTTGACGAGAGCACCTCGATTTGCGTCGACCCACAGAGAAATCAGTGTCTTTGCAGGAATACCTCGATTCGTCTCAACTCTGGGGAAATCAGCGTCCTTGGCAAATACCTCGATTCAGGGAAATTAGCAAGCTTGATGAGAGCACCTCGATTCGCATTGACCCGCAGAGAAATCAGCGTCTTTGCAGGAATACTTCGATTCGTTTCAACTCCGAGGAAATCAGTGTCCTTGGCAAAAACCTCGATTCAGGGAAATTAGCGTCCTTGACGAGAGTATCTTGATTCGCATCGACCCACAGAGAAATCTGCGTCTTTGCAGGAATACCTTGATTCGTTTCAACTCCAAGGAAATCAGTGTCCTTGGCAAAACCTCGATTCAGGGAAATCAGTGTCCTTGGCGAGAGCATCTCGATTCACGTCGACCCGAAAGGAAATCAGTGTCTTTGCAGGAATACCTCGATTCGTCTCAACTCCGAGGAAATCAGTGTCCTTGGCAAATACCTCGATTCAGGGAAATCTGCGTCCTTGACGAGAACATCTCCATTCGCGCCGACCCGCAGAGAAATCAGTGTCGCTGCAGGAATATATGACGTCAACAAAGCGGAGCCGCGGCAAAGTTCCCAGTTCCATAACTCGGCGGTGCATAGACAACCCAAAGTCAACCCTCGACCTCCCTGTTGAAGCAATGTTTTGACTCGGGACTAGGTCAACTTATCAATCACTTACGAGTCCTCTCGACTTGTAAGGAAGAAAATTCTCTTGTGAGATCCTTACGACTCTCAAGAGAAAACACACTTAGGAATTTTCACGATTCCTAAGGAGAAAATACACCTATGAGATCCTCTCGACTCGTAGGGAGAAAAGTCTTTATGAGACCCTCATGGCTCATAAAGTTGAAAAGTCTTAGGAAACAGATCCTAACCCTGTTTCCTAAGCCATCGCTACCTTATAAAGAGTTCAAGATGAACTGTTATCTACCATCTATGGGCCACACTTGCCAAAGCTACATGCCACTGAAATGGAGAAATTACTCATGAGCATATAAACTGCTTCACGCCAGAGTAAAACATAAAGAAATAGAAGGGTGCGGCTCATGGAGCTGAGGGTTTGGAACAATATCCCTTAAGAGTCGAGATTTGAGTCAATGATAAATGACGACGCTTGTGTCTGCTCGTTATCTTCTCAGATCAAGATTCTAAAAATTATATACCAACCCAAATCTGGTCATACGCTATGAATTACTCTGCACTACCTCACCCATGTATATACTTACGTGAGCAAAGTAGTGGGGGGCATTTGTTCCCGCCAAAAAATTTCTGCGAAAAAGAGCCCAAGGTATCAAATGGCAGCGATACGCTTAAAAAATTGCGAACAGTATTTTCCGGGCTGTATTTTGACAAACGCCCGAATGAGAAACAGCTAAATTCTGATGGTATCGAAAGTGTCTCGAAAAATCCTTCGATTGATATATTATGGGTCTCATAATTCATCCGGGATCAAAAGTTATGAGCAAATGTGCTACGCACGTGTAATTAGTGTTGACTGTTTCCTCATGGGAACTGAATAAAATATATAAATAAAACAGCAAGGAAAATCCCAATGGGGTATCACGTGCCCACATGTGACTGGGGGTCACGTGCTGACACATGATGGTTTCCCAAGGACTCTGAAATGATAAGAATTGAATCCTAATCAAATGGGGTCACGTGCTCGCACGTGATAGGCCTTTAAGCCCACTGAAGTATAATAAAACAGTAAGGAAAAACCCCAATGGGGCATCACGTGCCCACACATGACAAAGGGTCACGTGCGGACATGTGATAAGTTGCTGAGTTCTTTAAAATAATAGAATTAAATTTTGGTTAGAAGCTTAATCAGTGGGTCACGTGCCACCACGTGATAGGGTCTTAAAAATTCTCTGAGTTAAAAGAAAGAAAACTCTAAACGGGGCATCACGTGCCCACACGTGACAGGGGGTCACGTGCCAACACGTGATGGGTTCCTAAAGATCTCTGAACTAATAGAATTAAATTCTAATTAAATGGTCAATCAGTGGGGTCACGTGCTAACACGTGATAGGCTCTTAAACCTTTCTAACTAATAGAATTAAATTCTAATTAAAGAAAATCAAAAAGCCTAATATTTCCCTAGATCTTTCCAAACAAAAAGATTGCGCTCTGTAAAGTGGAGCACCGTTGGATTAAAAATCCAATGGTGATTAAAAATCATCAATTTATACAAGGAAAGATTTCCCTGAAATTTGCCAGGAATAACAGATAAAATATCTTTTGGATTAAAAATCCAATGGTGAATAAAATTCACTGAATGATCTAAAAGATCATGTTGGTTACAAAATCAATCAAAATCTTTCAATGAAAGATTGACTAAATAAACTGATTTTTTTCTTTCTTCTATAAATAGGAGCCAAGAAGAGAAGAGAGGGGGATACAACCTAAAGAGAAAGAAAACAGAAGAGAGAAAAAAAAGAGAAGAGAATTTAATTCTCCAGAGAGAAAAAAAAATCTCTCCAGAGAGAAAAAAAAGATCTCTTCAGAGGAAAAAAGAAAACTCTAGGTGAGAAAAAGAAAGTTCATTCTACAATCTTTCACAAAAATAAAAAGAGAATTTAATTCTCAATCTAAGAGTTTAACTCTTCTGAATAAGAACTTAGTTCTTTCTTTGGTTGAAGATCTGCAGAAGCAGATCTCCCCATAAGTTGAGAATTTAATTCTCATCGAGGAGATTCTGCCATGCAGGTCTAAAACCTAGGGGAAGACCTAATTCAGAGAATTTTATTCTCCCACAGAGCATATAGGAATTTAATTCCTCCAACAAAGATAGGGTTTAACCCTTAATATAAGAACTTAGTTCTTCCTGTGGTTGAAGATCTGCAGAAGCAGATCCCCCCATAAGTTGAGAATTTAATTCTCATCGGGGAAATTTTGCCATGCAAATCCAAAACTTAGAGGGAGAATTGGGTTTAAAGAATTTAATTCTTCCAAATACATAGGAATTTAATTTCTCTAAATAAGATTAGGGTTTAACCCTATAAAAGAATTTAATTCTTAAATAAGGGACTCAGACTTTTCATGCGCGTAAAGAGATCAAGTACCCAACCTGATCACATGGCAACACGTGACTCTCCCCCTCAATGATCAAAAAAGAATGAATGAGATGGGGTCACGTGCTCCCACGTGACCCTTGAACAAACTTCTCAAAATAAAGGCAGAACAGACTTTGGGTGCCCTCACGTGTCCCCACGTGACCCCTGACAAACACCTCTTTAAAAAAGAGAAGATGGAAAGAACTGAAGGATTAAAATCCAATGCATGGGCGCTCTCACGTGTCCCCACGTGACCCCTAGCAAATCTTTTTAATATCCAGTGCATGGGTACTCATCACGTGTCTACACGTGATGGCCGCGAAGACTAAAGTGTTTAACACTTACCTGCATATCTTGAGAATAAAATAAAGGAAGTTTGGGCCCAACACTGTTTTGTGTGTTGCATCCTTAGTGTTTAACACTATTTTAAAGCGCATCACATGGGAGCACGTGATAACCGAGTGTACTCTAGTGTTTAACACTTTATCCAAGCCAATTTTAGCTTGAGCTAGCCAAGTTTTCCAGAGGCAGTACCCCCTTTTGACTGAACCTCAAACACACTTTTGTCTTCCAAAATTGGTAATCTCATATGACATTCAAAGTAGAACCCAGTGCCTTTCAGACAACTTTGGTTCAAGGGTACATCTCTCCACACCTCTGATGCATGTCGTTGTAATTCTTCAAGGTCTTCAGAGAGGTGGTGGGTCCCAATGACCAATAACTATCCGGTGCATTTCCAAATCCATGTTTGCATCTGAACTTGGACCGCAATGTCCCTAAACTAAACAATATGGCCCAAATACTCTTTTGTTGGATCTAAATGATCCCGTTAAGTTGATCTTAGTCTAAAATTAGACTAACGTATTCTTAAAAAACGTTTAAGTTGATCATAGTCTCAAACGAGATTAACGATTCTTAAACCCAACCCAAACCCAAATCTAAGAAAATACGGATTTGGACTAATCCATGCCCTACGGGCGACAACATAAATTAGTCTCCGTATACAATCCACGGGCAACCAAAAATAAAACAAACACACACGACACGAAGTGACCATATGGAGAAGGGGAAAGTGTTTACCGCAATACGGTAGCGTAATTAACTGCAGGGGCTTGCGCCTGCAGGGAAGAGCTGTTCCCCGCTGAAAGACGCGGACGAAGACGCGACGGACGTCTTGCCTGAATTTCGGGAAAGATGCTAATTGGTGCTATCCGTCCACCTCTCCGAAGATGCCAAGTTGATTTATGACACCATGTATCGAAGGTTTACACGGATGCGGCCGATGTAGCAGACTTCGTCGGATTCCCCCTCATTCGAGGGGTTTTTGATTGTAGGGACGCTCTTCCCTACAGGCGCAAGCCCCTGCAGTTAATTACGCTACCGCATCGCGATAACCACTTTCTCCTTCTCCAGATGGTCACTTTGTGTCGTGGGTGTTTGTTTTGTTTGTGGTTGCCCGTGGATTGTATACGGAGACTAATTTATGTTGTCGCCCGTAGGGCGTGGATTAGTCCAAATCCATATTTTCTTAGATTTGGGTTTGGGGTTTGGGTTTAAGGATACGCTAGCCTCATTTGAGACTAAGATCAACTTAAACGTTAATTAAGGATACGTTAGTCTAATGTTTAGACTAAGATCAACTTAACGGGATCATTTAGATCTAACAAAAGAGCATTTAGACTCTATTGTTTAGTTTAGGGACATTGCGGTCGATTACCAGTTTAAGGACATGGTGGTCCAATGTTAGTTTAGGGACATCTCGGTCCAGGTTAAAGACATCGTAGTCCGTGGGTTTAAAGGGACCCCACAGTCCGAGGTTAAGGACATCGTAGTCCATGGGCTTAAGGACCCCACAGTCCAAGTTAAGGACATCGTAGTCCGTGAGTTTAAAAGGACCCCACAGTCCGAGGTTAAGGACATCGTAGTCCATGGGCTTATGGACCCCACAGTCCAGGTTAAGGACATCGTAGTCCATGGGCTTAAAGACCCCACAGTCCAGGTTAAGGACATCGTAGTCCGTGAGTTTAAGGACCCCACAGTCCGTGAAATGTGTGGTTGTCGGGACCCGTCACCTCTCTGAAGACGTTGAAAGATTACAACGACAGATATCAGAGGAGTAAAGAGATGTACCCTCAAACCGGTGTGAATTGGTTGAAAGATCAATAACCTAATTTAGGACTAAGATCTGTTAAATATTCATGAGCAGATGGGCTCAATTAAATATAAGTTGAGGACTTATGGCCAATCTTGGGTTAAGTCCAATCAGATTAAAATGTTCAACATTTTATTTAGGGCTGCTGAGCTTTTATTTGGGCTTGGCCCTTTTAATAATCTTGACAACATTTTTGTCTTGTATTGAATGCAGAGCATTCATCAGAGCTCTGGGCTTTATTAAAGAACAATTTTTGTTCTGACAGCACAACACGTGGCGCGCCAGACGCTTTGCGCCAATTAAAGAGCGCAGTGCGCTTCTGTCAAGTAGCGCATACGTGGAGGACACGTGTCGCGCTTGGCACTAAGCGCCAGATAGTGAGCGCATTACGCCAGTTTATGAGCGCTAAGCGCTAGTTTGTGAGCGCATTCCGCTAGTTTAGTGGCGCACACGTAAGTGACACATGGCACACTTGGCGCTGAGCGTCAGGCCATGAGCCCAGTGCGCTATTTCAGAAGCGCAAAACGCAAGTTGCATACGTGGTTGACACGTGGCGCATTTTGGCGCTGAGCGCCGGTCCAGAGAGCGCAGAAGCGCTGTTCTAGAGTGCAAGGCACATTTCAATAGCGCAAAACGTATTTGATCAAATTTATGATCTGTGAACAAATTTATGTTTTCTTAGAAGAGACTTTGTCTCAAGATTCAAGAACAACAGTTCTTATTCTTTTGAAAGGATTTGCCTTTATAGATCCATGATCTGTGAATGGAGTAAGTACTTCTTTTGTTTTTATGATGAGATATTTTGATCTCTTTTTATAAAAGACCTTGGTCTTTGTAGATCTATGATCTTTTGAGAAGATAATTATTCTTTTTATGAAATGATTTCATCTCTGTGTTCAAGAGTCATTCTTTTTACCTTGAAGAAATGATCTTCTTTCAAAAGCTTGTTCTTCTTTCTTTGAATTTTTCTCAAAGTTTAGGGGGGGTCCTCTATATCAGACTTGAAGTCTTGGGGACTTTATATAGGGCAAATTGATTTGTTAAATCAGTTAAAGAGATCTTTCTCTGATTGATTTGGGGATATTTCCCCACCGTTGGATCTTTGATCCTTGGGCTTCTGTTTTACAGAAGGCAATCTTCTTGTTTTTATTAAGATTGGAAAGGTCTTTCCGTAACAGAATTTTAATTCTGATTAATTAATGATTTATCATTTTTAGATCTTTTGATCTAACGGTGGGAAATTTTTAATTCCAGCGCTGGCGCACTCGTGCTTTGCACGTGGTGCGCTGTACAGAGCGCAGCGCACTTTGCACTAGCACACCTATGTTTGACACGTGGCGCGCAGCCTGCGCTAGCGCACCCGTGTTTGACACGTGGCGCGCAGCGCGCCTAGCGCTGGATCTGAAGCGTTGCTTCAATTTTTGAATTTTAAATTTTAAAACAGAGCTTTGCTCTGATTGGGGGTGCGCTGCCTAGGGCGTAGCGCACCTGACGCTAGCGCATCTGTGTTTGACATGTGGCACGCAGGGCGCCTAGCGCTGGATCTAAAGCGTTGCTTAAATTTTTGAATTTTGAATTTTTAAACAGAGCTTTGCTCTGATTGGGGGTGCGCTGCCTAAGACGCAACGCACCTGGCGCTAGCACATCTGTGTTTGACACGTGGTGCGCAGCGCACCTAGTGCTGGATCTGAAGCGTTGCTTCAATTTTTAAATTTTGAATTTTAAAACAGAGATTTGCTCTGATTGGGGGAAACAAATGCCCCCACACCGTTGCGCTCACGTGGCGCACACGTGAGTGCAGCGGTGGCAGCATCTGAGCCCTTGGATCAACTCAGAAGTTGAAGGGCAGTTCAATGCCTATAAATAGGACCTTTGGTCCCTTAGATGATTTTCATCTTCTTTCTTGAGAATTTTTATTCAGAGCATTGCTCTTCAGTTTAAGAACTTTTCAAGAGTCAGAACTCTATCAAAACTTAGGTAAAGTTTAATTTTTTTTAATAAATCAGGGTTTTACCCATTAACAGAGCCTTGCTCTTCATAGATCTTTGATCTAAAGAAAACCCATTTAGGGTTTCATTAACAGAGCTTTGCTCTCATGAACCCATAGATCTAAAGAGATCTTTTCTTGGGGTTTCTTAGCCCATGAATCAGAGCTATGCTCTTTTGATAACATGTAGATTTCTTAATCTTTGATGAAGAACTCTTAAGAGTTTTTCATGGATCTTGAAGATCCTAGAATTTTTTAATTCATAAAAAAATTAATTTTAATTAATTCTTTTCTGATGAATTTTTCATCATCATTACAGAGCCAGGCTCTTTAAGGAATTTTATTCCTTCATGATCAGAGTTTGACAAGTGTCACTCTGTCATAGAGCTTTGCTCTCAAAGGGAGATTGTCTCCTTTTCCCGAGGGATCTCTCATTCAATGAGAATTTTCTTGAGGATTTCCTCATTAATTAATAGTCCCATCCAATGATGAGGTCGTTTTATTAATTATTAATTGATGAATTGTCATCTAGATTTTGTGGGTCCCCTTTTGGTCCCCTTTCCACTGCATTGCAATATGGTACAACTTTTAAAGTACCGAGTGTCAGAAATTTAAAATTAAATTATAGTACTGACAATTGATTTCTGTCCCTCTTTTTTGCAGGCGACATGTCTTTCGATACTTAGTTTCCATTCGTCCGTTCAGAGGGAGGATTCCCTGAGGCACCTGTGGACCGGGAGGCTCTCGCGCTCATCAGAGACCATGACCTGGAACATAAAAAACTTCACTTGTGGGGTAGATGGTACGACCAGATTATCAGAGGTCGTCGAAGCTTCTCTTATGTGACGCCGTCGAAACCTATCTCGGCAATTCCGTATGAAGATGCACCCCCGGTGAACTATGCCGTGGAGGTTGTTAATTGGACTTCGGAGGGTCTCCTTCAGCCTTCGATCGCCGCAGTACCCATGCAGCCGACGGTGACTTTGGATACCCTAGGGCGACACATATGCTAGGGCGAGTCACGCCCTTGGGGACAGCCCTACAACATCGGGCTAACTTCCCGTCATCCGGCCGGGTACTTGCAGTGGGCCCGGTACATCTTGTCGGCGAAAAAATTGCAGCTGCTAAAGCTCGGCTTGTACCCTGCGGTCTACGCTTCGCTGTTCCAGTATTCTGCACCTCCCACATGGTGGATCAAGGCATTCTTGGAGCAGTGGAACATCCCGACCCATACCTTCCTTCTACTGGACAGAGAGGTTTCCATTTCCTTGGAAGAATTCGCCGAGGTTTCTGGTCTACCTGTCAGGGGGGAGCATTACGAGGAGCTGCTTCCTCCGGATGAATATATTTTTGCCACCAAGCCAGTGGTGATGGGCCTCACGCCAGAGAACGCCATTCAGCACCAGTTCCCCAGCCTGATAAAGGTGTTGAACCTATACGAGAGCCTCTTCCTTGAATCCGGAGGTCGGGGGGTCAGTTTTGCGGACTTCATTGCCCGGTTTCTTCGCCCGGAGATTTTGTCGCGACGAGGCGAAAAGTTTGCTAAGCTCGATGATCCCTTCGGCTTTGGCTTGGACCGTCAGCCGGTACTGGAAGCTGATCAGAAGGGCTTCTTTCTTCCCGACGCTGCGATCATCCCTCTGTCAGAAATCGCCATCCCGGGCATTGACGAGGAGACGTTTTTTCTTGGGTTTCTTGGGCTATGGTTGAGCTGGTTCGCGCTCCCTATGCATCCTCGTTACATGATGCCTTCCGTCTTCTACCCCGCGCATCGCATGGTTGCCGGAATACAAGTGGCCATCGGGATCGCCGGGCTAGCCCACTTATACCACGGTCTTCGCGTAGCGGCGGATACCACAGAACTGGGGGTGCATCCTGCCAACTTCCCGATGCATTACTTCACTTCATGGATGGAGATGCACGTGCTTGGGGTCTTCGGCATTCACTAGAGACCTTCGTTTTACGAGAGATGCAAGTTCCCTTGGATTATGCGGCTGGTTGAAGCCTCCATCGTGAGTCCGTCACAGCAGGAAGCTAGGGTCTTTCTCCTTCGTCCGCGCACGGTCGGAGATGGTATGTCTTTCATGGACAAAGTCTTGACCATTGACCATCGGGATCGCCGGGCTAGCCCACTTATACCACGGTCTTCGCGTAGCGGCGGATACCACAGAACTGGGGGTGCATCCTGCCAACTTCCTGATGCATTACTTCACTTCATGGATGGAGATGCACGTGCTTGGGGTCTTCGGCATTCACTAGAGACCTTCGTTTTACGAGAGATGCAAGTTCCCTTAGATTATGCGGCTGGTTGAAGCCTCCATCGTGAGTCCGTCACAGCAGGAAGCTAGGGTCTTTCTCCTTCGTCCGCGCACGGTCGGAGATGGTATGTCTTTCATGGACAAAGTCTTGACCATCGGCCAGGAAACTTAAAAGGCGGTGCTGTCACTGCAAGACATTTTTAAGGACGGGGCCTCCGTGTTGAAAGCCAGGGAGATTTTCCATTTGTACTCCATCAGGCCAGGATTTCTTGTATTCAGGCAAAATGATGCGGCGCTATTCATGAGATACAACCCCCATCATTTTTCCCAGCAGCTGAGTTATAATCAAGGAGTCCCGCTGGAGGCTTTCTTGGCAGAACCCGCTGGAGGCTTTCTTGGCAGAACCCGCTGGAGGCTTTCTTGGAATGCGGGGCGCGCTGCAACATTTCATGCGCTTAAATATGGGATCTCACTTCTTTATCAGTGAACCGAGTTGCGTCCCGAAGGCCCTTAACGTATACATGGCCTGGTATCAACATGCAACGGGTGCTGTTATTAGGGAGAAGCAGCAGCTGCTACCTGACCGCAAGGGTGCACCCCCTGCTAGTGACCGAAACCTTCCCTTGAAGCGACGGACCATTGCCATTCCTTCGCTAAAAGGAACTGCCGTTATTGAAGTCCCCGAGGACAGGCCTGAGCTACCGGTGTCCCGTGCTCCCGTGGAGACGGAGGATGTACCACCGGTGCCCCATGCTCCCGCGGAGACGGTAAATGTAGCTTCCCCCGAATCTGGCGTGGGCTCAGATATCGGGACTCGTCGCCCCAAAGTGCCCACTAAGCGTAAGCTTGTGCTTGCTGCGACTGGAGCTCGTGCGCAAAAGAGGAAGAAGAAGTTAGTCCTTTTTCTAGATGCTGTACTCATCCTGGAGCCTCATGCTTCTTATAACGAGGGCCTGAGCGAATATGGGACCAACGAAGGTCTCTTCATAGCGCCGGAAGATACTGATCTTGAGGCTGCTATTGCAGCTTCTTGTGCGATCCGCAAGCCACCAAGCGGAAATGGCCACCCTAGCGCAATCAAGTAAACATCAGTCGCACCTTGTTATTGTATCATATCTTTATTTTTATTATCATGTCTTGACTGACATTTTTCCTTCTGCAACAGTCTTTACCACTGAAGAGGCTCTGGCGGCTTCCCTTAGGACCTTTGAGGAGGAGGAGAGGAATCGCGCCTTGTTTGGCATGGTATGTCTTGTCTCATTGCATCTTCATTCCCCTTTCTTATGGACAATCTAACCCCTTCTTTATCTTATCGCAGGGACCGCAATGCCAATCCCGCAAGGTGATGCGGAGATTCTTCCCGGGCCAGCCACCGAAGTCCCGGCCTCTTCGGCACTGCCGAAAGAGGCCTTACTCAAACGACCGATGACGGAATATATAACGGCTCCAGAGGTAACCTTTGGCGCAGATGATAGCGTCCTATTGATGGAGGCATCCAGAAGATCCGCTTTGATGGCCCGAGCGGAAAGGAAGCGCCGAATGCACGCGGCAAGGGAGCGTAGTGCTGCTTTGGCCGCGGGTGCGGGTTCGAGCACCGCTACCCCTGCCTCTACTCCTTCAGAGGAATCCCTGGCTACCTTGTCCACTGCCTATAGACGGGCAGCACGTGCGGCTCGGGAAGTGGTCGGAAGACCAACTTAAGGTAATGTGACACGGGGTTCCGTTGTCAAAGTTTTAAATATCAATTCTCATATATCTTACCTTGCAGGTCCGAGTCTTACCGAAGAAGTGGCGGTGACCGCTGAGTCTGGGGTAGCGGTAGAAGAGGTAGTCATGATTGCCGAACCCGAGGCGGCAGTAGGCGAGATGGCTGCTATCACCGAGCTCGAGGTAGCGGCGAGTGAGACAGTCACGATCACCGAACCTGAGATGGCGGTAGGTGAGATGACCACCATTTCCGAGCCCGAGGTAGTCACTCTTTCGCAAGAGTCGGGCACTGCCCCGATCGTCGCTTTTTCCGCCTGCGGCTCGTTTCCATCTCCTGGCGTCGCACGCATTACGACGGCTCTCGTAGAGTCAGGGGATGAGGCGACGGGAGGTGAGACCATCCCGATGGAAGAGGATGAAGCAGTTGCTGTATCAAGTCACACCCTCGTCACGGTTCCGACTGGCGACTCATCAGGTAGATTTTGGGTCATTGCTTTTCTTTTTATTCTGCAATCCTTTTCAATCTTTCCTGACAGTATTTATCTCGTTTCTAATGCAGGTGTGGCGAGCGCTGAGGTCGCGCTACCCGAGGCAACGCCATCAGTTACCGTTTTGACGGTGACCCCTTCTCTACCTTCTCTCGCACCGTCTTAGATGTTGGAAGGTACGGATTTGTGACCCATCAGTCTTACTTCTAGGTTGTATAATTTATGTACTGACATTGCATTATTGCGTTCTTGCAGGAGTCCTTTTTGACTACCTGTATCAGGTGCTGCACCCACACTTCTCCTTCCTATCAGAGATTAGTCCGCCTGCTGGTGTCGGTGAGTATCTTTTCTAAACGACGTCCTTTCTTTAACGGGCAGTCACATTATTGCTAATCCCTCTTTGTATTGCTTGTAGCCTTACAAATCGAAGGCGGGGACGAGGCTATCGTTGCGCCACCAGTACTCCCAGCTCTGCCCCCTGTTGCAGCCAGTATAGTAGACTCTATTTTTCGTGTATTTTCTTTATTTCCTGAGCCGACATCTAATTATGATTTATTTTGCAGCAATCAGATCAACTCCAGCCCCATTCGAGTCTCGCATTATGATGCCGGCAGGGCCCTTTTCCAGACGTCCATCCTCGAAAGGCGCCGCGAATAGTCTGCGCATATTGAACGACTATATTGAGGAGCTCGACGTGGAGACTCCCACATCTGCTGCGGATTTTTCCGCGGAGGTTAACCCTATGCTGGCGACGCTCGTAAACTTTCATGGTGAGGGCGTTGTTGAGTCTTGGGTTAATCGCTGCAGGGAAATTGAGGCTTGCCTGCATGAGCTTGAGCTTAGGCGTCCTGTGTTAGTGTATATGCCCTAGAGGCCATTACTGTATCATACTAGTTTGTATATTACTTAATGGATGCTTGGGATATTCACCTTGTATAAACAATCTTGCTCAAAATAGTAGTATGCTACTTGGTTTGTTTCTACTTCAATGTGTACATGTGTTTATTTCAGTATATCACTTATACGCATTAGTGGAGCCCTTAGGATCTTTGCTTGATTACCAGCGTTGTGATGGCAGTCACACTAGTGGGGGCTGGGTAATCTATAAGCACATCCTTATACAGGTCCCTAGTCGCAGGACTATCGAGACAGGGCATCGATATTCCGGAGTAGACTAGCGTATGCGCTTCTCATCCCAGTGTGGGAGATGGTCTGTCCCACAGCCATCAGTACGTCGTACTGGAGATAGTATACGGGTGCTCGTTGGGTTACGAGTACACTGGACAGGACTCGTCGGGAACTGACAGGTTGGTATTATACCTATCGTCAGTCATCAGTTCCCAGGTGACATGAGTACAGCTTAGTCCGCTGACTTGACACTGGCACTTCGCCTCGAGTGTGTTCCCACTGCACTTTGATCACTACCCTACCACGGCTCAAAGGAGTCGTGCAAACAGGTGGTGGTTGGGTGCAGTCCCGAAGCACTTGGAGGCAGTGACGGTTAGACAGGATTCGTCTCTCCCGGTATTGGGGGTTGACATCGCGCTGTGTCTAGGAGAGCCATTACACGAGTAGTCCCTGGCCAGGGCAAACGAGATATACTGGTAGGTTTCCAGTGTTATCTCAGGGTGTTTTGGGCTTCGCTCCGGCACGACTTGTACCGCTATTGGGGGACTAACGTTTACCGCCCCCTAGGCCCGCCATGCGATGTATCAGACGAACAGACCGGACTGTACGGAGACTGTCACATTCAGACTCAGTAGGAGTACCGATGGGGTTTCACCTCGTCAGCCTTCTTGTCGACATCTACCTGGGGACCGTTACGCACAGCTAGTGCCGCTTGCGGTCTGTGGTTAAACCCACTGCCAGCGTAGTGTCGAGTCTTTAGAGTCCCACACAGAGGGTATTCGTCTATGGGCAAAACAGAGTAGAGGTCGCATGGTTTTGCGACAGGGTTCGTTCTCATCCGCGCACTTGTGCACGTTTGGAGTCCGGACGGATATTACCAGCAGGCTCTGGTTTGAGCCGGATACTGGTATAGTATTATTAGGGGTTGTTTTTATCTCTCAGTATTCATGTTCCTCGGAACAAGAATGCAGGTGTGTATGCACAGTTATTTGAGGAGGAGGAAGATGACTTTCATTAGGGTTTCGGAACGGGTGCGTATGCACAGTTGACAGTCGTCTTTTTCCAAACCCTAATGGATTTGTATTATATCATTTAATAATATATAATAAAATGAAATTGTGTCATGGTTAGTTTTTGTTGACTAGTTGACCATGGTTGACTTGTTGACCATGGTTGAACTTTTGACTATTATCATTACAAAAGAAAGATGCTCTTGATTCTTGCATTTTCATTTAATGCTTGTAATGATATTGGTCATTCTAAAACTTTCCATCAACCTTTTCATTTTTGATTATTATTATTGATAATTCTTTTTCTTTTGCATTATGGTTGCAAGAAAGAAAAAGAATAGCTCATTCTATCATATTCACTCTCTCTCTTCATCTTCATCTTCTTCTTCCTCTAGCAAAGAGAAACCTTCTCATGTGTTGAGAATCCTTCTCTTTAAAAACAAAAGCAACCCTTAGACACTCTCTACTCACTCTAGGATCAAGGGTTTAGCAAGCCGGCGATTCTAGTTCACTCCAAGTTCGAGAAAGAGCCCAAAGGTCGAGCCTTCGAGGTGGATCCATCTTCGACGGAAGAAGGCGACAAAGGAGAACCATCAACCTCTACAAAGTTTGAAGACGAAGGAGTTCAAGTTTAGGTATAACCATCTTCATCCGAGTAGCTAAATCTTTTTAGCATGTTTACTAGTTTTAGTTTAGACTACGATCCCGACCTTGCTTAGTCCATGTTGCCTCTTGCGATAAAAATTTGTTTTTTATACCGTTTCCGCCTCCCCGTAAGAACCGGGGGTCGCAATATGGACTTACAGTGGTATCAGAGCCTAACTAAACTTAAACTAGCTTGGTAGTAAAGTGTAACGAAGTTCGGAACCGAAAAAATCACAAAACCGGAATATTACAAAACCTGAGTTTCTGTTGAATTTTTTTTTTGCTCAAAATGAAAAACTTTATACTTGTAAAATCGTCTCAGGGTTTTGTGAATGCACCCATGAAAAACGATCCACTGTTGAGCTCAAAGCGCCGCCCTTCCGCGGCACGAGGTAGGCTCGTGCCGCGCAACCGCCGCGCTTTGTCGTCTTCTCTGCATCGTTTTTCGTGCAGTGTGTTTGTGTGTTGGTTTTGGGATTTTTAAAATATATAATATGTGCCCAGATTTTCCAGAAAAGAAATTTTCTTTTGGGGTCCTATAATTCCGTATTTTTCCGAACTTCACTGCACTTTGACTATGATGGTTATATCTGTGATGTTTGCATGTATTGAACGTCGGCTAATCGCTATAAGACGATTAGTCGGGGTTATACATGATCTGTAATGTGCTGGAATGTGTATATGAATGTGTTGGACTGTCGCGGGTGAATAGCCGGGGTGGATGTGAGATGAGCTTTTGTTTTTCTTTCATTCATTGTAAATGTAAATTGATGTAATAATATTATTTGTTTGGCCGCACAACCGGGTCGGGGTTGTAGCCGTCATTGTATAATTCTTTTTACTGTTTTTGCTCCTAGGATAGACCCATGGAGGGGTGCACAAACTACCGAGTACTTGGCGGGTAGTTTGCCGCACCCGTAGGGGTCTTGGGTGGGGTATTTGGCTATTCACCGCGACCGTGTTATCCGCTTTTCGTTTCAGGCTCGAAAGGATTGCGGATTGCTAGTATATCCAATGCATTCATCTGTGATCTGTAATGTCTACTATTGCTATATCTATAACTATTTAGGCGTTGCTTATGTTTTACAGACGCGCTAGCCCAGCCCCCGCTCTGTCGTTAGTTAAGTAACCTAACGGGTAATGACGGGGCCCCGTGGCGAATGCGAATGGCATAAGCGTACGTCATATTTTGGTTGTTTTCTGCAATGGTAGGATTAAATGATGGGACGCATTAAAAGAACTAATGCAAGAATATCACGCATTAAAAGAACTAATGCAAGATAATAAACCAAGTTAAAGTCGTTGGAACACTTTCGAAAAACCACTCGGTTCTTTTCAAAACTAACTTTTAAAATGCGGAGTTTGAGCCACTCCATTTAAAAGCTATCTCGTTCCATCGACCAAATCAAGTTCACTACGTTCACGGTTTTGCCAAAACCATTCGTAGCCCTCCGTCGTTTCGCATGAATAGTCAATAGTATTCAAGCTGTGTATGTTGGCCAAAGTCAAGGCACAGTGATTGGTAGCTATTGGGTGTTCATGTGTAGCATAGATAGATGCGTTGGTTTGGGACAGTCGTACTGCCATTTTGGCCAAAGTCAAGGGTAGGTACGGATGGATCCAAATTAACCTGGATAATGACGGGTAGAACTTGACATGGGACTTATGATATTTTGGCCAAAGTCAAGGTCATAAGAGCATGGGGCAAAAATCCACATCGGGAGTTTCATAAGTACTGAAACTTGCTAGATTTGCATACCATTTGGAGTGTGATGATTCTGGTAGGATTCCTTCAGTTTCGTCACGCAATGATATTTGGATCCCGATCCTACTGTGAGTATATGCTACTCCTCGGGAAATTTCTCACTTAACGATCAATGCTATAAACCTAGTAGGTGCCTAGAAAGGTGTTAGCGGGGCTACGCCCCCAGGGAAAAGAGGTTCTCTAATTAAGGAACTTCGCGAAAGCGTTGGAAAACCTCCCTCGAAGTACCGACACCGGCCTGGCTGAACGGTTAAGCAAGTATTGTACGGTGGGATTGATCCTGGCTAATTCTTCCTTTATGGTTTGAGGAGGGATTCGAGAAACAGTGGGAGCCATCCTGTTTAGACAAACTAAAAACCACTCTAAACTTGCAAGAGCATCATGCTGAGTGTTTCTTCTTCTCTCTCCTAATTGCAGCGACCAATCAACATGACTGGACTTAAGTTACTCCTAGATAAAAACAAGCTGACAGGGCCAAACTACAAAGATTGGCTCAGGAATGTCAAGATTGCAATCACTTATGACAAGCTGGGGTATCTTCTTACCACCAAAGCTCCCCCTGTCCCTGGTCCAACTTCCAGCGTCGCGGATAAGGAAATCCGCAAGACTTGGGAGATTGATAGCGCGAAGGCCAAATGCCTCTTGCTTGCCTCGATGGACAACGAACATCAGAGGAGGCATGAGAATATGGACATGGAATCCATATTGCTCCATACAAAAGAACTGTATGGAGAGCAATCTCGTATCGCAAGATACGAAGCGTCAAAAAAGTTATTCTCGACAAGAATGGCCGTCGGATCATCAGTAGCCGAGCACGTGCTAAAGATGATCGGCTACATTGAGGAGCTCGCTGACCTAGGGATCACATTGGAGAGTGAGCTATATACGGATATAGTTCTCCAGTCCCTTCCTTCCACTTACGCCCAGTTTATAATGAACTTCAACCTACAAGAAAAGGAGGTTGAACTTTCAGAGCTCCTCAACCTGCTGAGGAGCGCAGAGGGCACCCTACAGAAAGGTAGGGAAACATCCACTTTGTTTGTAGGAGGATCATCTTCTTCTAGGTCCAAGGCGAAAGCCAAGGGAAAGAAGAAGAAGGCCCCCGCCAAACCAAGGGGCGGTGTTAGTAAAGTGGATACGAAGGGAAAAGGTAAAGCAGCAAAGATAGCGGGGAAGCTTGTGGATAAGGAAGAGTGCTTCTATTGTCATAAGAAAGGACACTGGAAGAATGATTGCAGGGCCTGGAAGGCCAGAACACAGGAATTGAAGCAGGTTGCAGCTTCAGCTTCAGGTGTGTATGTTATTGAAAACTGTCTTTCAATAAACTCTACTTCCTGGGTATTGGATACCGGATCAGGATCTCATATCTGTAATTCTTTGCAGGCGTTGAGAAACCGTAGGGTTTTGAAGGAAGGTGACATGACCCTCAGAGTTGCGAACGGAGCTAGCATGGATGCTAAAGCCGTGGGGGACTATCACCTAGGAATGTCAGATGGACATGTTTTGGTTTTGCGTAATTGCTTTTTTGTACCCAACGCAACTTGTAATATCATTTCTGTATCTTTAGTTTCTAAAGAAGGTTATGAATTTGCGTTTGTAAGTAATGTTGTGAACATTCACCTTAATCAAGTTTTGATTGGGTCAGGTACTTTGAGTAATGGTATATACGTGTTAAACCAACCACAGATTTTTAATGTCCAGAATACACACAAAAGAAAGTCTCCAGAAATAAATCAGACTTTCTTATGGCATTGTAGATTGGGTCACATCAATGAGAGAAGATTGACGAAGTTACATACAGAAGGGTATTTGAATGCGTTCGAATATCAGTCATATGCCACTTGTCAATCCTGTCTCAAGGGAAAGATGACAAAGACTCCGTTTACTGGACATGGAGTAAGAGCGAGCGAGCTCTTGGGACTCGTACACAGTGACGTGTGCGGTCCAATGTCTACACATGCCCGAAGCGGACATTCTTACTTCATTACTTTTACGGATGACTTCTCAAGGTACGGTTATGTCTTCTTAATGAAACATAAGTCCGAGGCCTTTGGAAAATTCCAGGAGTATAAGAATGAAGTAGAGAAACAGACCGGCAAAAGTATTAAGATTCTAAGATCGGATCGAGGTGGAGAATACTTAAGTGCCGAGTTCCTGGACTATTTAAAAGAGAACGGAATTCTCTCTCAACTTACTCCTCCTTACACCCCGCAACATAACGGTGTATCGGAGAGACGGAACCGCACCCTATTGGATATGGTGCGGTCCATGATGAGTAACGCTGAGTTGCCGCGATCATTCTGGGGATATGCGCTAGAATCAGCCGCATACCTTTTGAACCGAGTTCCCACTAAGACTGTGCCTACTACGCCATTTGAGATGTGGTGTGGGAAGAGACCCCATCTTAATCACATTAAGATATGGGGAAGTCCAGCTTTTGTCAAAAAGCAGCATGCGGACAAGCTCGAGGCACGCTCAGTACTGTGCAAGTTTGTGGGATATCCAAAGAATTCCAAGGGATATTTCTTCTACTGCGAAGAGGAACAAAAAGTTCTTATTTCTCGTCATGCCCACTTTCTAGAACACCAGTTCATAGAAAAGGAAATAAGTGGGAGCGCAGTAGAACTGGAAGAGATTCCAGAACCACAGACTGTTACTGAAAGTTTGGTGGAACCAGAGGTTTCAACGGAACAGGACATTCCTACGCCGCTCCGCAGAAGTAGTAGGCAGTCTCATCTGCCCGAGAGATACTACGGTTTTCTCATAGACGGGGATAGAGAGGATTGCATCATAGATTATGATGAGCCTACTAGCTTCCAGCAGGCCGTTCAGAGCGTTGACTCAGTGAAATGGCTGGATGCAATGCGGACCGAAATGGAGTCCATGTACACCAACAAGGTATGGACGTTGGACATTGCTCCAGACGGGGTAAAACCCGTAGGATGCAAGTGGATCTTCAAAAGGAAGATTGGTGCAGATGGACAGGTTGAGACCTATAAAGCTAGGCTGGTAGCAAAAGGTTTTCGTCAAAGACCTGGCTTGGACTATGACGAAACCTTTTCTCCAGTAGCCATGCTGAAATCCATTCGGATCCTTCTTGCCATTGCTGCCTTCCACGATTATGAGATTTGGCAAATGGACGTAAAGACAGCTTTTCTAAATGGAAATTTAGAGGAGTGTGTCTATATGGACCAGCCAGAGGGTTTCATTCAGAGTGGGAGCAGCGGAAAGGTGTGCAAGTTGCTTAAGTCCATCTATGGACTAAAGCAGGCATCGCGGAGTTGGAACATCTGCTTTGATGAGACAGTCAAAGAATTTGGCTTTATCAAAAATCCAGATGAACCATGCATCTATAGTAGATTTGTAGCGAGAACTGTAGTATTCCTCGTTTTATACGTGGATGACATTCTCTTAATAGGAAATGACATTCCTATGCTACAATCTGTCAAGGGGTTCTTGTCACACAGGTTCTCCATGAAAGACCTGGGTGATGCCTCATACATCCTGGGGATCCGGATCCATCGTGATAGATCCAAGAGGATATTGGGACTTTCTCAGTCCAGGTACATCGACACCATAGTGAAGAGATTCAGTATGGAAGATTCCAAGCGCGGTAACCTACCGGCTTGTCACGGGATCACCCTCTCTAAAGAGATGTCTCCCAAGACTGATTTGGAGAGGGATCGCATGTCTATTATACCCTACGCTTCTGCGGTAGGCTCTATAATGTATGCGATGTTGTGTACCAGACCGGATGTAGCTTATGCACTGAGTGTGGTAAGCCGGTATCAGTCAAACCCTGGGGAGAAACACTGGATAGCGGTAAAGAACATTCTCAAGTACCTGAGAAGGACTAAGGAGATGTTCTTGGTGTATGGCGGAAAAGACCTCCAGATCGAGGCCTTTGCTGACTCCAGCTTCCAGAGTGACAAGGATGATTCCAAGTCCATGTCGGGCTTTGTCTTTACCCTCAATGGAGGGGCGGTGTGTTGGAAGAGTTCCAAACAGGAAACCGTTGCAGACTCGACGATGGAAGCGGAATACATCGCTGCATCTGATGCCGCAAAAGAAGCTGTCTGGATGAGGAAGTTCTTGAAAGAACTTCAGGTGGTTCCGTCCATTGTTGATCCAATACCACTGTATTGCGACAACAATGGGGCTATAGCTTTAGCGAAGGAACCCAGGTCCCATCAGAGATCCAGGCACATCTTGAGGCGGTATCACCTGATCAGGGAGATCGTGGATCGCAAGGAGATCGAGGTTCGGAGAGTTGCTTCAGAAGACAACACTGCAGATCCATTCACCAAGGCCCTGCCCCAGACTCAGTTCGAGCGGCTGATCGAGATGATAGGTCTTCGATACGCCAGTACATGGCCTTAGTGCAAGTGGGAGATTGTTAGTGTATATGCCCTAGAGGCCATTACTGTATCATACTAGTTTGTATATTACTTAATGGATGCTTGGGATATTCACCTTGTATAAACAATCTTGCTCAAAATAGTAGTATGCTACTTGGTTTGTTTCTACTTCAATGTGTACATGTGTTTATTTCAGTATATCACTTATACGCATTAGTGGAGCCCTTAGGATCTTTGCTTGATTACCAGCGTTGTGATGGCAGTCACACTAGTGGGGGCTGGGTAATCTATAAGCACATCCTTATACAGGTCCCTAGTCGCAGGACTATCGAGACAGGGCATCGATATTCCGGAGTAGACTAGCGTATGCGCTTCTCATCCCAGTGTGGGAGATGGTCTGTCCCACAGCCATCAGTACGTCGTACTGGAGATAGTATACGGGTGCTCGTTGGGTTACGAGTACACTGGACAGGACTCGTCGGGAACTGACAGGTTGGTATTATACCTATCGTCAGTCATCAGTTCCCAGGTGACATGAGTACAGCTTAGTCCGCTGACTTGACACTGGCACTTCGCCTCGAGTGTGTTCCCACTGCACTTTGATCACTACCCTACCACGGCTCAAAGGAGTCGTGCAAACAGGTGGTGGTTGGGTGCAGTCCCGAAGCACTTGGAGGCAGTGACGGTTAGACAGGATTCGTCTCTCCCGGTATTGGGGGTTGACATCGCGCTGTGTCTAGGAGAGCCATTACACGAGTAGTCCCTGGCCAGGGCAAACGAGATATACTGGTAGGTTTCCAGTGTTATCTCAGGGTGTTTTGGGCTTCGCTCCGGCACGACTTGTACCGCTATTGGGGGACTGACGTTTACCGCCCCTAGGCCCGCCATGCGATGTATCAGACGAACAGACCGGACTGTACGGAGACTGTCACATTCAGACTCAGTAGGAGTACCGATGGGGTTTCACCTCGTCAGCCTTCTTGTCGACATCTACCTGGGGACCGTTACGCACAGCTAGTGCCGCTTGCGGTCTGTGGTTAAACCCACTGCCAGCATAGTGTCGAGTCTTTAGAGTCCCACACAGAGGGTATTCGCCTATGGGCAAAACAGAGTAGAGGTCGCATGGTTTTGCGACAGGGTTCGTTCTCATCCGCGCACTTGTGCACGTTTGGAGTCCGGACGGATATTACCAGCAGGCTCTGGTTTGAGCCGGATACTGGTATAGTATTAGGGGTTGTTTTTATCTCTCAGTATTCATGTTCCTCGGAACAAGAATGCAGGTGTGTATGCACAGTTATTTGAGGAGGAGGAAGATGACTTTCATTAGGGTTTCGGAACGGGTGCGTATGCACAGTTGACAGTCGTCTTTTTCCAAACCCTAATGGATTTGTATTATATCATTTAATAATATATAATAAAATGAAATTGTGTCATGGTTAGTTTTTGTTGACTAGTTGACCATGGTTGACTTGTTGACCATGGTTGAACTTTTGACCATTATCATTACAAAAGAAAGATGCTCTTGATTCTTGCATTTTCATTTAATGCTTGTAATGATATTGGTCATTCTAAAACTTTCCATCAACCTTTTCATTTTTGATTATTATTATTGATAATTCTTTTTCTTTTGCATTATGGTTGCAAGAAAGAAAAAGAATAGCTCATTCTATCATATTCACTCTCTCTCTTCATCTTCATCTTCTTCTTCCTCTAGCAAAGAAAAACCTTCTCATGTGTTGAGAATCCTTCTCTTTAAAAACAAAAGCAACCCTTAGACACTCTCTACTCACTCTAGGATCAAGGGTTTAGCAAGCCGGCGATTCTAGTTCACTCCAAGTTCGAGAAAGAGCCCAAAGGTCGAGCCTTCGAGGTGGATCCATCTTCGACGGAAGAAGGCGACAAAGGAGAACCATCAACCTCTACAAAGTTTGAAGACGAAGGAGTTCAAGTTTAGGTATAACCATCTTCATCCGAGTAGCTAAATCTTTTTAGCATGTTTACTAGTTTTAGTTTAAACTACGATCCCGACCTTGCTTAGTCCATGTTGCCTCTTGCGATAAAAATTTGTTTTTTATACCGTTTCCGCCTCCCCGTAAGAACCGGGGGTCGCAATATGGACTTACATCCTGCTCCTGAGATTCTGGCTGTGAGCACTCAACGGGCTGCGTGGATCGAGCAGAGTACTTCTTACTTCCGTCATCTTGAACAAGAAGTGGCTTTAAAGCAGAAGGAATGTAAAGAAACTTCAAGCGAATCTCCTCGACTGCATGCTCAGGTTGATGCGAATGCTTCCCAGTTGAAAGTTATCTTCGAAGGCCTTCTGCGATGCATTTCTGATGGGTTAACACTGAGGCAGAAGCTCGACGTCGTCGAGCGGGATGCATAAAATCGTGAAGCGGCTCAGCGGGCCGTCGAGGAACAACTTTTTTCTTACTTGCAGCAGCGAGCCCAAGTCGAAGCAGAGTTGGCCGCGGCAGCTGATCAATAAGAGGGGCTGAGGGAAGTATGCGAGCGGCTAATCGAATTATTGAAAGCGCTTCCCTCTCAATAATTTTTTGTACCATTTGTAATTTTGAATAAAATGCATTCATTCTTTTATTCTTTCATATGATGTATTTTTACCCAATTGAATTCATGAATAAAAGATACATTTTTTTTTGCAATGTCTTGTGTCATCTCTCTACTTTCTTCTTTCTTTTGTTATCAGCATGTCATCTTAGCAAGCATAGCTGGCAGATGATAGAGTGAGCATCTTGTCTTGGCTTCTTTGAGGGGTAGTGATGGCTTAGGAAGCAGGTTCAGATCTGTTGCCTAAGACTTTTCAACTTCATGAGCCATGAAGGTCTCATAAAGACTTTTCTCCCTACGAGTCGTGAGGATCTCGCACGCAGGTGTCTTTTCTCCTTAGGAGTCATTAGGATCCCTAAGTGTGTTTTCCCTTATAAGTCGTAAGGATCTTATAAGAGAGTTTTCTTCCTTACGAATCGAGAGGACTCGTAAGTGTTTAATGAGATTGACGTTATCCGCATTTCACGGCGTCATTGGGTGACGTATTTCCGAGGCTGGGTCATGCAGATGACGTATTTCCGCGATGGGGTCATGTGGATGACGTATTTCCGAAACGGGGTCATGTGGATGACTTATTTCCGCGACGGGGTCATATGGATGACGTGTTTCCGAGACGGGGTCATGTGGATGACGTATTTCTGAGACGAGGTCATGTGGATGACGTATTTCCATGATGGGGTCATGTTGATGATGTATTTCCGAGATAGGGTCATGTGGATGACGTATTTCCGAGACGGGGTCATGTGGATGACGTATCTCCACGACGGGGTCATGTGGATGATGTATTTCCGCGACGGGGTCATGTAGATGACGTATTTCCGAAACGGGGTCATGTAGATGACGTATTTCCGCGACAGGGTTATATGGATGACGTATTTCTGAGACGGGGTCATGTGGATGACGTATTTCCAAGACGGGGTCATGTGGATGACGTATTTTCGAGACGGGGTCATATGGATGACGTATTTCCGAAACGGGGTCATATGGATGACGTATTTCCGAGACGGGGTCATGTGGATGACGTATTTCCGAGACGGGGTCATATGGATGACGTATTTCCGAAACGGGGTCATATGGATGACGTATTTCCGAGACGGGGTCATGTGGATGACGTATTTCCGAAACGGGGTCATGTGGATGACGTATTTCCGAGACGGGGTCATATGGATGACGTATTTCCGAGACGGGGTCATGTGGATGACGTATTTCCGAGACGGGGTCATACGGATGACGTATTTCCGAGACGGGGTCATGTGGATGACGTATTTCCGAGACGGGGTCATGTAGATGACGTATTTCCAAGACAGGGTCATATGGATGACGTATCTCCGCGACGGGGTCATGTAGATGACGTATCTCCGCGACGGGGTCATGTGGATGACGTATCTTCACGATGGGGTCATGTGGATGACGTATCTCCACGACGGGGTCATGTAGATGATGTATTTCCGAAATGGAGTCATATGGATGACGTATTTCCGAGACTGGGTCATATGGATGACGTAGCGTCATGAAGAAATGAGACGAATCTTGAAGTGGTCTCCAAGTTGTCTGGGAACCGTTGAGATATGGTTTCTTCTTCTGATGGAGCCTGGGGAGGGAAGGCGTGATTCTTTCTTTGTTTGCGCCCCTGGATTGTATACAGGGATTGATGTGATATCACCTGTAGGACATAAATTTCATTTTATTTTATTTCTTTCCACGATGCTCTATCATTTCAGCTTTTATATCGCGAAGGTCGCGATTGCCCAATCATTTCGGCTATTTTTCGCAGTGCCCAATCATTTCGGCTATTTATTTTATTTTTACTCACTGCTTTTTATTGCGAGTTGCCCAATCATTTCGGCTATTTTCCATGCATACATTTTTTTACTTGCAGATTTTGTTGCAAGTTGCCCCATCATTTCGGCTATTTCGTATGCATGTGCGGCTTGCTAGCTTTTCCCTGCAAGCCTGGAATTAGACACTGATTTCGTCATCAGCACCGCTACAACTGGGATATTGCCAGGAGCGAATCATCATTTGCCTCTGTCGATATCTAACTAAGGTGTCTTAGCGAACAGGGTTAGGATCCTGTCGACTAAGGCTTCTGACTTCATGAGCCGTAAGGGTCTCATAAAGGTATTTCTCCCTGCAAGTCGTGAGGATCTCGTAGGTGCGTTTTCTCCTTAAGAATCATGAGGATTCTTAAGTGCATGTTCTCTTATAAGTCGTAAGGATCTTACAAGAGTGTTTTCTCCTTATAAGTCGAGAGGACTCACAAGGGTTGTTCACCGTGCAAACATATCCCTAGCCACGGAGGGACTTTGTTAGGGAAATGTTTATTCGCGCCCGTGGATTGTATACAAGGGTCAATATTGAGCCGCTTGTAGGGTAAAATTGGAAGTTGTGGTGGCTGGTTAAGAACAGGTTCAGATCCCTGTAGCTTAAGACTTTTAAATCTTATGAGCCGTGAGGGTCCCATAAGAGGGTTCTCCTTACGAGTCGTGAGGATCTCGCAAGTGTAATTTCTCCTTAGGAATCGTGAGGATCCCTGAGTGTGTTGTTCCCTTGTGAGTCCTAAGGATCTCACGCAGGTGGTTTCTCCTTACAAAGTCGAGAGGACTTTGCAAGTGTCTTTTAGCGAGATCGCGCCCTTTCGGGTTTTCACAAAACTCGCCGATAGCCCTGCTGTTTTTACTCACGGAGCCCTTTCGGGTTTTCATCTGTGCCCTTTTTATTATGGACATACCGTTTTCTTTTCTCTCTCTTTTTTTTATTCTAACGAGATTGGGCCCTTTCGGGTTTTCACAAAACTTGCCGGTAGCCATGTTGTTTTTACTCACGGAGCCCTTTCGGGTTTTCATCCGACATACCGTTCTTTTCTCTCTCTCTTTTTTTATTCTTTTTTTTTATCAGCTTTGGGATGTTGCAATCCACCGTAGTTTATCGACATCTCGGTCAACAGCTAGTTTTAGGACATAGTGGTCCATCGTTAGTTTAAGGACGTTTCGGTCCGCTGTTAGTTTAAGGACGTTTCGGTCCGCTGTTGGCTACCACTTATAGAGTTTTGGCTTAGGAAGATAGCGAGCGGACATAGTCGTCGTCATCTATCATTGACCTAGGCCGTGACTTGTCAGGCGTAGTACTTTTTCAGGAAGCGACCATTTATTGGCCTGAAGGGCCTTTCGCCATGCATGTCCATGAGTAGATAGGCCCCACCCAAGTAGACCTTGTCTATGATATACGGGCCTTCATAGTTCGGCTCGAATTTCCCCCATTTGGCACGATTGGGGATCATAGGTCTTTTGACCACTAGTATGAGTTCGCCTTGGCGGAATGTTCTCGGCCCAGTCAATCTTTTGTATGAGCGCATCATCTTTGCTTTATAAGCCTCTAGATTTTGTTGCACCATGAGCCGAGTTTCATCAAGGGCATCGAGCTCCTCAAGCTGAAGGTGAGCATTTTCTTCGTCCGTTAGCTCGTAGTGAACTGCCACTCGTAGAGAGGGTAGCTCTATCTCGAGGGAGAGTACCGCCTCTTTACCGAATACCAATGCGTACGGCGTTGTGTTCGTCGCCGTTTTGAACGTAGTTTGATATGCCCAAAGAGCTTCATGCAGTCTCTCATGCCGGTCCTTCTTATTTCGAGACACCGTCTTTTTTACGATCTTCGTCAAGGTCTTGTTAAAAGCCTCAGCTAGACCATTAGCCCGGGGATTATAGACTAAGGAGTATCTCCAGTCTATGTTATGCTGTTGTGCGAAGCGGCTGTTCTTGTGGCTTCTGTAGGCTGGCCCATTATCGGAGATAATCCGTCGTGGAGTTCTAAACCGATATATGACGTGCGTTTTAAAGAAATGGAGGATATTCTCTGTTTTCACTTCCCTTAGCGGTACTGCTTCTGCCCATTTAGAGAAGTAATCAGTTGTCGCCAAAATGAATCGATGTCCTCGGGACGATGCTGGTTCGATGGGGCCGATTATGTCAGTCCCCCACATTTCGAACGGCCAGCTAGCCACTGTTGGATGTAGTGGATTCGGATGCTGATGGATAAAGTCCCCTTGAATCTGGCACGAGTGGCATTGCTTCGCGTATTCGGGGCAGTCATGTATCATTGTGGGCCAATAATAACCCATCCGTTTGATCTTCAGCTTCATCTTTGGCCCGGCTTGGTGAGAACCGCAGAGTCCGTCGTGAGTTTCTTGGATGGATCTCTTTGCCTCTTCAGGTCCCAGGCATCTTAGCCACAGAGCATCAAATGATCTCTTATATAAAGTCTCATTGACGAAGGCAAAAGACAGAGCTCATTTCATGAGCTGATGTTTTGAGGACGCATCTTCAGGTGTTCGACGGGATTTGAAATAATCTATAAAGACTTCCCTCCAATCATTAGCCTTTCCCCGGTCTTTTATTTGTAGGGTCGTTTGCTCGGTCGCTCCCTTTTCTTCGGACGATTCCGGAGATATTTCTGTCGGTGCAAGAACCCGACGGCTTTGTACCACGATTCTTACGTCATCGAGGTTCTCGTCGACCAATTCTTTAGCGAGCTTGGCTAATGCATCCGCCTTGCTATTTTCCGTGCACGGTATGCTTTCCAGGGTGTAGGAAGGAATTTGGGTCAGCAGTTGCTGCACCCTCTCATCGTACTTCACCAACTCTGGCTTGCACGTTTGGTAATCACCGTTTATTTGGCTAACGACCAGCTGGGAGTCTCCGTATATGAGGAGGTTTTCAATTCCCATGTCGATAGAGATCTCAAGACCTGCTATCAAAGCTTCGTATTCGGCTTCATTGTTTGTCCTCGGCTCTGTTAAGGAGAAGGCAAAGCACATTATACCTCCTTGTGGAGTCACGAAGATGAGGCCTACCTCTGATTTGATTATAGGGGTATTTTTTTTGCGCTTCTTTATGGAAGACGCTCTATCAAAATAAAGTTCCCACCGGGTATCACCCCCGTCGATCGTGTCAAATGCATGTTCGTCTGGCAGTTCGCAATTCAAAAGAGAATCGGCAGGTATCAGATGCTCAGCGAGGAAGTCGGCTATGGCCTGGACTTTCACTGCCTTAAGAGGACGATATGTTATCGAAAACTCCATCAAGAGAAAGGCCCATTTAGCGAGTTGTCCCATGAATATGGACTTCGACATCAAATATTTGAGGGGATCTACTTTTGATATGAGATGGACCTCATGTGCCAAGGCATAGTGTCTGAGCTTCGTTATTGCGAAGATCAACGCCAGGCAGTGTTTTTCGATGGGGGAGTAGTTGGTTTCTGCCCCCAGGAGAACTCGACTCAGATAGTAGAGAGCTCTCTCCTTTCCCTGGTCGTTTTCTTGTGCCTATAATGCGCCTAAGGAACCTTCAAGGACGGTTGTATATAGAATAAGAGGCTTTCCTTTGACCGGAGCGGTTAGCACTGAAGGATTCTGTAGGTATTGTTTGATTTCGTCTAGTGCGCTTTGGCATTTGTAATCCCAGAAGAACGAGGTTCCCTTCTTCATTAGGTGGATGTAGGGGCGACACTTGCCGAAAAGATTGGCTACGAATCACCGGATATATGCGAGCTTTCCTTGGAGAGGCCGCAATTTCTTGAGAGTCCTTGGCGGAGGCATTTCTATAATCGCCTTGATCTTTGACGGATCTATCTCGATGCCTCGGTGTCGGACGATGAATCCCAGGAATTTGCCTGAGGATACTCCGAACGCGCATTTGAGAGGGTTCATCTTCAAGTTGTATTGCCGGAGGCGCTGAAACACGATCTTCAGATGCTCTAAATGTTCCTCGTATGATTTGCTTTTTACTACGAGGTCGTCGATATAGCATTCGACGATTTCATGTATGAGGTCATCGAAGATCTTCATCATGGCCCTCTGACAGGTGGCACCGGCGTTCTTTAGACCGAAGGGCATCACCTTGTAGCAAAATATGCCCAAAGGGGTCCGGAAAGCGGTATGCTTCTGGTCTTCGGGATGCATCTTTATCTGATTGTATCCTGACGAGCCGTCCATGAAGGAGAAAACTTCATGAGTGGACGTATTGTCTATCATCAGCTCGGTGACCGGTACTGGGAAGTCGTCCTTCGGGCAGGCTTTATTGAGATCCCGAAAGTCCACACATATGCGCACCATTCCATTTTTCTTCATTACCAGAACGATATTGGAGATCCAGTCAGGATATTGGACCTCCTGGATGAAGCCGGAGTCGATTAGCTTTTTGACCTCGGCGTTGATGCTCATCTCAAGCTCGAGCCGCATTCTTCTCGGTGCCTGTTTGATCCGCTTGACATCCGGGGATATCGCCAATCTGTGCACAGCAATCTCTGGATCTAATCCTGGCATCTCGGAATAGTTCCATACGAAGCAATCTTTATGCTGCATGAGCACGTCTTTTAGCGTAGCCACCCTTTCTTCAGAAAACAGTTCGCTGACGAACGTCGGTCACGGGTCACTTGCCGTTCCCAAATCAATTTTCTTGAGGTTATCCGCAGTAGTACGTATCCCATCTTCCAGCTCCTTTGGTGCCGGAGAAAATTATGAGATTACCTCATCATCATCATTGTCGAAGCACCAGGGGAGGTCATCCATATTCTCGGACTCTTCTTTTGACAGCGTTACCACGTGACAGGTACGAGCTCACTTCCAAGACCGATGTTGATCCGGTTCTACTCTCGCGACTTTGGGTTCATACTTCTGCGGCGGGGTTACCCTCCAGCTGCTGGGTAGAGCAAACCTGCCTTACTGATATTGGTCTTCCACCCAGTCTTTAAATGTGAAGCAGTCTTCGAGAGGATGTCCTATTGCCCTGTGATAGGAGAAATAGTCCGGGTGAGAGACTTCGCCTGCCTGCTCGGGGTGCTTAGACTCCGGGAGTGTCATCATCTGATGTTTTATAACAAGATCGAATGACTTCTTTGTCTTGTCTTGAGGAAAAGAATATTCTCGACCCATCTTCTTTATAAGAGACAAATCTGGACTGCTCGATTCCTAATCGCGTGGCTTTTTGGACCCGCTTTGTCGCTGTCGAACGCCTTTCCCGTTCTTTGGTTTGTTTCTGCCTCTGCTTCGGGCCTTTTGTACAACGGGTTGACAAGGAGGAGCATTTTCATTTTTCACAGCCTGTTGAAGGAGGCGTTGCGTCCTGGCTTTCTCGTAGATGGCCATTTCGCGATTATGGTCGTCTCGAACCTTTTGACTTGCTTCCCTTATAAGCTTGTCCATTTGGTCTTCGAACGACGGACTGGGCATTTTCACAGCAGGAGCTCTTTCTGGTTCAGGGTTAGCATGTTCCCACAGAGCATCTCCTTCTTCATCAAAGTCATGTATGACGTAGCAGTCGCGGAGTAGCTCCCGTTTCTTGGATTGAACATACCCAAGCCCGGTCGTTTCCATTCTCCCGTTGGGCAAATTTCGTTGAGTTCCGGGAATGTTCCAGATCCCGTTATAGAACCATGCTTATCACGCAGTTTGCTTAAGGGGTACACCTTGGCGTCTCAAGAGTATCTTTAGTCCGTTCGTGTAATATCTGGGCAAACGGATGGGCTGGAGCCTGTCAAGTGTAGAATCCGCGCCATGCCAGGTTTCCCCGGATCAGTAGAATATGATCGCCTTTTCACCTTTTCGCGTGGGAGGGACGTAGAATGTCTGCAGTTCTTCCACACTGTAGGTATCAAGCGCGTCTAGTTCTTTATGATGCTTGGGCGGAACCATGGCAACTTGCAAACTTCGATCTTCATCAGCGAAGGTTTGTATTGATGGCCGAGCAGAGAATACGACATTGACCTCATCTTCCGAGTTGCTACCGAAAATCAACATAGGAGTGGACGGTCCCGGCTTGTTGCACTGGGGCGGACCTGAGTAAACTATCTCTTCTTCCTCCTCGGTATCACTCCCGAAGACTGGAATAGTGGTGATAGCTTTGTTCTTATCCTCCAGTTTGCGACATCTTTCTGTGTCCTTGAAATCTGGCAGGAAGTATTTTGCATCTTCGTACTTTCGGACTTCGTTCATGGAGAACGGGTTTAGTTTCCCTGTCACAGTGTACTCGAGACCATCTTTGAAATACTTCATACACTGATGTTGTGTAGAAGGGATGATGTTGTACTCATGTAACCAGGGCCGGCCGAGCAAAACATTGTAGCATGTCTTAGTGTCAATGATGTGAAATTTAATGTCCGTGACAAGCAGCCCAAAGCGTAGTGTCAATATTACAGACCCAAGCGTCCGTGATGACTGGGAGTCAAATCCGGAGATGGTGATTTTATCGCGAGCGAGGTGTTGAACGCTCATGTAGATTTCCTTTAACACCCTTACGTTAAGGAGATTGACGGAGGACCCATTGTCGACCAGGATTTTACCTATCTTGATGTCATGACAGTATCCGGAGACATATAGGGGACAGTTGTGCTCGCATGTCCCAAGGAGGAGATCTTCATCGCCGAAGGTGATATCGGCTGTGTGTACTTCTTCCAGCTCGTCTTTCATCTTTTCTTCAGCGAGGAAAGCTTGGAATTGCTCGAGCTCTTGTAATGCCTTGATCAAAGAATCTCTTGCTTCTTTGGATAGCAGAAGGGTGTCGAGAATGCTTAACTGCGAATGTAGCATTCTCAAGTGTGCCAGAACATTGTAGTCCACCTTACTTTTCTTTGGCGGGTCCTTGGCTGTCAGCTTTTCGACGGCTTGGTCATCAAGGATGATATCCTCAGGGACCTTTTCTTTCCCCTTGTCTTTTCTATTTGACCCACAGTTTGAAGGCCCAAGATTCTTTTCGGGCAACGTATGATTGCGCAGCTGAATATTTTCACAGGTCTTCGGTTCTTCCTCTTTTCCCAAGGTGGACTCTTTAAAGAGAGGACCAAGAGCCATTTCTTCGTCAGAGTCGCTCTCGAATGTGAGAACCTGCGATCTCTCGGCATTGACCATGCGACAGTTGCCGGCGGTTCTTTTATGCTCCTCGGTCGTATTTCTTTGCTCCCGACGGGTTTTGCGTTTCATCCGCTTGAAATGTTGCCGGTGAGCAACATATCCCTGCCACTATCTTTTAAAAGCGTCGCACTCTTCGGTGGGGTGCGAAATCTTTCGATGATATAAGCAGTAGCTAGGATGTGTTTCTGCTTCACCAAGGGCGTTTCCTTCGGAGGATGGCAGCTTTATTCCCATTGATATGGCTTTGGCGAGCCTCTTCTTCGTCTTGAACCTGTTTTTATATGCGACGGATGTACTTTGATCTGGTGGGAGTGTTTCAACCATTTCGTTCAGTCGCCGGCGTTTGGCCTTTTCAAATATGGCCATCTCACGCTCCCGGTCAGCTTTGCTTTTCGAAAGAGCTTCATCCAGGAATTTATCAATCATTTCGTCTGATGGCCCTAGGAGTTCCGGCTCAGGATCCGCCCCTAGTTTCTCTGCGTAAGAAGCTTCTTCATCATTTATTAACGAGTGAGAGATCACATGGCAGCTTTCCACATAATTTTCAGGCTCATCTGACGAGTCTCCTTCGTTGTCGTCACCTCTATCCTCAAGGACGTGGCTGAGAAATTCTTGGAGTGTGATTGGAGTCCGCGCTTTTTGTTTATATTCTTCCAACGCGTCAATCTGCTTTTGCAGGTCCGTGCGCTTGTCACCAGGATTCACGGGCTTTTTGGTCTTCTTCTTCTTATTCGAAGACTTTGACGGCTGGGTGTGAGTGCTTTGCCTATCACCACCAATCTTTGGAGTTGGGCGCGGTTTCAGCATTCCCTTGATAATCTCTAGTTCAAGTGGATTCATCCACCTGATTGCCGGACATGTATGGAGATCCTTCAGCATTCTTTTAGTTTTGGCTGAAAGAGCGACCTCCCATGGAGCTTCTTCTACGAAAGAGCATGATGCCCCCAATGTATCCGTCTTCTTGGGAGTGTGCGGCCGAGGCGGGTTCACCTTCTAATTCTCAGATAATACGAATTTACCCTGCTGGTATTGATCTTCTAGCCAGCTTTTGAAGATGTAACAATCCTCGATAGGATGGCCCAATATTCGGTGATAAGGGCAATAGTTAGGATTGCTAATGTCGCCGGGTTGCGCTGGGCGTCTTAGCTCCGGCAGATTGATGAGCATGTTGCGCAGTGCAAGCTCGAATAACCTCTTCGTCTTGTCTCGAGGGAACGAGTAAGGGTGTCTCATTTTATCTTCAAGAGATCGAGTTATGTTATTTCGGCGATCAATTAGTCTCGGGCCACCGGGCTGCTGTTGAGCATTGGCGACGACGATCGCTTTCCCCTTTCCCTTTTTGTTCCGAGGCTCCGGCTTTGGAAGAGACGGTCTATGACCCATCTGGTCCATTTGGGTCAGCTTGTCGATCAAGGCTTGGAACGTGGTCGGCTTGAAGAACATCATGAATTGGGAAATAGTTGCATGAGGGTCCAGAGTGCCCACGAACATGCCCACCGCCGGCGCTTCTTCGATGCGCTGTTCGCATTTCGACCACAGATTCCGCCATCGTATTGCGTTGAACCCATGTCTCTCCAGGTTTCACCCTAGCGTTAATCAATGCTGTAATCGGGGTACGTTCACTAGCACTCGTGAATCGCCGGGTGAATAATAGCTCCATTTCTGCGAAAGTCTTGATGGAGTCGTTTGGAAATTCAGAATACCACTCGAATGCCGTCTCCGACAAGCTGCCAACAAACTGACGGAGCAAAAGTTTATCATCACCCCCGGTGTTGCCGCAAAGAGCCCTGAACTGAGTGACATGTTGGTGGGGATTGCCTGTCCCCTTGTACACATGGAATTTGGGGATCGTGTATCACGGCAGGTACTTTATTTGGTCATACCAGCCTGGATACGGTCGCCCAGTTTTAACAACTTGACTGGCCGCTTCATTCGCCTGGTGAGCTCGTATTTGCTGAGCAATATAGTCATCCAGAGCGGCCTTGGAAATGGTTTCCTCTTTGGCTGCTGAAAGAGGCAGAGGAGGGTTTGATGTCTCCCCTCTGTCGTCTTCAATAATGATCGGAGGGTCTTCAGCTGGAGGATCCGGTTGTAACATCATTCCGACCATGTCTTGGAAGAGAAGCGCCATTCGTTTTATATTAGCCGCTTGTTCTGCAGCTTCTCTATCCTTCTTTTTGAGGACTCTGCGGAGGAAGTCAACATCGGTTTCTTGTTCATATCGCTGCTCTGATGACGCCTCCAGGCTTTCTCTTGGCCCGGTGAGTGCGGCCATTTGCGTCAGCATTTCCTGAAGCTTCTGTTGCTGCTCCTGGGCTTTTGTCACGGATCGGGTGAGCGGTCGGTGACCCATAGAAGCGTGGCTTTCCTCTTTTCCGGAAGCCATATAAACGGTATGCACCATGATGCCCCCAGACTTGGGGCGTTTGGGCTCAGCGTCTTTGAGGTCTGCCATAGTCACAGGGGCTTTCTCTGTCCTCCTTCTCTTTTGAGCAGTTGACGTTGAGGGGGCCATTGCAGCGGGCACCCAAGTAGCTTTTGCCTTTTGTGGCTTGGCAAGATGGTTCTCTTCCTGCTGAACCTTCACTTTCTTTTGTCGGCGAGGGTAATCTTGATCGATTATTGAGTCCGGAACCCGTCGCCAGACTTTGTAGATTTTGGAGGATAGCCGCTGAGGGGGCCGTTCCGGCTTCGCCTTCGGTGCATTCTCCACGGGTGGAGGAGATCTTTTCAGTACGGCGGTAGGAGAGTTCCTGCGCATCTTGTTCAGCAATTCAAAGCTATTCCCGGTTGGAACAGCAGTATTGACTTCCACCGTTGGGGCTGGTGGAGTTAGCCCAGAGGGGGAGTTGCCCCCAGCTTTCCTTACTCGGCGCCAGTGGCGACGTTGAGCGTGTTGAGCTGCGGGATTGTTTCAGCTTGAGGGGTGACTTCGTCATGCCCCCTGTTTTGGTGAGGCGCCACTGGTACCAGCCTCTTGAAGACCGACGTCCGTCGAGCAGCAGTGTCTAACCGGTCAAAGACAGACCTCTGGGCGGGGGAAGTAGCTTTGAGGACTTCGACTGGAGCGGGAGTCGGAACAGTCAGTCTTGTGAAGACCGAGCTTTTGGCAGGAGAAGCCGCCTTGACGACTTCGGGAGCAGGGATGGCTATCCTCTTCGGAATAATCTTTTGTGGAATTGCAGGCTTCATCATTGGCCAGGATGAACTTTGGCCCAATCTGGCGAAGACTGAGGCGCTGGAGCTGGACGACCCGTTGAGCGGGGCCGCTGTAGTTAGAAGCCGATCAAAGACCGACTTCTTGGGAGCTTCTTGCGATGGTACAGTGGTGCTGAAGCTCATTGGTAGGAGCATGGTCCCGAAAAACAATCCAGTGGTGGCTTGAGTCACCTGGTCCACCGGCATTGTGAACAGGGAGGCCGCTTGGGGCCCGTAAGCTATGTCGCCGGATGAGGCAGAGTGTGAGTTGCGGTTGCAGTTGGAACACTTCGCGCAAGTAGACGCCATTGATGTTTCGTTTTCTGCGCCAAGAAAGAAACCAAATTTTAGTACCTCAAACTCAAGGGCAACCATATCAAACCGCGATTCGTTCGCGAACACGACACACTAAGTGTGGAGTGGAAAGAGGAAAAGGTCCCACCGGGCGTGCCAGAATCTGTTCCCCGCCGAAAGACGCGGACGAAGACGCGGCGAACGTCTTGCCTGAATTTCGGGGCAGATGCTAATTGGTGCTATCCTTCCACCTCTCCGAAGATGCCAAATTTATTTATGACACCATGTATCGAAGGTTTAAACGGATGCGGCCGATGTAGCAGACTTCGTCCGATTCCCCCTTATTCGAGGGGTTTTTGATTGTGGGGACGCTCTTCCCTACAGGCGCAAGCCCATGCAGTTAATTATGCTACCGCATCGCGATAACCACTTTCTCCTTCTCCAGATGGTCACTTCGTGTCGTCGGTGTTTGTTTTGTTTGTGGTTGCCCGTGGATTGTATACGGAGACTAATTTATGTTGTCGCCCGTAGGGCATGGATTAGTCCAAATCCGTATTTTCTTAGATTTGGGTTTGGGGTTTGGGTTTAAGGATACGTTAGCCTCATTTGAGACTAAGATCAACTTAAACGTTAGTTAAGGATATGTTAGTCTAATGTTTAGACTAAGATCAACTTAACAGGATCATTTAGATCTAACAAAAGAGCATTTGGACTCTATTGTTTAGTTTAGGGACATTGCGGTCGATTACCAGTTTAAGGACATAGTGGTCCAATGTTAGATTAGGGACATCTCGGTCCAGGTTAAGGACATCGTAGTCCGTGGGTTTAAAGGGACCCCACAGTCCGAGGTTAAGGACATCGTAGTCTATGGGCTTAAGGACCCCACAGTCCAAGTTAAGGACATCGTAGTCCGTGAGTTTAAAAGGACCCCACAGTCCGAGGTTAAGGACATCGTAGTCCATGGGCTTAAGGACCCCACAGTCCAGGTTAAGGACATCGTAGTCCGTGGGTTTAAGGACCCCACAGTCCATGAAATGTGTGGTTGTCGGGACCCGTCACCTCTCTGAAGACGTTGAAGGATTACAACGACACATATCAGAGGAGTAAAGAGATGTACCCTCGAACTTGTGTGAATTGGTTGAAAGATCAATAGCCTAATTTAGGATTAAGATCTGTTAAATATTCATGAGCAGATGGGCTCAATTAAATATTAGTCGATGACTTATGGCCAATCTTGGGCTAAGTCCAATCAGATTAAAATGTTCAACATTTTATTTAGGGCTGCTGAGCTTTTATTTGGGCTTGGCCCTTTTAATAATCTTGACAACATTTTTGTCTTGTATTGAATGCAGAGCATTCATCAGAGCTCTGAGCTTTATTAAAGAACATTTTTTGTTCTGACAGCGCAACACGTAGCGCACCAGGCGGTTTGCGCCAATTAAAGAGCGCGGTGCGCTTCTGTCAAGTAGCGCACACGTGGAGGACACGTGTCGTGCTTGGTGCTAAGCGCCAGATAGTGAGTGCATTGCGCCAGTTTATGAGCGCTAAGTGCTAGTTTGTGAGCGTATTGCGCTAGTTTAGTGGCGCACACGTAAGTGACACGTGGCGCACTTGGCGCTGAGCGCCAGCCCATGAGCTCAGTGCGCTATTTCAGAAGCGCAAAGCGCAAGTTGCATACGTGGTTGACACGTGGCGCATTTTGGCGCTGAGCGCCGGTCCAGAGAGCGCAGAAGCGCTGTTCAATAGCGCAAAGCGCATTTCAATAGCGCAAAGCGCATTTGATCAAATTTATGATCTGTGAACAAATTTATGTTCTTTTAGAAGAGACTTTGTCTCAAGATTCAAGAACAACAGTTCTTATTTTTTTGAAAGGCTTTGCCTTTATAGATCCATGATCTGTGAATGAAGTAAGTACTTCTTTTGTTTTTATGATGAGATCTTTTGATCTCTTTTTATAAAAGACCTTGGTCTTTGTAGATCTATGATCTTTTGAGAAGATAATTCTTCTTTTTATAAGATGATTTCATCTCTGTGTTCAAGAGTCATTCTTTTTACCTTGAATAAATGATCTTCTTTCAAGAGCTTACTTTTCTTTCTTTGAATTTTTCTCAAAGTTTATGGGGGGGGTTCTCTATATCAGACTTGAAGTCTTGGGGCCTTTATATAGGGCAAATTGATTTGTTAAATCAGTTAAAAAGATCTTTCTCTGATTGATTTGGGGATGTTTCCCCACCATTGGATCTTTGATCCTAGGGTTTCTGTTTTACAGAAGGCAATCTTCTTGTTTTTAACAAGATTGGAAAGATCTTTCCATAACAGAATTTTAATTCTGATTAATTAATAATTTATCATTATTAGATCTTTTGATCTAACGGTGGGGAATTTTTAATTCCAGTGCTGGCGCATCCGTGCTTTGCACGTGGTGCGCTGCTCAGAGCGCAGCGCACTTTGCGCTAGCGCACCTACGTTTGACACGTGGCGCGCAGCGCAGCCTATGCTAGCACACCCGTGTTTGACACGTGGTGCGCAGCGCGCCTAGCACTGGATCTAAAGCGTTGCTTCAATTTTTGAATTTTAAATTTTAAAACAGTGCTTTGCTATGATTGGGGGTGCGCTGCCTGTGGCGCAGCGCACCTGGCGCTAGCGCATCTGTGTTTGACACGTGGAACGCAGCGCGCCTAGCGCTGGATCTGAAGCGTTGCTCCAATTTTTGAATTGTGAATTTTAAAATAGAGCTTTGCTCTGATTGGGGGTGCGCTGCCTACGGCGCAGCGCACCTGGCGCTAGCGCATCTGTGTTTGACACGTGGCGTGTAGCGCTGGATCTCAAGTGTTGCTTCAATTTTTAAATTTTGAATTTTAAAACAGAGTTTTGGTCTGATTGGGGGAAACAAGAGCGTCCCCACTATCCAAAACCCTTTAAATGAGGGGGAATCTGACGAAGTCTGCTACATCGGCCGCATCCGTTTAAACCTTCAATGCACGGTGCCATAAATCAACTTGGCATCTTCGGAGAGGTTGACGGATAAAACCAAATAGTATCTGCCCCCAAAGTTCAGGCCGGACGTCCCAACGTCCCGGTCACGCCTTGCGGCGGAGAACACAGCCGTTACGTACAGCTAGTGCCACTGACGTGCTTGTGATTAAATCCACAGCCAACGTATTGATGAGTCATTAGAGTCCACCACAGACAGTTTTCCAAGTTCGGACGAAACGTTGTAGAGGCCGTATGGTTTTATGGCAGGGTTCGAACATGGACGTGCACTTGTGCACGTGTCATGATTCGGATAGATAATACTAGTGGGTTTTGGTTTAAGCCGGATCCTAATATTATATTGTGTAGGATTATTATTGTCTCATTGCATTCGTATTCGGTCAGAATATAAATGCGGGTATGTATATACAGTTGTGGGGTAATTCTGTAATTTGTTACGGGATTACTTTTGAAGTTGCCAGTTTTTCTCCGCTTGATTAAACATTAGTTTTTAATGTTTAATTAATCGTTTTCATGTTGTGTATTCATTTTAGCCATATTTTCCTTCCTTGCACTGTGGCCGAAATGCATGGGGAGGGATGGGCATTGGTAAGGTGGCTTGTGCATTTAATGGGCATGGGCTTCACTTGTGAGTCATGGCTGCATTAATTGCTTATTGTCTTTGGTGATGGTTTTTTTCATGTTTCTTTCTTTATCCTCACCTCTTGCATCCTTAGGCTCACCCCTCCCTCTCTCTTTTATTCCCCGGAGAACAAATTGATGTGCAGGGTGGCCGAGCACTAGGCTGGCTTCAGTTTTGGCCTAGCCCATTATTTGGGTGAGGAAAATCCTTCTTTGCAAAATCCATAGCTCATTTCATCACAATTTCCAATGGCATCTTCATTTATCTTCACCCGATTCGTTGGGTGCCTTGAGACAAAATATTCTACATTCTCTCTAGTTCAATCTTGAACATGTCGGCTAGCAAACTTCATATCCGAGTTGCTTCAGTTCGAAGCGGGAGCCCGTATAAAGATTCGTTGATGTGGTGCCACTTCGACGAGGAGACCGTAGATCATGCGAGATCGGAGATGTCGCGAGGAGCGTGGGATGGTGGCTAAAGACCGGAGGACATGGATCGATCGGTATAGCCATTCTAACTTCTTAGTAGTTGCTAGTTAACGGTTAATGGTACGATCCGGGTTTTAGGTTACGTTAACGCCAGTTTTGAAAAAGTTTTTTGTTCCGCATTTGGGGTCGGATTGACGGTCGGGGCGCTGCCGTAGCCCAACAGAATATAACCGGAATTGACTACCCCATATATATATATATGAGGTTAATGGAGGAAATGTGTCATAGGAAGGAATTTCCTCCTATGGCGTCAGAAAAATGCACCCTCCATGATTTTTTTCGACGATCGGCATATATCACGTCCATATTTATCATCTAAGATGTGGATACACCAAATTTCATGTGATTATACCATTTTTTCACCATTAATTTAGTTGGTGCAAAATTAATGGTTTAGAGACAATAGAACTTTTTACATTGCTAATTCAATGATGAAAAAGTGGTGGAATCACATGAAATTTGGTGTATGCATATCTTAGATGATAACGATAATGATAGATACCGATCGTCGGAAAAATTGGCGGAGGTTGTATTTTTTCCGATGCCATAGGAGGAAATCCCCTACTATGGCCTCTTTCCTCCATTATTCTCTCTCTCTCTCTCTCTACACACACACACACACACACACAATGAATCCGTGTCATGTGAGTAACAATAAACAATGTTAATGTCAAGTAGTATATCAATAAGGTAGAACAAGGCAATCAAGTCATTTGTATCCGGAGGGCTCATGTCGTTAGGTTATCTATCCTACAGGTATTTGAAACTAATTAATACAATTCTCATCTTAACTCAATAGTATCCCGTGCATGCCCGAGACCACGGTCTTATGACTCTCGGGACTAAATCTGAAACGTGCCGCTAGGTAGTAAAACAATGTCAATATGGACAAATGATATCAGCATCACCATTCCGGAGCTCATAGCTAGTATCGACTGATCAGTCTATAACAATCAATCCCACAGAGTTACAATTCGGTTTCCATTATTGATTTCTCATTTCCCCATGTTTCAATTCATGCTAGTTATCAATAAAATATCTATCTAATACCAATATAGGAACAATCAATACAATTCGTGTCAATAAACAATCAATAGGATCCTGTCGATCAAGACAATTCGGTCAATCTATGTAATGAGGCCAATCAATAAATATCAGTGAATTGTTAGCATTTCGTTAAATATCACAATACAAGTGGTTTGAAATGATACAATAACAATAAAAATGTCACTATCAATATCATGATAACATGGTTACATGTGAACAATCAATAACTGTATAGTAACAATACGTGTCATCCATCGGTATAGGTAATCAGATAATACATATCGTATGAGTGAATCGATATAAGGTATCAATGTCAAATATCAGTTTCAGCAGATTCAACCATCAGACGTCTATGGAAGATATCTGGGGCAAGTTTATATACAACAGACATCTAAAGGAGACATCTGGCATACACTGTTTTCTATTCCAAACATCTGTGGGAGACGTCTGGTCAATACGTTTTACATGCCAGACGTTTGTAGGAAACGTCTGGTCCGAAAGAAGCAGACGTCTGCAGTTCAATTTATGGTTCTGTAAATGTGATCAGAGATGTCTTATCCAGGTTGGTAGACGTTTGTAGTTCAATTTTGGGTTCTGTAAATAAATTCAGAGACGTCTGGTGTTCTGGCACAGATGTATCCACGGGATTTTCTGAGACGATCTATTTATTAAAACTAGGGTTTTAGTTCAATTTCAATATAAGCGACAACAAGTAATATTTCATGGATTCTTCTAAGTTTCATAATGCAATTAATAACATACAGATGTTATCTTTAGCGGTCTATATCAATTATTATCACTGGGTCAAGTTTTCAGACATATCGTGATTCCGATCTCGACGTGTTATTAATTAGGGTTAAGTATTGATGTCGATATAAAGATTAATACAATAATAGCGTTACGCCAGATCTGATCCGGCCGTAACCAGCATGTAGCAAGCATCTAGAGATACTTGTCTCAAAGATGAATACGACGACACGATACAAGAAACGCCAACACGATCTCCACTTGAATGCTTGAAGGATCGGAATAGGAAAGATGATCAAGACGTGACGATTGTGATGACGCTGATCCTGACGTGATGATGGTGATGAAGATCAATGATGATGGAATCGTCTAGGGTTAGGGCTTTAATGGAGAGAGAGATATTGAGGGTAGGGTTTCTATTTGATGAATTATGAAAATATATGAGTTTGTATGAGAGTTATGGATATTTAAATAGGGTAATAGTCAACATCGGCCGGCTATTCTATTAATCTTAAACCAATTAGGATCAGGGATTAATTTAAGCTAAAATATAATTATAAGACATATAACCTTCCAATCTTATAACCATCAATCTTTTTCTAATTAAATAATTACCATCCAATAAATCAGCATGACCAATAACAATAATAAAAATCAATAGAACCCATGGTAAAACCAATCCAAGTCAATTTAGCAATAAACCCCCATAACAAAATTTCGTGGCACAAAACTCCATCTATTAAACAAATAATTCTTAAATAACCATAAAATCAATTATCGTACCTTTATTTCATTAAATTACCGTACGATCGTTCTAGAGTGTTACAAAACCCCCAGTTTATTGATTCCTTGTCAAAAAGCCACTTGCTCTCTAAACCAACTTTAACTCACCCTCTCTCTTAAATAAAGGTGAGCAAGAATCGACCCGGAATGAAACCGACCGAAAACCGATAAAAATAACTGAATCGAAACCCAACCGAAATATTTCGGTTCGGTAATTTCGGAGCCGGTTTAAACCGAACCGAACCGAATGATGAATATTGGATGAAAATAATATGGGTGCGCAATAACTTTTATCATATATATAATTAATTATGTAACAATAGTATATATAAATAATGTTAAATATACCTGATACATATTTAATATCATAGTATATTATATCTTGTTACTTATTTTAAGATATTCCATATTATAGAGAAATGTTTTTACTATTAATCAATTTATTTATAGAATTATTGTCTCAAATTTTAGCAATAATTGATTGTTTCTATATTAGTTTTCATTAAGAGTTTTTATTTGAATTTTAGGGAAATAATTGATAAATTTTTATATCAATTGAAAAAATCGAGATTAAACTGAAACCGAACCGTCGAATAAACCGAACCGAAAGTTTCGGTCCGGTTTTGGTTGGAAAATTTTTGGCAAAAACCGAACCGAACCATACTCACCCCTACTCTAAAAAACCCAAAACTTCCTCCCTTCTCTCCCTCCTCCATCCACTCCTCCTCCTCTTCCCTCTCCCTCCTCTACAGCTCCTCTCTCGTTCGTCGCTCCTATGAGCCTCATGTTGGATATGTATGTCCTAGAGACCATTATTGTATATTATATTAGATTGTATATTACATTTGGATACTTGGAATATATATGTACATGACAATCTTGCTCGATATGATAGTATACTATCTGGTTTGTCTTTATCTTAACATGTGTATATGTTTTTCTTATATTACTGATCACTAATACATTTTGATAAAGCACATAAGATTTTTGCTTGGCTACCAGCGTTGTGATGGCAATTATACTCGTGGGGGCTGGGTAGTCTATAAGCACATCCTTAAATGTCTCTAGTCGCAAGAGTATCGATACAGGGCATCGATATTGTTGGATATATTGCCCTCAAGGCAATTATTGTAATTGCAGTAGGCGATTATGATAATTGAACGAGAACCTATACAAGTAGAACAGTCTTACTCGAGATGATAATATGCTATCTGATTTGTCTTTATCATTATGTGTATACGTTTTGATAAAACCCGTAGGATTATTGTTTGACCACTAGCATTATGATGGCGATAAGTATATTTTTAAATGTCCCTAGTCGAGAGAGTATCGAGACTGGGCATCGATACTCCGGGGTAGACTAGTGTATACTTTTTGAGACCCCTAAGAGGGGCAGTGGCCGGTCTTATAAGCCATTGGTGTTGAGTCACCTAAGATAGTATGCAGATGCTCACTGGAGGTGAGTACACCAGACAGACTCGCCGAGAACTTCTAGATGGTATTATACGTATCGTCAGATAAAAGTTCTCTTGTGACATGAGTACAGGTTAGTCTTTTGACCTGAGATTTTCATTTGTCTTATGTGAGTTTCCACTGTACTTAGATTACTACCCTACCATGGCTCAAAGGAATCGTGCAAACATATTTTAGTTGGGTACAGTCCTGAGCCATATGGAGGCAGTGAACAATCGTCAAGGATTCGTCTCTCCCGGTATTGGGAGTCGATGTCGCGCTATATTGGGTCAGCCATCTTCAGAAATCCTTGGCCAAGCTGGATGAGATTTACTAATGTGATATCGGTAGTTTTTCAGTGGGTGATGAGCTTCAGACTGGCATGACTTATCAGGTTAATAGGGATCTGACGTTATCCACCCCCTAGATTCGGTATGCGATTATCTTAGACGAAGAGACCGGACTGTACGGAGATTGTCATAGACATGCTCGGTAGGGGTACGAATGAGTTTGCTCGTCGGCCTTCCTTTCGCTCAATACCTGGGTAGTCGTTGCGTACGGCTAATGTCGCTGTGGTTAAACCCACTGCCAGCATATTGACTAGTCTTTAGAGTCTCGCACAGAGGGTTTTCCCAGTAAGGGAAAAATAATGTAGTGGTCGTATATTGATATGTGCAGGGTTCCGATTAGGTATGTGTGCTAGCCACATGGACTTCAATTGGGCGGATTCTGCCCCTAGTCTCTTTACGAGAGGAGGAAAGCGCGGAACAAAAGATCAATCCTGCCGAAGAAGTTCTGATCATTCAAGAGGAGCCCGATTGGAGAGATCCCTTCATAGAGTAGCTCCGATACGACAAGTTGCCCGAAGGAAAATCTGCGAGAATGCAGCTGAAGAAGAGAGATCTTCGATATGTGTTTGTAAATAATACGCTATACCGCAGATCATACGACCAACTCTGGCTCAGATGTCTGTCATCGGCCAAAGCCCAAAAAGTCATGAAAGAAGTTCACTCATGCGTCTACAGAGCTCACCAATCTGGCCCCAAAATGCGGCTTCAAATTAAACGGTTTGGGTATTACTGGCCTACCATGATAAAGGATTGCGAAGAGCATGCGAAGAGGTGTCATCTCTGCCAAATTCACGGTGACTTCATTCATAAGCATCCCAATCCGCTGCATCCTACGGTGGCGTTTTGGCCCTTCGAAGTTTGGGGCACCGACATAGTTGGCCCAATTGATCCTCCGTCATCCAAAGGTCACCGGTTCATATTGGCCACAACTGACTACTTCTCCAGATGGGCTGAAGCTGTCCTGTTAAAAGAAATCAAGACAGAAGATATTCTGACGTTCTTCCAGCATAATATTTTATACCGCTTCAGTACACCTAGAAGAATCATTTCTGACAACGGGCCTTCTTTCAAGAGCTTCAAAGTCTCAAGATTCGCTACTCAGCACAAGATAGACTAGAGATATTACTCCATCTATAATCCAAGAGCCAATATGCTAGCCGAAGCCTTCAATAAGACTCTATGCAAGCTCCCGAGGAAAAATGCTTCAGCCAATAAGAGAGACTGGAATCTCAAACTTCACGAGGCGTTGTGGGCATATCGTACCATGCACCGTACTCTAACTCATTCCACTCCATACTCACTACTCTTCAGAGTGGAAGCAATCCTCCCACTCGAAGTCGAAGTTCCTAGCCTAAGAATGGCCGTCCAACATGAGTTGATGGAGGAGAAAAACGTCCTCCTTCGGCTCGAAGAGCTTGATGCCCTCGAAGAAAAAAGGCTCGCAGTACAGCAAAATCTAGAGCTGTACCGAGCTCTGTAGGGTGTTTTTCGTCACCCCATTGAGATGGGAATACATGCGCGCTTGTCAGGCGCATTACAGATTCCCCCTGCCTAGGGTAGGCTGGGGTTTATTGATTGTGGGGATCCGAATCTCCGGCATCCGCGGACTAAGCTGCCGTTAATTACCCCTCGCATTTGGAGCGAGAGAACCTCCGATTGACGGGTTAAACTGGTCATGCGAACTCAATGTGCAGTGTTGTGTTTTGAAAGGGTTTGGGATATATCGGGAGCCCCGCAGAGTTTTTACGGGGGTCCCGCTACCCGGATAGCGGGCTGGGGGTCAAGGGGGCTAGCATCCCCCTTACGGGGTGCGAGGCAGCGCCCCGTTAGAAATTTTTTTCTAACAGGGACAGTGTCATGGAGTATGTGTGTGTGTGTGTGTATGTGTGTGTGTGTGTGTGTATATATATATATATATATATATATTTATGTATGTATGTATGTTCCCATCCGAATGGCGGCCAAGACATGCATGTCTTGCCTGAGATTCGGGACAGATGTTATTTGGTTTTATCCGTCCACCTCTCCGAATATGCTAAGTTGATTTATGGCACCGTGTATCGGAGGTTTAGACGGATGCGGCCGATGTAGCAGACTTCGTCAGATTCCCCCTCGCTAAAGGGGTTTTTGATTGTGGGGACGCTCTTCCCTGCAGGCGCAAGCCCCTGCAGTTAATTACGCTACCACATCGCGGTAACAACTTTCTCCTTCTCCAGAATTTTACTTCGTGTCGTGGGTGTTTGTTTTGTTTGTGGTTGCCCGTGGATTGTATACGGAGACTAATTTATGTCGTTGTCCGTAGGACGTGGATTAGTCCAAATCCGTATTTTCTTAGATTTGGGTTTGGGGTTTTGGTTTAAGAATACGTTAGCCATATTTGAGGCTAAGATCGAATTAAATGTTTGTTAAGGATACGTTAGTCCAGTTTGAGACTAAGATCAACTTAACGGGATCGTTTAGATCCGACAAAAGAGCATTTGGGCTCTATTGTTCTAGTTTAGGGACATAGTGGTCCATTGAATGTATGGCCGTCGGGACCCGTCACCTCTCTGACGACGTTGAAGGATTACAACGACAGATATCAGAGGAGTTCGGAGATGTACCCTTGAACCAGAGTTGGTTGGGAGACCTGTAGTCCAATTTAGGACTAAAGTCTGTTTGAGGGTTTAAAGATACGTTAGCCCTATTTGAGGCTAAGATCAACTTAAACATTTGTTAAGAATACATTAGTCTAATTTGAGACTAAGATCAACTTAACGGGATCGTTTAGATCCGACAAAAGAGTATTTAGGCTCTATTATTCCAGTTTAGGGACATAGTGGTCCGTTGCCAGTTTAGAGACATAGTGGTCTAACATTCCCATTTTGGGGACGAATATTGGTTTAAGGACACGTTAGCCATATTTGAGGCTAAGATCAACTTAAACGTTTGTTAAGGATACGTTAGTCTAATTTGAGACTAAGATCAGCTTAACAGGATCGTTTGGATCCGACAAAAGAGCATTTGGGTTCTATTGTTCCAGTTTAGGGACATAGTGGTCCATTGCCAGTTTAGACATAGTGGTCCAACATTCCCATTTTGGGGACGAATATTGGTTTAAGGACACGTTAGCCATATTTGAGACTAAGATCAACTTAAACGTTTGTTAAGGATACGTTAGTCTAATTTGAGACTAAGATCAGCTTAACAGGATCGTTTGGATCCGACAAAAGAGCATTTGAGCTCTATTGTTCTAGTTTAGGGACATAGTGGTCCATAAAATGTATGGCTGTCGGGACCCATCACCTCTCTGAAGACGTTGAAGGATTACAATGACAAATATCAGAGGAGTTCAGAGATGTACCCTTGAACCAATGAGTTGGTTGAAAGAGCAGATGTGCTCAGTTCAAGATGATTTGAGGACTTATGGCCAGTTTGGGCTAAGTCCAATTATGTTTGAAATATTGGCCCTTTGGGCCTTTAGACATTTGTCTGGGTTCAGCCCCTCATCATTCAGCAGTGCTAAACAGAGGTTTGGGGGCTCTGACAACATTTTGTCCTTGATTTCCTCAATTTTGAGATTCATTTGGAGGAGGGACTTTTACCTCTGGAAAATTAGACAATTTGGCTAAAAGTAATGTTAAACACTAGAGAACAACAGTGTTAAACACTGGAGGTAGAACTCTCAAATTAGTGTTAAACACTAAAAGACAATCAGTGTTAAACACTGGAAATATAATCTTCAATTTAGTATTAAACACTAGAAACAATCAGTGTTAAACACTGGAAATATAATCCCCAAATTAGTGTTAAACACTAAAGAAAGAGGGGTCACGTGTGGACACGTGAGAGCGCCCAAAAGTGGGACCAGATTCCTTTTCTTCGTTCTGCAATTAAGTGTTAAACACTTTTATATTTTACTTTGGAGCATCACGTGCTGACACGTGAGGAGGATTCATGCACTGATTGTTAGAGCGTCTACTAAGAGGTCACGTGGGAACACGTGAGAGCGCCCAAGGCCTTTATTTCTTTTACTTTTTCTCTCTGTATTTCGGGAGTCACGTGGAGCACGTGAGCCGTTGCCTCAGTGATTTTTCCTTCTCATTTCTGGGGATCTGTTCAGGGGTCACGTGGGGACACGTGACCTTAATTCTTGTTCGTTCTCTTTTGATCATTAAGGGGGAGGGTCACATGTTACCACGTGATCAAGTTCTGTTTTTTCTTCTCTGCTCATTGAGAATGGGGGGCACGTGTTACCACGTGATCAAGTTCTTTACGTGCATGGAGATCTTTCAAGTCTCTTTATTTCTTTAAGAATTAAATTCTCTGTAGGGTTAAACCCTAATTTTGTTTTGGAGGAATTAAATTCCTATATATGTAAAAGAATTAAATTCTTATATTGGGTTAAACCCTAGTTCTGTCCATCTTGAAGGAATTAAATTCCTATATTTTCAGGAGAATTAAATTCTCATATATGGTTGAACCCTAGTTTTTATCTTGGAGGAATTAAATTCCTATAACTTTGGGAGAATTAAATTCTCATATAGGGTTAAACCCTAGTTTTGTTTTGGGAAAATTAAATTATCTAAACTCAATTCCCCCTCTAAGTTTCGGATCTGCATGGCAGGATCTCAACCCGATGAGAATTAAATTCTCAACTTATGGGAAGATGTGCTCTTTGCAGATCTTCAACCAGAGGAAGAACTAAGTTCTTCTAGAAGAGTTAAACTCTTAGATTTTGAGAATTAAATTCTCTATTTAAAGTTTTGATTCCCTTTCTTTTCTCATCTAGGGTTTTCTTTGTTGAGAATTAAATTCTCCTCTCTTTTCTTCTCTCTTGAGAATTAAATTCTCCTTTCTCTGTTCTTCTCTCCAAAAAGGTCGATCCCTTCTCTTCTCTTCTTGGCTCCTATTGATAGGAGAAAGAAAAGAAGTAATTTGTTTTGTGAATCTTTCATTGAAAGATTTTAATTGATTTCATAATTAATATGATCCTTTAGATCACACAATAATTTTATTCACCGTTGGATTTTAAATCCAAAGATATTCTGTTTGTTATTTTCGGTGAGATTTTGGGGAAATCTTTCCATGTCTAAGATTTTTTCCATAAATTGGTGATTTTTAATCACCCTTGGATCTTTAATCCAACGGTCCCCATAATCCTTTTCCATTTGGAAAGATTTAGAAGCTTTTAGAATTTAATTTTATTAAACTGTTAGGCTTTCGAAGCTAGTCACGTGCTGACACGTGACCTTTGGTCACGTGTCAGCACGTGACCCCCAATTGAGTCCTTTTCTCAGCGTTTATTTACGCTTCAGTTTTAACCATCACGTGTCAACACGTGACCATTGGTCACGTGTGAGCACGTGATACCTCATTGAGGTATTTTTTCAGCAATTTATTTTTATTTCTGTTTTAACTATGACGTGTCAACACGCGACCATTGGTCACGTGTGAGCACGTGACCCCCAATTGGGTCCTTCTTCAGCCGTTTATTTTTATTTCTGTTTTAACTATCACGTGTGAGCACGTGATACCTCATTGAGGTAATTCCTGATTTTTAATCAGGGAACAGTGCATAGTATATTTGCTCATAACTTTTGATCCCGGATGAATTATGAAGCCCATAATATATCAAATCGAAGGATTTTTCGAGATTCTTTCGATACCATCAGAATTTAACAGTTCCTCCTTTGGGAGTTTAAAATAATACAGGTCGAAAGATACTGGTTCGCATTTCCTTAAGCGTATCGCTGCCATTTGATACCTTGGACTCTTTTGCGCAGAAATTTTTGGCGGGAACAATGTATATATGTATATATATATAAAGGGGGAAAAGGTATCCAAAGGATGCGTGGGAGAAAGCGCTCGGGCACTAGCGCTTTGGGCGCTAGCGCCCTACGTGTCAGGAACGTGGGCGCTCGGGCGCTAGTGCTTTGGGCGCTAGCGCTTTGGGCGCTAGCGCTTTGAGCGCAAGAGCGTTAGCGCCCCATGTGTCAGGCGCGAGCGCTTTGGGCGCCAGCGTTTTGAGCCCCACGTGTCAGACGCTCGGGCACTAGCGCTTTGAGCACAAGAGGGACTTGGTTCCTTCAATAGGAGTTGTACTCCCAGAAAGGCACACTTATTATTTGTGTGTGTGTGTGTGTGTGTCTATATATATATATATATATATATATGAGGAGTTAAACTCCTAGGATATTTTGAAGCTGATGAAGGGGGGCTTCTCCCCTTGAGCCCTGGATCTTCCCTAAAGTGGGGTTTCTGGAGATGGGTCTCCTTCTTCTTCCTTTGTTGGCTGGATCTTGAAGATCAAGAAGTATGAGATTTTAAAAATCTCTCCTTTCTGAGATCTAATAGAAGATCTGAGTTCCCCTTTGTGGGTTTTGTGGTGAAAAACTATTTTGTTTTTTAAAAAGAAGAGTAAAACTCTTGATTTAATTCAAGAGAAAGAAGAAGGTTTTAGAACCTTGAGGAAGGAGAAAAATCTCAGATCTGGATTCCTTTTTTGGAGAGAGAAAAAAATGTTAGGATATTTTCATTATCCTTGCCTTTATAGGCTATACACTTTACATATAGCCCCTTGGGCTCTACAAAAAATAGCATTTTACCCATCCCATGGCTCATGTACCATTTATTTTTGCACATAAGCCATGGGCTTTACAAAATTTGGCTTTATGCCAATTTTCTTACATTTATTCATAAAATAAAAATACAAGAAATACAACAAAATTATTTATTACACAATTTTTATTTTGGCATAGGGGGAGGCCGGCCGCTTCATGTTCGGGCTCGCTCCGGGCATTGGCCCACTTGACCTGAGCTTGGGCCCACCTGGCTTGGGGTTGACTTTGATTTTACTTGGTCAACCGGGGTGTAAATTTTTACCCCAACAAATTGCCCCCCATCAATAAATGCACACCACACATGTGGGTCGTGTGCATAAAATTGATGGATCTTCTTTCACGTGGAGGTGACTTGATTTGGTTCCCGCTTTTGGGAAGCCGGCTCTGCCCTTTTTACGACATGGACGGTCGATTCTGCCCTTTTTGCGACTTGGACGGTCGATACTGCCATTTTAGCGACGTGGACGGTCAGTGCTGCCATTTTAGCGACGTGTACGGTCGGTGCTGCCCTTTTTGCGACTTGGAACGTCCATGCTGCCATTTTAGCGACGTGGACGGTCGGTGCTGCCATTTTAGCGACGTGGGCGGTCGGTGCTGCCCTTTTAGCGATTTTGACGGTTGATGCCGCCCTTTTAGCGACGTGGATGGTCGATTATGCCCTTTTTACGACTTAGACGGTCGGTGCTGTCCTTTTAGCGACTTGGACGGTCGATGCTGTTATTTTAGCGACGTGGACGGTCGGTTCTGCCATTTTTGCGACGTGGACGGTCGGTGCTGCCCTTTTAGCGATGTGGACGGTCGATGCTACCCTTTTTGCGATGTGGATAGTCGATGCTGCTCTTTTTACGACTTGGAGGGTCGGTTCTGCCCTTTTTGCGACTTGGACGGTTAGTGCTGCCCTTTTAGTGACTTGGACGGTTGATGCTACCCTTTTTGCGACTTGGACGGTCGATGCTGCCATTTTAGCGACGTGGACGGTCGGTTCTGCCCTTTTTGCGACGTGGACGGTCGGTGCTGCCCTTTTAGCGACGTGGACGGTCGGTGCTGCCCTTTTTGCGACTTGGACGGTCGGTGCTGCTCTTTTTGCGACGTGGACGGTCAGTGCTGGATTTGACTTGCTCCGATCCTTGCGGTGTCAGAGAAGAAGTTGACTTGTTTCCGAGGTGGAGTTTGATTCTGCCAGGGAGGCCATTGGTTGTTTTTCTAATTTGATGTTACTTGGGTTGACATCAGCACCGCTGCACTGGAATATGGTACCAGGAGCGAATCATCATCTTCCATGAGGAGATTTCCCTCGTTCCCAGTTTAACGACTTAGGGTTCATCTGTTCCCAGTTTAACGACTTAGGGGTCTATTGGATTGGAGTTTTGGGATTTTGGGGTTGGGTAGGCATCAGCGTTGCTAACACTGAAGCACACGTGTCAGGAGCAATTCATCATTTTCCTTTTTCCTGTTGGAGAGCGATGGCTTAGGAGACAGGTTTAGGTCCCTATCACTTAAGGCTTTTTAATTTTATGAACCGTAAAGGTCCCATAAAAGCATTTTCTCCCTACGAGTCATAAGGATCTCGTATGTGTACTTTCTCCTTAGGAGTCGTGGGGACTCCCAAGTGTGTTTTTCCTTTGTGAGTCATAAGGATCCTACGAAGGTGTTTTCTTACGAGTCGTGAGGATCGCGTAAGTTGGTGCTCCTCATGTATCGTGAGGACACATGAGTGGGTCTTTCCAAATGGAGCATAAGTCCAAGGGCGGAGACCGGCCACTGGACTGGTGATTGCGGTGGGGTATAGGTATGATGAGAATTATTTGAGCCCGTGGATTGTATACGGTAGTCAATTTGGGGACTAACCGTAGGGCCGGGAGAATTTTGAGAAATTGGATTTTGGTTTTGGTTTGGCATCAGCATTGCTGCACTGGAATAATGCCATGAGCAACTCATCATTTGCCTTGGGAGGACATGGAATTTGGGTTTTTGGTCGGCATCAGCACCGCTAACACTGAAGCGAAATGTAGGAGCGACTCATCATTTGCCGTTGCCCGTTGGGGAACGATGGCTTAGGAGACAAGTTTAGGTCCCTATCACCTAAGGCTTTTCAATTTTATGAGCCGTAAGGGTCCCATAAAAGCATTTTCTCCCTACGAGTTGAGAGGATCTCGCAGGTGTATGTTCTCCTTAGGAATCGTGAGGATTCCTAAGTGTGTTGCCCCTTTGTGAGTCGTAAGGATCTCACGCAGGGATTTTCTCCTCACAAGGTCGAGAGGACTTTGTGAGTGTGTTTTATCTCTTTTCATGAGTTTGCTCCCTTTCGGGTTTACACAAACTCGCCGGCAGTCCTACTGTTTTTTCTCACGGAGCCCTTTCGGGTTTTCATCCGTGCCCATTTTGCTTGTGGAAATACCTTTTTTTTAGGCGCTGGTGGGATTTTAAAAGTAGTCTCACCGGCAGGACTTGGGGGAGATAGGGGTCGTTTACGCCCGTGGATTGTATACGGTTTTGCAGGATGTATGATCCAGACCGTAGGGCTGGTGTGCTCAATTCGCCTGCGACTTGGAGCATTCTTGAGGTATCGGCCATTGATGGGTGGCATGAGCCTTTCTCCCTCGGCACTTATTAGTTGGTAGGATCCTCCGTCGAACACTTTTTCGATGACGTATGGTCCTTCCCAGTTTGGCTCGAATTTTCCCTTGGCATGTCGATTGGGGATGATCGGTCTTTTGAGGACCAACACCAATTCACCTTTCTTAAAAGCGCGGAGTTGGGTCATCTTGTTATAGGCCCGTGACATTTGGGCTCGGTATAGCTCCAGATTTTACTGCACCGCGAGCCTCTTTTCTTCGAGGGCGCCAAGCTCTTCCAGCCGAAAGAGCACGTTTTCCTCCTCCGTCAATTCGTGCTGAACGACCATTCTTAAGGTTGGAACTTCGACTTCGAGAGGGAGGACCGCCTCCACTCCGAAGAGCAATGAGTATGGAGTGGATTGAGTTAGAGTACGGTGCGTGGTACGATATGCCCACAACGCCTCATGAAGCTTGAGATTCTAGTCTCTCTTGTTGGCTGAAGTATTTTTCCTCAGGAGCTTGCATAGAGTCTTATTGAAGACTTTGGCTAGCCCATTGGCTCTTGGATTATAGATGGAGGAATATCTCCAGTCTATCTTATGTTGAGTAGCGAATCTTGAGACTTTGAAGCTCTTGAAAGAAGGCCCGTTGTCAGAAATGATTCTTCTTGGCCTACCGAAGCGGTATAAAATATTATGCCGGAAGAATATCAGAATATCTTCTGTCTTGATTTCTTTTAACGGGACAGCTTCAGCCCATCTGGAGAAATAGTCAGTTGCGGCCAATATGAACCCGTGACCTTTGGATGACGGAGGATCAATTGGGCCAACTATGTCGGTGCCCCAGACTTCGAAGGGCTACGACGCCACCGTAGGATGCAACGGATTAGGATGCTTGTGAATGAAATCACCGTGAATTTGGCAGATATGACATTTCTTTGCATGCTCTTCGCAATCCCGTATCATGGTGGGCCAGTGATACCCAAGCCGTTTGATTTGAAGTCGCATCTTGGGGCCAGATTGGTGAGCACCGCAAACGCCTGAGTGAACTTCTTTCATGACCTTTTGGGCTTCGGCTAATGATAAACACCTGAGCCAGAGTTGGTCATATGACCTGCGGTATAGCGTGTCATTTACAAACACGTATCGGAGAGCTTTCTTCTTCAGCTGGACCCTCGCAGATTTTCCTTCCGGCAGCTTGTCGTATCGGAAGTACTCTATGAAGGGTTCTCTCCAATCGGGCTCGTCTTGAACGATCGAAGCTTCTTCGGCGGGACTGCTCTTCTTTTCCGTGCTTTCCTCTTCTCATAGAGAGACTGGGGGCAGAATTTGCTAGCTCCTGACTGTGATCAGAATTTCGTCCATATCAGGATCAGCCAGCTCCTTGGCTAAGAAGCGAGTACGTCAGCCTTTCCATTCAACGCCCTAGGAACTCTCATCAGCTCAATATGAGTGAACCGTTTCATGAGTTCCACCACTCGGCTTCTGTACCGAGCTAACTCAGGTTTGTATATCTTATAATCGCCGCTTACTTGGTTGAAGACAAGCTGGGAGTCACCGTAAACCCGTAGCAGAAGGATTTCCATTTCTATGGCGAGCTCCAGACCAGTTATCAGAGCTTCATATTCAGCTTCATTATTTGTTCGAGGCTCGATGGGAGCGAAATAACGTCGTAGGATTCCCATTGATGGCGTGATGAACACCAATCCTATCCCTGCTTTTATCTCCGGGACGCTTGATTTACTGGAGGTCCTTATCGATGAGGCTCCATCGAAGTAGAGCTCCCAACATGGCTCATCTTCCTCGAGGTGCAGCGTTTGTTTGTCAGGTAGCTTGCAATTAAGCGGTGACCTTTCTGATACGGGATGAGCAGCAAGGAAGTCTGCGGGAGCTTACCCTTTTACTGCTTTCTGAGGAGTATAAACTATGTCAAACTCAAGCAGCATGACAGACCATCTTGCCATTCTGCTGGCTAGGCTTGCTTTGGTCATCAAGTGTTTGAGCGGGTCGACCTTGGAGATCACCATAACCCGATGATCGAGCAGATAGTGCCTCAGCTTCTTCACGGCAAATATCAAGGCCAGGCATTGCTTTTCGATCGGGGAATAGTTGTGTTCCGCCCCAACTAGAGTTCGACTGAGGTAGTAGAGGGCATTCTCTTTTCCCTCCTCGTTGTTCTGGGCAAGGAGTGCACCGAGTGACTCATCTAGCACTACAGTGTAGAGAATCAGCGGTTTATTTAGAATGAGTGCGGCCAGCACTGGAGGGCGCAACAAGTACTGTTTAATGCTTTTGAATGCTTCTTGACATTCGGCATCCCAGACAAAAGGAGCTCCTTTCTTCATGATCTTTAAGAAGGGCCTACATCTCCCCGATAAATTTAAGATAAACCTTCGTATATAAGCAAGCTTTCCTTGAAAAGATCTCACCTGCGTCAGATCCTTCGGAGGGGGCATTTCCATGATGGCCTTTATCTTGGATGGGTCAACTTCGATCCCCCGATGTCGGACTATAAAGCCCAGGTATTTTCCCGATGACACGCCAAAAGAGCACTTCAGAGGATTCATCTTCAGATCGTATTCCCTCAGTCTGGTGAGAACGATCCTAAGATCTTGGACGTGGTCGGCCTTGGCTTTAGTCTTGACGACCAGGTCATCAACACAATCGATGACTTTATGGATTAGACCATCAAAGATATTGGTCATTACCCTTTGATATGTAGCACCTGCGTTCTTCAGTCCGAACGACATCATTTTGTAGCAGTATCCGATCGGGGTTCGAAATGCTGTGTGTTTCTCATCCTCAGGCGACATCTTGATCTGATTATATCCAGACGAGCCATCCATAAATGTGATCAGCTCGTAATTTGAGGTGTCATCGACCATCATTTCCATGACCGGTAGCGGGAAGTCGTCTTTAGGACATGCCTTATTGAGGTCCCTGAAATCGACACAAACTCGGATCCGGCCATTCTTCTTCTTCACTGGGACTATGCATGCTATCCAGTCCGCATATTTCTCTTCTCTGATGAAGCCAGCATCGATAAGTTTCTTAGTTTCCTCGATGACCTTTTCTTCTAGCTCCCTTCTCATTTTTCGAGGAGCTTGTTTGACTGGCTTAGCATCAGAAGATATATCCAGCTTATGCACGGCCACTTCAGGGGAGAGGCCAGGCATTTCTTTGTACGTCCACGCGAAGCAGTAAACGAACTCATGCAGCAGGGAATTTATCTGCTCTTTCATTTCCTCTGACAAGAGTGAGCTGATATAGGTCGGCCTTGAATTATTGGGCGTTCCTAAGTCAATCTCGGTTAGCTCGTCAAAGGTTGCTTGTCCGCTATCTTTGAGCTCTTGAGGAGCTTCTTCTGGCTCGGCTATCTCGTCATCATCATTTGATCTTTTGCTGGCCTCACCAACACGGATCATGTAGCACGCTTTGGAATCAGGTTGAATGTAGCCTATGCCCCGTCTATCTGGAATTCGTCCATCGATGAGTGCTCGGACCTGGGGCGGATGCCATAGCCCTTCATAAAACTTTGCTTCGGACTCCGTTTGATATAACCAGCATCCGCACTTTCTGAAATATTCCTGCATTTCAGGTGCATAGTATCTGGGATTGAGGACGGCTCTTATGCCTCTCTCATAGGGAAGGCACGTGACGGAAAAATCGTCCAGGTGCACAATAGGATTTGACCCATAAAACAGGATGCCCTTCTGTCCATTTTTCCTTCCGGGAATGTAGAAAGTTTTCAGATGGTCCACGGTGGAGACTAACAATGCATCGAGCTTTTTGCACATCTGCTCCAGCACCCTTGTGACAGCTAGGGTCCCTTCTGCAATTTCGAAGGTCTCTCGAAGTTTTGTTTGTTGCATAGGGGTCCAATCTGCATAGCTGTTGCACGGCAGGTCCTCTTCCTTCAACTCTTCAGTGTCGCTGCCAAGATGAGGGCGTACTTTGCTGCTAGATGGGGCTTCAGTAACAGATTCGTTCGTATCGCTACCGAAACGACGGCGAGTTTTACGGAAGGACGGACTTCCAACGTCGGACTCATCAGTGTCGCTACCGAAACGCGGGCGCACTTGGGCGTTTTTGCTTTTGAAAGTGACAGCCAGCTCAGATTTGCTTTTGAGTCTTGGGGCCGCTCTATCCTTAGTCAATTGTGGCTTAGCATTTTGGTAGTTCATAAAGTACCGAGAATCTTCATATCGGACTTCATGCACACCAAACGGCTGGATGTCTCCGTCAATGCGTCTTTCTTCGCCATTTTTAGTATACTTCATGCATTGATGGAGAGTTGACAAAATGATGCCGTAATCGTGAAGCCACGGCCTACCCAAGAGAATTTTATAAGACGTGTCAGCGTTGATCACGTACATCTTAGCTTCAGTTTGCAAATCCCCAAATTTGATTGACAGAGCTATGGACCCAGAACTTGCTGGCAATTTTCGTTGAAGCCTTGAATGAAAATCCTTTCCCTTGACAGGTGTCGGACGTCCATTGACAAACTCTTCAGAGTTCGCAAGTTCATGATATTCACTGAGGACCCCGGATCAATCAATATGCGATTAATCCGATCTCCGTCACTGTACCCGGTCACGTAAAGCGGCCGATTATGCTCAGCCGTTCCCAGCAGCAAGTCTTCATCCTTAAACGTGACTGCGGCGGCATGCAGAGTGTACTGAGCTTCTTTCATATTAATTTCCTCAAAGCGAGCCTGATACCGCTCAGGACTTTGCAGAGCATGAATGAGAACATCTCTAAGCTCTTGAGATAGAACCAAGTCATCGTAGATGCTAAGGAGAGACGGAAGCTTTCGGAGGTGAGCCAAGACATTATAGTCTACTGGGGAAGGACTCGAATCTTCATGAGCAAGTTCTTTGCCATCTTCTTCATTAGCGACTTGTTTTTCCTTCCCTTTTGGGGCGTTGCTCTGATTTGGCGGTAGAGCCCTGCCGCTTCTAAGCTGGGTTTGGTTGGCCTTTGTGGCGAGCTCCTCGTCCTCTTCGGGAAAACAGATCTCCTCCTCAGAGTCGCTGCCAAGATGGATGGCGTAGCAGTTCACTACTGGGATCTCTTCATTGGAGTCTTCTTCTAACTCCTCCAGAATTTCAGCCGCTCGTACATGGAGGAACTCCTTCAATTGAATTAGAGCTCTTTCCTTCTGTTCATATTCTTCGAGGGAATCGATATATTTTTGAATAGTCGATCTCCATGCAGACTCCTTTTCGCGCCGAGCTGCACTTTTCTTCTACTTGAGCTTTTTGGATTTTGAGCCTGATGGAGCCGCATTGGCAGCTGGAAAGGTAGATTTCTTCTGCCTTTCCCATTCCGTCCTGGGCTCTTTCTGAAGTAGCTTTATCATTTTCTTCGTCTTATTAGATATGTGCGTACTCCACGGAGGCTGCGGTGAGTCCGTTTCATTTCTCAGGGCAGCGGGTTTGGCTGTCTGCTCCCAGAAGGCTTCAGCTTCTGTCTGTATAAAGTTGGTGGTTTCAACTTGATTGTTCACCAACACACTTTTGGATAGCTCGATCTCTCCAGCCTTGTACTGCTTCTCGACCCAGTCTTTGAAGATATAGCAATTCTCGATCGCATGGCTCACTACTCGGTGGTACGGGCAATGCAGGTGATTGTCGATCATTTTTGCTTCTTGAGGTCTTTTCGACTCTGGCAATTGTAGACCGTTGTTCAAGGCATCTTTAAATATCTTCCGGACCTTGTCCCTTCTGAAAGAGTAAACCTTGTTTTTTTCTCCTCCAAGGAAGGCTCTTCTCCTCCCAGCACTGGCTTTCGAGACCAGTTGGTTTTGGATTCGCCCGCCCTTCGCTTTTTTTCATTGTCGGACGCATTGAAGACATTGGTACTGCTGGAACTCCCGCTTCTACGGTTGTCGTCCCTCTTGCTTTTCCAAGTCTTGTCTCTCTGAGAGTCCGGGGTAGACTCTTACTTCGAGCGTTCCAGCATTTGGACTTTCTTGGTTAGCTCTTGAAACGTATTGTGGCCTGCTGTACACAAGAATGTGACCATCCAATTGCTGAGGTTCCCAATGAGAAGGTTGACGAATTGGTCCTGCTCCAGCGGCGGTTCGCACTTGACTGTGAGATTACGCCATCGGGCGATAAATTCGGTGTTGCTTTCATTCTTCCCCGGCTTGGTCCTCACAAGGTCAGCAATGGAGATTTTATCACTGACACTCATGAACCTTTGTCGAAACAGTGACTCTATTTGGGCAAAGGTAATAACGGACCCGTCTGGTATACTCGCGTACCAGTCGAAGGTGACACCGGTCAGGCTGTTGACAAACTGACGAAGAAGGAGCGCATCATTGCCCCCTGTATTTCCGCATGATGCTTTAACGTGGGCGACGTGCTGATTGGCATTTCCTGTTCCATCAAATCTTCCAAACTTATGAATGACGTAGTCGCTCGGGAACTCGATCAGATCGTGCTGTGCGGGATATGGCCGCCCGCTACAGCCAATTTCTTTCTGATCTTCAGCTTCGGCCACCAATGTTTTAACCTTGCTGGTGACCAAATCCATTATCCGATCTTGTGTTAGCGGGATGGTGTTATCCGGGGCCAAGGCGACCCCAGAAGCGGAATGCGGCCGGCTTTCGTGTGGCTCGACGAATCTTGGACCCAAAGGGACAGGCATTGGCCGCTTTGTATTGTCATCATCCGGCTAATGAGTAGCAACTTGTGCTTAATTGGGAGGCGCTCGAGCAATTTGAGCCATAAGCTGCATCACAACGTTCGTTAGGTCGTCAATTTTCGAATAGAGCTTGGCCATCTCTTTATCTTTGCTCTTGAGCTGTTTCCGAAGCTCTTGAAGCAGCTCTTGCTCCGCGGTCCTGGGGCGGAAAGTCGGCTCTTTAGCGCTGTCCGAGCTTGACTCTGCCTGGACTGAAGGGTCCTTCTGCCTATCGTCCTCATCGAGAGGGTTTTCATCATCCGGCGGGGGTAGCTGTTCTTGGGCAGCGACAACCACATTCAAGCCAGATTGGGCTTGGGATGTGGTGGCCCCATCCCTGCTTTTGCTGCGAAGGTTGTCACTGGGGCGCTCGCCCGCCATATAGACCGTATGGATAATATATCCAGCCATCTTTTTATTATCGGCGGCTGGCCGGACTAGGTTCTTGAATGGTGCTGGTTCTTCTTTTCTGGGTTTGCCCCGCTGCTTTCATGCGGCACAGAGTGCCTGATAGACTCTTGAAGAGACAGTGTTATACTTTTTCTGTTGGGACCGGGACACGTCTCTTTGTAGCGACGTTCGGACCGCTGTCTTCTTGATTCTGCCGGTCATGGCATTTTTCTGAACCCACTTCAGAGGTTCAAAGGAATTGCTGGTTTTTACGGCCGATTCAGTCGTCGTCGCAGGATGACTCTGCTCTTGGAATCTCATACGACTCCACCTGGCCGAAGTCCTGTCCCTCTTGTTGGCTCGATACCTGAGCCGCTTCTGCCTTAACTTTTCTGATTTGAGCGCTTGGCAGGTTCCGGCTCTTCGGGATGCCACCGTAGACCGGGCGATGGAGGGCATTGGATATACGCCTGATTGTGCATTTGTTGGAGTCATCGTCTGGGCTCGTCCGCAACGTTTGATGTTGCCTTTTGTACCGGAGGCCTCGCTCCTAGCTGGAGAACCAGAGAGTCGTTCAGATACTGTCTTAAGTTTCGGTTGTGGTGCCTTGGCGATCATAACATTCGGCCTCTTGCCCTTTGAGACCGACTTGGCCACTAGTTTTGCCGGGATTTCTGCCAGATGAGCGCTTCCGGCAGGGTAGATGATGAGGAGCCAAACTGGCGATGCAGTTCCTCCCACTGTCGACTGAGGCATGCGGGGAGAACCACACGAGCATTGACCTTGACCACGTACGGGATCAGGGTCGCGTTGGAAGCTGAATTCGTCTTCGGAGACATTGTCATTGAAAGTTGATTGCTGGACGAAAAGAAAACATCATTTCAGTATAAGCAATCGATATGTACATTGATTGAGTTCGCGTGAACGTTTAACCCGAAATATGGGAGGAGAGAAATGTCCCACCGGGCGTGCCAGAATCTGTAGGGTGTTTTTCGTCACCCCATTGAGATGGGAATACGCGCGCGTTTGTCAGGCGCATTACAGATTGCCCCTGCCTAGGGTAGGCTGGGGTTTATTGATTGTGGGGATCCAAATCTCCGGCAGCCGCGGACTAAGCTGCCGTTAATTACCCCTCGCATTTAGAGCGGGAGAACCTCCGATTGACGGGTTAAACTGGTCATGCGAACTCAATGTGCAGTGTTGTGTTTTGAAAGGGTTTGGGATATATCGGGGGCCCCGCAGAGTTTTTACGGGGGTCCTGCTACCCGGATAGCGGGCTGGGGGTCAAGGAGGCTAGCAGCCCCCTTGCGGGGTGCGAGGCAGCGCCCTGTTAGAAATTTTTTTCTAACAGGGACAGTGTCATGGAGTGTGTGTGTGTGTGTGTGTATGTGTGCGTGTGTATGTATGTATGTATATATATATATATATATAAAGGGGGGAAAGGCATCCAAAGGATGAGTGGGAGAAAGCGCTCGGGCGCTAGTGCTTTGGACGCTAGAGCTTTGAGCACAAGAGCGCTAGCGCCCTATGTGTCAGGCACGTGGGCGCTCGGGCGCTAGTGCTTTGGGCGCTAGCGTTTTGAGCGCTAGCGCTTTGAGCACTAGCGCCCCATGTGTCAGGTGCTCGGGTGCTAGCGCTTTGAGCGCAAGAGCGCTAACGCTTTGAGCGCTAGCGCCCCACGTGTCAGGTGCTCTGGCGCAAGCGCTTCGGGCGCTAGCGCTTTGAGCGCTAGTGCCCTACGTGTCAGGCGCTCGGGCGCTAGCGCTTTGGGCGCTAGCGCAATAGGGACTTGGTCTCTTCAATAGGAGTTGTACTCCCAGAAAGGCACACTTATTATTGTGTGTGTGTGTGTGTGTGTGTGTGTGTGTCTGAGGAGTTATACTTCTAGGATATTTTGAAGCTGATGAAGGGGGGCTTCTCCTCTTGAGCCCTGGATCTTCCCCAAAGTGGGGTTTCTGGATATGGGTCTCCTTCTTCTTCCTTTGTTGGCCAGATCTTAAAGATCAAGAAGTATGAGATTTTAAAAACCTCTCCTTTCTGAGATCTAATGGAAGATCCGAGTTCCCCTTTGTGGGTTTTGTGGTGAAAAACTATTTTGTTTTTTAAAAGGAAGAGTAAAACTCTTGATTTAATTCAAGAGAAAGAAGAAGGTTTTAGAACCTTGAGGAAAGAGAAAAATCTCAGATCTGGATTTCTTTTTTGGAGAGAGAAAAAGTTGTTGGAATATTTTCATTATCCTTGCCTTTATAGGCTATACACTTTACATATAGCCCCTTGGGCTCTACAAAAAATGGCATTTTGCCCATCCCATGGCTCATGTGCCATTTCTTTTTGCACATAAGCCATGGGCTTTACAAAATTTGGCTTTATGCCCATTTTCTTACATTTATTCATAAAATAAAAATACAAGAAATACAACAAAATTATTTATTACACAATTTTTATTTTGGCATGGGGGGAGGCCGGCCGCTTCATGTTCGGGCTCGCTCCGGGTATTGGCCCACTTGACCTGGGCATGGGTCCACCTGGCTTGGGGTTGACTTTGATTTTGACTTGGTCAACCGGGGTGTAAATTTTTACCCCAACAAGCTCAAATGTCACGGGCCTATCATAAGATGATCCGTCTCCTTGCTTTTATGAAGGCGAATTGGTGTTGGTCCTCAAAAGACCGATCATCCCCAATCGACACGCCAAGGGAAAATTCGAGCCAAACTGAGAAAGACCATACATTATCGAGAAAGTGTTTGATGGAGTATCCTACCAGCTGATAAATGCCGTAGGAGAAAGGCCCATGCCACCCATCAATGGCCGATACCTCAAGAAATACTATGCGTGAATGCTCCAAGTCACAGGTGAATTGAGCACACCGGCCCTACAGTCTGGATAATACATCATGTAAAACCATATACAATCCACGGGCATAAACGACCTCTATCTCTCCCAAGTCCTACCGGCGAGGCTACATTTAAAGTCCCACTAGCGATGAAGATCCTCCAATATATAAAAAAAGGTATGTCCACAAATAAAATAGGCACGGATGAAAACCCGAAAGGGCTCCGTGAGTAAAAACAGCAGGACTGCCGGCGAATTTGTGAAAACCCGAAAGGGCGCAAACTTATGAAAAGAGATGAAATACACTCGCAAATTCCTCTCGACTTTGTGAGGAGAAAATCCCCGCGTGAGATCCTTACGACTCGCAAAGGAGCAACAAACCTAGGAATCCCCACGATTCCTAGGGAGAAATACACCTGCGAGATCCTCTCGACTCGTAAGAAGAAAATGATTTTATGAGATCCTTACGGCTCATAAAATTGAAAAGGCTTAGGTGATAGAGATCTAAACCTGTCTCCTAAGCCATCGCTCCCCAATGGACAACAGCAAATGATGAGTCGCTCCTGGAATTACTTCAGTGTTAGCGGTGCTGATACTGACCAAGAACCTAAATCCCAAGTTTTCCCAAAGGCAAATGACGAGTCGCTCCTGGCACTATACTTCAGTGTTAGCGGTGCTGATACTGACCCAAAAACCAAATCCCAAGTCATTCTGGGGCAAATGATGAGTTGCTCCTGGCATTACTCCAGTGCAGCAATTCTGATGCCGACCCAAAAAAACCCAAATCTCAAGTCTTCCCAAAGGCAAATGATGAGTCGCTCCTGGCACTACACTTCAGTATTAGCGGTGCTGATGCCAACCCAAAAAACACCAAATCCCAAGCCTTTCTAAGGGCAAATGATGAGTTGCTCCTGGCATTATTCCAGTGCAGCAATTCTGATGCCAAACAAAATCCAAATTCCAAGTTTCTCTCATATTCAAACGTCTAACCAATTAAGGCAGAAATCAAACAGGTCAAATTAATGTCCCACCTGGTAGCGCTTCCAAGCTCAAAGTGCTGCTGGACGGGTAGAGAACTCCCAAAATAAATCAAATCAACCCCGACACAGCAAAAAGCGGAGTAAGTCAACTTCAACCCTAACACCGCAAGAGGCGAAGCAAGGCAAATCAAATCACGACACTGCAGAAAGTGGAGCAGGTCAAATCAATCGTCCACATCGCGAAAAGGGCAGCATCGACCTCCACGTCGTCAAAACGGGAGCCAAATCAAGTCAACCTCCACACAAAAGAAGATCCATCAATTTCATGCACACGACCCATTTATGTGGTGTGCATGTATTGATGGGGGCCACTTTGTTGGGGTCAAAAGTTTCACCCCGATCGACCAAGTCAAAACCAAGGTCAACCCCAAATCAAGTGGGTCTGAGCCCAAGCTAAGCACGTCCAAGCCCAAGTCAAGACCAAGTATGGAAGAAACCGGCTCCATGCCAAAAGGGATGCAATAAATTAGTCTAAATATAATTTTTAGAAATAAATGTATGTAAAATGGGCAGAAAACCAAAATTTTGTAAACCTCATGGTTTATGTGCAAAAAGAAATAAGCACATAAGGCATGGGGTGGCACAAGTGTCATTTGGCAAAGCCCAAGGGGGTATATGTAAAGTGTGTGGCCTATAAAGGCAACACGATGAAAAAATCAAACGATAATTTTTTCTCTCTAAAAAAATTAGGGTTCTGTGCCTCCTTCTTCTTCCTCAAGGTTTTAAACCTTCTTCTTTTTTCTTAAATTAAATCAAGAGTTTCACTTTTTTTTTCCTAAAAAAGAATAGTTTTTCACCATGAAACCCATAAAGACGAGCTCAGATCTCCCATCAGATCTGTAAAAAGGGAGATTTTTAAGCCTCACCCCCTTTTCCCCCCCAAGATCCAGCCAACAGAGAGAAGGGAGAAGGAGACCCATTTCTAAGAATCCCACTTTGGGAAGATTTAGGGCTCAAGGGAGAAGAAAATGGACCCCTTTCATCAGCTCCAAAAATCTCTTAGGAGTTTAACTCCACAAAAAAATAATAATAATAAATTCTTTTTTTAGGAGTTTAAATCCAAAATTCAATTAGGAGTACAACTCCCAGTGCAGGGGCTAAGCCTCTTTAACCTTTTTTTAGGAGTTTAACTCCAAAAGTCAATTGGGAGTACAACTCCCAGTATAGGGGGCTAAGCCCCCCTTTTTTCCTGCTGGCACCCAACGCCCGCGTGCTAAGCACATGAGGCGCTGGTGCCCACGCGTCCTTTGGACGCTGTTTCCCTTTTTTTTAAACACAAACTCCACGACACGGGTCCTTTGCAAAAAGATTTTCGATAAGAGACTTTGACACAAATGCAATCAACCACAAATGCACAATCAGGCCTAGATCTAGGGTCACCTAAGTCAGGTAGACAGCTCCTAACTGTTCCAAAGGGCTAGAAATAGGATCTCAAACCGTCTCTTCACCGCCAATTGCGGCCAGGTAAGTGTCAGGTGAGTGGGAGTCTCTCCACTACAAGTAGTGGCCCTAATTACGTAACCACTCGCCTTAGACACACTTGCCTAGACACCGCAAAGTCAAGTTAGGATCAACGGCCGATGCCTACAACTAGTCCTCTGTCCTATTGAGCGCGACGTCCTTAGGGCCGAGTCTAGTATTTTTTAATTAAAAATGGTCAATGCATATGCCTTATGTGATTTCTGGGGTCCTGGGAAGGGTGATGAAATCCCCACCCAATCTGAATTGATCTTAAGCCTCTTAAATTCCGATTAAATATGCAAAGCAGTAACAATCACTTGCAATCAATTTTTTTATTTTTTTTAGCGCGGCGCAAAGAATCCTGCACAAGATCAATTATTGGAAGGGGAGAGATTTTTTTAAGCGCAAAGAATCATGCAGGAGATTTGACAAAAGATATATTAGGATTTGCAGAGGAGAGAGAGAGAAACAAACAGAGGGAATTTAGCGTGCTGAAACGACCAACCCGCGGCGGTTCCGCGGTCGGAAGGGGGTGCGGCTGCGGTTCCGCGGTGGGTTAGGAGGCTCGAGTCCCGAGAAAAATTCTGTTGTTCTGTTGTTGAAATCCCCTGCTGTTCAGATCTTTATCTTCCTGTTTCGCCCTCTGGATTTTTCCTGATCCGAACTTCTACGTCGATCCTGCAAAGATTCACACAAGAAACCCTTCAAACAATAAAAATGATAGAATTTTTATATATATTTTTTCAGTTTTTATGATTTTTAGATCTTATATTAACCCGAAATTACAAAAAGGAAATATTACGCCATCCCCGGCAACGGCGCCATTTGATTAGAGTTGGATTTTAATGATCAAAAATAATATTACCGCAATCAAGAACAGCGTCGCTTGGTAGCCAGCCGGTGAATACGGGTCGGTGCACAGGGATGATGTATATTTCCTAATTGTTCTAACGAGCTAATTCCAAATGGTTTGGATCTTTATCACTAAAACTAATTTGATTTAGACTAGGATTTAGGAAACTTGCTAGGGTTAGGTCTAGGTTAAGTTTGGTAAAATAAAATTTCCCACCTCTTTCAATGCCCTAAATTAGATCTTCTTAGGAGTTATGGTAATTATTAATAAAGGGGATTAGGATGATCGGGAAGAAACGATATTTCTTCCTCTAGATCCTTGTCCGTCCTTTCTTAATCCTTATCCTAACCTCCATGGAAGACATGCATATCCGGTCTTTTATACCACGGTATCACCGTTACCTCGTGGGTAGGGTGCCGTAGGGAGCGGAATATGGATGCATGCATGGAGTCCTAATTATTAACGTGTGATGGGTAAGAAATGGGTGAGAGATTTGCATCTCTCAAACCCTTCCCTATTCCTAACCCTAACAAGCGAGGAAACTACTCGCTCATTAAGGGATCTACGAAAAACATGATTTTTATTTTGGTTTTAGAGTTAAGAGATTAATGATCTACTGCAGATTAATAAAAATTCTAATCTAGATTTAAAACTAAGGCAAAGAATAGATCTATCTAGGGTAGAAATTAAAACTAAGAACTAAGGCAGAAAATAATAAAAAAACTGCTTACAAATTGATGCTCTCCAAAACTTGAAAAGAAATCTGAATTTTATTAATGAAAGGACGCATAACCTAATACAAGAATTTGGGTCTCTATTTATAGGATATAGAAACTCTAGGTTTACAATCACCGCATGTATGCTTTTACAAAAATACCCCTAGGAAGACTAGTCAGCGCCGCCAAGCGTTATGGAAAAATTTCTCGCCACTACGGGCTTAGCACGGCCGCAGAACTGCGGCTGAAAGCCAGGTTTGGCCGCGGTTCCGCGGTCAAATAAGGGTCTTGAATGCTGAATTTTTCTGTTACACTTCTGGCTGTATTTCTATTCTTGTTTCTTCAGTTGGTTCTTCAGAATGTCTTCTATATATCTTCCAGATCTCCACAGTGAATAATTGTAGTGGACTTTTACCATTACTTCGTGTCGACGTCTTGAACCTTGCGCTGCCTTTGTGCTTTGTGAACTGATCTTCGTGTAGGCTTGGTCAAGATCCTTCTATTTGTTGGTCGTAGTTTCACTTTTGCATCGTCTTTTATCTTTTTCACTGTTTTTGTTCCGAGAACCTGTAACCTATAACTATGTAGCAGGCATGGGTTAAAAGCACATGTTTATTTGTAAAATAAATAAGAATGGGGAATATAATAATGCAAAATTACGGTATGAACAAATACCCCCAAACTTCTCTTTTGCTCGTCCTCGAGCAAACCTAGTTTTATTCTCAACAAAATCCTAACCTCACTTTCGCAGGGAATCGCGATTGCACTGAGCTCGTGCAACAAGCCGTTAAACCTCTAGGTGTCTCTAGTAGGAGGAGTGTTGTCTCCTGAGGGTTTTCAGCGGATTCTACCCACAAAATCATATCAATTAGGCCCATCGACTTTTATTCTCCAATTAGGTTTTCTAACAAGGAATTCTATTATCTTCTACTCGTAAATTATCCACCCATATTCTTCACGCTTCCTTATCATTTAACTTAAGATTATATATGTTCTGTAGACTTACTTAGTTTTCGGCATCTTTTAAGTTTTCCTTCTAGGGTTCTATCTCAACTTAGGAATTTTTATCATCTCTACTAAAGATACAAGTCATATTCTTCATTCCTATCTCTTATCTAAACCCCAATCACATACCCCTACGTGTGTGTATGTATCACCCTTACACTTGGAAATTCAAATCAAGCAATCATACTCTTGTCCGTTGTCCAAAGCACTTCTTAATTGGTGAATTTTTTGAGATGAATTTTGCTCACACATCCTTCATGCGACCGTTAATACTTCTTGAGGTACCAACAACCGATTACAAGATGTGTTTGCACATTAAAGCGTAATTCCTAGTCTTGTAACACCTAAGGCTTTAGCAGTGACTCCCAAACCAGTTGGTCTAAGGCATTAGGTGATGAAGCACCCTCGCTAAATATTTTTTTTATTTTTGCAGCCTTAAGTAATTACAAAAACCAGTGTTCATTTTTTTCTTTATTCACACTTGTATATTTTTTATTTTTCTCCGTACTAAGGACTTAAGACAAGAGCATTTCAAGGTCTCTCCTACTATTCCAAGTTTCAAGGTTCGTATTTGTGCAATTTTGTAGGGTATATATTTTCAGAATTTAGACTTAAGCTAGGAATTATTTTTCAAACCTATACTCTAATAAAAATATCAATACTCTTCCCTTATTTTAACTTAGCCCAAGAAGTCAACTCGAAATTTGCCTATTTCTAAATAAACTACAAAGACATATACTTTCTACCGTTAAATTCAAAGAAAGGTTATTTTTAGAGTTTTTAATTTACTAAGTCTAAGATCTAGTTATTCCTAACTAGTTAACCTATTTGTCAAACTCAAGTCAAATAAAACCAAAATTGAATACTTTAATTTTTATAATCTTTGGACTTTTCAATTTTTATGGGTTTTTCTTTTTCTATATATTTTTTTTATTTTCAAATTTTTTTTTCTTTCAATTTTTATGATTTTTATATAAGGATGCAATGCAGAATTTAAATATGCAAAAGAAAGAGAAAAATATATACAAAAAATTAAAATATGCAATGCAAAAGATAACTATATACACCACCATCTCCCCCAAACTTAACCAAAGTAGTGCCCTCACTGCCCGGCCCCACGTCGCGCTCTCGAGCGTGAACGTGATCGCTCTTCCCTAACCAACAGGGTTTGAATACCCCTCTCAACCTCCGTCAGTCGACGGTCGTGCTCCCTTGTCGTCGATCTAAATTCCTCCCTCAATGAATCAATTCCCCTCACAACTCTTCTCAGTAATCGTGCATGCTCTTGAGGTGTCATTTCGCCCTCGCTCGCTGTCGAGCTAGAGCTGGGGGTGCGAGCGGGTACATTTTCCGTCGGTTCGGATCTCGACCATATATCAGTCAATCGTGAGTAGGACGTAGAAACCCCCTCAATAAGAGGTTGGACCGGTATCCCTCCCATCATGTAATGTTCGAATTCCTCAACGGGGTGGAAATATCGGCAAAGCTGTATGACCAGCATAGGACAGGGGTAGTTTGTGGCCCGTTTGCCCGCACCTATAGAATTAAGCAATACTATGCACATATCGAAACGTGGATTTTTTGTCATAAGTGTGTGCACAATATGTAAGGAGGGGGTGAAAAAAGTTGTGTAATGGGAGCTTCCAAAAATGTTATTTTGTGCCTATTGGCACACGGTCAAGACATTCGCGAAGAGGGTTCGAGCCTGAATACCCTTTCGCGGCCCCCGCGAGCAATCGTTGCCCATTAGGGGCATGTAGTCCTCGAATTGTAGGGGCTGGTCGTGTGCAGGTATTCGAGGTATAAGTGTGACCTCGTGAATTAAATCCCTATCAATTTTTATTTCACGATCTCCCCAGTTCAATTTTATATAACCTAATACAGCCAGACACCCATCCTCCATAGATTCGTAAAATTGGTTAACTAAATCCGGTAATGCAAATGCAGAAGGGTGGTTATAGATCAGAAAATTCCAACCCCTCCGCGCGATTTCATTCGCGAAATAGCTACCATAAACCTCGTGTGAGAAAACCTGTGAAAAATCCCTCTCTAATTGCATGATGTGCGACATGGTGTGTTATACAGATTTTAAAATTGAAAACAGAGAGGAATTGAAAGATTTTACCTCCCCTGAAAATTTCAGGGGGTGAAGCGGCGAAGCAGCGGCTGATGCGTAAGCAGGCTCCTGCGGCGGAATCGCGGCGAGATGGAGGCGGCGAGATGGTCTCTCTCTGCAGAAAGGTGCTTGTGGCGGCTAGGGTTTTGATATGAAGAAAAGTTTAGGGTTTAGGAGAACAGGGGGCTCAGGCTTTTAAATAGGGTGAAAAGATGGAAATTTGCAGATAAAACCCTCCAAAAGGATAAATTTATCTGCAAACAAATTTTTTATTTATTTATTCTGCAATTTTACAAAAAGTCCAAAAATATATTTTTTTTCTATTTTCAAAATTTTTTATGTAATTTTTTTTTGTTATTTCGTATTTTTGTATTTACAAATGATACACACCCCCAAACTTATTTGAAACCAAGTTTTGGCAAGAAGATTGAAAATTCGGGGGTGAAAGTGGAGGAGAATTAATCGGTGTAAATCGGCTCCTGCAAAAACAGGAGCTCTTCCGATGGGTCCGCTGTGAGGAACGGTTTCAATCGATGTCCGTTTACTTTAGATAAAGTACCGTCCTCAGGATTTTCAAGATCGACCGCACCGTGCGGATAAACAGTACGAACTACAAATGGCCCTTTCCATCTGGAATGGAGCTTGCCGGGGTGATAATGTAACCGAGTGTCATAGAGTAAAACCCGTTGACCAGATTTAAACGTTTTGCGCATAAGGCGCCATTGCCGGGGATCATTTGATTTACTTACACAATCAGAATTTCGTATTCAATCAAATGGCGCCGTTGCCGGGGAATAGTGCGCTAATTGTTCGTATTTTGAAATTTGAGTTGAAAGATTTATTCCATTATAATTTTTAGATCAAAATTCGCGCAAACACTAATACGAGTTGTTGGGATTTGTGCGAGAAAATATGGAATCATTGGAGCAGTGGAAATTTTTTTCAGAAAATACCAGAGAGCTGAGGGAGTGAACATAGACTTTCTGTGAAATTTTCAGTCAGTGAACAGTGAAAGTTGCCGCGTTTCCGCGGCATTAGGGAGCTAAAACCGCGGTTCCGCGGCTTGGTGTTTGTATCTCTGTTCAAAAATTGCAGGTATAATTCTACACTTTCTTATCTCTCTCAAAATCTGCTCCAATTAATATTTTGTGCAGGCTTCTTTGCAAATAATCGTAGCGCCGCAAAAAGAAAATTAAAATTGTGCGTGTTTTTGTTTCTTGGTTGTTTGCATATTAATACGGAAATTAAGGGGCAAAGACCAAATCCAGATTAGGTGGGGAGTTCATTACCCTTCCTAAGCCCCAAAAATCACAAACTTGCATCCGCATTTACCCTCATTAACTAAAAAATATCTACAGATGACTCTAAGGACCGTCGCGCTCACTTACGACAAGAGATGGCCGTGGGTAATCCATTGTTTATCCGCGTTTCTTTTGTGGTGTCTAAGGCAAGTGTGTCGAAGGCTAGTGGTTACTTAATTAGGCCAACTACTTACGTAGTGGAGAACCTCCCACTTACCTGGCACTTACCTGGCCATAGGAGAGACAAAGAGGCAGTGGAGGATTTTATCCTGCGACTTGTCTTTTGGCAGTCAGGAGCAGTCTAGAGCCTGACCTAGGTGACCACTAGAATTAGGGTTTTGCTTGTTGCATTTGTTGTGATCGCATCATCTTTTCAAAAATCCGTCCAATTTTCAAAACAAACACCGCATTCATATCATTTCCCCTAATTATAAATTCACGCTGCCACTTGTACTAACCCTTTTTAGTGCAAGATAGGCTGGACACGGGTTTCTAATGCCCGTTAAGTCCGCGTTTCCCTCATCGACCCAAAAGTCGGTATTTCTACATTTACCCTTTCTTTTACCCACCACCACACCCACATCGATGGATCCATCTCCATCGAACTTCTTTTCCACTACTCTGCCGCCGTCCGTTGGTGCGCAGAATCCACCTCGCATCTCTCTCCAAGAGAGGTGCTATCCTACACGAGGTCCCCTTTCCACTTGTCTTTCCATTCCACCAGCCAATGGGGAAAATTTTCAAATAAAACCCCAATACATCAACCTTCTACCAAAATTTCACGGTCTCGAGTCTGAAGACGCATATGCATTTATCACCAAATTTGAAAATGTATGCGCAATGATGGGTACCTCACAGTTTTCTATGGATGCTATGCGTCTACGTCTTCTCCCATTTACCTTGTGCAATATAGCCGAGAAGTGGCTGTATAACACTACCGCACATTCCATTTCAAATTGGGACGAATTCGTCAAAGCATTCCTTAAGAAATTCTACCCACATCAAAAGACAGCTCGAGTCCGTAGCGAAATATATCAATTCACCCAGCTTCCAAATGAAACATTTTCACAATGTCTTGAACGCTTTAAGGATCTGTTAGTTCAATGTCCTCATCACGGAATCCCGAGATGGGAACTGTGCAGAATCATTTATGAGGGCATTAATCCTAACACAAGACAGACCCTTGAATCCATGTGTCAAGGCAACTTCATGACCAAAGATGATGGGGAAGCCTGGAAATTTTTAGAAGATTTCGCTGAAAAGTCTTTACAGTGGGAGGGTGTGAGTCAATCATCTAGGGATGGCAATGATATTTCCATAGGAATTAGAGCTGAAATTTCAGCTTTACACAAGAAATTTGACGCTATGGAAAACAAATTTTTAGCTGCCGCCCTAAGTCAAATGTCACTCTCCAAAACTGTATGTGGATGTTGTTCTGATCCTTCTCACTTGACGGAAGAATGTCCATTTCAAGGTCATGAGAATACCAATGCCGCATTTCAAAGACCTAGAAACGATCCATTTTCTTCCACATATAATCAGGATTGGAGGAATCACCCAAATTTTGCTTGGAACCAATTGCAATCTCAAAACACGGTTCCAACCCAAAACAATTTCCAAAGGGTCCCTCCACCACAACAGCACCCACAACTTCAATTGAGTCAGCACCCCTTCTAAGCATATAATTTTCAAAATCCGGTCAACACACCCTTACCATCTAGTCCTTTGCAGTTGACCGGAGCTGATGAATCCTCTTCATTCATAAACTTGCTTCTAACAAATCTCATGCAAGTATCGGCTGAAATAAAGACTTCTGTCGATGATATAAAGAAAAACTCAGCGTCTCAAGCTGAGAGTATTAAATCGATGGAAGAAAAAATTGCACGATTAAAAGCCGAAATGAGTGCAAGAGAGAAAGGGAAACTTCCAGCTCAACCTTTACCCAATCATTGCTATTCACATCATGTGGATGCAATCACGTTGAGATCTGGAAGAGTGCTTGACACTCACGTTGGGGAAGAGTTTGATGATACTGATAAATCAATCAACGATACCCCGGCTGAGACCTTTCCTTCCACCTCTACTTCTAATTCTAACCCCAGTTCTTTTACCCCACCACCTTCTTCCGAGCCTATTCTTCGTTTCCCAAAAGGCTCGCCATCTCAGCCCATCTCTTTTAGTCTACCACCGACGATCCCCACTTCTATTTTAGGATCGGGTCCACACACACTTCCTTCTCCTATGATGGACCCTGCACTTACTGCTAAAGCACCTTATCCTAATCGGTTAAGGGCTAACACATCGAGTCCACATATGGAGAAGATTATGGACATGTTTAAGCAAGTAAACATCAACATCCCTCTCCTAGATGCCATCCAACAAGTTCCGTCCTATGCAAAAACTCTTAAGAACTTGTGCACTAGGAAGAGGAAGACTCAAGTGCCCAAGAAGATTTTTATGGCAAAGACTGTAGACACGGCTTTCCCCCAACAAGTACCGAGGAAACGTAAGGACCCTGGATGTCCTACTATTTCCATTTCTATTGGGGAAAAACACATCAACCGTGCTCTACTAGACCTTGGCGCTAGTGTTAACTTGCTTCCATACTCGGTTTATGAGCAACTAGGAATCGGAGAGTTGAAACCAGCCCATTGCACTCTCCAGATGGCTGACCAATCAATCACCAAACCTAGGGGTGAACTGGAGGATGTGTTAATAAAAATCGGGAAATTTATCTTCCCTGTGGATTTTATTGTAATTGATACACAGCCTGTAGCGAACACACGGAATCAAATTCCGGTGATTTTAGGTCTCCCCTTTTTGGCCACTTCCAATGCTATTATCAACTGTCGTAACGGTTCTATGATCCTATCCTTCGGGAATAGGTCAATTGAGCTGAACATTTACAAGTTGGGAAGTGTACCCTCCGAACCTACTGCTCAGGTCTGTTCTGTCGACTTAATGGATGTTGACAGCAGCGAATTTGATGATCCTCATGATACCGATCTAGACTCTTTTCATATGTTGTTGTTTGACCCAACTATGTATCAAACACATACGGACTCTTCCACCGAGATGTCCGGGTCAACAATTAACACTGATTATGAACTGTTTTTAGAGTCTGAAGATCACCCCGCACTTTGTGATGACATTATTCATCGGGGTATAGATGGAACTTTTGAGGAGATCTTCGCTGATGAACTCGCATTTTTGAATGACACGGGTGTTGAGATGAATCATGTCCCAATCAATGAAATTGAACCTCCATCCCTTCTTCTGAACTGTAAAAAGAATGCGAGTAATCCATCATATTCACTGCATCGTCTCTCCAAAATGAGACGCACACAAATTCTACTCCACCACTTACCCTTTCCCCACTTCTTCTTCCACCAACCAGAGCACTGCATTGATAAGATTTTTGAATGGTTGGTGTTAACTTTCGGTCTTTGCAAAGCTTGGCATCGATCACTGATTTTTGACCCCCTCATGTGATTTTCAAAGATTAACATTGCTTAACTCAAGTTTGTGGGGGATATAATCTGGCTCCTGAAAAGAAAATTTTTTACACCAAAAATGATGAGCCAAGAATAAGTTTCGGGGAGGTTCTTCACTTAAATATTTTGCCCCCACTAATAAATTCCTCCCAAGCTTACAGGTTTTTCGAGATTTAGCAGATGGCAACAGTGAGGACACTGTTGAAAACAAGTTTGGGGGAGGTTTGTGCTTATTTTCGCATCATTTGCATATCACTTTGCATAAGCACAAAACATTTTCAAAACCCATAAAAATTTAAAAAATTTCAAAATCAAAAATAAATATTTTTTTACATAATTAAGATAATAAAAGATTAGATCGTGAAAAATTACATCCATGAGATTGGAAAAATTTAAGAAAATTAGAAGTTTTCTAATACGAACTAGTAATAAGTAGTTATGAGCCGTTGTCCCAAGGGTTAGTAAGATGAAAGACGTCACTAATCTGAGGATAAAAATAAGTCTGAAAAATAGTTTCTATTCTGGAAGCCAAACATTTTTAACGTTGATACCCTGCTATTCGCACTTACACACGTCTTGAAGCCCGGGATAGTAGATGATACCTTGAAATGCTCTTGTCTTAAAGCCGATGTATGAAGGAAATAAAAAAAATGAAGAAAATATAAAGTGGTGAGAAAAATGGACACTGGTTTTGTTATCGCCGAGGGCAATAAAAATTTTATAGAGATGGTGCCTCTTCACCTAGTGCCCTAAGGACAACTAGTCTGGGAGTCACTGCTATGCCCGAGGTGGTACAAGACGAGGAAATTACACCAAATAAGCAAGCACATGAGTAATCGGTCGGTTAGTACCTCAAGAAGTATTAACGGTCGCATGAAAGTGTGTGAGCAAATTCATTTAAATATTCTTTAATCAAAAAGTACTGAGGCTGATGGGCAAGAGTATGATAGCTTGAATTGAATTCTCCGGGTGTAGGGATGTCCTTTACACACACGCAGGGTGATATGATCGATATTTGGAAGAAAGATAGGAATGAAGAATAAGACGATGTTTTATTGAGGGAGGACGTGATTTCTGACATGTTTTCATGACCATTAAGAAAAGCTTTTCAGTTATCCCTATATTGCGCAACACTTGTTTCGAAGTCTGTGTAGGAAAATCCGGAAGAAAAGCCAAAATTGTCATTTTGCTGATCAAACATTACGCCAACTCAAAGACCTGAAAGCTGGTAGCAATCTAGAAGGAACTATAGGAATCAACATATCAGATAAATACCCCAAAGGAATCCCAAAGCACCAGAAGAAAAATGGCAGAGTGTCTCCTTCACGTGACCGCGGTTCCGCGGCATAAGAAGGCACGTGCCGCGGATCCGCGGCGCTTATGCCATGTCATCAGCCCATTTTCTGTGTAAAGCTTTTCTCTCTGGGCCCACATTCGTTTCATATACTTCAAACTCCAGAAAACCCTCGAAGCTTCTGCCAGATCAGCAAAGATCATTAAGCAACCTAATCTTGATTAAGCTAATCAAGCTCCTAACTAACTTCATCTAGAAGCTTCTCCTCAACAAACTTTTGGAGGGAAATTCAAATCTCCTCAACAAACTTTTGGAGGGAAACTTAAAATTCAAATTCTAGATCTAGGGTTTTGGGAAGTCTATAAATAGAAGCCTAGACCTAGGGTTAAACTTCTAAATTAATCATTAGTTCCTTAATCTTCAATCTTTAGTTGTTCATTCTTCATCTCTCCATCTTCTTCCACAAGTTGAGTGACACGACTTGTGGGAAACCCTAACCCTAATTCCAATCCAAATTCAAGATCCCGAGTACCAATCAAGCGAGAAACCCTTCAACCTTTTAGGAGCGGAGCCGATCTCCAATCGAGCAAGTGATCCAAGCCGATCCGCGACTCACGGAGACGAGCGAAGCCAAATCGACGATCGAGTTCTTCCTCTTGTAGTTCTTGAGCGATTGTAATGAAATTGTTGATATAAATAAAAGGTGAAATTCTTTAATCTTGCTTTCTTTAAATTCTTTCATCGTGATTCGATCTCAATTTGTAATTGTAGTTCTTGTTGTGATGTTTGAGTAAAACTCCGCTCGTAAAGGAGTCGAGACGATCAATTGAATAATGATGTAACAAATCTTAAAACGATTCTTAAGTCCTACGAATTTTGTAAACCCTAGCAAGTTCAAGAATCGATGACCTAGTTTCGTTGCGATGCTTTCTTGATTGTTATCGCTCGAAATTAGGGATCTACGATCGTTTCTTGAATTTACTAGAGGCTAGAATATGAATGATATCGACGAAGGAACAAGGGATAAATGATGAAACCCTAGTTTCACTAGAAATCCCTAATTCTCGTTGATCATCATCGATCTAGTATCAATTCATCGAAGGATAAGAATACATCATCGTGAGATTGCATCACATCTATAGATCCGATCGATTCCTACGAGCCTCATTTAGATTCTTGATATTTGGTTGGAAAAATCATCACAAATTACCACTTCTTGATTTTAATGCTTTCTTAGATCTAGATTTTTCTCTTTCTTGAATTGCAATTACAAATCATGAATTGTTTTCTTTTCTTTTCCTTAAAGTTTCAATTCATCTAATTCGAAACACGAACGATTACACTTTCCCTGTGGACGATCTGCACTCGCTAACGATCTACATCCGACACCGTAGTTGATTGCGGTCAAATAATTTTTGGTTGTGATTTCTATACAATTTTCTCTACTATACACACCGGAAATCGTACTAAATCAGTGTTTGTCATGGAACACCTTAGTTTGATTTTTAACAACGACAGCATTATCATATGCCTCATCCCGCAGCTCTTCTAGTTCGTTTAATTGCAGCTTTCGATTGCTGCCTGCATCTCCCATTGATAAATTCAACTCTTTGATCGCCCAAAATGCCTTGTGCTCAATCTCAACTGGGAGATGGCAAGCCTTCCCATAAACAAGCCGGTATGAAGACATACCAAGATCGGTCTTGTATGCAGTACGGAAAGCCCATAGTGCATCGATCAGTTTGTGTGACAAATCTTTACGGTTTTTAGAAACCGTTTTCTCCAAGATTTGCTTAATTTTCCGATTCGAAACCTCAGCTCGCCCACATGTTTGGGGATGGTATGGCGTTGATAGCTTGTGTGTAATGGAATATTTGCGCATTAAGGACTTAAAAGTCCTATTGCAGAAGTGAGATCCATTATCACTTATAATTGCTCGAGGGTGCCCAAACCGAGAAAAGATATGTTCTTCAAGAAATCGAACGACAACCTTGTTATCGTTCGTTCGGCTAGGCACAGCCTCGACCCATTTCGACACATAGTCAACAGCCAAAAGAATATACACATTCCTAAAAGAATTGGGAAATGGTCCCATGAAGTCGATTCCCCAAACATCAAAAATATCCACAACCAAAATTGGTTGGAGCGGCATTTCGTTTCTCCGCGATATCCAGCCCAAGTGTTGGCACCGGGAGCATGTCTTGCAGTATTCATATGCATCCTTAAAGAGTCGTGGCCAATAGAAACCACACTGCAAGATTTTCTCGGCTGTCTTCTTTGGGCCAAAGTGCCCGCCACACGCTTGATCGTGGCAAAAGGACAACACACTCTTAAACTCATTTTCAGGTACACACCGACGAATGATTTGGTCGGAACAGTATTTAAAAAGATACGGTTCATCCCAGTAAAAATGTTTTACTTGGGACAAGAATCGGAGTTTATCCTGTTTCGACCAATCTTTAGGTATCAAGCCGGTGGCTAAGTAATTTACTATATCAGCGAACCATGGTTCGCAAGACACAGTTAAGAGTTTCTCATCGGGAAAAACATCTTTGATTGGAATTTCAAGTGTAGGCGAAGAAGGAAGTCGTGAAAGGTGATCGGCCACTAAGTTTTCACATCCTCTTTTGTCCCTTATGACAAGGTCAAACTCGTGTAGCAAGAGGATCCAACGTATTAGCCTCGATTTAGCATCCTTCTTCGCAAAAAGATGGTGAAGAGCTGAATGGTCCGTATACACAATAACTTGAGAGTCGATTATATAAGGCCGGAATTTTTCAAGTGCAAACACAACGGCTAAAAATTCTTTTTCTGTTGTTGTGTAGTTCAGTTGGGACTCATTTAGTGTACGGCTAGCGTAATAAATTACGTGCGGCATCTTATTAATGTGTTGTCCAAGAACAACACCAATGGCGAAATCTGATGCATCGCACATAATTTCGAATGGATGCGTCCAGTCTGGAGATGAAAGAATGGGCGCAGAAATGAGAGAGTGTTTTAATGACTCGAACGCTTCCATGCAAGTTGAGTCAAACTCAAATGTTGTGTCCTTGGCCAATAAGAGAGTCAAGGGTCTAGAAATCTTGCTAAAATCCTTGATGAACCGTCTATAAAAACCGGCATGGCCAATGAAAGCTCGGATGTCTTTGACGCATTTAGGAGGATGAAGATTTGAAATGACTTCAATTTTGGCTTTATCAACCTCTATGCTGTTTTGCGAGATGACATGTCCTAAGACAATGCCTTCTCGTACCATAAAGTGGCATTGTTCCCCTCCGAAAGGCGGCCGAGACATGAGGACGTCTCGCCTGAGGTTCGGGGCAGATGCTAATTGGTGCTATCCGTCCACCTCTCCGAAGATGCCAAGTTGATTTATGGCACCGTGTATCGGAGGTTTAGACGGATGCGGCCGATGTAGCAGACTTCGTCAGATTCCTCCTCGCTTGAGGAGGTTTTGATTGTGGGGACGCTCTTCCCTGCAGGCGCAAGCCCCTGCAGTTAATTACGCTACCGCTTCGCGGTAACAACTTTCTCCTTCTCCAGAATTTCACTTCGTGTCGTGGGTGTTTGTTTTGTTTGTGATTGCCCGTGGATTGTATACGGAGACCAATTTATTTCGTCGCCCGTAGGACGTGGATTAGTCCAAATCCGTGTTTTCTTAGATTTGGGTTTGGGGTTTTGGTTTGAGGATGCGTTAGCCATGTTTGAGGCTAAGATCAACTCAAACGTTTGTTAAGGATACGTTAGTCTAATCTGAGACTAAGATCAACTTAACAGAATCGTTTAGATCCGACAAAAGAGCAATCGGCTCTATTGTTCCAGTTTAGGGACATAGTGGTCCATTTCATGTATGGTCGTCGGGACCCGTCACCTCTCTGACGACGTTGAAGGATTACAACGACAAATGTCAGAGGAGTTCAGAGATGTACCCTTGAGCCAAAGTTGATTGGGGGAATTTATAGTCCAATTTGGGACTAAAGTCTGTTTGAAGGTTTAAGGATGCGTTAGCCAAATTTGAGGCTAAGATCAACTTAAACAGTTGTTAAGGATACGTTGGTCCAGTTTGAGACTAAGATCGACTTAACGGGATCGTTTAGATCCGACAAAAGAGCATTTGGGCTCTATTGTTCCAGTTTTAGGACGTAGTGGTCCATAGGTAGTTTAAGGACATTGCGGTCCAATATTAGTTTAGGGACGTCTCGGTCCAATATTAGTTTAAGGACGTCTCGGTCCAATATTAGTTTAGGGACGTCTCGGTCCACGAGTTTAAGGACCCCGCAGTTCATATTGACGTATGTGGTCGTCGGGACCCGTCACCTCTTTGACGTCGTTGAAGGATTACAACAATAAGTGTCAGAGGAGCTCGGAGATGTACCCTCGAACCAGATATAAATTAATTTAAAAGAGCAGTCGTGCTCAGTCAATTTAATTTAAGGACTTACGGCCAAAATTGGGTTAAGTCCAAAGTATTCAACGCTTTTTATTTGTTCTTGGTCTGTTAGACCTGTGTTGAGGCTTGGCCCATTTTTTAAATAATGCATTGCATTATTTTCTTTTTTTTTGTTTGGGCTCTGCCCATAAGAGATGCAGAGCATCAATTTATTTTGGACTCTGCAAGGCATTTGTATAGCATTTTATTATTTTGTTTGGGCTCTGCCCATTCATAAATGATGCAGAGCATCAATTTAATTAGGCCTGTTTGGTCTTTTAATTGGGCCTGGCCCTTCAGGAAAAGAAATGCATTGCATTTGTCAGGCGCTTTGCGCCAATTACTGAGCGCAAGCGCTTGTGGTGATGACACGTGTCATGCTCTGGTGAGCGCAAGCGCAACAGCGCAGTGCGCTGCGCTGTTGCGCTGCTGACACGTGGAGCGCTCTGGTGAGTTGCGCCAATTCCAGAGAGCAAAGCTCTATTTCAAGAGCGCGTAGCGTAAGTGGTTCTATAGCTGACACGTGGCGCCCTCTTAAGAGCGCAACAGCGCAGTTTGCAAGTGCAGAGCACTAAGGATCTTTTAGATTCAAGAACAGAAGTGCAAAGCACTGTTTAATTTCTTGATCTAAATTTAGATCAAAGAAATTTTTTTTCTTTTTTGTTTCAAGAACCAGAGGTTCATAAAAGTGCAAAGCACTATTTTTTTATTTTATTTTATTTTATTGTTTTCTTGTTTTAAAGAACCAAAGGTTCATAAGAAGTGCAAAGCACTGTTTTTTTTATGTAAAGATCATTGATCTTGTTTTTTAGATCAATGATCTATTAGAAGAAATTTCTTCTTCTATTTTATGAAGGTTCTTTACCTTTTTCTTGGAATTTTCTCAGAGTTCTCTCTGTTTGAAGCTCTTTACCCCCCTTTTTTTAAGAAATGTTGATCCCTTTGAATTGAGGCCTAGGGTCCATTTTATAGTGCCCATAAATTAGTTAAAGTTTGTTAAAGAGATCATTCTCTGAGTGATTTGGGGAATTTTCCCCACCGTTGGATCTTTGATCCAAGGGCTTCTGCTTTGCAGAAGAAAATCTTCTTGTTTTTACAAGAACAGAAAAGATTTCTTAGAAATTTAATTCTGTTTGGCGCAGATGCCCCAGCGCGTGACACGTGTCGCACAGCGCACAGCGCAGCGCAACTGCGCTGACACGTGTCGCGCAGCGCAGCGCAACTGCGCTAGAGCATCTGCGCTGACACGTGTCGCGCAGCGCATCTGCGCTGACACGTGTCGCGCAGCGCATCTGCGCTGACACGTGTCGCGCAGCGCACTGCGCAGCGCATCTGCGCTGACACGTGTCGCGCAGCGCAACTGCGCTAGCGCATCTGCGCTGACACGTGTCGCGCAGCGCAGTGCTTGCGTAGCTGAAGCGTTGCTTCATTTAAATAGAGTTTTGCTCTGATTGGGCGCGCCTTTTTGGGCGCTGCGCTGATGCATCTGCGCCTGACACGTGGCGTGTTGCGCAGCGCAAATATACTGAAGCGTTGCTTCATTTATTAAATTTAAAATTTTCAAAGCAGAGCTTTTCTCTGATTGGGGGAAGATGAAGCGTTGCTTCATCTCCCGCCTCGGAATTTGAACAGAGCTTTGCTCTGATTGGGGTAAACAAATGCCCCCCCACCGTTGCGCTTACGTGGCCCCAAAGGTGAGCGCAACGGTGGCGGAATTCCAACCGCCGTGACAACTTTTGGAAGTCGAAGAGGCACTTGATGCCTATAAATAGGACCTTTGGTCCCCCACAGATGCTTATCATCTTTCAGATTTTTATTTTCAAAAAACTTCAGAGCTTTGCTCTTGCCTTCAAGAACTCTAGAGCTTTGCTCTTCTTTCCAAAGTTTTTAGAAAAAAACTTTAGGTAAAATTGATTCTTCGATTAAATTAATTTTAATTAATCTTAACCAGCAGAGCTTTGCTCTCATAGATCTTTTGATCTAAAGAAATCCCCATTGGGGTTTCACTAGCAGAGCTTTGCTTATTTTCAAAGTTAGAAACTTTAGGTAAAATTAATTTAAATTAATCTCAATCAAAGAGCTTTGCTCTCACAGATCTTTTGATCACTCGCAGAGCTTTGCTCATTTTCAAAGTTAGAAACTTTAGGTAAAATTAATGTAAATCAAATTAATTTAAATTAATCTCAGTCAAAGAGCTTTGCTCTCACAGATCTTTTGATCTAAAGAGATCCCCATTGGGGTTTCATTGAGCTTTTGTTCATGGGTTTTAATCCCTGAACAGAGCTTTGCTCTCTAGGAATTTAGCCCTCTATGTATATTATTTTTCTTCTATCGCTAATCTTCCTGTGGTATTTCCTCTAGGCATAATGGCGGTGCATCTATACAGTTTGCACGAGTTCATCACCTATGACGATATCCGCGCACAGGGTCGTCAACAAAACCAGGAGTTTACAGACGCTCAATGTGCAGAGGTCATGGGTCGTCTGAACGCAAGCGGTGGTTGGTTGCAACCTCGTCGTTCGGCTCTTCTGAAAGTCGTGCTGGGAGCAATATGGAGAGCACTTCCGGGTCTTCACGAGGCCCTACCGCTCAATGCGCTGGATGATGCCGAAGACAAGGTGCATTCAGTGTACCTGACGGGGCTGATCTTAAAGAAACGGCGGGACAGCCTTATTGACATCCTACATCAAATCTTCCAGCAGACGACGATAGTTGCTGCTTATCAAAGGCCGGGAGGGCTTGCTGATGATCTTGACACAGAGGAGCGCGAGAAGCTGCGCATAAGAATAATCAGAAAGGCTAGAAGAACTCTGGATGGCCTTACTTTAGACTTTCTCAATCCGTGCCCTGGATCTGAAGTTATTCCATTGTAATAATATTTTTCGTTCACTTCTTTTTATGATTGTAAGAATTTTTGGCAATATGAATGGAATCTTTTTATTTCAGCTTGTTTTTATTATATATCTTTTGTCCTGAGTCTTTTTGCCCATGCATGAATGAATGTGTCTTGAACGCTTGATCAAATGTAAATCAGATGCTCTTTCTGTTGCTTTTCCTCTTTCTCAGCATGTCGTCACAATTAGCTGGTAATAGAGTAAGCTTCTTGATTTCTTCACGAGATAGCGAGGGCTTAGGCCATAGGTTCAGATCTGCTGCCTAAGACTTTTCAACTCTATGAGCCGTGAGGGTCTCATAGAGACTTTTCTCCCTACGGATCGAGAGGATCTCGTAGGTGGGTTTTTCTCCTTAGGAATCGTGAGGATTCCCAAGTGTGGTTTTCTCTTGTAAGTCGTAAGGATCCTACAAGAGAATTTTTCCCTCTTACGAGTCGAGAGGACTTGTAAGCGGTTGTTTCCCTCCTTGTCGAAGTTCGATGTTGGAGAGTCAGACCCGTGGATGGTATGCAAGAGACCGTTTTGGGCCAACTTGCAGGGTCCCAGTGCTTAGGAAACAGGCTTCTTTTATGCCCACTGCCTAAGGCTTTATCTCACGAGTCGAGCCGTCTCAACAATTTTTTCCGCAAGTCGAGACGAATCGAGCGTTTATCGCAAGAACATCTTAACGTCGCATTTAACCTCTGCTCTTTACGACAGGAGCCCGTTAAGGTTGGTGGTACTTAGGCTTTTTGGCCATCGTACCGTCGCATAAGCTGATATAGTCCTCGATAGGCAATCGTGCTGTTCGAGTAGCCCTGCGACTGCCGTGTCTCTAATCCCTTCGGGGGCTGGACAAGACGTCTTCAAGCAATCCTCCTTGGCAGTTTGACCGTCGGAAGAGCAAGCGTTAGGAATTTTCCACTTGAGGTTAGGCTTATTTTGGTGAGCCCCGATGAGTCATAACCACTCCGCGCTGGTGTGGGGATGATCTCCGATAGTCTTTCGGGCTTTATATGAGTTGCCGTCAAGACCCTGAAGCTAGGAATTTGGCCTTTGCTTCGTTTGCTGGCATTGCGTCTGCTGTATCGAGACGAATGTTGCGGTGGGAACTAGGGATTTTGCCGTGGCTCCGTTTGTTTGATGACGTTGCGTCTGCTGTGTCGAGACGAACGTTGGGGTGACATCTCGTCTGCTGTATCGAGACGGACGTCGAGGTTGTCTTTAGGTTGCTGGTGATCCGCCGAGGTTTGGAACTAGGGATTTTGCCGTGGCTCCATTCGTTTAATGACGTTGCATCTGAAGTGTCGAGACGAACGTTGGGGTGACATCTCGTCTACTGTATCGAGACGGACGTCGAGGTTGTCTCTAGGTTGCTGGTGAACCGTCGAGGTTTGGAACTAGGGATTTTTCCGTGGTTCCATTCGTTTAATGACGTTGCGTCTGTTGTGTCGAGACGAACGTTGGGGTGACATCTCGTCTACTGTATCGAGACGGACGTCGAGGTTGTCTCTAGGTTGCTGGTGAACCGTCGAGGTTTGGAACTAGGGATTTTTCCGTGGCTCCATTCATTTAATGACGTTGCGTCTGCTGTGTCGAGACGAACATTGGGGTGACATCTCATCTGCTGTATTGAAACGGATGTCGAGGTGGTGACCATTCTGTGCTGGTGCGAGATGATCTCCGATTGTCTTTCCGGTTTTATATGAGTTACCGTCAAGACGTCGAAGCTAGGAATGTGGCCTTCGCTTCGTTTGCTTTGTCACGTCCGAATCCCTGCTGGAGGAAGAATCCTGGGGTTGACATTTTGTCTGCTGTATCGAAACGAACGTCGAAGAGGTGACCACTCCATGTGAGATGATCTCCGGTGGTCTTTCAGGCCTTATATGACTTGCCGTTAAGACCTTGAAGCTAGGAATTTGGCCTTCGCTTCATTTGCTCACACCGCGTCTGGTGTATTGAGACGAATGCTGAGGTGGAGCTGGGATTTTGCCGTCACTCCGCTTTGTTTCGACCATGGGGTCTTTTGTTAACTTTGCATGTACACCCTGCTGGACTGCGAAGGAACGCCGTTGTTGACATTGCGTCTGTTGTAGCAAGACGAATGCTAAGGTGGAGTTGGGATTTTGCCATCGCTCCGCTTTGTTTCGACCGTGAGGTCTTTTGTTGACATTGCATTTGCCTCCAGCTGGACTGCGGAGGAACGCCGTTGTTGACATTGCGTCTACTGTATCGAGACGAATGCTGAGGTGAAGCTGGGATTTTGCCATCGCTCCGCTTGTTTCGACCGTGAGGTCTTTTGTTAACTTTGCATGTACACCCTGCTGGATTGCGAAGGAACGCCGTTGGTGATTTCTAAGTTGTCGATGTTGACGTCGAGACCCTGAAGCTCGGGATCTTCGTTTGCTTCATTTGTTGACATCATGTCTGTAATATTGCGACAAATGTCGAGATGGTCTCTAGGTTGTCTATGAACCGTCGAGATTTGGCTTCGCTTTCTGATGGAGCCTGTTGGGAAGGTATGGTTCCCTCCTTATCTGTGCCCCATGATTGTATACAGGGATCGATGTGATTTTACCTGTAGGGCAAAAAGTTTCATTCTTTCAATTTTTTTTATTCTTTCCGCGATGCTCTATCAATTCAGCTTTTATATCGCGAAGGTCGCGATTGCCCAATCGTTTCGGCTATTTTTCACGGTGCCTAATCATTTCGGCTGTTTATTTTGTTTTCACTCGCTGCTTTTTATTGCGAGTTGCCCAATCATTTCGGCTATTTTGCATGCATACATTTTTACTTGCTGCTTTTTATTGCAAGTTGCCCTATCATTTCGGCTATTTCATATGCATTTTCAGCTCGCTGATTTTTATCGCGAGCGTAGAACTTGGAATCTGGTGCCAATCTCAGCATCAGCATCGCTACAACCGGAATATTGCGAGGAGCGAATCATCATCTGCCATGAAAGGACTTGGAATTTGATACCGATTTAGGCATCAGTATCGCTACAACTGGGATATTGCCAGGAACGAATCATCATCTGCCTCCGTCGATGTCGAACAAAGGTGGCTTAGCGAACAGGGTTAAGGTCCTGTTGACTAAGGATTTTGACTTCATGAGCCGTAAGGGTTTCACAAAGGTATTTCTCCCTACAAGTCGTGAGGATCTTGTAGGTGTATTTTCTCCTTAGGAGTCGTGAGGATTCCTAAGTGTATGTTCCTCGGTAAGTCGTAAGGATCCTACAAGAGGGTTTTCTCCTTGTAAATCGAGAGGACTTACAAGTGTTGTTTGTTGTACGAGCATATCCCTAGTCACGGATGGGACTTTGTTAGGGAAATATTTATTCGTGCCCGTGGATTGTATACAAGGGTCAATATGATCCGCTTGTAGGGCAATATCGAAAGTTGGGGGGGTTGCTTAAGCACAGGTTTAGGTCTCTGTAACTTAAGACTTTCAAATCTTATGAGCCGTGAGGGTCCCATAAGAGAGTTCTCCTTACGAGTCGTGAGGATCTCGCAAGTGTATTTTCTCCTTAGGAATCGTGAGGATCCCTAAGTGTGTTGCTCCCTTGTGAGTCGTAAGGATCTCACGCGGGTGGTTTCTCCTTATAAGGTCGAGAGGACCCTGTAAGTGTCTTTTAACGAGGTTGCGTCCTTTCGGGTTTTCACAAACACTCGCCGGTAGCCCTGCTGTTTTTACTCACGGAGCCTTTTCGGGTTTTCATCCGTGCCCATTTTGCTTATGGACATACCATTTTCTTTTTTTTCTTTTTTTTTTATTCTTTTTTTTTATTCTAACGAGGTTGCGCCCTTTCGGGTTTTCACAAGACTCGCCGGTAGCCCTGCTGTTTTTACTCACGGAGCCCTTTCGGGTTTTCATCCGTGCCCATTTTGCTTATGGACATACCGTTTTCTTTTTTCCTTTTTTTTTTGTTTATTCTTTTTTTTTTATTCTAACGAGGTTGCGCCCTTTCGGGTTTTCACAAGACTCGCCGGTAGCCCTGCTGTTTTTACTCACGGAGCCCTTTCGGGTTTTCATCCGTGCCTATTTTGCTTATGGACATACCGTTTTCTTTTTTCCTTTTTTTTGTTTATTCTTTTTTTTTATTCTAACGAGGTTGCGCCCTTTCGGGTTTTCACAAGACTCGCCGGTAGCCCTGCTGTTTTTACTCACGGAGCCCTTTCGGGTTTTCATCCGTGCCCATTTTGCTTATGGACATACCTTTTTTTTTGTTTTTTTTTTGTTTTTTTTTTAACCACGCTGGCCTGAGGATGCCGCGGGTTGATAGTAGTTTAACGACGTTTCGGTCATTTGCAAGTTTTAGGACATTGCGGTCCATCATTAGTTTAAGGACATCTCGGTCCGTTGTTAGTTTAAGGACGTTTCGGTCCGTTGTCGCCGTATTTGAGGCGAATATCTGGTTTATTGACTTTTCGGTCTATGAGTCCTTCTCCATGAATGAACATGATGCCCCCGGCGTATCCATCTTCTTCGGAGCGTGCGGTTGTGGCTGACTCACCTTCCAGTTCTCAGACAGCGCAAACTTGCCCTGTTGGTATTGGTCTTCAACCCAGTTTTTAAGACGTAGCAGTCCTCGATCAGGTGACCTACTGTTTGGTGGTAAGGGCAATAATTAGGATTATTAATATCGCCTGGCCGCAACGGACGTTTTGGACCCGGCAGATTGATGAGTCTGTCGCACATTGCCAGCTCGAACAGTCCCCTTGTTTTATCTTGCGGAAACGAGTAAGGACGTTTCAACTTTTCCTGGAGGGGTTGCCTCTTGTTGCTTTGGCAAGCAACCGGTCTAGGGTCACCTGATTGTTGTTGAGCGCTGGCGACGAGGGCCTTTTTTCCTTTTCTTTTATCCTTTTTGTTCGCTCCGTTGTTTGCGGGGCCGGGATTTTTTCCGAGTAGCATGCGATTGCATGGATGAACGTTCTCGCAGCTTCTCAATTCCTTTATTTTTGAAATAGATTCCCCGAGGGAAGAGTTGGGGATAGCTTCTTCATCAGAGTTGCTTCCAAAGGTGATAATTTGCGAAGCCTTAGAGTCGGCTATATGGCAATCGTCGGCGACTCTTTTACGCTCATATATCGCATTTTTCCGATGTCCACAAGCTTCACACTTTGTCCCGTCGAAGTGTTGCTTTTGAGCGACATACCCTTGCCACCAACAGTTAAAGGATTCGTAGTCTTCGGTAGGATGTATGATCTTCTGATGATATAAACAGAAGTTATGGTGCATCTCTGCCTCAGCGAGAGTATTTTCTTCAGAGGGCGGTAGCTTCATTCCTACTGACAGAGCTTTGGCGAACCTTTTCCTCGTCTTGAATTTGTTTTTACCCGCAGTGTATGGCTTTTGATTTGACGGGAATGCCTTGGCACTTTCCAGTATGGCCATTTCATGCTCTTGATTGGCTTTTTCTTTCAGACGAATTTCACTTAGGAAGACATCGATCAACTCGTCTGATGGCTGTAGAATCTCCGACTCAGGATTCGCCATTGGTTTCTCAGCGCAAGGAGCCTCTTTATCATCCGTCAGTGAATGAGAAATCACATGACAAGTCGCTACGTAGTCTTCGGATTCATCCGATGAGTTTTCTCCATTGTTTTCATCCTTGACTAAAGAAAAAGCTGCCCCGGGCGTGTCCGTCTTCTTTGGAGAGTGCGGCCGTGGTGGGTTTACCTTCCAGTTTTCAGACAGCGCGAACTTGCCTTGTAGGTATTGATCCTCGATCCATCCCTTAAAGACGAAACAATCCTCAATCGGGTGACTTACCGTTTGGTGGTAAGGGCAATAATTGGGATTATTAAGATCGCCTGGCTGCGACAGACGCTTTGGACTCGGCAGATTAATAAGTCTGTTGCGCACTGCCAGCTCAAACAGTCTTCTCGTTTTATTCTGCGGAAACGAGTAAGGACGTCCCAGCCTCTCTTCGAGGGATGGGCGTGGGCGCACGTTGTTTTGGCGAACGACCGGCTTTGAGTTGTTCGGCCGTTGTTGAGTATTGGCAACGAAGGTTGCCTTCCCTTTGCCCTTTTCATTCCAAGGCTCTGTCTTTGAAGAAGAAGGCTTATGGCCCATCTGGTCCATTTGGGCTAATTTGTCAATCAAGGCCTGGAAGGTGGTCAGCCTGAAGAACATCATGAACTGTGAGATGGTCGCCTGCGGATCGAGAGTGCCCACAAACATGCCTACCGCAGGTGCCTCTTCTATGCGTTGTTCGCATTTCGACCATAGGTTCCGCCATCGTGTTGCGTATTGGACCCACGTTTCGCCGGGCCTTATCCTGGCATTTATCAGTGCTGTAATCGGGGTGCGTTCACTAGCACTTGCGAATCTTTGTGTAAACAGCAGTTCCATCTCTGCAAATGTTTTGACAGAGTCGTTAGGTAGTTCCGAATACCATTCAAAGGCTGTTTCTGCTAAGCTGCCGACGAATTGACGTAGCAACAATTTGTCATCGCCTCCAGTATTGCCGCATAAGGCCCTGAATTGAGCGACATGCTGATGCGGATTCCCTGTCCCTTTATATACGTGGAATTTAGGGATCGTATATCCTGGCGGGTAACTGATTTGGTCATACCAGCTCGGATACGGTCGTCCGGTTCTAACAGTTTGCCAAGCCGCTTCACTCGCCTGATGAGCTCGTATTTGCTGAGCTATATAGTCGTCAAGCGCGGCCTTGGAAATGGTTTCTTCCCTGGCTGCTGAAAGAGCCGGAGGAGGATCAGATGTTTCCCCTCCGTCATTTCCGACAATGACTGGAGGGTCTTCAGCTGGAGGGTCCGGCTGTAACATCATCCCTACCATGTCTTGGAAGAGGAGTGCCATTTGTTTTATGTTAGCCGCTTGTTCTGTGGCTTCTGTGTCCTTCTTTTTGAGGATTCTATGTAAGAAGTCAGCATCAGTCTCTTGTTCGTGACGCTGCTCTGATGATTCTTCCGAACTTTCTTTCGGTTCGGTAAGTGCAGCCATCACAGTCATCATTTCCTGAAGCTTCTGTTGCTGCTCCTGGGCTTTCGTCACAGATCGGGAGAGCGGTCGGTGACCCGTCGAAGCACGGCTTTCTTCCTTTCCGCAAGCCATATAAACGGTGTGCACCACTATACCCCCAGACTTGGGGCATTTGTGTTCGGTGTCTTTGCGATTTGCCAAAGACACAGGGGCTTTTTGCGGCCTCCTTTTTTGAGTGATTGGAGTTAAGGGAGCCGTTGTAGTGGGCATCCAAGTAGCTTTTGTTTTTTGTGGCTTGACAGAGTAATCCTTCTCCTGCCGCACCTTCATCTTTCTCTGTCGATGAAGATGGTTTTCATTAATCACTGACTCCTAGACCTGTCGCCAGACCTTGTAAATTTTAAAGGACAGCCGTTGAGGGGGCTGCTCTAGCCTCTTTTCTGGAGTATTCTCTACAGGTGAAGGAGTTCGTTTCAACACCGCGGTAGGAGAGTTTCTGCGCACCGCATTCAGCAATTCAAAGCTGTTCCCGGTTGGAACAGCAGCCTCGATCCCCACCATCGGAGCTGATGGCGTAAATCCAGAGGGGGAGTTGCCCCCAACCTTCCTCACTCGGCGCCAGTAGCGACGTCGGGCATGTCGTGCTGATGGAGTTGTTTCAGCTATAGGGGTGACCTCCTCATGCCCCCTGTGTTGGTCAGAATATACTGGTACCAGCTTTTTAAAGATCGACGTCCGTTGAACGGGGACGGCCAACTTGTCAGAAGCGGACTTCTGAACATGGGAAGCAACCTTGGTGATTTTGCCAGGAATGTGAGTTGGAATGGCTATCCGCTTTGGGATAATGCCTTCTGGTATTGCAGGCTTCTTCATGGGCCCGTTGGAGCTCTGACCTAGTCCGTTAAAACCTGAAGCAGTGGAGTTGGGCGACCAGTTGAGAGGGGTCGCGGCAGTGGTAATTCGATCGAAGACCGACTTCTTTGGAGCTTCTTGCAATGTCATTGGGGTGTTGAAGCTCATTGGTGGGAGCATGGTCCCAAAAAATAGTCCAGTGGTGGTTTGAGCCACCTGCTCCACCGGCATTTTGAAAAGGGAGGCCGCTTGGGGCCCATAAGTCACTCCTCCAGCAATGACGGAGCGAGAGTTGCAGCTGTAGGCAGTGCAGTTCGAAGCCATCGATCTTCTGTTTTCTGCATGGATAAAGACACCAAATCTAAGTACTTTGAATCCACAAGCAACCACAACAAACCGCGATTGGTTCGCGAGGACGACACACGAAGTGTGGAGTGGAAAGAGGAAGAGGTCCCACCGGGCATGCCAGAATCTGTTCCCCTCCGAAAGGCGGCCGAGACATGAGGACGTCTCGCCTGAGGTTCGGGGCAGATGCTAATTGGTGCTATCCGTCCACCTCTCCGAAGATGTCAAGTTGATTTATGGCACCGTGTATCGGAGGTTTAGACGGATGCGGCCGATGTAGCAGACTTCGTCAGATTCCCCCTAGCTTGAGGGGTTTTTGATTGTAGGGACGCTCTTCCCTGCAGGCGCAAGCCACTGCAGTTAATTACGCTACCTCTTCGCGGTAACAACTTTCTCCTTCTCCAGAATTTCACTTCGTGTCGTGGGTGTTTGTTTTGTTTGTGATTGCCCGTGGATTGTATACGGAGACCAATTTATGTCGTCGTCCGTAGGACGTGGATTAGTCCAAATCCGTGTTTTCTTAGATTTGGGTTTGGGGTTTTGGTTTGAGGATGCGTTAGCCATGTTTGAGGCTAAGATCAACTCAAACGTTTGTTAAGGATACGTTAGTCTAATCTGAGACTAAGATCAACTTAACAGAATCGTTTAGATCCGACAAAAGAGCAATCGGCTCTATTGTTCCAGTTTAGGGACATGGTGGTCCATTTCATGTATGGTTGTCGGGACCCGTCACCTCTCTGATGACGTTGAAGGATTACAACGACAAATGTCAGAGGAGTTCAGAGATGTACCCTTGAGCCAAAGTTGATTGGGGGAATTTATAGTCCAATTTGGGACTAAAGTCTGTTTGAAGGTTTAAGGATGCGTTAGCCAAATTTGAGGCTAAGATCAACTTAAACGGTTGTTAAGGATACGTTAGTCCAGTTTGAGACTAAGATTGACTTAACGGGATCGTTTAGATCCGACAAAAGAGCATTTGGGCTCTATTGTTCCAGTTTTGGGACGTAGTGGTCCATAGGTAGTTTAGGGACGTCTCGGTCCAATATTAGTTTAGGGACGTTGTTGGAGATAGTGCCCTCAGAGTCAATTATTGGATCACAGGCACGTGATTGCAATGATTGAGGGGAGGACCTGTCCCAGTAGGACAGTCTTACTCGAGATGATAGTATGCTATCTGGTTTACCTTTATTATCGTGTACTTCTTTAGGCGACCTGACATGTCGCTATTGCACGTTGATAGAGCCCCTAGGATTCTTGCTTGACTGCCAGCAGTATGAGGGCGATCATATAAGTGAGAGCTGGAGTCTATAAGCACATCCTTAAAAGGTCCCTAGTCGTGGGAGTTTCGAGATAGGGCATCGATACTCCAGAGTAGACTAGTGTATACAGTCGAGACCCCGACGAGGGGCGGTGGCCGGTCTCACAAGCCACTGGTGTCGGTTGGTTCACCTAAGATGTATACAGGTGCTCATTGGGTTATGAGTACACCGGACAGGACTCGCCGGGAACATACTAGTTGGTCTTATACCTGACGTCAGATAGCAGTTCCCAGGTGACATGTGTACAGGTTAGTTCATCGACCTGGGGATCGTCATTTGTCTCGTGTGAGTTCCCACTGTACTTTGATTACTACCCTACCACGGCTCAAAGGAGTCGTACAAACAGGTTTTAGTTGGGTACAGTCCCGAGCCACATGGAGGCAGTGAGCGGATCTTCGGGGGTTCGTCTCTCCCGGTATTGGGGGTGAGGTCGCGCTGTGTCTAGGAGAGCCATTACACGAAGACCTTGGCCAAGGAAGGAGATTTACTGGTAGGTATTCCAGTAGTATCTCAGGGTGTTCTGGGCTACACTCCGACACGACTTGTACCGCTTTTGGGGGTCTGACTTTTACCAACCCCCTAGGCCCGACATGCGATGCTCATAGACGAACGGACCGGACTGTACGGATATTGTCACTGACAGGCTCAGTAGGGTGTCAGGATGAGTTCGCTCATCGACGTCCCTTTTAGTCAATAGCTGGTGGCCCGTCACGTATTGGCTTATACCTCTGACGTGCTAGTGGTTAAATCCACAGCCATAGTATTGACGAGTTTTTAGAGTCCACCACACTTTCAGTTACTCAAGCTTTCGGGCGAAACGCTGTAGAGGCCGTATGGAGATATGGCAGGGTCCGATCAGATACGTGCGGTATTGCACGGATCAGGATCGGACAATTTTGTACTAGTGGCCGTATGGTCATATGGCAGCGTTCGATCAGATACGTGCGGTATTGCACGGATCAGGATCGGACGGATATTACTAGCCGGCTTTGGTTTAAGCCGGATCCTAGTATAGTACAGTGTAGATTTTATCTCTTTGCATTTGTATCCGGACGGAATACAGATGCGGGTGTGTATGCACAGTATGGGGGTTTTCCTGTAATTTATTACGGGACCAGTTTTCTGGAGTTGCCAGTTTTCATTCCGTTCCGGCCGGTTTTCCTTTGTTCTTTCCCGGCCGAACTTTTCCGATGGAGGGGGTTATTTGCAATTGTGCAAATAACTTTAGTGGAGGGGTTTTATTGCATAAGTTTTGATATGATAGCATCTTTTCTTTTGTTGCACCATTCTTGTATTAATGAGATTGGAAAGGGTATGGAGTGAAGTATGGTTGATGTTTCTTTGTCTAGGATGTGGTCACCTCTTTACACTTCCTACACTCACCTCCCTTCATGCTTCATATACATTCTTTCCTCCACCTTTTATTTGATGAGGAATGATAAGTTTTTCATGAGAGAAAAAGGAAAGAGAGAAGAAGAAGAAGAGAGCTTCATCTTGAGAGTTTCATTCATGATCTCATTTTCTTGCTAGAAAAATGCAAGCACCATTTTTCTATTCTCCATTCCTCCATCAAGGCAACTACAAACCCCAAATGAGACTAGCATCATCTACACTACATTCTACAGCAAACCTTGGGCATGTCGAGTTGCCGGCTTCATGCCCGAGTTGCCTCGGTATTGAGGCGGGAGCCCGTAAAAGATGCAGGCGACGTGGTGCCCTTCCGGCGAGGAGGCGACGACCGGAGATCCCGCGAGGAGATCGGAGTGGAGATGAAGACCGGAGGACTCGGATCAGTCGGTATATCTCTAACTCATTCTCATGTTAGCTTAGACTAGTTTAATGGCATGATCCGGGGTTTAGTGCGCGGTGGTGCCGGTTTTGCTAAGTCCGCAAAAGTTAAAGTTTATCACCGTTTCCGCGTTTTGGCCGTCGGATTGACGGCCGGGGCGCCGCCGTGCACTTACAGTGGTATCAGAGCCTCGCCATTAACATAGTCTAGCTTTGTGTAATGTGTTTTTCAGTTCCGATCGACCAAAATTCCAAAAACCGTATTTTTCCTTCACATCAGTTTCTGTTGAATTTTTTTGAAGTCTAAAAATTTTTCAGGTTGTAAAATATTGATGTACTGGAAAATCTAAGAGCTCTGTAAAAATTCGACGAAGCAACTCCACAGTGGGAGCGCGGAACCGCCGCGAAAACCCCCTTTCCGCCGCCCTTCCGCCGCGCACTGTGGAGATCACTTCACCAAATTTTTACAGAGGCCTTCTGGGCTTGAAATATGGGTTTTGGAATATTAAAATTGGGCCCAGGTTTTCTGTGAGTGCTACAGTTTTGATTGGGGGCCCACTTGTTAATTTTTGGTCAATCGGAAAATTTTAAACACATTTTTCACAGTATTTACATTATATCTGCGACCATGAATGTCACTCGATCGGTAAATCCTGTCTAGCTGCTATAGCCCGGTTAGACGGATTTGCGAACGTGACTTTCGCGTTGATGTTCTATGTATTTGCTGTGATGTTGCGGATCGGTCGTGGGGGATAGCCTGGATGCAATGCTAGTACTGTGTTGTTGTATTATGTACATTTGATATTGCGGGGCGAGCGTCCGACTTGTGGACTGCCGTCACTGCATGTTTGTATTATTCTTTTGGGGCACGACCTGGTTGCGGTCGATGTACCCGGTGTATGTATATTTTACTTTCTGTACTAGGATTACCCCGCGGAGGGGTGCACGGATAGCCGGGTTCTGGAGGGCAACAAGCCCGCATCTCATGGCATTGGGACGGAGGGGGCTTCACTCTGGGATTGGCGGGCTATTCGCCGCACTCGTAGGGGGTACAGGTTGACCCAGGAGGGGTGCCCAAGTTGCCGGATTCCGTGAAGTGCTGGGTGGTCCATTCACGGTGCTGAAGGGGGCTGCCTCGCTTCAGGTTTTGGCGGGTGACTTGCCGCGCCCGTAGGGGTCTAGGATTTCATTGCACAGGCTATCCACACGACCAGGGGAACGTCGGGTTTCAGTAGTGGCTCTGTGAAACCCGGGGATCCCAAATATCTGTATTGTTCTGTGATGCTGTACATTTCTGTGATGTTACATTTCTTTCACGCCTTGAGCGAAATATAATATATTGGTATATATATTAGTAGATGTTGTATATGTTTTTCACCCGCGCTAGTCCAGTCCTCGCTCTGCCGTTAGTAAGCTAACCTAACGGGTGATGACGGGACCCAGTGGCGAATGCGGATGGCATATACGTACGTCAGTATATTTTCGTTCTTTGTGGTGTGATTAATTGATGGGACTGCGTTGATTCGGATCAATGCAAGTTAAACAAACCTATTCTGATGTTGTTGGAACACTTTTCAAAAGCTGTTATTGCAAGGACGTTCACTTTTGTTTTGCATCGTGGTATTCATTTGGAATATCCTGCTCCTCAGTCGACGAGGCAAGGGCCGAGATCCCTTCACCGGGAGTGACCCCTTGGACAGAAGTTTGCGTCAGGGCATTAACTTCACTATAGCCGATTACTTTTGCTTTGCACCGTGGTATTCAGTTGGGATATCCTGCACCCCATTCTACGGGGAAAGAGCCGAGATCCCTTCACCGGGAGTGACCTCTTTAGTAAAGGTTTTCGTCACTATATTTTCTAAAAAGCTATCCGTTCCTTCAACGAGATCAAGTTCATTACGTTAAAGGTTTTCGCCAGAAACCATTCGTAGCCCTCCGTCGTTTCATATGGGTAGTCAATAGTATTCAAGCTGTGTTTGTTGGCCAAAGTCAAGGCACAGTGTTTGGTAGCTGTTGGTTATTCATATGCAGCATAGATAGATGCGTTGGTTTGGAACAGTCGTATCGCCTTGTTGGCCAAAGTCAAGGGCTTGTGCGGGTGGATTCGAATCAACCTGGAGAATGACGGGTAGAACTTGACATGTGACTTATGATTTGTTAGCCAAAGTCAAGGTCATAAGAGCATGGGGCAGAAATCACATCGGGAGTTTCAAAAGTACTGAAACTTGCCAGATATGCGCATACCTTCTGGAGTGTGATACCGTGAGCGGATTCCGTCACGTTATCATGCGATGAGAGTTGGATCCCGATTCCCACTGATGAGTTGGTTTACTCCTCGGGTGACCCCGACTAATTCTTCTTTCAGGTTTGGAGGAGAATTTGAGGTACAGTGGGAGGTTTCCAGATTAGAAAAATTGGTAACCATTCTGATCTAGGATAGAGTGCACGCTGAGTGTTTCTTTTCTCTCTCTCTGGCAGCGACCATTGACCCGACCCTAAGACTATGACTCAGTGACCAAGTTGACCGAACCTTCTTAACACTGGCTTTTGGATTGTCAGAGTTGCGAACCTCATTGCCACTCCTACTTTTACCCTTTTCTCCGGGACACCCCGTATTACTACGAACGTCCACTTCCATTGGACAAAACCATCGTATGGTTATATACGAACTCGAAGGACTTCGAGGATGGTTTCCGGTTCCGGAGAAAACGGATAGGACTATTCAGTTGTATTTTCTTTTCACCTTCTCTCAGGTTGCAAGTACTCCTTGGTTTAGGAGTAGTACACCTATTACGCAAATTGGATAGTCTTCTTCCAAGCCATAGGCTGGTGCCGACCGGTAGGGAATGAAGAAAACCAGTTAGCCTAAACGGTGTACAGAAGGTATTAAGATTAAGACAAAGCAAGGGATTAGTAAGAGGGCAAAGTAAGTTGCGACTGCTATTCACGACCAAACCAAGTATTTCTTCGCCAATCCTAAATCACCTTTGTATTTCTCCAGGACACTCCGTATTACTACGAAGATCCCATTTTATTGGATAATCCATCGTATGGTTATATACGAACTCGAAAGGAACTCGTTCCAGTTCGGGGATGGATCCTGGTTCAGGAGAAATAGGAATAAAGTACATTCAGGTGTCTTTTATCTTCACCTTCTCTCGCGATGCGAGTGCTCCTAGGATTAGGACAGTACACCCTTTATGCTTTTTGGATAGTCTTCTTCCAAACCATAGGCTGGTGCCGAACGGTAGGGAAGGAAGAAAACCATTTGGCCTAAAGGGGTGTGCAGAAGGTAATGACTAAAGACATATAAAGGGATTTGGAGAGGTGGCAAAGAATTATACGGTTATAGTTGTGAATCTGGATACTGGAAGAGGCATTGCTAGGAATACCAGGATACCCCATCGAAACATTTCAATGTTTCAGTTCTACTGTGTACTGTTAAAAGAAAACTGATTTCCCGCTTAGACACTTGCTCCAGGGTATGTATTTACCAGGTTTGATTCTCACATCTGTATGGTTTTACAGATGATGAGTGGGAGTAAGTTATTGGGAATTGGGTGATCATCCTCATTATATCGGGATTCGTTGTAATCGGTGATATTTGAGGAGATCACCTGGGCTGTTTGCCGGTTGGCAAATATTTGGTTTTGAATATCCGCTGTTGTGCACCAATTTCAAATTGATATATCTGTACGTCTATTTTCATAGAGTGAGATATACCTTTTGATATTATGTCGATGACATTTACCTATATCAGTGGATGGTTGGGTAAGGAGCATTAAACAGCGGTGTAATTCTTCTTAACCATAAGTACAGTTTTCAACCTACGACACACAGTGAAAGAATTGTAAGACTCAGCGGACTTATACAGAGTATTGTATGTTGTCCAGTGTCCATTAGGACAGAGGGGTTTGGTCCTCGTACTATATTCTGTTTACTTTTAACTTCTCTGGTTCTTAGACATGTGTTTCGTAGAAACACAGGGTCTAAGTTTTGAGGAGTTATAGGTATTTGAATAGAGTAGAGAACCAGGTGTAGCAAGTATCGGGATTCTTCAAAGTGATCGAAGATGTAGATACTTATGTATGGTATTCAGTTGATAGTAATGATAAAGAGAAATTGCTTCCTTTCAGGTTACTCATAATTGGAAGCATTCCTAAGTTGAGTAACGCTGATCGGCCTCCTTCCATTTAGTTGACATGCACTGGAGATAGCTGCATGATTTGAATCTGGTTCAATTAAATCAGTGCCTCTGGTTCTATATTGGATATTGTACAGTTCATATCTTAACATTGTTAAGGTACGGGGAGTTGTCCGGCTTATGATTAAAACCAGACTCTGGATAACTCAAGGCACGTTTCTGTAATGGTTGTTTGTGGGTTGACCCAAGCTATGACGAGGGTTGATTTTCTACCATCTGGCAGATCAATAGAAATATTGTTCTAGACTCGCCACAGTTTTATTAAAAATGGATTTTTTCAAAACAGCAGTGGGAGTATGGTAGAACTGGAAGTGATTCCAGAACCGCAAACGATTACCGAAGATTTGATAAGGAACCTAAAGATTCAATCTGATTTGACATTCCACTAGCCACTCCGCAGATAAGGTGGGTAACTTCAGGCACCCGAGAGGTACTCCGGTAGCCTCAAGGACGGTGACAGGGAAGTTCTTGTTTACCCACAATTACCATTGCTGTTGTTCCAGGCTGCGAGACACGGCAGGAGGATGAGTATAGCGTCGTTCTGAACTAGCATCAGAAGTGTACGTGTATATGACTCTGCCAGAGGGTTGTCGTAGTCAGTTGGAGCAGCGGAAGCATTGGTGGACATCAGGCTTATGTCTATTTATAGACTAAAGCAGATATAGCGGAGATAGATCATCTATTTCTGATGTGACAGTCATAGGTTTGACGTCATCAGAATAGGGGATGGATCTGTTGAGAAGGTAGTAGGAAGTGATATTCCTATACTACGATCGGTTATACTTTGGTCGTCACACAGTGTTTTCTCCACAAAAGGAATTGGACATTATATCAGACATACTGGTTACTGGATCTATGGTTTTAGATCTAGATTTGGGTGGTTTCCCAATCAGGGTACTTTGACAGCATTCTAAGAGTATTTAGAATGGACGACTCCTGGCACGGTAGTATACCTGCAGGTAATGGAGTCACCCTCTCTAAAGGTGTCTTATAGACTAAAGTAGAGAGGGATGTGCATGATTGGCAGATCACTTGCTTAGGCAATTGAGTCAATCGTGAGATGTCAAGTACCACACCAGATGTTGTTCTTGCACTAGATGCAATAAGTTGATATTGATCCAATCCTGGGGAAACAGTCGGAAGCAGTTTTAGAACATAAGTGAATGTTCTAAGGATATGATAACGGCTGCCTCTTTTAGGAGACGGTTATCATTCCAGGCTTCCAAGGTGACATGGACGACAAGGAGGTTGTCAGAGTTATATTTTTCCTTCTGACGAGGGGCAGTATTTTGGACAGGTGGTCCAAGGCAATACTGAGGGTGGCATGGCGCAGGATACTGATTAATTTCGGTTGACGATACAGTCTAAGAAGTTTGGTTTTGGAGTTCATTCATGAGCTAGGTCCCATCAGACATCCAGACATTCTAAGACAGGTATTGCTCATTTCGGGAGATGGCTTTCTTCGCGAACTTGAGATATAGAGAGACATAAAAAGAAACACCACAGGCGGATCCACTCACTGAGGCTATTCCTCGAACGCAATAGTTTCACAAACGAGTTTTGTGAGACTGACAAGTAGAGGAGTTGGGTGTTCGGTATCACACGGGCTGTGAGTATGCGACATCGCAATAATTAGCCTTGAGTGCAAGTGGGAGATTGTTGGAGATAGTGCCCTCAGAGTCAATTATTGGATCACAGGCACGTGATTGCAATGATTGAGGGGAGGACCTGTCCCAGTAGGACAGTCTTACTCGAGATGATAGTATGCTATCTGGTTTACCTTTATCATCGTGTACTGCTTTAGGCGACCTGACATGTCGCTATTGCACGTTGATAGAGCCCCTAGGATTCTTGCTTGACTGCCAGCAGTATGAGGGCGATCATATAAGTGAGAGCTGGAGTCTATAAGCACATCCTTAAAAGGTCCCTAGTCGTGGGAGTTTCGAGATAGGGCATCGATACTCCAGAGTAGACTAGTGTATACAGTCGAGACCCCGACGAGGGGCGGTGGCCGGTCTCACAAGCCACTGGTGTCGGTTGGTTCACCTAAGATGTATACAGATGCTCATTGGGTTATGAGTACACCGGACAGGACTCGCCGGGAACATGCTAGTTGGTCTTATACCTGACGTCAGATAGCAGTTCCCAGGTGACATGTGTACAGGTTAGTTCATCGACCTGGGGATCGTCATTTGTCTCGTGTGAGTTCCCACTGTACTTTGATTACTACCCTACCACGGCTCAAAGGAGTCGTGCAAACAGGTTTTAATTGGGTACAGTCCCTAGCCACATGGAGGCAGTGAGCGGATCTTCGGGGGTTCGTCTCTCCCGGTATTGGGGGTGAGGTCGCGCTGTGTCTAGGAGAGCCATTACACGAAGACCTTGGCCAAGGCAGGAGATTTACTGGTAGGTATTCCAGTAGTATCTCAGGGTGTTCTGAGCTACACTCCGACACGACTTGTACCGTTTTTGGGGGTCTGACTTTTACCAACCCCCTAGGCCCGACATGCGATGCTCATAGACGAACGGACCGGACTGTACGGATATTGTCACTGACAGGCTCAGTAGGGTGTCAGGATGAGTTCGCTCATCGACGTCCCTTTTAGTCAATAGCTGGTGGCCCGTCACGTATTGGCTTATACCTCTGACGTGCTAGTGGTTAAATCCACAGCCATAGTATTGACGAGTTTTTAGAGTCCACCACACTTTCAGTTACTCAAGCTTTCGGGCGAAACGCTGTAGAGGCCGTATGGAGATATGGCAGGGTCCGATCAGATACGTGCGGTATTGCACGGATCAGGATCGGACAATTTTGTACTAGTGGCCGTATGGTCATATGGCAGCGTTCGATCAGATACGTGCGGTATTGCACGGATCAGGATCGGACGGATATTACTAGCCGGCTTTGGTTTAAGCCGGATCCTAGTATAGTACAGTGTAGATTTTGTCTCTTTGCATTTGTATCCGGACGGAATACAGATGCGGGTGTGTATGCACAGTATGGGGGTTTTCCTGTAATTTATTATGGGACCAGTTTTCTGGAGTTGCCAGTTTTCATTCCGTTCCGGCCGGTTTTCCTTTGTTCTTTCCCGGCCGGACTTTTCCGATGGAGGGGGTTATTTGCAATTGTGCAAATAACTTTAGTGGAGGGGTTTTATTGCATAAGTTTTGATATGATAGCATCTTTTCTTTTGTTGCACCATTCTTGTATTAATGAGATTGGAAAGGGTATGGAGTGAAGTATGGTTGATGTTTCTTTGTCTAGGATGTGGTCACCTCTTTACACTTCCTACACTCACCTCCCTTCATGCTTCATATACATTCTTTCCTCCACCTTTTATTTGATGAGGAATGATAAGTTTTTCATGAGAGAAAAAGGAAAGAGAGAAGAAGAAGAAGAGAGCTTCATCTTGAGAGTTTCATTCATGATCTCATTTTCTTGCTAGAAAAATGCAAGCACCATTTTTCTATTCTCCATTCCTCCATCAAGGCAACTACAAACCCCAAATGAGACTAGCATCATCTACACTACATTCTATAGCAAACCTTGGGCATGTCGAGTTGCCGGCTTCATGCCCGAGTTGCCTCGGTATAGAGGCGGGAGCCCGTAAAAGATGCAGGCGACGTGGTGCCCTTCCGGCGAGGAGGCGACGACCGGAGATCCCGCGAGGAGATCGGAGTGGAGATGAAGACCGGAGGACTCGGATCAGTCGGTATATCTCTAACTCATTCTCATGTTAGCTTAGACTAGTTTAATGGCATGATCCGGGGTTTAGTGCGCGGTGGTGCCGGTTTTGCTAAGTCCGCAAAAGTTAAAGTTTATCACCGTTTCCGCGTTTTGGCCGTCGGATTGACGGCCGGGGCGCCGCCGTGCACTTACAGACGTCTCGGTCCAATATTAGTTTAGGGACGTCTCGGTCCACGAGTTTAAGGACCCCGCAGTTCATATTGACGTATGTGGTCGTCGGGACCCGTCACCTCTCTGACGTCGTTGAAGGATTACAACAATAAGTGTCAGAGGAGCTCGGAGATGTACCTTCGAACCGGATATAAATTAATTTAAAAGAGCAGTCGTGCTCAGTCAATTTAATTTAAGGACTTACGGCCAAAATTGGGTTAAGTCCAAAGTATTCAACGCTTTTTATTTGTTCTTGGTCTGTTAGACCTGTGTTGAGGCTTGGCCCATTTTTTAAATAATGCATTGCATTATTTTCTTTTTTTTTGTTTGGGCTCTGCCCATAAGAGATGCAGAGCATCAATTTATTTTGGACTCTGCAAGGCATTTGTATAGCATTTTATTATTTTGTTTGGGCTCTGCCCATTTATAAATGATGCAGAGCATCAATTTAATTAGGCTTGTTTGGTCTTTTAATTGGGCCTGACCCTTCAGGAAAAGAAATGCATTGCATTTGTCAGGCGCTTTGCGCCAATTACTGAGCGCAAGCGCTTGTGGTGATGACACGTGTCATGCTCTGGTGAGCGCAAGCGCAACAGCGCAGTGCGCTGCGCTAGTGTGATGCGCTGTTGCGCTGCTGACACGTGGCGCGCTCTGGTGAGTTGCGCCAATTCCAGAGAGCAAAGCTCTATTTCAAGAGCGCGTAGCGCAAGTGGTTCTATAGCTGACACGTGGCGCCCTCTTAAGAGCGCAACAGCGCAGTTTGCAAGTGCAGAGCACTAAGGATCTTTTAGATTCAAGAACAGAAGTGCAAAGCACTGTTTAATTTCTTGATCTAAATTTAGATCAAAGAAATTTTTTTCCTTTTTTGTTTCAAGAACCAGAGGTTCATAAAAGTGCAAAGCACTATTTTTTTATTTTATTTTATTGTTTTCTTGTTTTAAAGAACCAAAGGTTCATAAGAAGTGCAAAGCACTGTTTTTTTTATGTAAAGATCATTGATCTTGTTTTTTAGATCAATGATCTATTAGAAGAAATTTCTTCTTCTATTTTATGAAGGTTCTTTACCTTTTTCTTGGAATTTTCTCAGAGTTCTCTCTGTTAGAAGCTCTTGACCCCTTTTTTTTTAAGAAATGTTGATCCCTTTGAATTGAGGCCTAGGGTCCTTTTTATAGTGCCCATAAATTAGTTAAAGTTTGTTAAAGAGATCATTCTCTGAGTGATTTGGGGAATTTTCCCCACCGTTGGATCTTTGATCCAAGGGCTTCTGCTTTGCAGAAGAAAATCTTCTTGTTTTAACAAGAACAGAAAAGATTTCTTAGAAATTTAATTTTGTTTGGCGCAGATGCCCCAGCGCGTGACACGTGTCGCGCAGCGCACAGCGCAGCGCAAATACGCTGACACGTGTCGCGCAGCGCACTACGCTGCGCAACTGCGCTAGCGCTTCTGCGCTGACACGTGTCGCGCAACGCACAGCGCAGCGCAACTGCGCTAGAGCATCTGCGCTGACACGTGTCGCGCAGCGCAACTGCGCTAGCGCATCTGCGCTGACACGTGTCGCGCAGCGCAGTGCTTGCGCAGCTGAAGCATTGCTTCATTTAAATAGAGCTTTGCTCTGATTGGGCGCGCCTTTTTGGGCGCTGCGCTGATGCATCTGCGCCTGACACGTGGCGTGTTGCGCAGCGCAAATATACTGAAGTGTTGCTTCATTTATTAAATTTAAAATTTTCAAAGCAGAGGTTTGCTCTGATTGGGGGAAGATGAAGCGTTGCTTCATCTCCCGCCTCGGAATTTGAACAGAGCTTTGCTCTAATTGGGGTAAACAGGCACTTCTCCCAATTTAAAGTGAGGTTCTTATCCCTACAGCGGGTAAGAACTGCGTCAAGGTGTAGAAAACACTCGTCGAAGGAGTCACCAAAAATGGAGAAATCATCCATAAAGATCTCCAAAAACTTTTCAACCATGTCTGAAAAGATCCCCATCATACACCTCTGAAATGTAGCGGGTGCATTGCATAACCCAAAGGGCATGCGACAATAAGCAAAAGTGCCAAAAGGACAAGTAAATGTGGTCTTGTCTTGATCCTCTTTGGCGATGGGGACTTGGTTATAGCCGGAATAGCCATCCAAAAAGCAATAAAACTCGTGCCCAGCCAATCGTTCTAGCATTTGGTCAATGAAAGGTAAAGGAAAGTGGTCTTTCCTTGTCGCGGCATTGAGTTTTCTATAGTCGATGCAAACTCGCCACCCAGTTTGGGTGCGAGTAGGTATTAACTCATTTGCCTCATTGGTTATGACCGTAATGCCCGATTTCTTTGGCACAACATGAATGGGGCTAACCCACTGGCTATCTGAGATAGGGTAAATGATACCACTATCAAGATATTTAACAATCTCCTTCTTGACAGCCTCTTTCATTATGGGGTTGAGGCATTTTTGTGGATCCCTTACCGGCTTGGCATCATCCATAAAGTGTATATGATGTTCAACTATGAGGGGACTAATCCCCTTGATGTCCGCCATAGACCAGCCAAAAGCTTGCCGATTATTTTGTAAGATCATTAAAAGGGACTTCTCTTGCTCGAGAGCGAGAGAGGCCGATATGATGACGGGAAGGGTCTCATTCTCACCTAGATAAGCATATTTAAGGTGCGACGACAAAAGCTTTAGTTCGAGTTTAGTAGGTGAAACAATTGATGGTAACAATGGTGTAACTGTTTCAAACTCGAAGGGTTCCCTCAACGGTTCAAATCGAGTGTACGCAACCGAGTCGGATGGTTCAACTAACTCATCCGAAAAAGAAAAAGACTCAAACTCGGGTTGTGCGTCTTCAAAATCATCTACAAAGGTGAAACACTCATAATCGTTGTCCGGCGTGAAAGCTGTGTCGGATTCTAAGAGGAACGCACTAGAGGCGTTAACACTGCTGTGGTCGAACATAAAATTTTCAAACTCACAGTCCTCCTCCGCGATCTCATTGATCGAGAAAACATCAAGTACGCTGGAATTAGGCACGGAAGGCTGATTTCCCAACTTAAAAATGTCGAGTTCAATTGTCATATTGCCAAAAGATAGATTCATTGAACCATTACGACAATTGATCACCGCATTAGAAGTCGCAAGGAATGGTCGACCACGTATCACCGGAATTTGACTCCGGGGGTTAGCTACAGGTTGTGTATCCATAACAATAAAGTCAACGGGGAAAATGAAATCCCCTACTCTAAATAACACATCCTCCAACTCTCCCCTAGGATGGGTGATGGATCTTTCGGCCATTTGGAGAGTACAATGAGTGGGCTTAAGTTCTCCAACGCCTAATTGCTCATACACAGAATAAGGTAGCAAATTGACACTAACACCAAGATCTAATAGTGCTCTATTGATGTTCTTGTCCCCAATTGTTATCGAAATAGTAGGACAACCGGGGTCCTTGTGCTTTTGGGGTAAAGATTGGACAAGAGCATCGCTAACAGCACTAGCCACGAAAACTTTCTTTAGTACTTGTGACTTCCTCTTCTTGGTGCATAGGTCCTTTAAGATTTTCGCGTATGAAGGAACTTGTTGGATTGCATCCAAAAGAGGGATATTTATGCTAACCTGTTTGAATAACTCTACAATCTTCTCCATCTGTGGAGTTGGTTTATTGGATCTCAACCTGTTTGGAAAAGGCATATTTTGAAAATTTGTTGAGTCCAATTTTTGTGGATCAGATTGTGGAGTTGGAACGGATCGCCGTGGAGATGTGTTTATGTTGTGAGAAGTGGGTCCGTTCGAGCTAGAAGAAGTAGAGCCTTGTGAAGGATGAAGAGTAGGCTCTGAAGAAGAAGAAGAAGAAGAAGGTGAAGATGATGAAGAAGGACCACCGGCAGGGGTGTCATTGTTAATACCCACATTATTTTGCAACACTTTTCCGGATCTCAACGTGGTCACAGTATTTACGTTATGATTCTGCTGTTCATATGCAACATGTGCGTGACCGAGATTTGGCAGTGGTTGAGATGGAAGCTTTCCTTTTTCTTGCTCGCTCAACGCAGCATTGAGTTATGCAATTTGTGCCTCGATAAATTTGATGCTTTGATCGTGTGAGGCACTGTTTTGCACCAAAGATTGAATAGAAGTCTCCAACCTTGCTGTAGATTATGTAGATTGCTTTAGGAACGCATCTAGACTTCTTTCTAGCGAGTTAACCTTATCATTATGAGGTTGAACAAAGTTGTTTTGAGGATAAGAATTGTTGGGCAAAAAATTGTTCATTTGATTAGGGTAAGGTTGCGGTTGGAAAGGTTGCTAGAATTGAGTTTGTGGAGGTGCTTGTTGTTGTGGAGGATGAGGCCTTTGAAAGTTTTTGTTTCTTTGGAATTGTTGATTTTGATTCCAAGCGAAATTTGGGTGACTCTTCCAACCCGGATTATATGTCGAAGAGTATGGATCATTTCTTTGTCGTTGCTGAAAGGCAGCATTGACTTGATCATGTCCTTGAGCAGATGGATTGTAAGGACACTCTTCGGTGAGATGTGATGGATCCGAACAACAAGCACAAACAGTTCGTGGGGGAAAAGCAGGGGCAGGAGAAGATGATGAGATTTTGGTCTCAATCGTTTCTAACTTTTTCGTAAGTGCGGCCATCTCGGCCTTCATAGCAATCGACATATCTAATTGATATATGCCTGCCCTAGACTGACCAATAGAAGAAGATGAGGTGGTCTTGGTGCTCTCCCACTGAAGTGTTTGTTCAGCAAGATCATCGAGAAACTGCCACGCTTCCTCACTAGATTTGGTTAGAAAGTGACCTTGACAAATGGTTTCTAGCAACTGCTTCGTTGCCGGGTTCAATCCCTCGTATAATGTTTGGCAAAGTTGCCAATTTTCGATCCCATGGTGAGGGCATTGAACAAGTAGGTTTTTGAATCTTTCAAAACACTTCCAAAATGGTTCGGAAGGAAGCTGGGAAAATTGTATAATTTCATTGCGAATTCTCGCAGTCTTATAATGAGGATAAAACTTTTTAAGAAAAGCTTTCACAAACTCTTCCCAATTCTTAATTGAATGCGACGTTGTGCTGTATAACCACTTCTCAGCTAAGTCACATAAGGTGAAAGGAATGACCCTTAGCCTTATAGCATCATCGGATAATTGGGTTGTTTTCATCATTGCGCAAATGTTTTGGAATTTGTTGATAAAGATATAGGCATCTTCGGATTCCAATCCGTGAAATTTTGGCAGCATATTGATGAAGTGGGGTTTGATCTCAAAATTATCCCCATTTGCCTGTGGGAGTGAAAGACAAGTAGGTAGGGCGGTGCGGATTGGGTAGAAAAGATCCTGGAGCGCGATTCGTTGGGGGCGCTTCAACAGGCGGGTGATTCGGGTTATTCGCACCTAACGGAGGTGGAATCAGTCCCGTGGGTAAGGTATTGTTAGGATTATATCCCAACATACCTTCGGAAGAAGAATTTGAAGGTGAAAGTGAAGAAGTGGAAAGGATTTCGACTTCGGAGTCGAAAGGTTCGTCGGTCGGTACCAACGAAACACGGACTAATCGGGCGCTAGTGTCCCTAGTCCAACCGGACATACACTAAAGAGGTAGTGTAGTCAAAAAGGTGAAAGACAGAATGTGGAGGTAAGAAAACGTCATTGAGAAGAAGTGGTGTAAGTGTGGTGCAAGGATTTCTTTAGCGACAAGTTGCAAGTTTTTGTAAATTTTTTTTCTTTTTTATGTGGAGCTTTTTGCAAAAAGATTTTCGATAAGAGACTTTGACACAAATGCAATCAACCACAAATGCACAATCAGGCCTAGATCTAGGGTCACCTAGGTCAGCTAAACAGCTCCTAACTGTTCCAAAGGGCTAGAAATAGGACCTCAAACCGTCTCTTCACCGCCAATTGCGGCCAGGTAAGTGTCAGGTGAGTGGGAGGCTCTCCACTACAGGTAGTGGCCCTAATTAAGTAACCACTCGCCTTAGACACACTTGCCTAGACACCGTAAAGTCAAGTTAGGATCAACGGCCGATGCCTACAACTAGTCCCCTGTCCTATTGAGCGCGACGTCCTTAGGGCTGAGTCTAGTATTTTTTAATTAAAAATGGTCAATGCATATGCCTTATGTGATTTCTAGGGTCCTGAGAAGGGTGATGAAATCCCCACCCAATCTGAATTGGTCTCAAGCCCCTTAAAGTCCGATTAAATATGCAAAGCAGTAACGATCACTTGCAATCAATTTTTTTTATTTTTTTTAGCGCGGCGCAAAGAATCCTGCACAAGATCAATTATTGGAAGGGGAGAGATTTTTTTAAGCGCAAAGAATCCTGCAGGAGATTTGACAAAAGATATATTGGGATTTGCAGAGAAGAGAGAGAGAAACAAACAGAGGGAATTTAGCGTGCTGAAACGACCAACCCGCGGCGGTTCCGCGGTCGGAAGGGGGGTGCGGCAGCGGTTCTGCGGTGGGTTAGGAGGCTCGAGTCCCGAGAAAAATTCTGTTGTTCTGTTATTGAAATCCCCTGCTGTTCAGATCTTTATCTTCATGTTTTGCCCTCTGGATATTTCCAGATCCGAACTTCTACGTCGATCCTGCAAAGATTCACACAAGAAACCCTTCAAACAATAAAAATGATAGAATTTTCATTTTTTTCCAGTTTTTATGATTTTTAGATCTTTTATTAACCCGAAATTACAAAAAGGAAATATTACGCCATCCCCGGCAACGGCGCCATTTGATTAGAGTTGGATTTTAACGATCAAAAATAATATTACCACAATCAAGAACAACGTCGCTTGGTAGCTAGCCGGTGAATACGGGTCGGTCCACAGGGATGATGTATATTTCCTAATTGTTCTAACGAGCTAATTCCAAATGGTGTTTGGATCTTTATCACTAAAACTAATTTGATTTAGACTAGGATTTAGGAAACTTGCTAGGGTTAGGTTTAGGTTAAGTTTGGTAAAATAAAATTTCCCAGCTCTTTCAATGCCCTAAATTAGATCTTCTTAGGAGTTATGGTAATTATCAATAAAGGGGATTAGGATGATCGGGAAGAAACGATGTTTCTTCCTCTAGATCCTTGTCCGTCCTTTCTTAATCCTTACCCTAACCTCCATGGAAGACATGCATATCCGGTCTTTTATACTACGGTATCACCGTTACCTCGTGGGTAGGGTGCCGTAGGGAGCGGAATATGGATGCATGCATGGAGTCCTAATTATTAACGTGTGATGGGCAAGAAAGGGGTGAGAGATTTGCATCTCTCAAACCCTTCCCTATTCCTAACCCTAACAAGCGAGGAAACTACTCGCTCATTAATGGATCTATGAAAAACATGATTTTTATTTTAGTTTTAGAGTTAAGAGATTAATGATCTACTGCAGATTAATAAAAATTCTAATCTAGATTTAAAACTAAGGCAAAGAATAGATCTATCTAGGGCAGAAATTAAAACTAAGCACTAAGGCAGAAAATAAAAAAAAACTACTTACAAATTGATGCTCTCCAAAACTTGAAAAGAAATCTGAATTTTATTAATGAAAGGAGGCATAACCTAATACAAGAATTTGGGTCTCTATTTATAGGACATAGAAAACCCTAGGTTTACAATCACCGCATGTATGCTTTTACAAAAATACCCCTAGAAAAACTAGTCAGCGCCGCCAAGCGTTATGGAAAAATTTCTCTCCACTACGGGCTTAGCACAGCAGCGGAACCGCGGCCGAAAGCCAGGTTTGGCAGCGATTCCGCGGCCAAATAAGGGTCTTGAATGCTGAATTTTTCTGTGACACTTCTGGCTGTATTTCTATTCCTGTTTCTTCTGTTGGTTCTTCAGAATGTCTTCTATGTATCTTCCAGATCTCCATAGTGAATAATTGTAGTGGACTTTTACCATTTCTTCGTATCGACGTCTTGAATCTTGCGCTGCCTTTGTGCTTTGTGAACTGATCTTCGTGTAGGCTTGGTCAAGATCCTTCTATTTGTTGGTCGTAGTCTCACTTTTGCATCGTCTTTTATCTTTTTCACTGTTTTTGTTCCGAGAACCTGTAACCTATAACTATGTAGCAGACATGGGTTAAAAGCACCTGTTTATTTGTAAAATAAATAAGAATGGTGAATATAATAATGCAAAATTACGGTATGAACACGCACAATGGCGAAGAAAAGAAAAGCGAAACAAAATCAACAATATAAAATGGTCGACTCCAATGAGTGCGACAACACAATACACAACTCTAAGTCTCGCTTCTAAGTTCACAATATACCCTTTCTAAGTTGATGGAGTTTTACTAGATATAAGAAGACATGAATATATAAGTGTGAGTACGATACAACAGTAACTCACCTACCAAAACAATCACCGAAAGGAATATTTTACCCAAGCCGTTGATAATCCAAACGGTAACACCTACAAGAAACTGTGGCACAACGGGGGTAAGTTTCCGACTCAGTGAGTAAAAAGTACATCACAAGGTAGAAATCGAAATGCACAACGATAGCTAAGTCATAGATATACTACTATCATATCCATTACTAATATAATATATGATATGTGTATATATCGTAAATGCAACACTATTTATCATGCTATCCCAAAGTGGAACATATCCTATACATGACATGTATCTAGGTAAAAGGCCATAAGTAGCCGAACATATATATATATATAAATCTCTTCTTTAAAATAGCCGCGGATTAGATAAGTCACGGCATAAAAGCAGACTTTATAGTATGAAATAAAATAGGTATCTTATTTAAGATATACGTCCTGCTGTTTTAGTGAGTAGTGTTCAGAGGTTTACGATTTAAAAGATTTCAATGTCATACCAGACATGTCAAAATAATGATACTATAGCTTGATTTGAATTCCTTTTTAATGTATGCAATTACCAGTAAAGAGATACGCGGGTACTGTCTCCCGGATCAGTCCTGGTTGGCTAAAACAACTATAATATAACCGGTTACCTCATGATATCAACATATCAATATATATGGATGTCCAGCATCGACACCCGAAATCAGAAATCCCTCATGTCCATCACCGACACGCAAATCCTCAAATCTCTCGTGTCCATCACCGACACACAGATGCAGATACTATCGACACCATCTCAACAGATGATCGCCACCCGATATCCCTGGCCCCCGTTGGGTATCCCCTGGATATCCGCCGTGCCCAATTGAACCCCGGTCAGTATCCCGTGGATATCTGCCGTGCTCATCTCTATCTCCGGTATCGAGTATCCTCGCTAGGCTCCCCGCCTCAACTGCGGCTATCCTGTCCCTCGGTCTTGATCCGGGTCCACCATGTATCCGACTGTATAGCTCCCCCACTCAGCCCAGATAAGAACAAGTCTGAAACCGTATATCTACCCCACTCGGTTCGAAATAAAACAATCAGAAACATCAAACTCATGGTGGACGTCAACTCATCATATCCAGAAATATCAAGTAAAGAATGAGAATACTTGCATAGATTATTCTGATGATATATTATATATATACATATATAACAGCGTCCCATACCACTGATATATATCATCAAAAGTAAAACATCCAGAAAACTCATAAGAATCAAATATAAACAACCATAGTACTGGTATTCACAATGCTTAACAGATAATAAGGTAAAGTGCGTAAATAAGTCATACAAGCAAATAAACGTATCAATTCTACTATGTCATGGCAATACTAATGATGTGTAGTGTAGCATACGTGTCTGTGCTCGTGCAACATGGCAATCATTAGTATTTGTGCAAGTGTTCTAAAGGTGTAATAGCCTACTCAAATCAACATCTATATACGTATTACATAACATATCGGTTCTACAGTGACATGGCAGTACCAATGAGGTGTAGTGCAACATATGCGTATGTGCTCGTGCAACATAATACTCATTGGTAATTGTGCAGTGTTCTATCAAAGTGGTCGTATCACAGAAACGTATAACATTGATAGTATAATGCGAACATATAAAGTAATCTAAGCTTAACTATTAATTGTAATTACTTGCTATGAGCTGTACCATTATCTTTGAAAATGAAACGAAATGTTGGTTTTGAAATAAGGAAGATGCTTTAGGTTAAAATATTCGTTTTAGAAATTAGCATCGCATCCTTGCTTTTTATCATTAAAAAGGGAAACGAATCGTTAGTTTTAAAAGAATATAGTTCATTCAAGTATTACATGCTAACACGGAATAAAATATAACGCTACGAGTCTAAAGGAAACTTGACCGTTATTCGGCATACTAATCTAGTCATTACAAGTACGGTACGATTCTTCGTACAAAACCCACATTATCTCAAATATGGTATGATCCCTCATACAACTATACCAACCCATGAATACACTATATGCACATGGAAAACTTACTAGATGCAACATCATTCTAATATCATAAAGTTAATTAACAAAAAGAACTAACTATATATCATAGTATCATATATATATAAGGTTGCGGGGGTGCTATACGTCATCCACCCGACTTCCCCCGTAGATGTAAATCTACTCACCAACTTGATGATCGTGCTGAAATCCACGCTGCTATATTTGCCAACTTCGTCATGAAAACTTTCGCAATCGTACCTATAACCATAGTTATATCATATCGACGTAAATATCATATCAAAACTCAAAACAATGAGATAGGCACCCATAGGTTTGAACCTACAGAATACTTAACCTAAAAACGACAATATACCCCTGTTGTTAACGTACAAACGTTAACGGTTCAGCTGCAGTACAAAAATACGAAAAACCCGTATCGGAATATCGGAAAACTTGATAAAACCTTAACTGATCACTCCCAGATTTCTCTGTAAGAATACTGGAATAAATCAAACAATACTATAAATCATAAACTACCCAAAAGAGGCCACATAAGAAAAACCAACACCAAAATCCTAGGAGGGGCCGGCGTCGCCGGAAATTTGGTGTATGTCGCCGGATGAAGTAGGGAGTTTGGGGCTCGGGTTTTAAGTGGTGTCTTCTAGTGTTCTCATAATACTTATTGTATTGCTTGTTTTTCTAGGGGTTACACCTATTGGTTCCAGATTCATTTTCAATAGGCTAATATCACAAAACAAACTGTTTTTGTAATACTGCACAAAAAACTGATATTGAACAGAAATGATTAAGTGAAGAGAGAGAGGAAGATATACCTATGGAGATTGTGTACAAGGAAATCCTGCTCTAGAAGTATGTGTGGAAGCATCAAGGTCTTGTAGAGACTCTAGCTTGATGATGTGCACAACTTTGATGAAGGGTTTAAGATTTCTTCATTTGGATTTATGAACACTTAGGAATTTTCTTGGTTTGGGGCTGAAGAAGTGTATTGTTTCAGTTGGAGAAAGAAGAAAGAATATGTGCAATTGTGGGGAGGATGTATGTAGAGAAAGCATGAGGTGTAGGTTGAGAGGTGGAGGTGTCAAGTTAGGAGGTAGAGGTGTAAAGTGGATAAGTAGGAGGTGGAGGGAGTTGAGCATGGTTGAGGGTAAGGTGTTATAAGGGTTTAACCTAGGATATCATATACTAGCCATTAACAAAAGAATTAAAATAAAAGAAACTCTTTTATGAAAAGAAAATCTACATCCATGTTTAAAAATGAAATACTTATCATAACACTTAATTATCATTAGCTTAATGTAAAATACAATGTCATGTTAAACTAATTAAAGATATCATATTTATGATATCACATCTTTTCTTCATATTTCCCAAAATAATTACAATTTTACGGATATAATTCCGATACCAAAAGTCGTATGTGATATCACTTTGCAAACTTTATTTGAATTCATATTTAAAATTATAAATTAATATTTATAATTTTCCAAACTATTACAATCAGGTAAATTATGGTATACTGTGTAAGGTAACTACAGATAATATGTTCGTTTAGTTTGTCAGACAAGGGTACTGGGTTCTCGAGATTATTCCGTTGTACCACGGAGCAACGGTTGGGGAAAGTAAAATGTACTATTCCACTTTCCCGGATCTGATCGAGTAGTAGGGAAATTCGAATCCGTATACTACCTTGCCTAATCAAACTAACATGCCCTATTTTATTCAGTGTAAAGGTTTTACGAATTAGAGTTAGTGCGTATACCATCTAGGCATGGAATATCATTTGTCCATATTGGGACTGCTCATATCATTCTCCCGAATATCGGGATTAGTAGTCGCCTTGTTGGGACTGTTCAATTCATTCGCCCGAATATCGGGATTAGTAGTCGTCCGTGTTGGGACTGTCCAATTCATTCGCCCTGCTTGCAGGGATTTTTATTTGTAATAGTATTCCATACCTAGATTCACATATTCTAACCTTAACCGTATCGTAGGTCATGTCGTGTGATGTATCAATGTCACGCCCCGCTTCCCGGTGTACGGCGAAGGGGGCGCGACTGGCCGCTACGTATTTACTCAGAAGTAAATACGCTATGCGTAACTAAACAATGTAAATAAAATGCACAAGAGACAAAAGACAGTAGGTATAACTGAACAGCAACTTTATTTATTAACATTCTTTTGTACAATGCATGGAAAAGTAAATACATCTGAATGAAAGCAATGCCTAAACAATGGCATAACAGAAATGGAAAGTACTGAAATAAAATGTGTACAAGTGTAACTACAGGTCGGGATCTTCAATAAACTGGTCAAACTCTTCAGTGCTAGGTTCGATCTCTGGAAGGTCCGAAACACCTGACGACATTCAAAGAAGAAAGAAAGCGAATGTCGTCAGCGAACAAATCGCTCGGTAAGTCCCAAAGATAAGGAAGAAGTAGAAAAGACAGAAAGAGAGAGAGTGTAACTTTTAAACTTGTATTATATTGTTATAATATTGTATTTAGTATTAACGCTGTTATTTGTAGCTTGGTACAGAAGGATGCCAGTGTATACGAGGGGAGTCTCACTTGCCCCGGAGACTAAGGTATCAGGAACTCAAAGAACCATTCATGCCACGGTACAACAGCAAAGGAATACAGGTTAGGTGTCTTATAGTTGCGGTCTCGTGCCACTTCTAACACCTTCCGTACCAATCTACCCCTTAAACCCCGCGATGTCTTGGTTGTATTGTTTGTATTGTATTGCAACTTGTAATGTCTTATAATATAGATTGTATAATTGGATGACTTGCCGAAACCATGATATCGGTAAATGGGTGTAACTGGAGAATTATGAATGTAACTTGAGAATCATGTAAATGGAAGTATATCCATGGTTCGGTTCGGTCAATACAGATTGAATAGATCGAATATATGTGAAGGGTTCCCTAGCACGGCAGCAAGGTTTCGGGAGGCATCTCTCATGCCATATTAAAAAATTTGCCATTCTAGCTAACCCTAAACATAGAATCGTTTACTAGAAATCGAAGGAATAATATACAAACACTTTATAACTAAAAGTGAACAAGGAATACAACCTTTGTAGACCGGTCCTTCACCTCATTAGCTCCGTGTAGTAGTCCCTTCGCCGCGATCATGAAGTCTCGGACTCTAGAGAGGCTTTCTTGAAGAAACGAACATGCTTGCTTCGAAGTGTTCGAGGCTGAAGATGATCTACGTCAAGGAGACACTAACCCAAGCTATCTCTTCACTAATCATGGAATTAGTGAAGCAAACACCCTATACTAAATGGCAAGTGGTAGAGGATGATGAAGTAGGAATTTCTCTCACATTAGAACTCATTTTCTCACTCAAAATCATCACCATTGAAAAAGCTAGAAAGCTTTTGTCAAGAAGAAGAAGAAGAAGAACAGGTGATGAAAATGAATTATTGTTGAGCTTAGAAATGCGACCAAGGGTTAAGCATGTCATGCTTAACCCTTGTAGAGAGTTAACCATAAGCTAGGATTAAAGGTTAGGTCAAGAAATATCTTAAGGAAGACAAAGACAGTGGACAAAGTCAAAGATGCTCACAGGCTTCTACAAGCTTTCAACAAATATCAACCATGACTAATTCCATAATTTTTGAATTACTTAATAATAAAATATAAACCCTAATCATAACCCTAGCATGGTTTAATCTCTATAAACCCAAGTTGCATTTATAACCTAGCATGATACATTTAACATATATCACATATATATCAATGTATCCAAAAGTGAGAAAAGAAATCATAAGTGAGCTAATACTAGTTAATGTAATGTAATATATCAAATATATAATTATACATTAGATTATCAAATCAACTCTTGATTTAATAATCCGGCTATATCACCTATAGCTGACTAATATCATATGAATCAACTTATGGAATCAACACTTGATCCGATAACTCGGCTATATCATATATAACCGACCGATATCTTATATCGTGAGAATAGAATACGGTATCTCATATAGTATCAATCTCGGTCTCACACATATCACATATGTGCTCCTACTCCATTTCGCTTGATCCAGGAAACCCCTGTGTAGGACTCTAAAGACTCGTCAATACGCCGGCAGTAGGCGATGATCATATCAAACACCCACAAGTCGCAAGTGGTCTGCCAAACGTAACGGCCACCCGGGTATTGAGCGATCAGAAGATCAACAAGCAAGTTTGCACGTACTCCTGCGAATCCAATCAGTAACACCAACGTACAATCGGGTCTCTTCATCTGATATGTCGCATATCTCGTCTAGGGGTGGTAAACGTCAGACCCCAGTAACTCGATAAGTCGTGTCGATATGAGGCTCATAACGGGTCGAGAAACTACTGATAACACTTACCAATATATCTCTGAAGCAACCTTGGCCAAGGACTTCCTGTTATAGCCAATCGAGCACAGCGCAACATCAACTCCCAATACCGGGAGAGACGAAAAACCACTCCTATCGCTTATTGCCTCCATGTGACTCGGGACTGTACCCAAAAGCCACCGTTTTGCACGTTCTCTTGAATGTGGTAAGGTGGAAATCAAAGCACAGTGGGAATCATACAAGACTCTATGACGATCTCGGGTCTACAGACTAACATGTACCAGTGTCACCAGAGAACTGCCATCTGACGTTAGGTATAATACCATCTGGGAGTTCTCGACGAGTCTGTTCAGTGTACCCAGTCTCCACTGAGCACCCGTATACTGTCTCTGATGTCAAACACCAATGGATATGGGATCATCTATCGCCCATCTACATGGGTCGAGAAGCTATACGCTAGTCTACTCTGGTTTATCGATGCCATGTCTCGATACACCCACGACTAGGAACATTTGAAGGATGTATTTAGCGAGTACACTGTCCCTACTAGTATGATCTGCATCATAATCCTGGTAGTCAAGTACTCGTCCTAAGGGCTTTATCAACATGTAACATAGAGACAATCAGAGTACATGTTAAGATAAAGAGCAACCAGATAGCATACTATCATGTCGAGCAAGAAAGTCCTCCCTATATATGTCCAAGCATCCACTACAATATACATCGTATGTACAGTAATGGCCTCTGGGGCATACATATTACTAACAATCTCCCACTTGCACTAGGGCCATCTGTTGTAGTATCTCATACACAACAATCAGCAGTGGTTGAAGTATCACATACTCAACTATCCCATTAAAGTCTCTCCAGGGAATAGACCTTTGTAAGTGGATCCGATGTGTTGTTCTCTATATCTACTCTCCTTAACCTCGATCTCCCTGGAGATCAACCATATCCATGATCAGGTGATACTGCCTAAGAATATGTCTGGATCACAGATGGGACGGGGGTTCCTAGGCCTAAGCCACAACTCCATTGTCACACAATGGTAGGAATGATGTTCATCTTATGAACTAATATATATCCAGACTGCCTCTTTGGTAGTATCCTTGGTAGCAATGTATCCACCCTTTATCGTCTGGTATGTCACGGTATCTAGCTTGGAACTCTTCCAACATACCGTCCCTCTACTGAGGGTAAAGACAATGCCTGTGACTGACATTCAGTCTACCTTACCACTCTCGAAGCTATCCAATGATTCTCCTTAGGATCGATTGATACCATCTCACTACACCTAGTGAGAATCCTAACATCCACTTAGATCTATCTCATAGATTCAAAACCCAGGATTTAAGAGGTATCACCTTGATCATATATGGAGAATCGTTGTGATAAGAGGAGATTGACCGAGCGTAGCATAAGAAACTTCTTTCCTATCAAGAGTATGTCATCCACGTACAATACGAGGATCACCACCATACTCCCTACTACCTTTTTGTATATACAGGGTTCATCTTCCATTTTGATGAAGTCAAACTCTTTGACTACCACATCAAAACAGATGTTCTAACTCCGCGATACCCGTTTTAACTCATAAAGCAACTTGCATACGTTTCCGCTGCTCCCACTGTCTACGAAGCCCTCTGGCTGTGTACTTATAGACGCTCTCTTCTAAATCACTATTTAGAAATGCAGTCATGACACCCAACCGCCAGATATCGTAGTCATGGTATGTAGCAATGGCAAGTAGGATTCGGATGGACTTAAGCATAGGCACTAGAAAAGGTTTCATCATTATCCACACCTGGTGGATGACGAGAACCTTTTGCAACAAGTCTTAGCTTTGAAAGTCTCAACTTTTCCATCTACACCAAGTAATCTTCTCAAGATATACTTGCTCCTAATGGGGATTTAACCCTTCAAATAAAGCAACCAAAGTCCATACTTTGTTGGTGTATATGGATTCCATCTCAGATCGCTTAGCATCCAGCCATTCTCACAGAGTCCCCACTCTTGATGGCCTGCTCGAAACTAGTTGGGTCATCATCTCATGATGCAATTCTCGCTCCCACTGTCATAGAGAAAACCGAAATATCTCTCAGGTGGGTGAGGAACCCTACTAGATCGGCGGAGAGGCTGAGGTTCGTTGGGATATATTGAATCTTCCGGTTCTACCAAATCATCAGCTGCGGTTTGTATAGCTAGAACTCTTTCCAGTTCTACCTCATAACCACTATTTTCTTCACAAGAAATTCCCTTTCCCAAAGGTGGCATGCTGAGAAACAAAACACCTTTTGCTCAGTGTGGCAGAAGATATTCCCTTGCGAATGCTTGGGATATCCAACAAACTTCCACATAACTGAACTTGCCTCGAGCTTGTCCGGATTTTGCTTTTAGACATCGGCCAGACAACCCCAAATCTTAACTTACTTAAGAGATGGGCTCTTCCCATACCATATCACATATGGAGTGGTAGGCACCTGATTTAATTGGAACCTATCCAATAGGTATGCAACTTCTCAAGTGCATAACCCCCAAAAGGAAATAGGCAACTCAGTAGTACTCATCATAGAGCACACCATATCACATAGGGTGCGGTTGCTCCGCCCCGATACACCTACGTGTTGCGGTGTATACGGAGGAGTAATACTGAAAGAGAATCTCATTCTCCTTTAGAATAGTCCAGGAATTCCATGCTCAAGTATTCTCCTCCCTGATCTCATCATAGGACATAATACTTATACCCCTTTTTGGTTCTCTACTTTTGACTTATATTCTTTGAATTTCTCAAAAACTTCAGACTTGTGTTTCAACAGGAACATATGTCCAAATCTTGAGAGATCATCAGTGAATGTAATGAAGTACAAAGAACCAGTCCTGGCATATGTAGACAGGGGACCTACATACATCATCATGTATCAATCCCAAGAGTTCACTAACTCTTTCTCTGTTTTCAATAAACAGAGCTATGGTTATCTTATCTTTGTGACATGACTGGCAAGTTTCACAAGATGTAAATTCAAACTAATTTAAATATGCATCTTTATGTAAATTAACTAGTCGGGTCGCATTGATATGACCTAGTCTACAATGCCTCAAGAGGAGTCGTTCATTTCTGAACTCTTCCTCTTGTGTGTGTTTTGTACGTTAAGAACTGTGGTTTGATTTAGAACGTATATGCTTTTAGATAACGTGCCTGAACCGATCAACTCTTGATATAGGAAATGTTCAAAACATTATCCAACAATACAAAATTATATCCTTCTTTTAAAAGAGACCAATATGATGTTGTATATTAGGTTCGGTATCTAATAACATTCGTTCAGAATCAATGTATTTTGTAATACAGGGTGATCACTGCCAACAGCTTGGCTACAATACTTGCACCGTTTCCAACTCTTGAAACTTACCACCCATTCTCAGTTCTCTACCTATCTGTAGCCCATGTAACAGATTATATATGTGGGATCCTGATCCGGTATCACAATATCCAGGACGTAAAGGATACTGAAAAACAGTTCTCTGTAATGAACACACCCGAAAAAGATGCATCAACATGTACTTTCTTCGTTTGGACGGCACGGGAATCCTGGTAATCCCCTATTTCCTGCTCGGTCTTATAACAATTATAAGTTGGAGCGGGACCAATGTTCTTTAGCTTAGTATAACAAGCGGGTTCGATCAATACATTCGTATTATTATCTTGATTAAGGCGTGACATGGTCGCTACCTGGAGAAAGAGAGAAGAAAACACTCAGCGTATACTCTTGCAAGATTAAATTGGTTATTAATTTATCTAATCAGGATGGCTCCCACTGTTTTAGTCAAATCTTCCTTCAAACCCTAAAAGGAAAGACTAGCCGGGATTAATTCACCGTACAAGTTCGCCAATCTTTCAGCCATGCCAGTGCCGGTACTTTAAGGGAGGTTCCTCGTGCTTTCGCACGGACCTAATTAAAATAAACCTTGTTTTTCTAGGGGCGTAACCCCGTTAACACTTTTCTAGACACCTACTTGATCGGCTATTTGTAATGTGTAAAACTCTCCCATGAGTAACTCTTTTCGCAGTGGGTATCGGGATCCAACTATCTCATAGAAGGTATGCAATCTCAATGCAAATTTCAACACTTGAAATTCCCAATAATATTTTACCCCTAGTGACTTATGACCTTAACTATGGTCAACAAATCATAAGCACTAGTCAAGTTCTACCCGTTCATTTCGTGATTAATTAGACCCACCCACATGACCCTTAACTATGGTCAACAAAGTCACATGACTGTCCTAATTAATCGCATCATATACTATGTAGGAAGACATCACTTAGCTACCGCACACTGCGTCTTAACTAAGGTCAACAAACACAGTAAGAATACTAAGTACTCTACTTCCTAAAAAGACGGAGGGCTACGACAGGTTTTTAAGAAAACCTTTTGTGTAATGAACTTGATATCGTCGTAGAATCGAGTGATTTTGAAATGGAGTGTTTTTTAGGCTTTTACTAGTTTTGCTAAAGAGGTCACTCCCGGTGAAGGGATCTCGGCTCTTTCCTCATCGAATAAGGTGCTAGATATTCTACAAGGAATACCGCTATGCAAAGCAAAAACTATAAAAGCAATTAAAAGACAAACCGAGTTTGTAGTATCTACTAGTTTTGCTAAAGAGGTCACTCCGGTTGAAGGGATCTCGGCTCTTTCCTTATCGAATAAGGTGCCGGATATTCTACAAGGAATATCGCTATGCAAAGCAAAAACTAGAGCTACCAGTTTTCGAGACAAGTTTCTACAATATCTTTAGGTTTCTTTTATTTCATTAATCTCATTAATGAAGTCCCATTTATTATGCTTCCCAAGCATCACATATGAAACGAAAACAACAATATATATATAATATAATATAAGCATTCGTCTTAGAATATAATCAATGAACACATCACAGAATATCGCAGCAGAATAAAAACATATGAAATATTGGATATACTAGGATTTCCGGGTTTTATTTTAAGCCTGTATGAAACACGGATTCCACGGTCGTGATGAATAGCCAACCCCACACCCCCAGACCCCTACGAGAGCAGCAAGCAACCCTACCAATTCTAGAGTTAAGAGACCTGGTCTCGACTCCTCGAGATGGTCTCCCACTGGACCGTAGAACCCGGTTACTTGTGCTCCCCGCCTTAGGTCTATCCTACTGCGGAAAAGTAAATAATATACAATGGTGACATCATCCTCAACCCGGAAGTGCCCCAATAATAGAATATTACATACAATGAATTTTACATGAATGAAAATGAAAAACTCTCATCTCACATAAAACCCCCGGCTATTCAAAACACGACGATCCAATATAACATATCACAGCAACACATAACATCACGTGTCATCAACGTAAGTAAATATGCGTATCCCAATTGTCGTTGACATATAGCACCGAAACTGGCGATACACCACATATTACACTTACGGTCACAAAAAAGAAAGTGAAAAACTACAACAGTTGGAATCCGCAACCACCTTAGACATTACATGCCTAACCAAATGAATTCCTTAGACATCACATGCCTAACAATTATAAACCCCGCATTTTAGTCTCAATATTGAAAACACTTTACAATAACAAGTCAAGTAATTCAACAAGATTCCCGACATCCAGATCGAATGCTCGTCGGAAACTTTAGTAGACGTCCGCACCCCCCGATACCGTCGACGAAGTGCACTAAGGCGGAATACCGCTGCCGCGAGCACCCTAACGGATGCTTTTGGCGACGGGGTTTTCCTACAGTCACTTAGTCGGGGTTATGGGGCATGGCTATCTAATAAGGTTACCCGGAGAGTATCCGCGTACGCTACGTGATTGTAACGGACTTTTGATCGCATCAAAATCCCATTGCAACCGATCAAATGAGACTAAACTGCTAGATTTATAAAATTCAAACTAGTTATCTCATAACTACTTGTGGATTCCAAATATTGTATCCCATCATATAATATCCGGACGACGTTAAACTTTTCGATTGATTCATCAAAGTTCCACAATTTCCCGACAGCTCAACACTTGAGCACAGTTTTAATAATACCCAGAATATACCACAGTACCTATGCACCAGCCGTAGAAGGGAAAACCCAAGCCTCACTCATGTCGCCATGGAACTATGGCAAACCCTAGGGTTTGATCGCGGTTCCGCGATCTAAAAAGTCGAGTTAGGATTTCATTCTTCTAAAGGGTTCATAGGATTACTTGCATGTTTTTCCGAATACGTTAAACTTGGAAAAATGGGTTCTTGACATTCGATCGAACTTTTTAACTTCGCCTAGACAATATGTGAATAATCCGAAACAATGTTAAAACTACAAATACGAAACACTCCAAATTGTTTATAGTGTAAGATTATATCACATGCACAATTAGCAATAACAAACAACACCTGAAACATCAAATCCAAGTCACTGGAACACACAAAAATTTTCAGGGGAGGAGGCTCGGATTTGGCCGAGATGAGGGTGTATGTGGCCGGCCAAAAAACCTTGGAGTTTCCTGAAATTTTTATGGTGTTCATGATATATTTCATACATCACTCTGTACTTGTTTAAAACTTTTTTTGAACAACTTTTAAAATCGACAGAAACTTCAATTTTCTGTTTCAAGTTTCGGAGTATTTTGGTTTCGTAATCTTAACAAAATCCGTATAAATTTTTAGCCTAGCTCTGATACCACTGAAGGGTTCCCTGGTATGGCAGCAAGGTTTTGGGAGGCATCTCTCATGCCATATTAAAAATTTTGTCGTTCTAGCTAATCCTAAATATAGAATCGTTTACTAGAAATCGACGGAATAATATACAAACACTTTGTAAGTAAAAGTGAACAAGGAATACAACTTTTGTAGACCGGTCCTTCATTTCATTAGCTCCGTATAATAGTCCCTTCGCCGCGATCATGAAGTCTCGGACTCTAGAGAGGCTTTCTTGAAGAAACGAACATGCTTACTTCGAAGTGTTCGAAGCCGAAGATGATCTACATCGAGGAGACACTAACCCAAGCTATCTCTTCACTAATTATGAAATTAGTGAAACAAACAGCTTATGCTAAATGGCAAGTAGTAGAGGATGATGAAGTAGGAATTTTTCTCACATTAGAAATCATTTTCTCACTCAAAATCATCACCATTGAAAAATCTAGAAAGCTTTTGTCAAGAAGAAGAAGAAGAAGAACAAGTGATGAAAATGAATTATTGTTGAGGTTAAAAATGCAACCAAGGGTTTAGCATGTCATGCTTAACCCTTGTAGAGAGTTAACCATGAGCTAGGATTAAAGGTTAAGTCAAGAAATATCTTAAGCAAGACAAAGAGAGTGGACAAAGTCAAAGATGCTTACAAGCTTCTACAAGCTTTCAACAAATATCAACCATAACTAATTCCATAAATTTTCAATTACTTAATGATAAAATATAAACCCTAAGCTTAACCCTAACATGATTTAATCTCTATAAACCCAAGTTGCATTTGTAACCTAGCATGATCCATTTAACATATATCACATATATATCAATGTATCCAAAAGTGAGAAAAGAAATCATAAGTGAGCTAATACTAGTTAATATAATGTAATATATCAAATATATAATTATACATTAGATTATCAAATCAACTCTTGATTTAATAATCTGGCTATATCACCTATAACCGACTAATATTGCAACATCTCAAAAAGATAAAATATTAATTTTGGGAATTTTTATAATTTAATATTATTTTATTGAATATTTCAATATTTTGGTATTATTAAATGCAAATAAATAGGAAAAATGTTAGAAAAAAATTATGGAAAATTCTAAAATAGGGTAAATTAAAGAATTATGCCATTTCTAAGTTTAATTGACTAGTTATATGCTTAATTAGTGCTAATCGCGATTAAAAAATCGCTAATCGGGTTTTTGGCAATTTTGTGCAAAACATGCACATATCACTTTTTCCCACTTATGTTACATTTTTTTTATTGCCATGGTTCTTTTGGGTTTACTATTTGAGTGAGAAGGGTTTTAAGAAAAGAGAAAGAAAAGAAAAGGAAAAGAAAAGGGAATATAATATGAGATTTGGTGAGAGAGAGGTATGGTCTCATTGACTTGGACTTAGCCATTTTTCCCTTCTCTCATTTTTACTCCTTCTCCTCCTTCCTCTTGCTGCTGCTCCTCCCCCACTTCCCTCCCTCTTCAAACCCCTCAAATCACCAAGAAAACAAACTCAAAACCCCAATCTCATTTCATTAAAATTGTGCACAAGCTCAAGACCTACACGATGGACCAAGAAAGCATGGATTTTGGGACACTAGGGGCAACTCAAGAAAATTCTTGAGTTGCCAATTGAGGTAATTTCTGGACCATTAGCTTAATTCTAGCATTCCTTATACCCCAATGTTGTTATAGAATCGATATTGTGTGATATTGTGGACTTGAGGATAACCAAGTTAGGGTTTGAGGGAAATTGGTGTTGTATTGTGAAATTGAGGTTAGTAGAGGTTATACCATCACCCTAGTGTATGAATTGGAACCCAAAACCTGAAGCTTAAACCAGAATACGGATTTTAGAAACCGATATCGGAAAAATTGTGAAATCTGTGTAGTGTTTATGGAATCTGCTATCATACGAGGTATGCTAAAATAAAATTGTTTGGACAGTGAGATGTGCAGGCACCAGAGAACTATCACCCCAAACCCTAGCTCCCCACTCCAAAGTGAGGCCGCCGATTTTCCCATTCTGGCCGCAATTTGCGGCCAGAGCAGAGGGGATTTGCCTCGTTTTGCGTGCATGCCCCCATTTCCTCTATTCTTGGCCTAGGGTACTTCTAGTTTTGACTGATTCCATCTAGAGTAAAATCTGGGACATATATCCTAAGTTGCTATTTTGGATTCGTGTTTCCGTATTCCGTATTTTTTTTAATTCTGCAATTGTGGATTGTGTTTTGCCTCGACTACTTGGCGTTTATACAACGATATAGAGGATTTATTGATGGTTTTGAAGGCGTGCCATAGGTTCTCACCTATAGGCCCCTTATCGTATCGTTTTGGATTTCATGTGCCGTTTTAGCTTGGATTTGGTTTTAATGCGCATATACGACACTTTGATGTGTAGGTACTCATGAAGACTTCGGGACGACAAGCAAATGCGTGGTGATGTCCGCAAATGATGATGCAAGGTGAGTAGATTATATCTACAGGGGGAAGTCGGGTGGATGGCGTATAGCACCCCCGCAGTCCGTAGATAGTATACTATGTAGTTTATTTACATGATAGTTGTAGTGTGTTATGGTTAGTTAGAGATAGAAATAACTAGCGTAGTTCCTAGTTGCGAGCTCTAGGATAGGGTACACCAGCACGCACAACCTTGCATATTCATTATACTTGCACTGTGTTTGATGATATGGGATGGCTTTGGAGATGAGTCGATGATGTGGGCTTTGTGCCGCGAGATCGGTGATTTGATATGATTCATATTTGGGATATGACTTGTGATTCTTGCGGGCTTGGGATGTGTGTTTACCCCCGCATGCATACTTTATTGATGGTATCTATTTGTACTAGACATAGAGTAGTACCCCAGATTATATGATCTGATGATAGTGATACCTGTTATGTGATGAGATAGTGAGATTTTGACCCGTACCCAGCTATTGGGATGCCGTACGATGATTTACCGTACGAGCCGATATTGATGATAGATCCGCACTCATAACTCGAGGATGTCCTACGATATGTGTTGAGGCGGATCACCGACTATATATCTATATATTTATCGACTCAGATTTAGGTGGTTTCCATACCTCTCCTGATTGACCTGATACTTAGATCTATAGTTGCATAGTAGATTCTTCACTGTGGTGTTGATTATTTGATTTCCGCATATTCATGCTATTCGCATTGCTTGCATATGTTTATATGCGCATACTATTATTCCATGCTGCAGGATATATTGTTACTTGCATTTCACTTATATTGTCGCATGCATCTTGCTTTCTGCTTTGCGCATTGAGATAGGTTGTTTCTATGATATTCCTGGTATTGTGAGAGGGCTGACCCGGACTGACGGATGCCCGATAGATTGTGAGAGGGCTGACCCGGACTGACGGATGCCCGATATATTGTGAGAGGGCTGACCCGGACTGACGGATGCCCGATATATTGTGAGAAGGCCGACCCGGACTGACGGATGCCCGATATATTGTGAGAGGGCCGACCCGGACTGACGGATGCCCGATATATTGTGAGAGGGCCGACCCGGACTGACGGATGCCCGATATATTGTGAGAGGGCCGACCCGGACTGACGGATGCCCGATATATTGTGAGAGGGCCGACCCGGACTGACGGATGCCCGATATATTGTGAGAGGGCCGACCCGGACTGACGGATGCCCGATATATTGAGAGAGTGGGCTGACCCGGACTGACGGATGCCCGGTATGTGAGGATTTACATGCCGATGCTAGGCACAGGTTTTCATGATGTTTTCGAGTGTCGATGCTAGGCACTCAGGTTCCATGCTTTTGGTTTATCCTCATATTTTACATGCATGATGCTTAATGTCATTGGGTGACGGGTGGACGGATTCCACGTTTTTACAGACTTGATCACATACAGACTGGATTTACATTGATCATACTTCATTTGTATATATAACAGGGTATGAGGGCACTGTTATATATACCCTTACACCAATATTAGTGGTATGGGACGTTAATATATGTGTATTGATATCCTTTGATACTTCATCATATTTACTTCATGCAGACATACCTTATACTGATGACATGTTATTACCTGAGTACCTAGCACTACATACATATTTAGATGCTACCTTACCACCTTATCATACTTCAGATGTACTCTTGTGGTTATATTACTGATTGTTGACCTAGGATTATGTCTTGCTTTCGATTTCTGCTTGTAGATATTTCTATTCACGAGTTGGCAACTCACCCCCGTTGTGCCACAGTTCTTGCAGGGCTTGCCGTACAGGTTCCATAACGGCATTTCTGGCACACTACTTTCCTTTGCGGGTGATTTGCTTGGCAGGTGGGTTCCTTATATCAGACCCGCCGTTGTACTTGTATTATTCTTTGTATCTAGAAATTCCATCAACCAAAGACTTGTATATTGTTTCTGACTCAGACACTAGTGATGTATTATTTCGACCTTAGAGTCGCGCTTATAGTGTTGCAGTTTTCATGCTTATCCGGGTTCCTTTTAAATTTTGATCCTCGCCATTCGGCGTTGTATAGTGTATTGCTTGTTGGTTATTTATCCTTAAAATGGTTTTAGGTTTCTGGGCTTTTGGCTTACTTGGATCAGATGGAGTCCTATAAACTTCATATGGTTAAAGGGCCAGTCACGTGCTCTTTGGGGTCGTGACAAATATCATATGAATCAACTTATCGAATCAACACTTGATCCGATAACCCGGCTATATCATATATAACCGACCAATATCTCATATCGTGAGAATAGAATATGGTATCTTATATCGTATGGTCCCGCACATATCACATATGTGCTCCTACTCCATTTCGCTTGAGCCAGGAAACCCCCGTGTAGGACTCTAAAGACTCGTCAATACGCCGGCAGTAGGTGATGATCATATCAAACACCCACAAGTCGCAAGCGGTCTGCCAAACGTAACGGCCACCCGGGTATTGAGCGATCAGAAGATCAACAAGCAAGCCTGCTCGTACTACTGCGAATCCAATCAGTAACACTACCGTACAGTCCGGTCTCTTCGTCTGATATGCCGCATATCTCGTCTAGGGGTGGTAAACGCCAGACCCCAGTAACTCGATAAGTCGTGTCGATATGAGGCTCATAACGGGTCGAGAAACTACTGATAACACTTACCAGTATATCTCTGAAGCAGTCTTGGCCAAGGACTTCCTATTATAGCCAATCGAGCACAGCGCAACATCAACTCCCAATACTGGGAGAGACGAAACCACTCATATCGCTCATTGCCTCCATGTGACTCGGGACTGTACCCAAAAGCCACCGTTTTGCACGTTCTCTTGAACGTGGTAAGGTGGAAATCAAAGCACAGTGGGAATCACACAAGACTCTATGACGATCTAGGGTCTACAGACTAACCTGTACCAGTGTCACCAGAGAACTGCCATCTGACGTTATGTATAATACCATCTGGGAGTTCTCGGCGAGTCCGTTCAGTATACCCAGTCTCCACTGAGCACCCGTATACTGTCTCTGATGTCAAACACCAATGGATATGGGATCATCCATCGCCCATCTACATGAGTCGAGAAGCTATACGCTGGTCTACTCTGGTATGTCGATGCCCTGTCTCGATACACCCACGACTAGGAACATTTGAAGGATGTACTTAGCGACTACACTGTCCCCACTAGTATGATCTGCATCATAATCCTGGTAGTCAAGTACTCATCCTAAGGGCTTTATCAACATGTAATATAGAGACAATCAGAGTACATGTTAAGATAAAGAGCAACCAGATAACATACTATCATGTCGAGCAAGAAAGTCCTTCCTATATATATCCAAGCATCCACTACAATATATATCGTATGTACAGTAATGGCCTCTAGGGCATACATATTACTAACAATATGTATTCATGGATTCATATTGGATCATAGTATTGTAGATTGTACTTGAATCATTTTCAAGTCAGATTATTTATAATGAGACTCAGTCTGAGTCAGAACAATTAGAAAAGAAATTGAAGTCCTGAATTAGGTTTTGATGTTATCGGTAACCGCTGCACATGGGCGGCAGGATTTGTGTCTTTTTCAAAGACGATTACCGTGTGGATAATATCGTTGTTAAGTTGTCTACCTTAAATAGGCAAGCACCCACTTCTCCGTCTCCCTGAGGCTCAAGAGATTGATCCCGCTTAAACCTATATTTACTAGGGTCCATATTGTAATTTATAAAACTTGAGGGGGTTTTATGTAAAAATAATTTTGTATAATTAACAAAATACACCTCAAGTATTTAATTATCGTTTTTATAGTTTTCATAGCAGTAGATTTTATATTTGTGACATTTCTAGTGAATAAACCTATTTTTCATAATTTAGGGTATTTAATTGTAAAGTATTGAACCTGTATAGAATTTCATAGTATTTTCATATAAAGCGATTCTTGTGATTTAGAAAAATTGGAATATTTATATTATCACAAAAATAGATATTTCGATGATATATATATATATATATATATATATATATATATATATATATATATATATATATTTTACTGTGGCATGGCCCTACGATCCAATGACCCTCATCAATGCTAGCTAGGCCGGTGGCGTGGCCCCCTCGTGGCGCTGGCACTGCTGATCTGAACCATTGGATCAAAAGATCTAACGGTCCAGATCAAAGACGCCGATTTTATTTTTATTTTTCTTTTATTAAAAAATCTGTCAGCAAGATCTGGGCCGTTGGTTTCCAGATCCGACGGTCCAGATTCATTCTCGTTCGAAAAATAAATAAAAATTCGTTTTTAATATTTAAAAATGCTTTAAAATTGTTTTTGGCTTCTAAAAATTATTTTAAAATAGTTTAAAATATTAGAAAAATCTGAGAAAATTATAGAAAATATATTTTGATGTTTTTTTCTATTTGCAACCAAATTTGGTCCAAAGTAACTCCCTTTGTCAGTTTTAAATAAACTTTTCCTTTCGATAAAAATTCCATTTAAATTCTTAAAAATTCTGAAAAATTCCTAAAAATCATGTTAATTCATTTTAATCATAGAAAAATATTTTAAAACATTTTATACCAATAGAAGTAGTAAAAAAATTGTTTTGATATCGAGAAAAATTATAAAACGCTTTTATTCCGTATTTAGACTACACGGTCGTTATACAGTTGCTCACTGAGGTGAGCACACCAAATGGACTCGTCGAGAACTTCTAGATCATATTATAACTATCATGAGATAGCAGTTTTCTGGTGAAATGAGTACAAGATAATTTTTAGATCTGAGATCGTCATTTATCTCGTATGAGTTCTCACTGTACTTAGATTACTATCTTACCACGACTCAAAGGAGTTGTGCAAACATATTTTAGTTAGGTACAGTCCCGAACTATATGGAGGCAGTAAGTGATCGTCGGGAATTCGTCACTCTCGGTATAGAGAGTCGATGCCGCGCTGTGTTCAGTTGGCTGTCACAATAAATTCCTGACCATGGTGGATGAGATTTACTGATAGGAGATCAGTAGTTTCTCGGTAGGTGATGAGCTTGACACCGTCACAACTTATCGAGTTATTAGGGGTCGGACGTTATCCACCCCTACACCCGGTATATGACACTCTTAGACGAAAAGACTGGACTGTATGAAGATTGTCACTTACAAGCTCAGTAGAGTACATAAGGACTTGATTGTCAATCTTCTTTTCGACATATACCTGGATAGCCATTACGTACAGCTAATACCACTAACGTACTTATGGTTATAGATTTTATTCAGTAACTCACAACCAATATATTGTCGAGTTTTGAGAGTCTCACACAGAGTGTTTTTCCGGTTCAGACGATATGATGTAGAGACCGTATGTTGATACGTGCAGCGGCCCGATTAAATACATGTACTAACTACACGGATTTTAATCGGACGGTTGATAATACCAGCCGGCTTAGAATTAAGTCGGATTATTAAATCATTGTTTTGATTTAATAACTTACATATATATTTTTTGATATATATATTCTAGTATTATGTTCACTTTTAATTTTCTCTCTTTTTGACTATTCGTATTTTTATATGAATACGTGTATATGTAGATGATACATTTACCGGGATTGTATTCCGTATATATACGGAATGATTCTAGAAGGAGCACACTTGGTTTGGTTATTTCCTTTTTGGAAATAAAAGAAATGGGTTGCATGTGAGGTGTAAAGTGAGCATGGAACAGAGGCATGACTTGCATTATTTTACGTGGAAAAAGAGGATGACATATTTTGTGGTTGAAAAAAATACCGTAGCCATCTCATTCATTATGTTATGCTCATTCTTTCTCCTCACCAGCATCTCTTTCTTACTCTTGAGCACTGAAATCTCTCGAGTTTTGAAAATAAAGAGAAAAACGTTGGTGGAAAAATTCCTACATCCCAAAACATCACAACCTAGCGAATTGTGATATTTAGGTTACTTCACTAGGATTCTAGGTGAAGCTGGAGGCTGGATCGGTTTCTCTCGGATGGATCATCTTCAGTAAGGACGACCGTCTCTTAAGCACGTTTCCGGCGGCCTACGGAGCTTGAAGGGGTCTTCCACAATTGGATAGACACGCGACAAAGGTTGTAATCTCTAAACCTTGTATGTTATGTTTCTAATTTAGTGTTTGGATCGATCGTTGGGGATTAGTTTTCAGTGCTCCTCTTGATATTTTTGTTTTGGATTCCGTATCGGCCGCGGGTTAGCTGCAAGGGCACTAGGAACTTCATCAATAATACGTGAGAACAAAATAGAATCATAAATCAGAGAAGCACAAAGGATTTGTTAACGGGGTTCGCCCACCGTATGGCCAGTCCCCGACAGAACGAAATCTGTAAATGTCTATTAAATCCTTAAATTAAGTTTACAAGCAATTTTAGGAAATTTCAAATCTCTTTATACAAATCGCTCTCTTTCTAATTTGGCAGTATCTCGGATTCCCTAATTTTGGCCTTGCCACAGCACTCTTGATTATTTGGCCAATCCCCAATGGATTTAAACGCCGTTGACTTTAAATCCAAGCTCTGTTGGAATTAATTTGCCACTATGGATGTCTTTTTCAAAGCCCTTTGGATTTTAGTGAATCCTAGGCTCTGTTTGATTTGTACATCAAATCCTAGGCCTACAAATCTTAGAGATAAGATTTAAACATAATTTTAAAACAAAAGTCATGAAACCCCATGAGCTGCGGTGGCTGTTCTTCGTTAATTTGATAGGCTCCACTTTAATTAATTTGCACCACATGGTAACAATTCCATCCTCCATGATTTGTAAAATCAATGTTTGGTCAAGTAGAAACAAACTAACAATCAAATCTCTCACCATGGTCAACTTACCTTCCATAATCACTGCCCGCTAAAAATCTTTGGCATCATTTTATGGAACAAAATAGTAATAATCTCATTAGATATTTAAATATATAAAATTACCATATATAATCTCAATGTAGTCATCATCTTTATCACTTTAAATATCATTCAAGACTCAACTCATGAGAAAGATTATTTATCTCCAAATCAAGATACGTTTTTGACAAAAAGAAACCCATTAGTTTCATCAGAAGTTCCCTCACCTAAAATTTGAGTTCCCTCCTTCAAATCCAATCCTTGATCTGAGGCACCGTTAGGTTTAGCTATGAGGTCCATTCGATTTATCATATTTATTGGGTTTGCCTATCAATTTTTGGTAGACGAAGAGAAGGAAAGGAAAGATGTTGAAGAAAGAGGGAATATTTCCTTGTGGGAGGTGACAATAATAATGTGCTGTTTGGGAGGTGACCATAACCAGGTGCTTGTTTTCCAACACCCTATTGTTGGAACTGAACTGCCCTAGATTTGAGCGCAGTTTCAACTGCAACAAAATTGACTTTTTTGCTTTTACAAAAATAAGGACTTGAAGCAAAAACAAACAATTAAAACACTAGAATTTATAGATTTGTGTAGTTGGAACAACATTGCTCCAAAAACACACAACCGAACACACTTAGAGCTTAAAGTTGAACATATATTTCCAAGTGATGCGCAACTGTTTATTTTGGATTGCAAAATGTAACTTTTTTTCTCGGGATTCTTCGGATAGCGATTTGCCACTGATATGAGTTCGTAAAAGTAAGGCTAAAATGCAAGAAACCGCTCACTTATGGTCCATTAGCAGGTAACAAACCCTCACATTTAAAAACCTGCAAGCTGTCTTCCTAACTTAGCCGCCGTTAATTTTTTCGTTAAGAACTTACCAAAATACCCTTACTGAAAAAAAAGAAAAAAATCATCATCTCTCTCAAAAAATTTCTGCTAGGTTATTTTTTCAACGCACCTGAGTTTTTAATGAAAAAAGTTAATCGAGTTTTTAACAAAAAAAATTAACGGTGGTTAAGTTAGTGAGGCAGTTTGCAGGTTTTGAAATATGAGGTCGGTTACCTGCAAATGGGTCACAAGTGAGAGTGGTTTCCTGCATTTCTAGCCTAAATGTAAATAGAAATAGCTGGTTGTAGGCCTCTGTCATGTTTGGTCATAGCAACTTCCATATTAGCAGAAACAGGCTCAAGTAGTTTAGAACTTTTCAGCAATGTATCCAATGTCACATTTCTGTTCAATGCAGGTTTAGGAGAAACCGTGATGCTTTAATTAAGTTTCTGAAAAGTTCTATTCATTTCATTATACGAACCATGGACATGAGAATATTTATGTCACATAATGAGGAAATGAGGTGGCAGAGCTCGCTCTTTCCCTATCAAGTAAAAAGCGGACAAGACGTCGTACTCAATAAAATAAATTGAAATAAAGGAAATTAATTACAAGACAAAACATTCATGCATCGAGATAAACAATTTGTGATTAAACTTAGGAGATATTCAATGTCACACAATTAAAGGGCTCTCCCTCGAGAGGGGGGGAGGGAATGAGGTGGCAGAGCTCGCTCTTTCCCTATCAAGTAAAAAGCAGGACAAGACGTCGTACTCAATAAAATAAATTGAAATAAAGGAAATTAATTACAAGACAAAGCATTCATGCATCGAGATAAACGATTTGTGATTAAACTTAGGAGATATTCAATGTCACACAATTAAAGGGCTCTCCCTCGAGAGGGGGGGGAGGGAATGAGGTGGCAGAGCTTGCTCTTTCCCTATCAAGTAAAAAGCAGGACAAGACGTCGTACTCAATAAAATAAATTGAAATAAAGAAAATTAATTACAAGACAAAGCATTCATGCATCGAGATAAACGATTTGTGATTAAACTTAGGAGATATTCAATGTCACACAATTAAAGGGCTCTCCCTCGAGCAGATTGCATCTGGATATGCAGAGCATACTTGCTGTGTGGCAAACCTCGTAAGTTTGAAATAAAGACCGTGATTGATGTGCTGGGAGCACTGGAAACTAGCTTTTGAAGAATCAAGCAACACTATGAAATTACAGAAGATGAGGAAATTTCGTGAAGTTGAATCATCTAGATCAATGAAGAATCAAAACAAATCAATCAAACACCATATCTTTAAAGGAAATACAACAGGGGCCAGTTATATACATCCGAAGTACAAGGTAAAACATCCACCGTGATCACTAGAAAAGATGAAATTAAGTTTCATTAGAACTCATTAACCATACCTCTCAATATCAGAATCTGCAAAATATGTTATATTTAAAGGAAAATACATACCCAATTGTTACAAAAGGAGAAAAAGTTAAAGGGGAAAAAATTATGCTCTAAAACCGGAAAAGACTAGACATGGTAGATCATTCCCACTTCAATGAGGCTGATGTGAGGAATGCTCGAGGCCACTGAAGGCCCCCTGCAATTTTTCCGAAGAAAAGAGCATGCACCATCGATAACAAATTTCGTCACAGATGAGGAGTTCCTCCTCACCTTGATATAAGAATGTCCCAGCACATACGCAACCTGACGGATCTCTGGATCTCCTTCAGATGTTACCTTCCGTTGATCTGCAGCGAGCACTGATGGATGGCTAAGATTGGATTTGAGGGTTGCCTCTCAATGCGTGTGGATCTCAATGGGCTGGATATGGTTGAGGCCGAGCTATCTGCAAGGAAGTCCCGAGGTGGTTGTGCCACCGAGGACCCTCCGACGATTAAATTAGTCGAGGTATTTTGGCAGAGTAACGGCATATTGGGGTCAAGTTGGCTTACCTGAGTCGTCTGAGAGAGGGATTTATATAGTGGCAGCCATGGGCAGGCGGGCGCGAGATTCACGTCGGTCGTTACGCCCCTGGCGTTACGCCCGCGTGATATACAGGATTCCCCATTAATGACGAAATATGCTCGTTAATGGGGGACGCGGTGGCGTGGAACGTGGGATCGTGGGCAGCGGATATCTCGTGTCTGGCGAGATTCGTGGAGCCGTGAAGGAGACGCCTGTGATCAATGCTGTGGGTCAGCCAATGAGACCGAGGAAGCTAAGCTCGGCGGAAGGCTCGGTAACGAGCGGGAGGTCGAGGGAGCTTGGTTATGTGATAGCTCGGAAGCGAGCTGGGGGGCAGAGGGAACTCAGCGCTCGGAGGCAAGCCGATGGTTGTTTGTAGGGCGAGCGTAGGAGTGATCTGGAAGGCCATAGAAGGTCGGGAACATCCTCGGGTCGGAGGCCCGGGGTATGCTTCCAATGTACCGTTCTGGATCCCTTCTTGTAAGCTCTGGGACACGTCATCTGCCACGCGTCAAGATCCGGGGAATCCCCCGTATCGAGCATCATCATTAGCCCCCACTCTCGTCTCGACCCATTCATGGGTCGGGTCGAGAGTGGTCTAACCGATCACCCGGGGTAAGCTCTTATTTGAATATATTGTTGGTGCGTATTCCCGGACAGTTAGTTGTATTTTCTTGATGACGTCAGCGGATCAGGAGAGAGATCTCGCACTAAAGAGGAAGCGTCGATTCGTGCGTACGTTCGTCGAAGCGTCAGCCCACGTGTCTGGAGCTGGTTGGCTGACGCAAAGGGCCGCTGGTGTTCTTGCGCCCGATGGGACGTGCCCAATGCGCGTGCGACAGGTGGAGCGTAGATGGTCGTTGAATGCGAAGTGTTGTTTTGGCGGGAGACGATCGAAGCCGTAGGATGTGTACGCCGGCTGCTATAAATAGAGGTGGGATCCTCTTCAGGGTCCATACCCCACCATAGTTTCCTCGTCCCTTCGCGTGTTAACTCGGCGCTATTCTCCTTAGGTCGGATTCCTTACGTTTTCTCCTGCGAGGACTCATCCTTTTGATCAGGTTAGATGTCTTCTACCGAGGAGTCTATAGAAATAGTCCGGGTAGAATCTAGGGAGTCTTTTGCAGCTTCCTCTTCCTCGTCTGAGTCGGAGTCCCCCCAGGAAGTTAGCGTTAGGCATGCTCCCTGGGGTCGTGCGACGGGGGCGGTCCCCAGTCAGGGGCGTCTATGACGCGTCTTCCATACTGAGTCATGCGGACGAGCTTGCCACCATCCGGGCTCGCTTTCATATCCCTCCCGGCTACTCGCTTCGTCTGGCCGGGGAGGGGGAGAGGGCAGACCAGGTACGGGGCAAGGAGATTGCCTTGTACCTGGAAGCCTTTTGGGTCGGGATGCGCCTGCCCTTCTCCCCGAGGTGAGTGCGGCGTTGAATTGTTTTGAGTTAGCCCTGGGCCAGTTAGTGCCGAACTCTTTGAGGATTCTCCTCGGGTTATTGGTCCGGTTGAAATTACGGCAGATCCCTTTCACTCGGAGCCCTCATATCCTCTCTCTGCTATAAAAACCACCCCGGCACTGGCAGGGACGAGCCGAGCTGGGTATACATTAATTTTTGAAAACACCGAGAAGGTGCTGCTGGATCGGGGGTCATCGTATTACCTTCTTCTATCCATGAATGGAAGAAGAAATTTTTGTTTGTCGGGCCACCTGAGGATGAGGATTGGCATGTACCCATCCAGTAGCACAGGGCCAACCACCCGCGGGTGAAGCGGTCGAATGATCCCGACGCGGTGTCGGTGTCGGAGTGTGGAGCCCCTCCCCCGGGCCGATGTGTTGTTGTCTGAGCAGGCCTTCAGTTGGCTGGGCCTAGCCCCGCTTAGTTTGCGGGTAAGTTAGGAGTTTTTAGGCGACCTGTTTAGACTTGGGTATTCTTCCACTTTTTCAGGCATTGCTAAGTTCTTCTTTGTATTTTCGTCTTGTGCATGACCCATGGACAAGGCTAAATTTCGGGCGGCCGTGGTCGAACAGAAGAAGGGGAAGAAGGCCGGAAGTGCCGGTCCCTCTCACCCGTCGTCGGCTCTGGCTCCACCGGCGGCCGCTCCAGCTAGGCGCTCAAGCGCGCCCCAGGCCCCGGAGTCCAGTCATGCGCCGAGCCAAAAACACGCTCGGGAGCAGGAGCCCCGGGTTTTGGAGGTGGGAGGTGAGATTGGTTCCCCTGCGTCTCTTCTCAAGAGATACCATAAGACGGTGCCCCGCTCCCCGGCTTCCCCGATCATCATGGACGAAGGGGAGCTTCGCTTCGAGGTGCCCTCGGGGCTTTCTGTTGACGATAGCCTGCTCTCGGAGATGGAAAGGTCAACCGGGGCAGAATCCCTCGGGGGACCGTCAGGGCCCAAATGGCGGCCATAGCCCAAGAGTCCGTGCAGGTCAGTGTTCACACCTTGCTCGGGTTTTTATTCAGTACTTTTTGTTCGCCAGATTGGGTGCCCCTCTTCTCTTTTTGACCCTCCATTGTTTTCTTCAGGTCCTCCAGCACTGCGCCCTCGTCATCAAATTGGAGGGCAAGGAAATTGCCCCGGCGATGCAGGCCACGGGCGAGCTCTCCTCGTGGGAGGAGAGCTCCAGGCTGGAGCTGCAAGTGGCGATGAAAAGGTTCGCCGCCCTCGAAGACCGGGCGGCAGCCAGGGATCGGGAGATTGCCAGCTGCCGAGAGGCCGCCCAAACCGTTGAGACTAAGTTGGAAGATTACAGGGTGCTTGTCGCCACCCTGAAGAAGACGACAAACACCTTCCTGAGGGAGAGCGAGGCGGCAAAAGAAGGAGTGAGACGTGCCGACCTCCGAGCGTCTAAGGAGGTAGAGAACTACCAGAAGTCGGACCAGTACTACACCGACCTCGCTGGAGCCGCTGCCATCATTTAGCACGAGGCCCTCGACGTCGTCAAGGCCCTGATGCCGTAGTTTCCTAACGGCGAGCTCCGGGGTGAGTATCCCCTCGAGGGTGAGGTGCAAGGGAATGCCCCCGGGAGCGCTGCTGGGGGGAAGGCCCCTGGTGGGAGTGTTGGGGAGAAGTCTGTTGCCCCGGCTCCCGGTGCCGAGGCTCCTGCGGTGGGCGCCGACCTTCAAGACGCCACCCCGGTCATGGTGGTGAATGCGGAGCTCGTCAAGCTTCTCCCCGGCCCTGAGGCCTGAATCTCCTCACCTTCTTATTTTTTTATCGCTGAGATTTTGTAAGCCTCCGGGAGTTTTTGTAAGGCTGGGGAGCCCATAATACCCTTATAAAGACATCCGACTTTGTGAATGAAATCTTTTTGCAGTGTTCTTTGCGTACATATTTTCCTTTTGTTTGTGGTAAAATTTTTATTACGCGATACTGCTTTCATGATGCATTAGGTCGGAGATCGGTTTTTCATCTAGCGATCACCCGTCGAGTTGAATTCAACCATTTGTCAGGTGCGCAAAGACCGGTGTAAGGTCAGTATCTCCATGGCCCCGAAGTCGAGGTGGGGATCGCTTAGTAAAAAACGTGTAGGAAGTCACCTCTGAGGATGGATTGAGCATAGAAGTTGCTCGATGGCCTCTAGACGAGGGCTTGGATCCTTAGCGCGGGAGGGCTAGGAGTTGCCTACTAAGGATGGACCGAGCAGGGAAGCTGCTCGGTGGCCTCTTGATGAGGGCTTTGATCCTTGGCATCGTGGGGTAATAGATTACCAGCCAAGGATGGACCGAGCAGGGTTGCTTCTCGGTGGCCTCTTGATGAGAGCTTTGATCCTTAGCGCGGGAGGACAAGGAGTTGTCTGCTAAGGATGGACCGAGCAGGGAAGCTGCTCGGTGGCCTCTTGATGAGGGCTTTGATCCTTAGCGCGGGAGGGCATGGAGTTTCCTGTTAAGGATGGACCAAGCAAGGAATCTTCTCGGTGGCCTCTTGATGAGGGCTTTGATCCTTGGCGTCGTGGGGTAAGAGATTACCAGCCAAGGATGGACCGAGCAGGGTTGCTGCTCGGTGGCCTTTTGATGAGGGCTTTGATCCTTAGCGCGGGAGGGCAAGGAGTTGCCTGCTAAGGATGGACCAAGCAGGGAAGCTGCTCGGTGGCCTCTTGATGAGGGCATTGATCCTTAGCGCGGGAGGGTAAGGAATTGCCTGCTAAGGATGGACCGAGCAAGGAATCTGCTCGGTGGCCTCTTGATGAGGGCTTTGATCCTTGGCGTCATGGGGTAAGAGATTACCAGCCAAGGTTGGACCGGGCAGGGTTGCTGCTCGGTGGCCTTTTGATGAGGGCTTTGATCCTTAGCGCGGGAGGGTAAGGAGTTGCCTGCTAAGGATGGACCGAGCAGAGAAGCTGCTCGGTGGCCTCTTGATGAGGGCTTTGATCCTTAGCACGGGAGGGTAAGGAGTTGCCTGCTAAGGATGGACCAAGTAAGTAAGCTGCTTGGTGGCCTCTTGATGAGGGCTTTGATCCTTGGCATCGTGGGGTAAGAGATTACCAGCCAAGTATGGACCAAGCAGGGTTGCTGCTCGGTGGCCTCATGATGAGGGCTTTGATCCTTAGCGCGGGAGGGCAAGGAGTTGCCTGCTAAGGATGGACCGAGCAGGGAAGCTGCTCGGTAGCCTCTTGATGTAGGCTTTGACCTTGGCGTCGTGGGGTAAGAGATTACCAACCAAGGATGGACCGAGAAGGATGGCTGCTCGGTGGCCTCTTGATGATGGCTTGGATCCTTGGTGTCGTGGGGTAAGAGATTACCAGCCAAGGATGGACCGAGCAGGGTTGCTGCTCGGTGGCCTCTTGATGAGGGCTTAGATCCTTGGCGTCGTGGGGTAAGAGATTACCAGCCAAGGATGGACCGAGCAGGGTTGCTGCTCGGTGGCCTCTTGATGAGGGCTTGGATCTTTGGCGTCGTGGGGTAAGAGATTACCAGCCAAGGATGGACCGAGCAGGGAAGCTGCTCGGTGGCCTCTTGATGAGGGCTTCGATCCTTAGCGCGGGAGAGCAAGGAGTTGCCTGCTAAGGATGGACCGAGAAGGGAAGCTGCTCGGTGGCCTTTTGATGAGGACTTTGATCATTGACGTCGTTGGGTAAGAGATTACTAGCCAAGGATGGACCGAGCAGGGAAGCTGCTCGGTGGCCTCTTGACAAGGGCTTCGATCCTTAGCGCGGGAGGGCAAGGAGTTGCCTGCTAAGGATGGACCAAGCAGGGAAGCTTCTCGGTGGCCTTTTGATGAGGGCTTTGATCCTTGGTGTCGGTGGGTAGTGAACTACCAGCCATGGATGGACCGAGCAGGGTAGCTGCTCGTTGGCCTCTTGGCGAGGGCTTTGATCCTTAGCGTCGGTGGGTAGTGAACTACCAGCCATGGATGGACCGAGCAGGGTAGCTGCTCGGTGGCCTCTTGACGAGGGCTTCGATCCTTAGCGCGGGAGGGCAAGGAGTTGCCTGCTAAGGATGGACCAAGCAGGGAAGCTGCTCGGTTTCCTCTTGATGAAGGCTTTGATCCTTGGCGTCGTTGGGTAAGAGATTACCAGCCAAGGATGGACCGAGCAGGGAAGCTGCTCGGTAGCCTCTTGATGAGGGCTTTGATCCTTGGCGTCGTGGGGTAAGAGATTACCAGCCAAGTATGGACCGAGCTGGGAAGCTGCTCGGTGGCCTCTTGACGAGATCTTCGATCCTTAGCGCGGAAGGGCAAGGAGTTTCCTGCTAAGGATGGACCTAGCAGGGAAGCTGCTCAGTTTTGCGACCTTCGGTCTAACCTTCCTTGGTGTGCGAACATCAGGAAGAGTGACCGACGCGGATGATACATGTCAGAAACGCATGGGGAAGGCGAAGCATTTCGAAGAGCTTCGTCAGTTCCGCCACGTGGCGGTGCGGTATTGGAGTAATTTAGGTGAATCCCAGGGTTCACGCCCATGCGCGTGCGAATTCGGGTCCTTAGGGATTCTATTTGAAATTATAAATAGAGAAGGAGTTTAACATTTCAGAAAATATAAAATATTATTTTTGGAATTTAATATTAAAATAATATATTTCCCGAAAACCGCCCGATTTGCGAAATTGGGGTTTTCGAAAAGAGGTATAAATATATACCAATAATTGTGAAATAAATGGAGATTAAAATGACTTATTCATTTAAAAATATATTTATTGGACTTGAAATTTTTATAATTAATTATATGCAAGTTTAAAATTTTACCCGATTAGTGCACTGCTAATCGCGATTAAGCCAAATCCGTGTTTCTACAGTTTTTCATAGATAGTGCACCATGTCATGTTGCATTTTGGTTACATGTTGTTTTCTTGTATTGTTTTGGGGTATTATATGGTTTGGTTTTAAAAGAAAGAGAAAAGGGTTCAAAAGAGAGAGAGAGAGAGAGGACAGCCATTCTTTCCCCTCCCAATTTTTTTTTTCTTCTTCTTCTTCATCACTTCCCTCCACCTTCAATCCTAGATCCATCTCAAAATACTCTTCAAAACCCTAAACCCCTTTTACAAAAAATGGCCACCTCTTCATCCTCTACAAAGTGGACCTAGCAAAGTGGGATTTTGACAAACTTTGAGAAGCTAGGGTTTTCTTGAGTGGCCTAAATGAGCTATAATTTCTACCATTTAGTTAGTTTCAAGTTTCTTTATATTCTAGTTAGTTAGAAATGAGGTTAAGATGTGGTTTTGTGAGCATGGAAACTTCAAGAGGAGGATTAGGGTTTGAGTTGTGTTGTGGTGATGAGTAGTGGCTATTACTAAGCCTTAGTGTTAGAATTCTTGACCTGGACCAGTGACCAAACCCCAAGATACGAACTTTAGATTCGTCGACATCGGTTAAATTGACAGTTTAAGGTGGTATTATGGAATCTAGAGTAACCCGGGGGCACTAAAAATAATTTAGCAAAGACAGTGGGATGAAAAGGTGATTGTGAGTGCACCCTAGAGACCCGGGACCCCAACTCCAAACCCAGGCCGCAGATTAATCCATTCTGGCCACCATTTGCGGCCAGAGCAGGGAGGCATGGCATCGTGTTTGGTCCATGGCTTTGTTACCTGTAAATTAGACCCTCCACATATGCAAGATTGGCTGATTTCACTTAGGGTAAAATCTGGGGGGGTTTCTTGAGTCGATGCTTTATTTTGCGGGTTTGTTTTAACTTGATTTTGGTATTTGATGTTTGATTTCCGTCGTGTGGCGTTTGAATGTCAACGACTAGGGTTATTGGTCATGTTTTGCATGCAAGGCTATAGGTTTTAACCTGTGAGCGAAGCGTATACCGTTTTTGTTTTCCGCCTTGATTTTAATACGCATTTGCGATTGTGTATTATTGTAGGTACCTTCGCATGGATTCCGAGGCGATGGAGCGTGGCGTCATCGACTTCGACGAGCAAGTCGCAAGGCGAGTAGATCTATATCTACGAGGGAAGTCGGGTGGATGGCATATAGCACCCCCGCAAAGTTTTGGTGGAAACCGATTTGTAGCATATGGTTAAGAAAACCTAGAGTAGCAAACTAGGGTTAAAATTATAAGATAGCTATAGAAACCATATTAGAAACTAAGGATAGTTACAAGTGTTTTGATACGACTAATATGTGATGACTGAATTTAAGGATGGCGTTTGATGATATTGCCGTTTAGGGTACTATAGGACTAGAGAGTCGACGTAGATGTGTCATCCGAACCATACCTATTTCCAAACTGAAGAATCGTATGCATATTTTAAACAGATACGTTGAGGGATGTTACGGATTTTCAAATGATATCTTTCCCTTAAAAACACCGTAGCCCTACTTTCAAAACTACGATTCGCATCTTTTAAAAACTGTTTGTATGGTTCGGGTGTATATGTTAGATTAGATACTTATGCTTATAATAAAGGTAGAATGTATTTGTAAAATTGACTTGATGAAGGATATAAATGCGATGAAAAGAATATATGACGCGATATGATGATTTGATGGTATGTTGGTATATGGATGCGAGTCGATTGAGATGATTTATACCCTGCCGGTCCCCTGATATGAGATTATTGCGGATGTGACATGGGACATAGGTATATAGAGATATTTATATATATTATGAATCGTGAGTGATAGCCGTATGAGACGTTAGGTCCGTACCCTCCTCGTCTTATAGGATGATAGGATCCCTGATAGCTTAATACCGCCGTACAATGATTTTCCGTACGTGATGAGTTTGACTTGAGGTTTGATCCATACCCTTGACTAGAGGATGCCGTACGATGGTGTATACCATACGGGATGTTGTGAGGCTGGATGCCGATTGATTGATTCACCGACTCGATCATTTTAGAGACGTATACCCGTCAGCATTTGCATATGATTTACCTTATGTTGTTCATATTATTCTCATTGCATTGCTTATACCTGTGCTAGTACACCTGCACCATTATCGATGATGCGTATGTTACACGTACACAGATTTGCCGGCTCACACACTTCATTATCGATAATTGCCATGTCACTACACAGTAGGGTTGCTGCATCATGATATACATATTGTACACCATACTTGCGTACATACATATTGTACACCTATACTTGCGGACATACACATTTGTACGTCCATACTTGTGTATATACACATGTGCACCTTTATACGGTATTGCATTCGATTTTAGAGATTTGGGGACCGCATGTACTATTTTAAAAACTGGATCCATTTGAAAGAGCGGTTTTCCCTTAATATATCATATCACTGTTCCATGTTGCATGATATACGGATATGCTTACATTTCTGTTATATGTCGCATACATCATGCTTTACGCTTTTACACATTGAGATATGCTGTTTTCATGAGATTTCTGGATTGGGGAACCGTGGCTATTTTAAAGGAAAGCATGCACTGTTTTAAAAACCCGGTTTCTCTTGATATGATATTTCAGTGCGTCCACCATGTATTTTCTCGGTTCTAAGAGTGGAATGTGAAACCCGATTCAAGGAGCGGTAGGCACCGTCTGCGGGTACATGGTGGACCCGGTGAGGTACCCCGGGGCAAGAAGACTCGTATTGTTAGACGGTGAGCCTGGCAGAGGAGCACTACCCATCGGTGATAGTATTTGGGCTCGGCGGATATCCATAGGATACCGACCGGAGTCGAGAGATGATATGGGCCTATCCGGACTGACGGAGCCCGTGTGCCGATCCGGACTGACGGAGCCCGAGAGATATGAGGATTTGCGTGTCGATGCTGGACACGGGTTTCATGATGTTTCGAATGTCGATGCTGGACACTCAGGTTCCATGATTTTGAGGTGTCGCGAGGGACACATGTTGATTTATATCCTTATATTTTCATGCATATGCTTTTATGATATTTACATGCATGATGTTGTTGTGTCAGTGGTTGACACGTAGACGAGATCCACATGCATACATACATTGATTATATGGGTGGACGAGATCCACATGCATACATGCATTGATTATACTGTTGGATGTTATCTACATGCTTATAGGCATTGACTAGCTTGTTGGCACATATACAGACCCGGTCACCCTAGATATTATAGTATTACCTTTATGATATAGTTGACCTAGGAGTCGTTGTTTATTCGATTTCTACTTGTAGATGTTTTTCTACTCATGAGTTGGCAACTCACCCCCGTTGTGCCACAGTTCTTGTAGGTTGACCGCACGGATCAGTAGCGGCATCGCTGGCACATAGCTTCTTTTGGGTGTTCTGCATTGGTAGGTGGGGCATTTGTATCGTACCCACTCTTGTATTTATATTTCATATTGTATTTAGTCAATTCCATCAATCAAAACTTGTATTTGTGTAAGTAATGAGACTTAGTGGGATTGTGGTTGCGAGACTTAGAGCGAGGGGTTTTCCGCTACTTGTGGTTTTTATGTCTTTCTTTCTTTATCTTTGTGGTGATTTTCTCCGTTGGGCGTCGTATTCTTATATATTGTCTTGCGTGGTTGCGATCCACCGTTTGGCGAAGAGCTAGCTCCCGCTTGGGGATGCCTTTATTATTATCTTGTATATGTGGTTTTGGATCAAAATATACAAAGGAGGTGCTGCCCAAATTTTTAAAAAAAAATGAAACATGTTTTTAAACTTGCATAATCCACTTGCATTTTTCATGTTCCTATTCTATGCATTAAGAAAACTTGATTTCATTATTCCCTTATTTCAAAACTTCACCTCCTTTATTTTTCTTAAAAGGTTTAGATTTCTGGGTTTCAGCTTACTTGAATTACGTTATGACTTTAGACGTTGCGTGATTTAAGTACTGGTTATGAGCTAATATTTCGGGTCATGACAAGGAGACGGCAACTCTTCAGCGTCGCTTTTTGAGATGACTGGTCCCATGTATTCGATCGAAGAAATCATCACCTTCGACGACGTCTTCATGTATGACCAAACCCTGGCTGGAGATAGGTACCGGGATGTGGTTCAGCACCTCGAGGGTTACGTCGGCCGGCTGCCCCCTCGGCGGTCGCCCCTCCTACAGTTACTAATGTACGCGATCTAGAGGAGGTCCCCGGGGTTGTACAACCCCCTCTCCGAGGAGTTACTGGACGAGGCGCTCAACAAGGTGCACTCGATCTATATGCTCGGCATCATCTCGAAGGCCAGGCACGACCGATACTTAGCCCAAAAGAGGTACATCGTGAGCCAGGGCGTGGAGGGCGGAGCGCCGGATGCTTCCATAGCGTCCCGGGTTCGCGCGCAGCATCGGCGGGAACGAGCTGCAGAGGCTTGGGCCCGGTTGGCGGAAATCTACTCTGAGTATCACCATGAGTACTTCCTCGATCCCGTTCCTCCTCTGTTGTGAATTTTTATTTTTCTTTTAGATGTAAGGCTGAGGAGCCTACAATACCCTTTGAATGAATAAAATTCTCCTTTTTGCGATGCCCTATTGTTTACTTCTTATTATTAAATAAAAAGAACTTTAGAAAGATTTACATCGCTTTTGTGAAAGAAGAAATATACATTCATAGATATTTATTTCTGCGGTACAACTTGAGCTTTTCGGCGTTAATCTTGGGCGCGGCCATGTTGAGGATGGCGCTGATTTTCTCCGGGTTGGCCTCGATTCCACGGTGGGTGACCATGAAGCCGAGGAACTTTCCACTGGTGACCCCGAATGCGCACTTGGCGGGGTTCGGTGTCATCTTGTATCTGCGGAGGACATCTAAGGCCTCGCCCAGATCCTTGGCGTGTTCATCCGACGAGGATGATTTGACGAGCATGTCGTCGACGTAAACCTCCATATTCCTACCGATCTGTGGCTTGAACATCCAATTAACCAAGCGTTGGTACGTAGCCCCGGCATTTTTGAGGCCGAAGGGCATCACCTTATAGAAGTATACCCTCCGGTCCGTTGTGAATGCAGTGAGATTCTCATCCGCCGGATTCATACGGATCTGGTTGTAGCCGGAGAACGCATCCATGAAGCTAAGTAGCTCATGGCATGTCGAACTATCGACGAGCTGATCTATCCAAGGGAGGGGATAGTTATCATTCGGGCAGGCCTTGTTGAGGTCAGTGAAGTCAACGCACATGCGCCACTTCCCGCTAGACTTTTTAAACAAAACTACGTTCGCCAACCATTCCGAGTAAGGCACGTTCCGAATGAAGTTGGCGGTGAGGAGCTTGTCTACCTCGTCCTCGATTTCTTTTTGTTTGATCAGGGCGAAATTTCACTTTTTCTTCCTGACGGGCCGGACTGTAGGGTCCACTCCGAGCTTTTGCGATATGATTTTGGGGTCGATTCCAGGCATGTCGGCAGACGCCCAGGCGAATACGTCCAAGTTATTTCTGAGGAAGTGGATCAGACCGTCTCGCCGAGTCCCCGTTAAGAGCGATCCGATCCGAACGGTTCGTTCATCGTCCCCTTCTATGAGGGGGACCTCTGTTAGTTGATCCACCGGGGTCCCTCGGACCTCTTTTTGCTCGTCTCGAGTGTCCAGAGAGCCCTTGATATCATCCTCGCCCTCAATGTCATTGTTTGGCCGCTCAGACGTAGTTGTTGTGGTGAAGCAAACCTTTGCGGTTCGTTGGTCCCCGTAGGCCCGACCTATCCCGTCTTAGTCGAGCAGGAACTTTATCGCTAGGTGGTAGGTCGATATCTTGTTTTATAAGAACTAAATTCTTTTTACAGGGTTAGAAATTAAATTCCTATATACTTTTGTAAGAATTAAATTCTTTGAACTTAGTTTTTTCCCCTAAGTTTTGAATCTGCATAACAGAATCTCTCCGATGAGAATTAAATTCTCAACTTGTGGGGAGATCTGCTTCTGCAGATCTCAACCAGAGGAAGAACTAAGTTCTTGTATGAAGGGTTAAACCCTTAAAGAAGCGAAGAAAGGATAAGATAATCTCTATATTTTCTTCTTACTTAGGATTTTTTTTGTTTAAGAAGGGGATCTTCTTCTTTTAGAGAATTGAATTCTCTTCCTCTCTCTTTTTTTCTTCTCTTCTTGAGTGATTTTTCCGTCTCCCTTTTTTTTAACTTGAAGTCTTGGGTTTTTTATATAGTGGAGAGAAGTTTGTTAATTAGTTTTAGGAAATCTCTCATTGAGACACTCCAATTGATTTCGTGGTTTTACCCGTTGTTAGATCTTTGATCCAAGGGTTTCTGTCTCACAGAACATATTTTCTTGTTTCTTAAATAAGATTAGGAAAATATTTTCCTGTACAGAATAAATTCTGTAGATTGGTGATTTTTAATCACTGTTGGATTTTTAATCCAAGAGTGCTTGGTTTAATGGAGCACAAATTTTCTTTGTTTTAAAGAGATATGAAAAATATTTTCCAGCTGATGGGATCTTTGATCCGCCAACTTTCTTTTTAATAGGAAATATCATTTCCCATTTAAAAGTTCAATAGAATTTAATCCTATGCTAAATCACCATTGGATTGGTTCCTTGTTGAGTAGAATTTAATTCTACGTAGGGAAGTGCCCTCACGTGTTTAACACGTAAGGCTTATTAGCCTGGCCATTGTTTCAATTGCAGTGCCTATATGCGTTGCATATAGGCACTGACGTGTTAAACACGCGGGGCTGTTTTAGCCAGCAATTGTTTTAATTGTTGTGCCTATATGCGTTGCATATGGGCACTCACGTGTTAAACACGTGGGGCTGTTTTAGCCTAGCAATTGTTTTAATTGATGTGCCTATATGCGTTGCATATAGGCACTCACGTGTTAAACACGTAGGGCTGTTTTAGCCTAGCAATTGTTTTAATTGTTGTGCCTATATGCGTTGCATATAGGCACTCACGTGTTAAACACGTGGGGCTGTTTTAGTGAGGAACTTTCCCTCATCCCTTTTTTATAAGGGAACAAATGCTCCCCGGCGTTGCTCTCACGTGGCTTGCACATGAGTGCAACGCTGTCTGTCCTCACAGCCGTTGGATTTCCCAGTGGAATGTGAAGATGAACCGCTCCCCATCATGTCTTATAAATGCAAGGCTTTTGCCTTTGGGAAGCTACCATTTTTTCATCTTCTTCCTTACTTGTTTTCCTTGAGAATTTAATTCTCTTCTTCAGAGTTTAGTTCTATGCCCGCCGAGATCTCAGAGTTAAACTCTGTTAAAACTTTTCTTTGGTAAGGATCATGAACGGGACCCCCTCCTCTTTTGCTTTTTTTTATTGTGGATTTTAAATCCAGGTACAGAGTGTTGCTCTCTTCTTGAACTGATTTCTTAAAGATCCAAAGCATACATTATTTTTGTAGATTTTAAAGTCTTGAATCAATAGGGATTATTAATCATCCCCTCAGGGTTTTACCCTGTCACCGATCTTTAAGATTCTTGGAATTTAATTCCATTTTCTTTGCCTCCTTGCTATGGGGGTTTTCTGGGATTTAATCCCTTTGTTAAAGGAATTTAATTCCTTATTCACAGAGCTTGGCTCTGAGAGAGATTTAGATATTTCTGGGAATTTTATTCTTTACTGTTCTCGAATATTTGAGGGTTTTAATGCCCCTAAAGCAGATTTGAATCTGTCGTGCTTTTAGCAGAACTTGCTTCAAGAGTTCGTTTAAACTTTACTGTTTCCTTAATGAGAATCCTTCTCAATTCTCTCAATGATTATTTTGCCTCATCATTGGTGAGACATCATTTAAATTTTGTGGGGTCTATTGGTTTTGCAGTCAGTGGTCCCAAACATCCTGTCGTTTTCTTCTGTTATTATATATATATATATATAGGTTTTATTAATGGTTTTTGTTTCCCTTATTTCAGGAACAATGGCTTCACTTCCCTACTTTCCTTATACTCGCTCAGACGCAGCTTTTTCTCAATCGCCGTCGGAAGAGGAAGCTATGGCAATGATCAGGGCACATGAAAGGGACTGTACGAGTCTACTCTTATAGGTGGTTTGGTATGGTCATATCATCCGGGGCCGCCGTAGCTTTACTTGTGAGGTGCCCATAGAGCCCCTCTGCCCAATATCGCCGATGGAACGCCTACAGACCGCTTATGCGGTGGAGGCGACTAACTGGACTCCTACAGGCTGGTTTGAGCCGTCAACAACCGAGATACCCAACCAGCCCGGCTATAGATATTCTGAGGCGCCGCATATGTTTAGGTGAAGCCCGACCCTGGGGGCAAGTTTATAAGGTAGGCGTTACCCCCCACCACCCAGTAGGCTACCTTCCCTGGGCTCGATACGTTCTTTCCGCCCACCGTGCACGGTTATAAAAGGTTGGGCTATATCAAGCGGTGTACGTGTCTCTATTTCATTACCAGGCCCCTCACGTCTGGTGGGTTAAAGCTTTTTTGAACCAATGGAATCTTCCCACCAACAACTTCTTGCTAGGGGATCGCGAGGTCTCGATTTCACTGGAAGAGTTCCGTGAGATCTCCGGATTGCCGATCAGGGAAGAGCATTATGAAGAGTTGCTGCCTTCCGATGAGTATGTGTTCGTGACCGTGCTTGCTATGCTTGACGGCCTGACGACTAAAAACGCCGTCCGTTATAAGTACCCAAGTCTAATCAAAGCTCTGGGTATTTTTGAGAAACTGTTCGTGACGTCAGAAGGGCAAGGCGTCACCTTTGAGACTTTTATTGCCCGCTTTCTCCGTAGAGACGCTTTATCCAAAGAGACTCCAAAGTTCGCAAATATCGACGACCATTTTGGGTTTGGGTTGAATAAACTGCCGGCCAAAGAAGAATATTTGCCGCGATTCTATATTCCAACCTCGTCGTCCGTTTCCTTCGATGCGATTGTGGCTCCCGGTATGGACGAAGAGACCTTCTTCGTTGGCTTCATCAGTCTCTGGCTCAGTTAGTTCGCCATACCGACACATCGACGCTTTATGAGAGCCTCCGTCTTCTACCCCGCTCATCGCATAGCTGGAGGGGCGCGATTAGCCGTTGGTGTTGTAGGATTGTCGCACCTATATCATGGATTAAGCGTTGCGGCTAATACTTCGACCCCAGGCGCGGATATTATGAATTTCTCCACTACTTCACGTCGTGGATCGAGATGCATGTATTGGGAGCATTTGCTGCACACCGGCGGCCAGATTTTTATGACTCCTATACCTTCCCACGGGTTATGAGGTTGGTGGATACTTCTGCTCCCGATCCGACTCAGCTAGGGGCCCTCCGCGTGTTGCTTAACCCATACTCAAATGAGGGTGGGATGGTTTTTAGTGACCGAGTCCTATCTGCTCCTGCGGGGCCCATTCAGCGGCTGTTTGATCTGTCAAAGGATGGAGCGCCTTCTTTGAAGCCCAAAGAGATTATGCACCTATACTCGATTAGGCCGGGCTATTTGGTGTTTTTTCAGATAGACACAGTTCTCTTTATGAGGTATAATCTGCACCGTTTTGCCCAGCAATTGGGCTATAACTATGATGTCCCTATCGAGGCGTTTTTGGTTGAGCCCACTTTGTCTCTGAAAGTCACTCGTGACGTCATCCATCATTTTATGCGGCTGAACACCGGCTCTCTCTTCATGATCCCAGAGCCCGACTATCTTCCAAGGTTTGTGGGGTCTTTCAAGGGTTGGTATCGTCATCGAGTCGGTCATGTCATTGTCAAGGAGAGGCGGGTACTCTTCGAATGTAGAGTTCCAACTCCGACCGAAGTCACTAGTGCTCCGTTGTGGCCGCGGTTAGTGGTTCGCCCTCCATTGAGGGATAGCGGTTTGGTACTTATCCCCAAAGCCGCAAAAATGGAATCGACCCCTCGCACTGCTGGTATGCTAGTGCGTACTAGAGCCGAAGCAAAGGCTTCTAATGAAGTGCCAGCGGTAGTGTCACCGAAGAGGGATACCGGAAGTGAGGTTGGTCAATGTCGCGCCAAAGCGCCGAGGGGGAGGAAGTGTTCTTCCGCTAGTGCTAGCACAAGTTCTAAGAGGAGAAAGAAATCGGTTGTCGGCTTACTTGACACACCCTGCTTGAGTCCGAGCCGTTTATCCAGTACGAGCCGATAGATATGGAGGAGTCGGAGGTCGGTCTTATCTATCCTGGATCGTCTGCCGAGGAGGCCGCACAATTGGCTGGGGCTTTGAGGCGATCACAAGACGAGACCAAGAACGTGCACATCCCGAAAGAGCCCTACCCTCCTGTTATATTCTATGACGTTGATCCATCATTACGACAGGTACATATGAGTCCTTTATTGATGGAAGAAGAACGGGCCCTCAAACAGCCCATCTCAGAGGCTTCCGAGGACGAGCTTGCACTAAACACAGGTAGTCATTCATTTGCACTTGAAGCCCGGCGAGCATATTTAGTGAGAAAAGAACGACGGCTCAAAAAAGCCATACTTCAAGCTCCTTGGCGTATTGGTATGCGTGTTTTTCGTGTTCTTCCTTTGGCTTGAGTAATTTGTATTACTTTTATATCTTCTTATTTTTGCGAAAACTTTGCAGGGACTTCTGCATCGAAAGAGGATTTGAGTTCAGATCAAGCCGTAACTGTGGACTCTATAAATATCTCCCGTGATGCACCAGCAGGTGTAGAGGAGATTATTAAAACTACTACTCTTGTTGTGGAGCTTCCAGTGGTAACTTTTGTTCCTCCAGTGTCTATTTCTCTAGCAGAGGTGACCTCGCCGTCCATAGATCCAATGGATCTTTCTAGTGGCGTCCTGGAGGGTGTAGAAAGGATTGCCGAGACCGATGTCCTCTCCTTGTAGCCTGAAGTGGCGGCTGTTGTTTCTCAACTGGAAGCTGCCATGCCGGCACGTATCCCCAGTGATGTACCTGAGGATGTGGAGGAGGCTGCCGAAGCTGTCATCCCTCCAGTTCAAGGCGGGCGAAGTATTGAAGGTAATCTTCTACATTTCGTTTTAACGATCTCTCCATTATCTGAACCCTTCTTTCCTTCAGAATTGCGGGAATTGGCGTCTTCTATCGTGGATATATCTCCTAGGAAAACCTTCCAGCATTTGCTTGATATAGCTGCCCCACAGGCAATACCCCCGCAAAGCTTAGTCCTTTCTTTTAGGCAAGGTCGGTGTTTTTTGACCCTTTTTTTTAATAATATTTTTTTATAATGGTGCTAATATGCGTTCCACAGTTCTGGAAGCCAATGACGAAGTCGAGATCCTTGATGGGTCAGGGGATCCTTGATGGGCCAGGGGATCTCTCAAATCCCCCATTGTATGACTGTGTGTAAGTAAGGCTTTATCATTGGCATTATTTTGTCTATTCCATGTTCATAAATCTCACTGACTGTTCATGAATCTTGACAGCTCTGCCAACCCTAACCCCGTTAGAATCTCGGATCCCCATGCCACCAGGCCGCTATGCCCGACATGCGTCTGAAAGGATGGCGAAACAAAGCATTTACTCCCTGACGGCTCTCATTGAAGACCTTCGCGCTGGTACCTCTGTCATGGCCGAAGAATTTTGCTGTCGAAGCCAAAACTTCCTTGTCCGTCCTCGCCACCTATCACGACGAAGCATTGGTGCGTGTCTAGGTTGAGTACCATCGCCGAGTGGAGGTCTGCCTACACGGGGTTGAGTGCATCCGCCTTCCCTTCGACATCTTAACTGTAAAATCATGTCTGCGGGATGGATCGAACGGTGCGCAGCCAATCTACAGTCATGCGAGAAGAGGCTCAACCGGAAGTTTTCGGAGAGGAAGTTAGCTACAAATGCTTTAGGGGAACTTCAGGCTCAGCTTACCGCCAAGACCACCCGCGCGTACGAAATCTGGCGGGTGCTTCAAGAAGCCATTACAGAGGTGGTAGCTCTTGAAAAAGCCGTTATTTTCACCCGTGAGATGGTCGAAGCCCATAAAGTCGCCGAAAGGGAGCTTGAGAGTAGGTTTGCTTCATACCAGACTCAACAGACTCAGGCGGGGATCCTTCTTGCCGCACTAACGGAGCTTGAAGCCGAGATCTAGCGGAAGAATGACGAACTTACTAGCCTATTGCACCGTCCGCTAGCTTAAACATTTTTTTCGCTGTATATTCTCCTTCTCCTTCTTTTCTTTTTTGTATTCATTCATGAATAAGAGTATCTTGTATTCATTTTGATTCATGAGTAAAACATATATTTTTCTTCATACTAGCGCTTTTCTTTCTTTTGCTGTCTTGGCTTAGCATAAAGTAGTTTATATACTCATTTTGGAGCTTGTAATTTATTCACTCATCCCGGAGTCTCTAGTTTATGAACTCATTTTGGATCTTGTAGTTTATGAACTCATCCCGGAGTCTCTAGTTTATGAACTCATTTCGAATCTTTTAGTTTATTCACTCATCCTGGAGTCTCTAGTTTATGAACTCATTTCGGAGCTTGTAGTTTATTCACTCATTCCGGAGTCTCTAGTTTATGAACTCATTTCGTAGCTTGTTTAGTTTACCTCACTTGGGCTTGTAGGCAAACTGGTCCTAACGTCACAGTTAACCTCTGCACTTTACGACAGAGTTCCGTTAGGGTCTGTGGTACTAGGTTTTTTTGTTCGTCGTACCGTCGCGTTGACTGATGCATTCCCCGATATGCAATCTTACTGTTCGAGTAGCCCAGAGACTATCGTGTTTCCCTTCGGGGGCTGAACAAGACGTCTTCAAGTAATCTCCCAGGTCATATTACCGTCGGAAGAGCAAGCGTTAGGGATCTTCCATGCCATTTTTTACTTGAGGTTAGGCTCAGTTTGGGAGCCCTAACGAGTCATAACCACTCCGCGCTGGGTTTTATTTGAGTTGTCGTCAAGACCCTGAAGCTAGGGATTTTCCTTTGCTTCATTTGTTGGCATTTTGTCTGCTATAACGAGACGAATGTCGAGATTGTCTCTAGGTTGTCTGTGAACCATCGAGTCTTAGAACTAGGGACTTTGCCATGACTCCGAGATAGTCTCTAGGTTGTTGGTGAACCATCGAGGCTTGGAACTAGGGACTTTGCTATGGCTTCGTTGTTTTGACCCTGGGGTCGGTTGTTGACGTTGCATCTGCATCCTGCTGGAGTTGAGAAGGAACGTCGGGGTGACATTGCGTCTGTTGTATCGAGACGAACGTCGAGGTGGTTTCTAGGTTGTTTGTGAACCGTCGGGACCTACAACTAGGGACTTTGCCATGGCTCTGATGTAGTCTCTAGGTTGTTGATGTACCGTCGAGGCTTGGAACTAGGGAATTTGCCATGGTTCCATTTGTTTTGACCCTGAAGTCATTTGTTGACGTCGCGTCTGCATCCTGCTGGAGTGAGAAGAAACGCCGTTGTGATCTTCAGGCTGTAGATATTGCCATCGAGATTTGGCTCTCTCTTTAATGGAGCCTGGTGGGAAAACATGGTTTCCCTTTTCATTTGTGCCCATGGATAGTATACAGGGGTCAATATGGACTCACCTGCAGGGCAGAAGTTTCATCATTTTCTTTATTTCTTTCCGCGATGCTCTATCATTTCAGCATTTTATATCGCGAAAGTCGCGATTGCCCAACCATTTCGGCTTTTTATCGCGGTGCTCAATCATTTCGGCTATTTTTCTTTTTTAGTCGCTGCTTTTTATTGCGAGCTGCCCAAACATTTCGGATGTTTTTATATGCATATTTTTTTTACTCGATGATTTTTATTGCGAGTTGCCCCATCATTTCGGCTATTTTTATATGCATATTTTTTTACTCGCTGATTTTTATTGCGAGTTTCCCCATCATTTAGGCTGTTTTTATATGCATAATTTTTTACTCGCTGATTTTTATTGGGAGTTGCCCCATCATTTCGGCTATTTTTATATGCATATTTTTTTGCTCGCTGATTTTTATTGCGAGTTGCCCCATCATTTCGGCTATTTTTATATGCTTACTTTTTGCTCCCTGATTTTTATTGCGAGTATGGAACTTGAGATCTGATACCAATTTTGGCATCAGCACCGCTGCGACTGGAATATTGCCAGCGAATCATCATTTGCCTTGAGAGGACTTGGAATTTGCTGCCAATTTAGGCATCAGCGTCGCTACCACTGGGATATTGCCAGGTGCGAATCATCATTTGCCTCTATCGATTTGAACAAAGGTGGCTTAGCAAACAGGGTTAAGGTCCCGTCGACTAAGGCTTTTTTGCTTCATGAGCTGTAAGGGTTTCATAAAGGTATTTCTCCCTACGAGTCGTGAAGATCTCGTATGTGTATTTTCTCCTTAGGAGTCGTGAGGATTCCTAAGTGTGTGTTCTCTTATAAGTCGTAAGGATCTCATAAGAGTGTTTTCTCTTTGTAAGTCGAGAGGGCCTACAAGTGTTGTTCATCATATGAGGACATTCCTCGTGATTGGTGGAACTCGGTGGGGGAAACGTTTATTTGTGCCCATGGATTGTATACAAGGGCCAATATCGGACCGCCTGTAAGGCAACTTGGGGAGTATGACGACTTAAGGACAGGTTTGGATCCCTGTAACTTAAGACTTTGAATCCTATGAGTCGTGAGGGTCTCACATGGGGGTTCTCCTTACAAGTCGAGAGGATCTCGTAAGTGAAAATTTTACGAGATTGCGCCCTTTTGGGTTTTCTCAAGCTCGTCAGTAGCCCTGCTGTTTTTACTCACGGGCCCTTTCGAGTTTTCATCCGTGCCCATTTCTCTTGTGGACGTACCGTTTTTTTGTAACAACGAGATTGCGCCCTTTCAGGTTTTCATAAGCTCGTCGGTAGCCCTGCTTTTTTACTCACGGCGCCCTTTCGGGTTTTCATTCGTGCCCATTTCGCTTATAGACATACCGTTTTTTTACCCCTCTGTTTGCCAATGGCACTTAGGAGGGACTTCGCTACCGAGGTAGCTGTGTAGACAGCGGGATTTAAGTTGTAGTCCTTGCCGTTGGGTCTTGTGGACTTGAATTCCATTATCTCCATGCTTGAGGCGACGTATTAGTTTAAGGACATTACGATCCATTGTTAGTTTAGGGACATCTCGGTCCAGGGCCAGCTTCGAGGCGTAGTTTTTCCGGATACTGCTTATAGAGTCTTGACTCAGGAAGACAGCGAGCAGACATGATCGTCGTCATCTATCATTAACCTGAGCCGTGACTTGTCAAGCGAAGTATTTCTTAAAGAACAGGCCGTTTATTGGCCGGAAGGGTCTTTCGCCATGCATATCCATGAGCAAGTAAGCCCTACCTTGGTAGACCTTGTCTATGATGTACGGACCCTCATAGTTCGGCTCGAATTTCCCCCGCTTTGCATAGTTTGGGATCATAGGTCTTTTTATGACTAGCATGAGTTCGCCTTGGCGAAATGTTCTTGGTCTGGTTAGTCTTTCGTATGAGCGCGCCATCCTTGCTTTGTAAGCTTCCAGGTATTGCTACGTCATGAGACGAGTTTCATCGAGGGCATCGAGCTCCTCAACCTGAAGATAAGCATTTTCTTCATCCGTCAGCTCGTATCGAACTGCTATTCGTAGAGACGGTAGCTCTATCTCCAAGGGAAGTACCACTACCGTGTCGAATACCAACGCGAATGGCGTTATATTCGTGGCCGTTTTGAACGTGGTTCGATACGCCCAGAGAGCTTCATGTAATCTCTCGAGCCAGTCCCTTTTAATTCTGGGCACCGTTTTCTTTATGACCTTCGTCAAGGTCTTGTTGAAAGCCTCAGTTAGACCATTAGCTCGGGGATTATAGACTTAAGAGTATCTCCAATCTATATTATGCTGCTTTGCGAAGCGGCTGATCTTATGGCTCCTGTAGGCTGGCCCATTATCCGAGATGATTCGTCGCGGAGTGCCGAACCGGTAGATGATATGTGTCCTGAAGAAATGGAGCATGTTCTCCATCTTCACATCCCTTAGTAGCACTGCCTCTGCCCACTTAGAGAAGCAATCGGTTGTTGCCAATATGAACCAATGTCCCTTAGACGATGCTGGCTCGATGGACCCGATTATATCGGTTCCCCACATTTCGAACGGCCGGCTAGCCAATGTCGGGTGTCACGGATTTTTGCACTAGTCTTGCCCCCAGCTTCTCTGCGTCGTTTTCTGACCCCGAGGGGGTCTCTTCGTTTTTTAACGACGAATGAGACCATGTGGCAACTCGCTACATAATCCTTGGGTTCTTCTTACGAGTCGTTCCCCTCATCATTGCCACTGTCTTCGTTCTCGAGGATATGGTCGAGAAACACTTCGAGAGTGACCGGGGTTCGCGCCTTCTGGTTGTACTCCTCCAGCGCGTCTGTAACATTACAGGAAATAAAATATTATTTTAGAATTTAAATAATTAAAATAATAAATTTCAGGAATATTATTAAGTGCAAGGATTGGTTTTAATGATATGGTATAATTATATACCGATAAAGTGGGAAATATTTTGAAATTTATGTTAATTATTGATTTTTGAAAGAATTTATGAAGATTGGGAATGCTACAATTTAGTATACAATTAATTGTATATAAGTTAGTATTACTAAACTCAATTAGTACTTAATCATTCATTGATTTTGTTTTGTGCATGTGACATGCACCATGTCATGTTACACACTTGTTACTTTTCTACCATAACTTCTTCCATTTTTATCAAGCATGGTTTTGTTTTATAATAGGATGAAAAGAAAAAGAAAAAGGAAATAAAAGAAGAAAAGAAAATAATTTTAAAATGTGGCATGGGGAGGGAACAAAGAGGTATGGGCTCGGAGAGAGAGAGAGAGGCTGAGGGGTCTCCTTGAACCATCGCACATTGTTTTCACTTGTTCCCTTCATCATTTTCTCCTCTTCTCCTCTCCCATGGCTGCCCTCTCTCCCCCACCTCTTCTACCACCTCATAATACCCCCATTTCCACGTCAAAACCATACATCATCTTCACAAAAATCATGCACAAGCTCACTGCAAGCATGGTGGATCAAGAAAGTTTGGATTTTGAGCACTTGGGGCAACTCAAGAATTTTCTTGAGTTGCCAAATGAGATAATTCTTTCACCATTAGTGTAGTATTTGAGTTCTATTAGCTTCTATTCTAGTTTAGAGTTGTTTAAGAGTCGTTTGGTGACCTTTGAAAATTCCAAGTTGAGATTAGGATTGATTTGAATTGGGATGGTGCAATTAAGGTGTAATTAGTTGACTACAGCCCCTTTAGTGTTAAGATCCTGCACCAAGTGAAATCTAGAACCCAAGACTTAAAATATGAAACTTTCCGTATCGGTTTTGTAAGAATGTGATGCCTACAGGGAATCTGGAATAACATGAGATCTTTACTAGAAAAACTAGCAACTCCATTGACCTAGATTGGACTCTATGAGACCACCCTGTGAAGACGAACCCTAACTGAGCATCAATGTCCGAGCTGGCCGGATTTCTGGGTAGTGTGGCCAGCCAAATTGTGGTATTCGGTGTCTAGGTTGGTTCTGTAGCTCACTTACCTCATAGAATAACCCTCTGCATTGCTGCATTGCTTGTTTAGACGATTTTTACCTGAACCAAAATCTGTGACCATTTTCTTTAGTTGTTGTTTTGAATTGTGGCTTTTGCATGACTTGAAACTTTGGATATTGTGTTTTGTATCGGTCACTTGACGTTTGTATGTCGATATCGGGTGTTGTTTGGTTCTCCTAATGAGTAAACCATAGGTTTTAACCTATGTGTGATACGTATGCCGTTTTGGTTTTCGTGCATGATTTCGGTTTACGATACTATGTGTTTATATGTGTAGGCACCCTCAAGTGGACTTCGGATGACAAGGAGGAGAATGGCCACATCGACTTCGGCGAGCAAGGATCATGATGAGTAGATGTATATCTACGGGGGAAGTCGGGTGGATGGCGTATAGCACCCCCGCAGTTTCGTAGTATAGCATGCGAATATGTTATTTATATAAAAATGTGTGTTGTGAGACGTGATTATTAGCAAGAAAGGCTTTAGGAGACCATAGGTTAGTTTTAGCGTAATTAGAAAATAGTGCTTTTAGTTTAGTTTCCTAGTTGCGAAACCCTAGAGTGAAGATTCACACACACACACACACACACACACACATGCACACACGTGATATGTGGGTGTATATGTTTATATATATATATATATATATATATATATATGGGGGGCGCTGGTGTATACACACACACACACACACACACACACACACACACACGTATACGAGGATAATATATGATACTTTGAGATAAGTCGATATGATCGGGCATGATGCCGTGAGATCGGTTATGTGATTTGGGTCGTGTTATGTGATACGACATAATATTACAGCGGATCGATGGGCGATGTGTTTTCATACACACGAGGATATATGTTTGTTGATATTGGTATGTAGTTGATTGTAGAACAGTATTCTTAATTCAGGATATTATGATAGTAATACCATATGAATAATGAAGTATATGTGATATTTGACCCGTACCCCGATTTTGGGATGCCGTACGATGGATTTTACCGTACGAGGTATAAATATGATGATTGATCCGCACTCTTGACTCGAGGATGTCGTATTATATGTTTTATCGTACGTGACGCTATTGAGGCGGGATCGCCGACTACTAGATATATCGACTTGGACTTAGGTGGATTTCCTTACCCCTTCGATTAATCTGTTAGTTTAGTCCTGTAGTTTATCAGGTAGATGTTAGACTGGTCTCGAGTCATACTTATTTTCAAAATCAACGAATCATGAGTATTTTAAAGGCAACCCGAGAGATATTACGGATTTTTTTCAAAGGACGTACCTTTCTTAAAAACGCCGTAGCCCATATCTTCTAAAAACCACGATTCGTGCTCATTTAAAATGCCAAAACTGTAAGACTCGTATATATATATAAATGTATATTCTTATATGTTGTGGTTACTACATCTTTTTTCATATATTCATGTTGTTCTTATCGCATTGCATGTTTATACTTGTGATTTCTTTTGTTATTATGAACCCATATTGTTAGGACACCGGCACTATTACCGATGATGGGTATGTCTACGAACACTTGCTTGCCGGCTCACACACATCATCATCGGTAATTTCCATGTCACGTACACTTTAGAGAATATTACTTCATTAGTATAACTTGCCTGCTGATAGTTCCGATGTGTCATTAATGTGCTAGTTTAGATATTGCATTCTTTACATAGATACCCATGCATTTATATATTCATTTGTCGTGCTATATTATGGGGCTTTATGCCGGTATTCACTGTTTATTGACTCCTGATTATGGGATTCGTATTTTCCATGAGATTTCTGGATTTGGAGAAACCGCAAGGATTTATAAACTCATTATCATTTCTAAAAATAGAAATTTGCGGTTTTCTCGTGATATGATATTTGTGATGTCCACCATGGGTTTTCTCGGTTCTTGAGCGGTATCATACACCCGATTCGAGGTAGGGGAGGGACCGTCTGTAGGTGCATGGTGGACCCGGTGCGGTACCCCGGGGCAAGAGGATCGTATAGAAAGGCGTTGAGCCCGGCAGGGGAGCACTACCGACTGGTGATTGTATGGAAACTCGACGGATATCCGGAGAATACCGTTCGGTGTTATGGGCCGATCCTGATTATGCGGAGCCCGAGATATTGAGATTTGATGATTTGGGCCAGTCCGGATTGCCGGAGCCCGAGATATTGAGACATTGAGATATTGAGATATATATTTTGTATCGATACTTGACACGGATTCTCTGTTGATTTCATTGATGATACTTCGGTTTTTATACAAAAATCTCACTGAGATAAGAAAACAGTTTTCTCGTACAAGATGTATTCTGCTTTCATTTTTAATGCATTCGTACATCATACATGTGATATATTGCTACCTGAGGCATTGACACGAGCACTTGGTATTATACTTATATTTAGATGTTTACCCTTGTCATTATTAGATGCTTCAGGTTATATTATTACGAGGATATTATTGTATGACCTAGGAGAGAGTCATACATGCGATTTATTCTCGGTGATGTTTTCTACTCACGAGTTGGCAACTCATCCCCGTTGTCCCACAGTTTCTTGCAGGTTTTGCCGTACAGGTTTCCTTGGCAGCATTGCGGGCATACTGCTTCTTCCGGGTGATTGCTTTGGTGGGTGGGTTCACTTGCATCGTGACCACCATTGTACTTTTATTTATTTTCAGTTGTATCTAGTAAACTCCATCAACCAGACTTTTATTATTTGATGAACTTAGAAGACCAGTTGTATGTTCTTTTGACCTTAGAGTCGCGCATTTGTATATTTATGATTCTTCTCTGGTTTTCTTGAGGACGTTGGTTTTCCTTCTGAGTTTTGATCCTTGCCCTTCGGTGTTGTATATTATATTGCTTGCATGGTTGTTTCCGCCAATTGGCGAAGAGCTAGCTCCCGCTTGGGGATGCCTTTATTCATTATTTTTGTATATGCATGTTTGTACCCATTTGGGGCCAGTATTTACAAAGGAAACTCTGCCGAAATTTTTGGGAAGGACTTGATGCTTTTAAAAATGTTTACTACGACTTCCAAAGTGATTTTATATGTTAACTTTAGATAAGTTTTTCCTTCACTCTCTTTTTAAATGGTTTGGATTTCGGGGCTTTTGGCTTACTTGGATTAGGTGGGGTCCTATAGACTTCACATGATTCAAGTGTCAGTTACGTGCCATTTCGGGTCGAGACAAAGTTGGTATCAGAGCGCAAGGTTAACCTTAGTTCGAGTCTATGTTTGACTATGCGGAGTCTAGGGCGTATATTTATATTCGGAACCTTGGCTTGACCTTACGGAACTTAGACTTGGTCGAGGGGTATTATACCCGAACTTTCGTTGCATAGGTTGATCTTGGTTGATGGAGTAGGTGACTTAAGTAGAGTGACGTACTGTGTGTATGTTCCGCGGCATACTTACGATACGCTACTCCGCTTAAGAAGCCTCAGGATGTACATTTCTTTGCACTATATTCTATTCGTTCATTTGATCTATCCTCATCGATATCGGTTTGTGGTTTTTGTTACCACGGTCGCACGGGCAGAGAAAGCTGCGGCTAGAGTTGCGGTCAGCATGAGCTCGTCTTGGATGAGGACTGACCAGGGCGAAATTCCGGTGACACACGATTGCATAGATATGTCGTTTTATTGTGTTTTTCGTGACATGAGCGTTTTGATGGATTATTTTTACTAAGATTTCTTGAACGTGCAGATCAACACCAGAGGATTAGGCCACTGTTAGAGGCCGGCTAGAATGTGATGACCGTTAATGTATCGTCTATTCTCGAAGATTGAGGCATTGTTAGCATGCGGACGAATGAGCTAGTTGTTGCTGCGACTGACAAGATATCGCTCCAGATGTTTGAAGCTATTGCAGCCCGAGTTGTACTTAAGGATTTGATAGAAGATCGCTAGTCACCCTTGGATAAATGACTAGGACATGTGGTTCGTTTGCATACCCCGTTGCGAGGTCATCAGATTGATTTATTTCTGCTAGAGAAGACTTCACACAGGCACGTTGTGAGTCGATCGAGGGAGGACGAGCGTAAGTGCATCACTTTGATAAATTGAACGAGTTTCCAAGAAGGTAATTGGCAAGATGTCTACTACGGGATATTGAGCTGTCGAGTTCGTAGTTTCGGATGGGAGACTCTAGATACGGGTATAGTCGTTTGTAGCGCAGTCCATACAGCTATGAAGAGACAAGTCCGACTCGGTCGACATTAGAGAAAAATGGAGTAAGAGGTTCGTATGAGATTTTGACGAGATGACGTTCCACTCCATTGACATCAGAGATGAGATACGCATGCAGAGGCGTTGAATATGGATATATCTTTTAGAAGAAGTCGTGATGAGTATGCAGCTGTTCCGGAACAAGAAATGGATTTAGTAAAGGGTGATAACTTCCGGGCAGTTCTGCAGAAACAAGATTGGGAGAGACCCCGACAGAATCCTTCTGAAATACTAAACGAGAAGACTAGGACCCAGGATCGGTCGAATTACGCACACCTAGTAGGCCAGAGTTCGGCATCATCGACAGGACATGTTATGAGTAACCATGATAGTTGGCCAGGGATCTTTAGAAGATGTGCTATAGCAGAACTATTTCCGTCATCATTTTAATATTGGGCCGTTGAGCCGAGAGGTTATGTAACTGGAAATTCGTAGTGAGAGACGAGAGCCTAAGGGCACAAGACGCCAGACCTTGAATAGGAGGCAAGTGGATATCTTGCTCTGCTAACTTGGGATGCACCGACACCTTCTCGACTTTGAAGGAAGAACATATCGACGACAGTGCTTACGATTTGCGATTTGGTGATTTGAATATCCTGTGTCCGTCATTTTGGATTTCGGTGTTTTAGGCGATTTATTTGCATGATTGAGATTTTGTGCACCACAATTGCACCCGACTTCGAATAATGTCATTCGAGATGCTTGATTTTTATTTCATGCCTATGGTATGTATGTGATTTGACTTGTGCCTTCGGTGTAGTTTTCATGCACTTTTAGTACATGGATTCGATTTTGTGCATGCTGATGCACGTAGTTGTGAGGTTTTATACCACGGTATACCTGATTTGGATTGAGGTATGTTGTATACCGTCGATTTCGATTGTGATATTCGATATTTGCTTTCGTGCACCTTGTGCACTTGACTTGATTTCTTGCGCATACTTGGCGCGCTTGATGCAATTTTGGTGCACACCAGATGCACTAAATCAGGATTCTTCGTGCATATCAGATGCACCTGATATTGTTGTCAGGCACACTCGTTGCCCTTGACAAGTGTTTTCGTGCACACCCGTTGCACTTAGATTTTGTTTCTATACACATATATGGCACATTCATTGATTTCGATTTCTGTGCGCACCAGACGCACGTGGCATTCTTATACACATTTTGGGATTGATTTCTTTTGGAGCAGTATGTTTTATGATATTTACTATTTGGTATAGTAACAGAGCAGGACTAGCCCGAGGACAGTACCTGAATATGTTTTTGCATACATTGATAGTCATCGAAGGGATTTCCAAAAAGGAGCTACAGTCTCAATATTTTTCCTATTGTGTCCGAGATGACACGAAACAATTTACAAAGGAAACCCTTCTAATTTATTTTTCAAAAGGGGGGGACGTGTATATTAAACAAAGGATATACATATATATAGTTATCTTTCTTACAATAAACGTCCGCTACTTGTGTTGTGATACACGCATCGCACAACGACTTGAAAAAGGGTTGGCATGCATTTCCTTTCAGAGGTTTTGACGAGTTTACGACGATGCGTACTATGTACATATTATAGCTTTGAGTATATCATATTGGTTTTCGTATTGGACTTTGACATTGGTATTTTCACCATAACTCCGATGATTGCGTGATGCTTGACGGAGTTTTGATTTTGAGTTATATACTCGTTTTCATGCGCATGCATTGCGCTGAGATGTGTTTTAAGTATTGGTGATTTCGGAGCCCCGACGACTTGATAGTTTTGCTGAAATGTTTTAGTGCTTGGGGTGATTAAATTTCAATTCGGGGACCGAATTTATTTAAGGGGGAAGACTGTAACATTACAGGAAATAAAATATTATTTTAGAATTTAAATAATTAAAATAATAAATTTCAGGAATATTATTAAGTGCAAGGATTGGTTTTAATGATATGGTATAATTATATACCGATAAAGTGGGAAATATTTGGAAATTTATGTTAATTATTGATTTTTAAAAGAATTTATGAAGATTGGGAATGTTACAATTTAGTATACAATTAATTGTATATAAGTTAGTATTACTAAACTCGATTAGTACTTAATCATGCATTGATTTTGTTTTGTGCATGTGACATGCACCATGTCATGTTACACACTTGTTACTTTTCTACCATGACTTCTTCCATTTTTATCAAGCATGGCTTTGTTTTAAAATGGGATGAAAAGAAAAAGAAAAAGGAAATAAAAGAAGAAAAGAAAAGAATTTTAAAATGTGTCATAGGGAGGGAACAAAGAGGTATGGGCTTGGAAAGAGAGAGAGAGAGGGAGGGTGAGGGGTCTCCTTGAACCATGGCACATTGTTTTCACTTGTTCCCTTCATCATTTTCTCCTCTTCTCCTCCCCCATGGCTGCCCCCTCTCCCCCACCTTCTGTACCACCTCATAACTCTCCCATTTCCACCTCAAAACCATACACCCCCTTCACAAAAATCATGCACAAGCTCACTACAAATATGGTGGATCAAGAAAGTTCGGATTTTGAGCACTTGGGGCAACTCAAGAATTTTCTTGAGTTGTCAAATGAGGTAATTCTTTCATCATTAGTGTAGTATTTGAGTTCCATTAGCTTCTATTCTAGTTTAGAGTTGTTTAAGAGTCGTTTGGTGACCTTTGAAAATTCCAAGTTGAGGTTAGGGTTGATTTGAATTAGGATGGTGCAATTAAGGTGTAATTAGTTGACTACAGCCCCTTTAGTGTTAAGATCCTGCACCAAGTGAAATCTAGAACCCAAGACTTGAAATCTGAAACTTTCCGTATCGGTTTTGTAAGAATGTGATGCCTACAGGGAATGTGGAATAACCTGAGATCTTTACTAGAAAAACTAGCAACTCCATTGACCTAGATTGGACACTAGGAGACCACCCTGTGAAGAAGAACCCAAACTGAGCATCAATGGCCGAGCTGGCCGGATTTCTGGGTAGTGTGGCTGGCTAAATTGTAGTATTTGGTGTCTAGGTTGGTTCTGTAGCTCACTTACCTCATAGAATAACCCTTTGCATTTCTTGTTTAGACGATTTTTTCCTGAACCAAAATCTAGGACCATTTTCTTTAGTTGCTGTTTTGAATTATGGCTTTTGCATGACTTGAAACTTTGGATATTGTGTTTTGTATCGGTCACTTGACGTTTGTACATCGATATCGGGTGTTGTTTGGTTCTCTTGCATGAGTAGACCATAGGTTTTAACCTATATGTGATACGTGTGCCGTTTTGATTTTCGTGCGCGATTTTGGTTTACGCTATTATGTGTTTATATATGTAGGCACTCTCAAGTGGAGTTCGGATGACAAGAAGGAGAATGGCGACATCGACTTCGGCGAGCAAGGATCAAGGTGAGTAGATATATATCTACGGGGGAAGTCGAGTGGATGGCGTATAACACCCCCGCAGTTTTGTAGTATAGCATGCGAATATGTTATTTATATAAAAATGCGTATTGTGAGACATGATTATTAGTAAGAAAGGCTTTAGGAGACCATGGGTTAGTTTTAGCGTAATTAGAAGATAATGCTTTTAGTTTAGTTTCCTAGTTGCGAAACCCTAGAGTGAAGATTCACACACACACATGCACACACGTGATATGTGGGTGTATATGTTTATATGTATATATGTGTGTGTGTGTGTGTGTGGATGCGTTGGTGTGTGTGTGTATATATATATACATACATATATATACGTATGCGCGGATGATGAGGATGGTATATGATACTTTGAGATGAGTCGATATGATCGGGTATGATGCCGTGAGATCGGTTATATGATTTGGGTCGTGTTATGAGATACGCCATGATATTACAGCGGATCGATGGGCGATGTGTTTTCATACACACGAGGATATATGTTTGTTGATATTGATATGTACTAGACTGTAGAACAGTATTCCTAATTCAGGATATTATGATAGTAATACCATATGAATAATACCCCGATTTTGGGATGCCGTACGATGAATTTTACCGTACGAGGTATAAATATGATGATTGATCCGCACTCTTGACTCGAGAATGTTGTATTATATATTTTATCGTACGTGACGCTATTGAGGCGGGATCGCCGACTACTAGATATATCGACTCGGACTTAGGTGGATTTCCTTACCCCCTTCGATTAGTCTGTTAGTTTAGTCCTGTAGTTCATCAGGTAGATGTTAGACTGGGCTCGAGTCATAATTATTTTCAAAACTAACGAATCATGAGTATTTTAAAGACAACCCGAGGGATATTACGGATTTTTTTCAAAGGACGTACCTTTTCATAAAAACATCGTAGCCCCTATCTTCTAAAAACCATGATTCGTGCTCATTTAAAATGCCAAAACTGTAAGACTCGTATATATATAAATGTATATTCTTATATGTTGTGGTTAGTACATCTTTTTCCATATATTCATGTTGTTCTTATCGCATTGCATGCTTATACTTGTGATTTCTTTTGTTATTATGAACCCATGTTGTCAGGACACCAGCACTATTACCGATGATGCGTATGTCTACGAACACTTGCTTGTCGGCTCACACACATCATCATCGGTAATTTCCATGCCACGTACACTTTAGAGAATATTACTTCATTGGTATAACTTGTCAGCTGATAGTTCCGATGTGTCATTAATGTGCTAGTTTAGATATTGCATTCTTTACATAGATACCGATGCATGTATATATTCATTTGTCGTGCTATATTATGGGGCTTTATGCCGGTATTCACTGTTTATTGACTCCTGATTATGGGATTCGGATTTTCCATGAGATTTCTGGATTTGGAGACACGCAAGGATTTATAAACTCATTATCATTTCTAAAATTAGAAATTTACGGTTTTCTCGTGATATGATATTTGTGATGTCCACCATGGGTTTTCTCGGTTCTTGAGCAGTATCATACACCCAATTCGAGATAGGGGGAGGGACCGTCTGCGGGTGCATGGTGGACCCGGTGCGGTACCCCGGGGCAAGAGGATCGTATAGAAAGGCGTTGAGCCCGGCAGGGGAGCACTACTGACCGGTGATTATATGGAAACTCGACGGATATCCAGAGGATACTGTTCGGAGTTATGGGCCGATCCTGATTATGCGGAACCCGAGATATTGAGATTTGATGATTTGGGCTAGTCCGGATTGCCGGAGCCCGAGATATTGAGATATTGAGATATATATTTTGTGTCGATGCTTGACACGGATTCTCTGTTGATTTCATTGATGATACTTCGGTTTTTATACAAAAAACTCACTGAGATAAGAAAACAGTTTTCTTGTACAAGATGTATTCTGCTTTCATTTTTAATGCATTTGTACATCATACATGTGATATGTTGCTACCTGAGGCACTGACACGAGCACTTGGTATTATACTTATGTTTAGATGTTTACCCTTGTCATTATTAGATGCTTCAGGTTATATAATTACGAGGATATTATTGTATGACCTAGGAGAGAGTCATACATGCGATTTCTTCTCGGTGATATTTTCTACTCACGAGTTGGAAACTCACCCCCGTTGTGCCACAGTTTCTTGCAGGTTTTTCTGTACAGGTTTCCTTGGCGGCATTACGGGCACACTGCTTCTTTCCGGGTGATTGCTTTGGTAGGTGGGTTCACTTGCATCGTGACCACCGTTGTACTTTTATTTATTTTCAGTTGTATCTAGTAAACTCCATCAACCAGACTTGTATTATTTGATATACTTAGAAGACCAGTTGTATATTCTTTCGACCTTAGAGTCGCGCGCTTGTATATTTATGATGCTTCTCTGGTTTTCTTGAGGACGTTGGTTTTCTTTCTGAGTTTTGATCCTCGCCCTTCGGCGTTGTATATTAAATTTCTTGCGAGGTTGTTTCCGCCAATTGGTGAAGAGCTAGCTCCCGCTTAGGGATGCTTTTATTCATTATTTTTATATATGATGTTTGTACCCGTTTGGGGCCATTATTTACAAAGGAAACTCTGCCGAAATTTTTGGGAAGGACTTGATGTTTTTAAAAATGTTTAGTACGACTTCCAAAGTGATTTTATATGTTAACTTTAAATAAGTTTTTCCTTCACTCTCTTTTTAAATGGTTTAGATTTCGGGGCTTTTGGCTTACTTGGATTAGGTTGGGTCCTATAGACTTCACATGATTCAAGTGTCAGTCACGTGCCATTTCGGGTCGTGACAAAGTTGGTATCAGAGCGCAAGGTTAACCTTGGTTCGAGTCTATGTTTGACTATGCGGAGTTTAGGGCGTATATTTATATTCGGAACCTAGGCTTAACCTTACGGAACTTAGACTTGGTCGAGAAGGTATTAGACCCGAACTTTCGTCGCATAGGTTGACCTTGGTTGATGGAATAGGTGACTTAAGTAGAGTGACGTACTGTGTGTATTTTCCGCGGCATACTTACGATACGCTACTCCGCTTAAGAAATCTTAGGATGTACATTTCTTTGCACCGTATTCTATTCGTTCATTTGATCTATCCTCATCGATATCGGTTTGTGGTTTTTTTACCACGGTTGCACGGGCAGAGAAAGCTGCGGCTAGAGTTGCGGTCAGCATGAGCTCGTCTTGGACGAGGACTGACCAGGGCGAAATTCCTGTGACACACGATTGCTTAGATATGTCATTTTATTGTGTTTTTCGCGACATGAGCATTTTGATGGATTGTTTTTACGAAGATTTCTCTAACGTGCAGATCAGCACCAGAGGATTGGGCCACTGTTAGAGGCCGGCTAGAATGTGATGACCGTTAATATATCGTATATTCTCGAGGATTGATGCATTGTTAGCGTGCGGACGAATGAGCTAGTTGTTGCTGCGACTGATAAGATATCGCCCCAGATGTTTGAAGCTAATGCAGCACGATTTGTACTTAGGGATTTGATAGAAGATCGCTAGTCACCTTTGGATAAATGACTAGGACATGTAGTTCGTTTGCATACCCCGATGCGAGGTCATCAGATTGATTTATTTCTGCTAGAGAAGACTTCACCCAGGCACGTTGTGAGTCGATCGAGGGAGGACGAGCGTAAGCGCATCACTCTGATAAATTGAACGAGTTTCCAAGAAGGTAATTGGCAAGATGCCTACTACATGATATTAAGATGTCGAGTTCTTAGTTTCGAAAGGGAGACTCTAGATATGAGTATAGCCGTTTGTAGTGTAGTCCATACAGCTACGAACATGCCCACGGCAGGAGCTTCTTCTATGCGTTGTTCGCATTTTGACCATAGGTTCCGCCACCGAATTACGTATTGAACCCAGGTCTCTCCTGGATTCACCCTGGCATTGATTAATTCCGTGATCGGGGTGCGCTCGTTTGCGCTTGCGAACCGCTGTGTGAATAGTAATTCCATCTCCGTGAATGTTTTGACAGACATTTGGGAGGTCGGAGTACCATTCAAATGCCGTTTTCGACAAGCTGCCAATAAACTGGCGAAGCAGCAGTTTGTCGTCGCCTCCAGTATTACCGCACAGAGATCTGAATTGAGCAACGTGCTGGTGTAGATTGCCCATCCCCTTATACACATGGAATTTAGGGATCGTATATCCTGGCGGGTACTTGATTTGATCGTACCAGCCTGGATAAGGTCGCCCAGTTCTGACGACTTGGCCAGCCGTTTCACTCGCTTGATGAATTTGTATTTGTTGAGCTATGTAGTCATCAAGGGCGGCCTTAGAGATCATTTCTTCTTTGGCTTCTGAGAAAGCCGGTGGAGGGTTTGACATTTCCCCTCTATCGTCCTCGATGATTATCGGAGGGTCTTCGGCTGGAGGTTCCGGCTAGACCATCATCCCAACCATGTCTTGGAACAGAAGCGCCATCTGCTTTATATTAGCAGCCTGTTCCGCAGCCTCCTTATCCTTCTTTTCGAGCAACCTTCACAGAAATTCTGTATCAGTCTCCTGCTCCTGGCGGTGTTCAGACGTCGATTCCGGGATTTCTTTTTGCCCAGTGAGTGCTGCCATTTTCGTCAGCATCTCCTAGAGCTTTTGTTGCTGCTCCTGAGCTTTCGTCAATGACCGAGTTTGTGGTCGATGACCCATTGAAGTATGACTTTCCTCTTTCCCGGAAGCCATGTACACCATGTGCATGATCATGCCCCCAGACTTGGGGTGTTTGGATCCGTCGCCTTTGGAGTTTGCCGCTGGCGGTGGGAGATTCTCTGGCCTTCTCTTTTTGTGAGAAGTCAAAGTCAAAGGAGCTATTGTAACAGGCGCCTGAGAAGTCCCTCGCTGCATGCTATAGGGATGACTTTCCTCTTGTCGAACCTTCATTTTCTCTGGTCAACGAGAGTACTTGTTGATCACAGAATCCTGGACTTTCCGCCAGACTCTGTGGATTCGGGAGGACGGCCGTTGAGAGGGCTGCTCCGGCTTCACCTATACCATGTGTTCAACATGTGGGCCAGTTTCTTTAGCACCGTGGTCGGAGAGTTCTTTTGCACCCTCCCTAGCGGTTCAAAGTTGTTCCCAGTTAGAACAGCAACGTCAACTTCCACTATTGGAGCTGGTGGAGTAAGTCCAGAGGAAGAGTTGCCCCCAGCTTTTCTCACTCGGCGCCAGTGGCGACGTCGAGCATGCCTTGAAGATGGGATTGACTCAGTTGTGGGAGTGGCTTCCTCATGCCCCCTGCTTTGGTGAAGGGCTACTGCCGGTGTCATCCTGTCGAAGACTGACGTCCATTGAGAGCGGACAGTCACTCTTTCGAAGGCCGAACTTCTGGTAGGGGAAGCTCTTTTGATGACTTCGCCCATAGCAGGAGTTAAAACGGCCAATCTTGTGAAGACCGATTGTAGGGTGTTTTTCATCACCCCATTGAGATGGGAATGCGCGCTTGCTTGTCAGGTGCAATACAGATTCCCCCTGCCTAGGGTAGGCTGGGGTTTATTGATTATGGGGATCCAAATCTCTGGCATCCGCGGACTAAGCTACCGTTAATTACCCCTCGCCTTTGGAGCGAGAGAACCTCCGATTGACGGGTCCAATAGGTCATGCGAACTCAATGTGCAGTATTGTGCTTTGAAGGGGTTTTGGATATATCGGGGGCCCCATAGAGTTTTTACGGGGGTCCCCTACCCGGATAGAGGGCTGGGGGTCAAGGGGGCTAGCAGCCCCCTTACGGGGTGCGGGTTGGGCGCTTGGGTTAGCGCTAGGCGCTTGGGAGCCGGCGCTTTGGGAGCCGGCGCTTTGGGCGCCGGCGCCTCAAGCGCCCGGCACATGGGCGCTCGAGCGCTAACGCTACGGGCGCTCGGGCGCTAGCGCCTCACGTGCCCGGCACGTGGGCGCTCGGGGGCAGCACTTTTGGCGCTAGCGCTTCACGTGCTCGGCACGTGGACGCTAGCGCCTCACGTGCCCAGCACGTGGGCACTCGGGCGCCCGCGCTCGGGCGCCCGCGCTTGCGCTTTGGGCGTTTGGGTTAGCGCTAAGCGCTTATGCACTTGGGTTAGCGCTAGGCGCTTGGGCGCTGGCGCTGGCGCTTTGGGTTATCCCTTGCGGGGGTCAAGATGGCCAGCGTTTGGGCGCTTGGGTTAGCGCTAGGCGCTTGGGCGCTGGCGCTAGCGCTTTGGGTGCTGGCACGAGCGCTTTGGGTGCTAGCGCTTCACGTGCCCGGCACGTGGACGCTCGAGCGCTAGCACTATGGGCCTCGGGCGCTAGCGCCTCACGTGCCCGGCACATGGGCACTCGGGCGCTAAGGCCTCACGTGCCCGGCACATCGGCGCTCGAGCGCTAGCGCCTCACGTGCCCGGCACGTGGGCGCTCGAGCGCTAGCGCTTTGGGCGCTCGGACGCTAGCGCTCTGGGCGCTCGGTCGCTAGCGCCACACGTGCCCGACACGTGGACGCTCGGGCGCTATCGCTCTAGGCGCTAGCGCCTCACGTGTCCGGCACGTGGGCACTCGGGCCCTAGCGCTTTGTGCGCTCGGGCGCTAGCGCTTTGGGCGCTAGCGAAAGGAGGGGTTTTTTACCCCAGAATTAGGAGTTAAACTCCAAAAAGAGGATTTTGAGTGGAGTTAAACTCCTGAAGGTCTCGATTAGGAGTTAAGCTCCTTTGAGGATTTGGGTCTTGGAGTTAAACTCCCTAAAAATCTTTAGAGGTTTTTCTCTCTTAAGCTTGGGATCTTCTCTTGAGCTTTGGATATTTTCCAAAGTGGGATTTTCGGAGATGGGTCTCCTTCTTACTCCTATTTGTTGGCCGGTTCTTGAAGAACAAGTGGAGTGAGATCTTAAAAACTTCCCCTTTTTGAGATCTAATGGAAGATCTGAGCTCCCATTTGTGGGTTTTGTGGTGAAAAACTATTTAGTTTTGGAAAAGAAAGAGTAAAACTCTTGATTTAATTCAAAAGAAAGAAAAAGGTTTAGAACCTTAAGAAAGGAGAAGGAGGCACAGACCTTGATTTTTTTATAGAGAGAAAAAAATCTTGAGATATTTTCATTATCTTTGCTTTTATAGGCTATACACTTTACATATAGCCCCTCGGGCTTTACAAAATGGTATTTTCCCCATCTCATGCCTTATGTGCTATTTCTTTTTGCACATAAGCCATGGACTTTACAAAAATTTGGATTTATGCCTATTTTTCTTACATTTATTCAAAAAAAATAATAAAAGGAATACACCAAAATTATTTATTACAAAAATTTTTATTTTGGCATGGCGGAAGGCCGGATGCTTCGTGTTCGGGCTCGACCCGGGCATTGGCCCACTTGACCTGGGCTTGGGCTTACTTGGCTTGGGGTTGACTTTGATTTTGACTTGGTCAACCGGGGTGTAAATTTCGATCCCAACAAAGTGCCCCCTATCAATAAATGCACACAGCATATGTGGGTCGTGTGCATGAAATTGATCAATCTTCTTTCACGTAGAGGCGACTTGATTTGGTTCCCACTTTTTTGGGAAGATGGCACTGCCCTTTTTATGACACAAACGGTTGATGCTTGACGTGTCTCCGAGATTGAGTGTCTGGTTGACTTGATTCCAAGGCGGAGCATAATTCCGACGAGGAGGTCGTTGCTTCCCTTTTAGCGACGTAGACGGTCGGTGCTGCCCTTTTAGCGGCGTGGACGGTCAGTGCTGCCCTTTTAGCGACTTGGACGGTCGGTTCTGCCCTTTTTGCGACTTAGACGGTCGGTGCTGCCATTTTAGTGACGTGGACGGTCGGTGCTGCCCTTTTTGCGACTTGGACAGTCGGTGCTACCCTTTTAGCGACTTGGACGGTCGATGCTGCCCTTTTTGCGACGTGGACGGTCAGTGCAGCCATTTTAGCAACGTGGACGGTCGATTCTGCCCTTTTAGCGACTTAGACGGTCGATGTTGCCCTTTTAGCGACGTGGACGGTCGATGCTGACCTTTTTACGACTTGGACGGTCGTTGCTGCCCTTTTAGCGACTTGGACGATCGATGCTGCCCTTTTAGCGACGTGGACGGCCGGTGCTGCCATTTTAGCGATGTGGACGGTCGATGCTGCCCTTTTAGCGACTTGGACGGTCGATGCTGCCATTTTAGCGACGTGGACGGTCGATACTGCCCTTTTAGCGACTTGGACGGTCAATGCTGCCCTTTTAGCGACTTGGACGGTCGAATGTTCTGATTTGACTTGCTCCGCTTTCTGCAGTGTCGGGATTTAACTTGTTTCCGAGGTATAGCATGTTTCCGCCAGGGAGGCTGTTGGTTGTCTTGCTGACTTGATATGGTTTGGGTTGACATTAGCATCGCTATACTGGAATATGGTACCAGGAGCGAATCATCATCTGCCTTTTCCTGTTGAAGAGCGATGGCTTAGGAGACAGGTTTAGGTCCCTATCACCTAAGACTTTCAATTTTATGAGCCGTAAGGGTCCTATAAAAGCATTTTCTCCCTACAAGTCGAAAGGATCTCGTAGGTTTACTTTATCCTTAGGAGTCGTGAGGACTCCTAAGTGTGTTTTTTCTTTGTGAGTCGTAAGGATCCCACGAAGGTGTTTTCTTACGAGTCGAGAGGATCTCATAAGTTTGTTCTCCTCATGTATCGTGAGGACACATGAGTGGGTCTTCCTAAATGGAGCATAAGTCCAAGGGCGGAGACCGGCCGCTGGACTGGTGATTTCGGTGGGGTATGGGTATGATGAGAATTATTTGAGCCCGTGGATTGTATACGGTAGTCAATTTGGTGACTAACTGTAGGGACGGGAGAATTTTGAGAAATTGGATTTTGGTTGGTGTCTGCATCGCTGCATTGGAATATGGTACCAGGAGCGACTCATCATTCGCCGTTTGGGGACTTGGAATTTGGATCTTGTTTGGCATCAGCATTGCTGCACTGGAATAATACCAGGAGCAACTCATCATTTGTCCCGGGAGGACTTGGGATTTGGTTTTTGGGTTGGCATCAGCACCGCTAACACTGAAGCAATGCCAGGAACGACTCATCATTTGCCGTTGGGAAAACTTGGGATTTGGGTTTTTGGTCGGCATCAGCACCGCTAACACTGAAGCAATACCAGGAGCGACTCATCATTTGCCATTGGGAAAAATTAGGATTTGGGTTTTTGGTCGGCATCAGCACCGCTAACACTGAAGCAATGCCAGGAGCGACTCATCATTTGTCATTGCCCGTTGGGGAGCGATGGCTCAGGAGACAGGTTTAGATCCCTATCTCCTAAGGCTTTTCAATTTTATGAGCCGTAAGGGTCTCATAAAAACATTTTCTCCCTACGAGTCGAGAGGATCTCGCAGGTGTATGTTCTCCTTAGGAATCATAGGGATTCCTAAGTGTGTTGCTCCTTTGTGAGTCGTAAGGATCTCACGCAGGGGTTTTCTCCTCACAAGGTCGAGAGGACTTTGCGAGTGTATTTTATCTCTTTTCACGAGTTTATGCCCTTTCAGGTTTTCACAAACTCGCCGGCGGTCCTGCTGTTTTTACTCACGGAGCCCTTTCGGGTTTTCATCCATGCCCGTTTTGTTTGTGGACATACCTTTTTTTGCTACCGGTGAAACTTTAAAAGTAGTCTCACTGGCAGGACTTGAGAGAGATAGGGGTCGTTTTGTTAGATATGTATACCCTAGAGGCAATTATTGTATAGTACCAGTTTGTATAATACATTTTGGAGGCTTGGGATATATATATATGGTTTTACGACAGTCTTGCTCGATATAGTAGTATGCTACTTGGTTTGTTTCTATCGTAATATGTGTATATGTTTCTTTTAACATATCGCTAAAAACATATTGGTAGAGCCCTTAGGATTTTTTGCTTGACTACCGGCGTTGTGATGGCGATCACATTAGTGGGAGCTGGGTAGTCTATAAGCACATCCTTATTTTGGTCCCTAGTCGTAGGATTATCGAGACAGGGCATCGATACTCCAGAGTAGACTGGTGCATACGCTTCTCTTTCCAGCAGGGGAGATGGTATGTCCTACAGCCATCAGTACGTCGTACTGGAGATAGTATGCAGGTGCTCGTTAGGTTACGAGTACACTGGACAGGACTCGTCGGGAACTGTTGGTTGGTATTATACCTATCGTCAGTTAACAGTTCCCAGGTGACATGAGTACAGCTTAGTCCGCTGACTTGACACTATCACTTCGCCTCGAGTGTGTTCCCACTGTTCTTAGATTACTACCCTACCACGGCTCTACTGAGTCGTGCAAATAGGTAGTAGTTGGGTGCAGTCCCGAAGCACTTGGAGGCAGTAACGGTTAGACAGGATTCGTCTCTCCCGGTATTGGGAGTTGATATCGCGCTGTGTCTAGGAGAGACATTACACATTGTCGTCCCTGGCCAGGGCAAGCGAGAATTGCTGGTAGGTTTTCCAGTAGATTCTCAGGGTGTTTTGGGCTACACTCCAACATGACTTGTACCGCTATTAGGGGACTGACATTTACCGCCCCCTAGGCCCGCCATGCGATATTCTCAGACGAATAAACCGGACTGTACGGAGATTGTCACATTCAGGCTCAGTAGAAGTTAGGATGGGTTCACCTCATTAGTCTTCTTGTCGGCATTTACCTGGGGACCGTTACGTACAGTTAGTACAGCTTGCGGCCTGTGGTTAAACCCACTGCCAGCGTAGTGTCGAGCCTTTAGAGTCCCACACAGAGGGTTACTCGCCTTTGGGCAAAACAGAGTGGAGGTTGCATGGTTTTGCGACGGGGTTCGTTCACATCCTCGCACTTGTGCACGTTTGGTGTCCGGACAGTTGTTACTAGCGGGCTTTGGTTTAATCCAGATTCTAGTACTTGTTTTGGGATTGGTTTTGTCTCAGTGTATTCGTATTCCTTGGAACACGGATGCGGGTGTGTATGCACAGTTGACAGAGGCAGAGGAAGAGGATTCTCGTTAGGGTTGTTGACCATTTGATTTTGGTTGACTTGTTGACCGTTGACTTTTTCTAAACCCTAATGAGAATGAGAAATATGATTAATAATATTAATTAAGGATTATTGTGCCATGGTTGAGTTGAACATTTGACTTTTGTTGACTTTGTTGACCGGTTGACCATTGTGGACTTGTTGACCATCATCATTTCTATGACTTTTGTTTACTTGTTGTTCTTTACAAAATGCAATAATTGCATGAAATGATAATGGTTATTGAAACTAACCATCACTATTCTTAATTATTATTATCATCATTATTCTTGCTTTTGTGAGCATGGTTGCATTATGAATTCTCATTCTATCATATTCTTTCTCTCTCTTGGAAAGAAAGCTCTCCCTCTTCCTCTCTCAAGGTTCAAGTGTTCCATGAGTTGGAAATCATGAACCTTTGAGACAAAACCACCATAACTCTTCTCTACTCATTCTAAGGTTCTAGATTTAGCAAACCAAGCATCTTAGTTATCTCTAGGTTGAGATAGGAGCTCAAGTTCGAGGCCCTCGGGTGGATCCATCTACGACAAAGAGGAGACGACGAGGAGGATCCGTTCAAGCCACTACAAGGAGCAAGCAAGGAGGAGAACCACCAAAAGAAGAGAAGGAGTTCAAGACTTAGGTATAACCATTCTACATAGTAGCTAGAACTTGTAGGTTTTTAGTTAGTTTTTGTTTAGCAAAGATCCTTCATGGATGGTCCATGTTACCTAGTTAGGAAAAATTTGATTTTTACCTATTCCGCCTCCCCGAAAGAACTGGGGTGGGTAACGTGGACCTAACAGTGGTATCAGAGCCTAGCTAAGCAACAAATAACTGTTAGCAAAGTGTTTAGAACTTCGATCCGGAAAAATCCCGAAAACAAACCGAAAAAATTGTATTTTCTGTCGATTTTCAAAACAGACCTAAAAATATTTTGTATGACATGAAAAATACAAGCAGGGTTTTCTAGGAAAAGTCAAGAAATTGGAGCCCACGACTCGGCCAACTCGCCGCGGATCCGCGGCCGAGTTGACTCGGCCGCGACTCCGATTTGTTGCAGATTTCTTCTTTTGGTGTTTTGGGATTTTTGAGATATTTTGTTTCTGCCCAGATTATCCAGAGAAAAATGTTATTTTTGGGGGTGGTTACAAATTTGTATTTTGATCGGAGTTCTATAAACTTTGGCTAAATGGTTATATCTGTAATGTGATATATGCACTAAACGTCGGCTAATCGCTATACGTCGATTAGTGGGGGTTGTGCATATCTGTGTTCTGTAATGTTGTTGGATTGTGTATATAAACTTGTTGGATTGTCGCGGATGAATAGCCGGGGTTTTGTGAGATGATAGTTTTCTTTATCTTTCATTTGATGTAAAATGTAAATTGATGTAATATTATTTTTATGGCCGCACATCCGGGATGAGGTTGTAGCCGCCATTGTATATTATTTCTTTTACTGTTTTTGCTCCTAGGATAGACCCAAGGTGGGGTGTACAAACTACCGGTACGTTGAAGTGCTGAGTGGCCTACTCACGTTGTTGAGGGAGGCTGCTTCACTTCGGGTATTTGGCGGGTAGTTTGCCGCACCCGTAGGGGTCTAGGGTGGGGTTTGGCTATTCATCGCGACCGTGTAATCCGTCTTTCGTTGCAGGCTCGAACGAAACGCGGATTCCTAGCATATCCAATGTGTTCATCTGTGATCTGAAATGGCTATCATTGCATCTGACGAATGTATATATCTATATATGATATCTAGTAGGCGTTGCTTATGTTTTGCATCCGCGCTAGTCCAGCCCCCGCTCTGTCGTTTGTTAAGTAACCTAACGGGTAATGACGGGGCCCCGTGGCGAATGCGGACAGCATAAGCGTACGTCATATTTTCGTTGTTTTCTTCAATGGTAGGATTAATTGATGGGACGCATTATATTAATGCAAAGAAGAAAAAAAACCTAAAAAGACGTTGTTGGAACAATTTTCAAAAAGGTGTTATTACAAGGACGTTCTCTTTTGTTTTGCATAGAGGTATTCGGTTATGAATGCCCAGCACCTCACTCGACGAGGCAAGGGCCGAGATCCCTTCATCGGGAGTGACCCCTTGGACAAAAAGTTTGCGTCAGGGTAATAACTTCACTATAGTCAATTATTCTTGCTTTGCATCGAGGTATTCAGTTTGGAATATCCTGCACCTCATTCGACGAGGAAAGAGCCGAGATCCCTTCACAGGGAGTGACCTCTTTAGCAAAAGTTTTCGCCACTATATTTTCAAAAAGGCAATCATGTTCCTTCAACTATATCAAGTTCATTACGTTAACGGGTTTTCGCCAAAACCCAGCCGTAGCCCTCCGTCATTTCGGATTGGTATTGCTTAGTATTCATGCTACGTATTTCGTGCTCATCCGAGGCGTAGTGAACGGTAGCTATGTAATATTTTTCTGTAGCATATAAATGTGATTGGTTAAGACAGTCGTGCGGTCATTTTGGCTCAGTCAAGGACTCGTACGGGTGGGTCTAATGCAATCAAGATAATGACGGGTTGAACTTGACTAGGATCCTTTGATATGTTGGCTCAGTCAAGGTCACTTGGGTTCTAGGGGTAAAAACCACATCGGGAGTTTCTAAAGAAACTGAAACTTGCAGATTTAGCATACCTTCTGGAGTGTAGTGACTAGAGTGGATTCTATTTAGGTCATTGCACAATGATAGTTGGATTCCGATCCCACTGATGAGTTGGATTACTCTCGGGAGAATATTTCACTTAACAATCAATGCTATAAACCAAGTAGGTGTCTAGAACGGTGTTAGCGGGGCTACGCCTCCAGGGAAAAGAGGTTATTTAATTAAGGAACTTCGCGAAAGCGTTGGAAAACCTCCCTCGAAGTACCAACACCAGCCTGGCTGAAAGGTTAAGCAAGTATTGTGACGTGCGATTAATCCTGACCAGTTCTTCTTTTAGGGTTTGAAGAAGAATTTGAGGAAACAGTGGGAGCCATCCTGGTTAGATAAATCAATAAACCAATCTAATCTTGCAAGAGCGCACGCTGAGTGTTTCTTTTCTCTCTCTCCAGGTAGCAACCATTTCACGCCCTAATCAAGATAATAAAATGTATCGCTTGACCGATCCGAATTCTTATTCGGGGCTGGGGAACGTTGGTTCGGCTCTAACTTGTGACAACAGTCATAAGTATGAGCAAGGGAAAGAGGATTGTATGGATTCCAAGGATACCCAGTTGAAGAAGAAGCATAGTTTTGCATCTACTTCAGGTGTTGTTGTAATTGAGAACTGCTTTACGGTCAGCCCTACCTCCTGGGTACTTGATACCGGATCAGGATCTCATATCTGTAATTTATTGCAGGGACTGAGAAAAAGTAGGAAAGTTGTACCTGGTGATATGTCGCTCAGGGTAACGAACGGAGCACAAGTTAATGCTGCAGCCGTCGGTGAATATCAGCTAGTGTTGCCAAATGGCAACACTATGATTTTGAACAATTGCTACTATGTACCTTCCATGGTTTGCAACATCATATCAGTTTCTTTACTCGATAAAGATGGATATAACTTTGTTCTTTATAGAAATATCATGAACATCTACCTTCATAAGGTACTGGTTGCAGAAGGTACACTGTGTAATGGTATCTACGTTCTAAATCAGAATACAGTTCTCAATGTACAAAACACACGCAAGAGGAAGAGTTCAGATACGAACGAATCCTACTTGTGGTATTGTAGACTTGGTCATATCGGAGAGAAAAGACTAAGTAAGTTGCATAAAGATGGACTCTTGAATACGTTCGAGTTTTCATCTTATGAAACTTGTCAGTCTTGTCTCAAAGGAAAGATGACCAAATCTCCGTTCACCGGACATGGAGAAAGGGCAGCAGAGCTCTTGGGACTCATACACAGTGATGTATGTGGTCCGATGTCTATACATGCAAGGGGTGGGTTCTCGTACTTCATCACATTCACTGACGATCTCTCTAGGTTCGGATACATGTATCTGATGAAACATAAATCTGAAGCTTTTGAGAAATTCAAGGAATTCAGAAACGAAGTAGAGAACCAGACTGGCAAAAGTATCAAGATCCTTCGATCGGATAGGGGAGGGGAGTACTTAAGCACGGAATTCCTAGATTACTTAAAAGAGAATGGTATTCTCTCTCAGCTTACTCCTCCTTATACACCACAGCACAACGGTGTATCGGAGCGGAGGAATCGTACCCTATTGGATATGGTTCGCTCCATGATGAGTAGTGCCGAGTTGCCTCTTTCATTTTGGGGACATGCGCTTTTAACAGCAGCATATCTATTGAATGGTGTTCCGTCTAAATCAGTGCTTAAGACACCATTTGAGATATGGAATGGAAAAAGGCCGTATCTTAAACGTATTAAGATATGGGGTTGTCCGGCCTATGTAAAAGTACAAAATCCGGACAAACTGAAGGCACGTTCAGTTCTATGTAAATTTGTAGGATATCCTAAAAACTCTACAGGATATTTGTTCTACC